>OX415252.1:12466000-13082500 GCA_948329865.1 Linaria vulgaris
TGAAAAATCTAATGAAATTGATTACGCCGACATAACAAATGTCCGATGCGGCAGAAAGAAATGAAACATGCGCGATACCCCACGATGCAATGTGGCATATGAATTGCCAAAATTAAAGTAAATTACGAAAGCGCTAACAACAAGTTCCGCAAAAAATAAAGACAAATGGGATATACACTCTGCCCACAAGTGGCAAGTGCACCCAAAGAAATCCTGCAGGATGGAAAACCTCAAAACAATGATGTGAACATTGAACTAACTTAGCAGAAGATGCCATAGCAACTCTGCAAGATGACGTGGCATTGAGTTGACAAGTAACATTTAATAGTAAAAAATGCCGCTGAAAGAAAATAACCGCAAAAAAGAAAGTAGCATAGACCCATTGGAAATCAATGTTCAAAGCATCATGGTGACGCAACGCCAAAATAGACATAACAAATTGTTCATTAGAGCAGACCCGTCAGAGTGTCGATCGAATCCAAACACATTCGATCGATGGTGGTCATCCAAACTTCAATTTTTTAATAACTTTCAAAATCAAATCAGGATGAGATTGTGCAGTGACGATCGAATTCCATCTATTCGAGGTATGCCATAAGTCAAACCAATCCAATTCCGAGATATGGTGAACTAACACTATCGATTTGTTTCCGCTTCAAACATGAAATGACTATCAAATAGTCTCAGTACGGATGATTTAGAGATTCGTCAGATTCGATCTAGCATTAATCTAACAGCTCAGATTTGGCCTATCATATAAAGCTTTCACCCTCAATAAATGCAATGCATCCCATAAAGTCTCACGACTATAGATAAAGATTCTAAACCAAACATAACTGCAAAATCAGTGCACAACACTGGGGCAAAGGGTAACCGAGGTCAGAATTCATTATGCTTGTCACCTTATTATCAGCAACATTGTCGAAACAGCGATAACATCAAAATTGGAGGTAAAAACCTGGTATGATCATACAACTAGCACGCACACCTCCGAGCGCTAATCTCCACAGAGAATTAGTCGCACACATCAGACCGCCTCCCAATCAGGGGCATGATTTTCAGCATTATCAATATAACTAGCATAGAGCGGTAAGTCGAGAATACATCTTATAAGTTTGGCACCCGCTCTTTGATCGACACCGTCTCCCAAACTGGGGGGATTATATGATGTGGGCTTATTCGGTCACTGGTGCATAATGACATTAATCACCCCAAAACTGAGGCGAGACGGCTCTAGCACTACATTATAGTTTGAAGTATGCTTATGTACCAAAATCACACTCCAAACTGGGGGACTAGTGATATAGTATAATGTGTCATGTCAAACTGAGGCTTAGAGTTAAAGCTATCTTAGCCGTATTTCGGTCACCATTATATCTCTATATCTAATTAGACATTGAGTAATATGTCATTGGAAAGCCACATGAGTCTAGGTCGCAACGCAACAAGCGGAATGCGATTCGGAGGTCCAGAGAGAAAGTTATGCCCAAAATAGTAAAGTTGGGCAGATCAGTGTATAATGACCGTTTAGCCCCTAAATCATGCCTATATATACCCCCTCACTCCTCACAAATGAGGAGAGAGAAGGAGAGAGGTCACGCATCGAACCAAGTCAATTCGATGCGTCCCAATTCGATGCGCCTATCTATGCCCCAATTCGATGCCCCAATTCGATGTCTTATAGGCCCAGAAAGCTACGTGAGTCTGGGTCTATAATCAAGAAGCGGATCGAGGTTTCGATCATCTGTTAGGGAGATATGGGCGAAACTGTGAAGTCCGTTAGGGATTAAAGGATAGAATTCGATGCGCACGCATCGAACCAAGCCAATTTGATGCACATGCCCAGAAATCCACGAGAGTCAGGGTTCCGAATCAAGAAGAGGATTGAGGTTTCGATCATCCTACAAAGAGATATGGTCAATACCGTGGAGTCGCGCAAAGCAGTCTGGAATTCACCCTATTCGACATGTATGCATCGAACCAAGGAAATTCGATACTCACCAAGATTGAACCCTTATGTGACCTGAAAGCTACATGAGTTAGGGTCCGTAATAGAGAAGCGGATTGAGGTTTCGATCATCCTTCAAAGGGATATGATCAAAACCGTGCAGTCGCTCCAATGCTGAACCAAATGAACCAAGCAGCCCTATCAGGGGTCGACCATAGAGAGATAGCTCAAAAGAGACAATTGAACTACGTTCGGCTTGATTCTCTTAATGGGATACGTAGGCAGCTTGGCAAGTTCCCAAGTTCAGTCCGATATCATAAGAACCTAACGCTCGCAAGTCAACAATCAAAGAGTACCAAATCTCTCACGTTCGACTGTTCCCTCAACTTGGCCTTTTAGAGATTATTTCCTGTAACCTTATATTTCTCTATGTGTAATAAGTGTTCCGGACTAAGCTAGTCCATTCACTGTAATAGGATAGCATTATTTTGGTTAAGTCAGGCCCTACTATATCGATTTCTCGGTGTATTGTAACCTAGACAAAATAAGACCAAAATAATATACAGAAACTTTCGGAACATAATCTATTCTTCTTCTTTATTTATGTTGATCCAAATCAGTCCTATATCAACTTTTAAACACTTATCGCATTTGAGTATTCGGATTTATCTCCGAAAGTGCATTTCGTAGATAAATAACAATCTTTAAATTGGGCTTCATTGTATCCTGGGGCAAATTAGCAGTTAACTCGATTGTATACATAGTTGGGATAATATTGTGTGGAGGATAACGTATTTTATGCATGCCTTGGAGCGGGTTCGGCAACGCAGATTTCCAGAGCTTCGTTGCTGATTCATTCGACGGAAAAGATGCAGAAATATTCTGACAATCTAAAGACAACTATATGACATCTCAAAACTTGTTGCAACTCACCACCGACTTCGTCAAATTGGAGAGGTTTGATGGAGGAAATGTCCATTTCCTTTTACTCACTCTTGCGGTGGATTATGTTCTAACAACACCGAAGCCTCAAAAGCGTGAAAATGAAACTTTGGCAGAATCTTGAACACGAGTGAAATGGGTGAAAGACGACGAAATCTGCCGGGAACATATATTGAATGCGTTAACGAATAATTTGTTCAATGTGTACCAAAATGTCGAGACAGCGAAGGAACTTTGGGATTCTCTCAATAATAGGTACTTAACTGGAGATGCTACAAGTAAGAAATTTTTCTCTTTCCAATTCATGAATTACGAAATGGTTGATGGAAAATCCGTAAGTGAGCAATTTAATGAATTGCAATGCATCTTAGGACACATGAGAAATTTAAATACGCACATGGATGAATGCATTGTTGTGTCTTGCATCATTGATAAACTTCCACCTTCATGGAAAGACTATAAGAAGAGCCTAAAACATAAAAGAAGACATTACTGTAAAAGACTTGAATTCTTACTTTCGCATTGAAGAACAATCTAGGATACAAGAAAAAGAGGAATTACGAGTAGTTGGCTCTTCTTTGGTGAATATGGTAGAAGAAAATAAGGAGTCTTAACAATCCCAGCACTTCGGACAGAATAATAAAAATCGAAAAAGAAAGGGCAGTACACCAAGAACAAAAGAAGGAAAAGAAAAAGAAAAAGGGGCCTTGTTGGCATTGTCGAAAACCAAGACATCTCAAAAAGGAGTGCAGAACCTTGAAGAGAGAGAAGGATCAACAAACTGATGAAGAAAAATTTGTTGCTGTTGTTTCTGAAGCAAATATGGTACAAGATGATGGTTCTTGGTGGATTGACTCCGGTGCCACGAGGCATGTGTGGAAAGACATAAGTTTCTTTACCGCTTATGAGACTATTCATGATGGCAATGTCTTGTACATGCGCAACTCATTAGCGACAGTTGTGAAAGGCAAAGGAACCGTGGTTATGGAATTCACTTCTAGAAATATTTTGACTTTAAATGAAGTGTATCATGTTCTTGGAATAAGGAAAAAATTAGTTTCTTGTAGCCTTTTGAGCAAACATGGCTTTAAGCTTGTGTTTGAGTCCGATTCATTTGTTCTGTCTAAGAGTGGTACCTTTGTAGGCAAAGATTATTTGTATGAGGGAATGTTTAAACTTAATATCAATATAATAATGAATGATTCTATTTATATGGTTGACTTTTTTTCGTTGTGGCGTAATAGATTAGGACATGTAAATACTAATCGTATGACTGATATGATTAATTCGAGTTAATATCTAAACATGACAATGATATATTTGATAAATGTCAAGTATGTGCACATACAAAAGTCACTAGGAAAACTTTTCATTCAGTAGAAAGAAAAAGTGATTTATTGCATCTCATACATAGTGGTTTATGTGACTTACATGCTACTCCCACTAAAGGAGGAAATAAATATTTTGCCACATTTATTGATGATTACTCAAAATATTGCTATGTATATTTGTTGCATGCAGAAGATGAAGTACTTGATAAATTTAGAACATAAAAATGAAGTAGAAAACTACTCAAACTCTAAGATTAAATGTCTAAGATCTGATAGAGGAGGTGAATATCATTTTTCTTCTTTTTGTGAATCATTTGGCATAACTTATGAAACTACTACACCTTATTCACCACAACAGAACGTAATAGTAGAAAGAAAAAACAGAACTTTAAAAGAAATGGTGAATACTATGCTTTATAATTTTGGTTTAAATAAGAGTTTTTGGGGTGAATCATTATTAACGGCTTGTCATATTCTTAACAGAATTCATCATAAAAAATATCATGTTATTCCTTACGAACTTGGAATAAAAGAAAGCCTAACTTGAACTATCTTAAAGTATGGGATTGTAGAGCAATTGTTAGATTGCTGGAACCTAAGATTACAAGTTTAGATACAAAAGGTGTATAATATATTTTCTTAGGTTATGCTACTATGGATTTTTGTAGTAGAGCCTAATGACTCAATATGATTAAATACCATAATTGAATCTAGAGATACGGTGTTCTATGAGAATAGATTTAATTATATTCCTAAAATATTTGAAAATAAAGATGTTAGTGATCTAAATCTTAATCATAGAAGTAACGATGATACAGAGGGTGAATTTAGAAAGAGTAAAAGAATAAGAATGCTAAAATCTTTTGGACCTGATTTTGTTGCTTATCTAATTGAAGGAACTAGGGATACTCTTTGCACACCTTATGCTCATTTGTCTAACATTGATCCAGACCATCTTACATATGAACAAGCAATGAAATCTCGTGACGTTAGTTTCTGGAAAGAAGCAATTAATGATGAGATGGAATCCATTTAAGGTAATGATACATGGATACTTGTAGATTTACCACCATGATCTAAACCTATTGGATGCAAATGGATTTTTAAAAGGAAAATAAAAGTTGATGGGACCATTAAAAAATTTAAATCAAGGCTAGTAGCTAAAGGTTTCTCTCAAAAGGGAGGTATGGACTACTTTGCCAGTAATGCTCCTGTAACTAGAATCTCTACGATTCCATTACTTATTTCTTTAGCTTCTATTCGTAATTTTGTTATACATCAAATGAACGTTAAAACAGCCTTCTTAAATGGTGAACTAGAAGAGGAATTTTATATGGACCAACCAGAAGGTTTTGTTATACCTGGTCAAGAACGGAAAGTTTGCAAATTAATTAAGTCGTTATATGGCTAGAAACAAGCTCATAAATAATGGCATGGAAAATTCGATAGTGTTGTCATCTCTAATGGATTTATGATACATGAATCAGATAAATGTGTTTATAGTGAATTACATGATAATAGAGGTGTTATTATTTGCTTATATGATGATGATATGTTAATCTTTGGCGCTAATTTAGAATCAGTGGAGTATGCTAAATTATTTTTATCTTCAAACTTTGACATGAAAGACATGGGAATAGCTGATGTGATTCCTTGGTATCAAAATCATTAGAAATGATGAAGGTTTGACTCTTTCACAATCTCACTACATATAAAAAGTGCTTAAGAAATTTAATCAATATGATTGCATTCCTGTTAATACTCCTTTCGATTCTAGCATTAACTTGTGTACTAATTCTGGTAGAGCTATAAATCAACTTGAGTATGCTAGAGTAATTGGTTGTCTTATGTATGCCATGACAAGTACTAGGCCTGATATTGCTTATGTTGCTGATAGACTAAGTAAATACACTAGTAATCATAGTCATGATCATTGAACTGCTGTGAACAGAGTATTAAAATATTTGAGAAAAACCATAGATTATGGTATTTATTTTAAGGGACATCATTCGGTTTAGAAGGATTCACGGATGCAAGTTGGATAACTGAGTTGGAAGATCAGAAATCCACAAGTGGGTAGATCTCACCCTTGGAGGTGGGGCTATCTCATGGAGCTCCAAGAAACAAACTTGTATTAAAGATTCGACTATGGCGGCTGAATTTGTTGCACTTGCTTCAAGTAGCAAGGAGGCAGAATGGCTAAGGAATTTATTAACTGAAATACCAATATCACCAAAGCATGTTCAATGGGAAGTCCGAGCATATTGGACTAAGACATATCTATGTTAGACAATTACTCATTGATAGAGTAATTACTATTGATTTTGTATGGTCTAGTCAAAATCTGGCTGAACATTTGACGAACGGACTGACGAGAGATTTGATATTCAAAACTTCTCAAGGGATGGGACTTAAGCACATTGAATATAAGCACCAATCATGGAAACTCAACTCTACTATTGAGATTCAAGGGATAGAGTTCAACGAGCAGAGTACATCATATGCTTTGTTGTTGATGCACTTAATAATATTCATCCGAAGGTGATTAGTGCTTGTACATGTAATTTTAAAGCTAGGCCGAGCATATATTTGCTAAAGTGTTTATGTTACATGGACACTTTCGATAGGTCTACCTATTTGAATGTCGGAGGTGGTGCTGCCTTCTATGAGTTATCAGAGCTCTCACGAAAACAAGATATAGACACAAGGCGATGATATAGACATGGCCAGTTCACGTGTCGGCTTGTCGAATACCCAAAGCAATTGGAATATGTGAGCGTTTGCGTTACCGGTTAATCATATGATACATTGGTTCAAAGATACGTCTACTAACTTTTTGGGTTAACTTTGAAATGCTTACACTAGATAATGATTCAAGTCGTGAGACACCATTATTGAATACATATTTTTTATCCTAACTCATGCACTTGATTACTATTTCTTATTTTTAAAAATTGTGGGGGAATGTTAGTAATTTCTAAAATTTAATTATACATTATTTTACTGTTTTAAACAATTCAAATAATTAATTAACGGTTCAAGTTTTAAATTCTGAAAACCTGGACTAACTTTTTCCCTCCAATGTTTGTAATTAACGGTAAGTTGTGCCTATTTGAAAAGTTATTTCATTTGTTTATGAAGAGAGCAGGCCACGGCGGAAAGTATCCTTGAAAAGAGAAGTACATTACTAGCTACTCTTTGTATTTGAAAACAAATTACGTTTTATAAAGGACGAAAAATGCCAGCTAACTTTTGTTTTTAATCATAAATGCCCTTTTTTTTCAAACCTGCTGAAAATGGCCGTTAAGTTTTATATTTTCTAACAAAAATACCCGATTTTAAAAATTCGGACATTTTATCCGACGTGGCATCTGAATCAAAGAGGCGCACTACTGAATAAAAGAAACGCGCCCGACACCTAGGATTTTTTTGTCCGAAAAAATGTTTCTAAAAATTGTAAAAAACAAATAAAAATAAAATGAAAAGTACCACACCCGTACCCCCCACCCCCAAACCCTGCAGCCGTCGCCGCCGCCTTCGTTGTTACTGTTCACCGTCGTTACTGTTCACCGATTTCGGCGACGGCAAACAACCCCAATTTCGTTCTGTGAACAGTAAATCGACGCACCCGTAGCAGTGGTCTTCGATTTCTGATTTCAAATTCCGATTCGCCGCATCCGTTGCAGTGGTGACGGCGTCAATCGACGCCGCCACCTCTGCAACGGCGAGTTGCAGCGGTGTGGTGGGGGGGGGGGGGGTTGCGGGGTGGTGGTCGCGATCTGACGCGGGGGGGTGGGGGGTGGGGAAGGGGGTTGGAGGCGGTGATGAAGATGATGATCTTTTAATCTTTTTTTTTTTTATTTTTTATTTTGTTAAAATGTTTATTATTATTATATATTTATATGTTTATATCTTCATTATTATTAACATATATATATATATAGTTTGACAATCGATCGTTTATATAAGTAAGGGTCGGTTACAGTGTAGTACAAAGAAAATACAACGAGTCTATCTTAACAAACTAGGCCTAATCTAGGTATCTCGATTAGGCTTGGTCCGGAACACCTCGGATTAACGCCTCGATTAGGCTTGGTCCGGAATACCTCGGACTAACGCCTCTAGTACGATATCGAGAGTGAGATCGGTGATTTCTTTCGATATAAAACGTGGTAGCTGAGGGATAATAATTGCTTGTTTTGGGATCCGGGCGTTGCGTATTTATAGACCTCGGGTTCCGGGGACCACAGTACCATATCGGTGATTATCACCGATATGATGTCGAAAATGATTCCCAATATGGTTAAATATGGGTCTGGTTTGGGCCAGGCCCAATATGCGGGAAATGCCCATACCATGTAGTTCCCCAATTTGGGGATTCTTATCTTAGAGATAAGAATTCGTAAATTTAATTTTGAATTTATGGGTTAAGAATTCCAATTATTCTGCAGGTATATTTTATTTTTTGAGATTTTCCGTGAGAATGGGTTTCAGACAATTGATGCGTAAACTTCAAGCCGACCGTGATGCTCAGAAAGCTGCATTGGCCGAGACGGCAGTGGTTGCGGGTGGCGCCTGAAACAGGGTCTGCGTCTAACTTTGATCTGAATAATGTAGCCACTGAGGTTCTGGCAGAGGTATCGGGAGTTGAACAACCTCCCCTAGCATTGTAGTACGTGAACGTTTTAATGAAGAATGCTTTGAAAGTGTTCCTGCAACGGTTGGGTCCTTTGGCCAGGACATCCTTGATGTGGTGTGAGGCCTGGACGGTGTAGCCAATCTCTTGGAGGTGCTGCCCTCGAAACAGGAGGGTGTGGTTCATCCGCCTGAAGGGACTGTGTTGACTGAGAGACCAGATACTAGGTCTCCTTCTGGTGAGTACGTAGCCCCACGTTATGAGTCGGTGTCCAACATTCCTTTGACCGAGAACGTTGGTGGTTCGGGATTGAATACCCATGTCAACTTAGGTGATTTAGTGGATGTGCCTTTTATCGTGGGGTCGGGCTCTTCAAGCCCGAACCCTATTAGCGGCAAGGGAAAAACGCCTATTTCAGGTACGACCGACAAGGGTAAAGGGCCACTACATGAGCCCTCGATATTGAGGGGCTTTGCCCCTATCTTTCCTCGAATTCTGATTAGGAAGCCTGCTGTTGACCCTGCTAGGGTATCGGGTAATAAAAGGTCTCGTGACGGGACTGTCCACAATGTCCACTCGTCTTCGAGTTCGAGCCCCAATAAGGTGGGTGCATTCAAATCCTCCAAGCGAGTAGAATTCCCTGAAGCAGATGTTGTGCGGGGAATGATGCGGGCTTTTCCTCCTCCAGCAAATGTGCGGGTGCTTACATAATTCGAGCGAGCCCAGAACATACGCCGCAGCACTCATATGTTTCAGAGTGTACGTATCTTAGCATGACTTTGATTGATTTCATTTGACCGTTTAACATAACGTTACTGATTGTATTGCGCAGATGGCAAGGATGGCGGTTTCATGTCTGAAGACAATGCGCGAGTCCAAGGGTGACCCTGACGCTGTTGCTGCCGAGTTCGAGGCTGATATCTTGAGGATGGGGAAATTCAACCCCATGGTGCTAGAGAAGTTGGAGGCCGAGAAAGAGGATGCCCTGAAGACATGTCGTAAGCTCCGGGAGGAGTATGATTTGTTGAAGGGAAACTTCAAAACATTAGTGACTGAGATTGACCAAGGAAAGGCGCGTGAACTTGCGGCCAACAAGGAGCTGGAGAAACTGAAGGCTGAGGTGGTGGCTGCTAACAAACGTCTCTCGTTGGAGCTCTCCACTGCCAAATTAGCTCCCTTGGACTTGGTATATATCTTGTTTATGATATCTGCTTCTGGTTTTTCCTCCTGTATTTAATAGAGTTTAATTTGTAGGAACATTGTCCTGATCTCCTCCGGGTTGGAGCCGAGAAGTTTATGGAAAGCTCGAGCTTCCGAGACTTAGTTTTGAAGGTTCGGGAGGCAGCACTTCATGCTTGGGTTTCAATGACTCCCTCGAATTGAGTGGGTTGAACCCAAGGCACGATCATAACGACCTGCCGATTGGTGAACTAGACGAGGTGGAGGAGGGTGCGTCCGACCCCGATGTGTTTTTCGAGGTCGTTGAGAAGAAGACTGAAGGGTCCCTGTGGGAGTAGCTGTTTGCTGCCTTTATTGTAACTTGAATTTATCCACTTTCCGGACTATCTCCAATTCGTGGTTCTGTAACTGAATATTTATTTCTCTGTTATCTTCATAATCTGTGACTCTTCGTGGCCTTGTTGTCTGATAACTTGTTGATTTTTTATTGTAATGATGATAGAGTATGCAGTATTTCGATAACTGACCCTGCATTCATTTCGTTCTCGTATTTCATGACATTTCCTTAATCTGCTTGTTGTCAACAAGGAATGATTAGAATTTCCTCGGTGTTGGTAGAAACATGGGTAATCTGCCACCGCTCAGGTGTTTAGGATCGACCCGTTATCATAGGGTATCTTTTTCTTGTGGGTAGGGGCCCATCCCGTTATCGCAGGGAACCCGGTACCGTTTAAATGTTTATGATCGACCCCGTTATCACAGGGGATCTTCTTCTCTTTGTAGGTGACCCGTTACCACTCATGGGTAGGAGCCCGCCCGTTATCACAGGGGAACCCGTTACCGCTCATGGGTAGGAGCCTTTTCTTTGTAGATGACCCGTTACCGCTCATGGATAGGAGCACGCCCGTTATCACAGGGGAAACCGTTACCGCTCATGGGTAGGAGCCTTTTCTTTGTATATGACCCGTTACCTCTCATGGGTAGGAGCCCGCCCGTTATCACAGGGGAACCCGTTACCGCTCATGGGTAGGAGTTTTTCCTTTGTAGATGACCCGTTACCGCTCATGGGTAAGAGCCCGCCCGTTATCACAGAGGAACCCGTTACCGCTCATGGGTAGAAGCCTTTTTTTGTCGATGACCCGTTACCGCTAATGGGCAGGAGCCCGCCCGTTATCACAGGGGAACCCGTTACCGCTCATGGGTAGGAGCCATTCCTTTGTAGATGACCCATTACCGCTCATGGGTAGGAGCCCGCACGTTATCACAGGGGAACCCGTTACCGCTCATGGGTAGGAGCCTTTTCTTTGTCGATGACCCGTTACCGCTCATGGGTAGGAGCCCGCCCGTTATCACAGGGCAACCCGTTACCGCTCATGGGTATGAGCCTTTTCTTTGCAGATGACCCATTACCGCTCATGGGTAGGAGCCCGCCCATTATCACAGGAGAACCCATTACCGCTCATGGGTAGGAGTCTTTTCTTTTGTCTTTTTATCTATGTCCTTTGGTGACTCTGTCGTCGTGGACTCTACGGGTCATTAGGCCCTGTAAAACATCACAGACAAGAAAGATTTTTCGATGTAAAAGCTTATATGAAAACACGAAATGATGCGAATGTGTTATCAGCGGAATGTTCCCTCAATCTGGGAATTTCAGTTTCATGCAAGAAAAGGTGTTTCCATTGTGTTCTAACGTGCCTGTTGTACCTGTTTGTACCTATTGCACCTGTTTAGATGGATAATATTGAATAATATGGGGCAATGCCCCCTGAATCCCTTCTTTTAAAAAGCCAGGGTTTAATATTCCCTATGTCCTTTTCAGACATAGTAATGTGTGATCCTTCGGGCTATGTACCTGTAAGAGGGCGATGTGTTAAACATATATCTATGGGAATACTCCCCAATTCTTCGTGCAATTCTCTGCACTTCCATAATGTCCGATTAGGACATATCCTTGCATGAAATATGAGATCCCATAAAGCAAAAATTAAAAGGTAGCGACGGATAACGGTCGAAGGCTAGGTAAACCTAACCCGCCTACGTATCCCATTGATTGGGGAATCAGACCGGCGTAGTTCCCCCTGTTTTAAGTTTACAAACTAACCCACGATGGGGCAATGTTTCAATTGTTCAAGCATAATTTAAAAACTACTGAAATTTTAAAATATTGTTCTGTTTGCTCCTCATGGTGATCACTCCGTGTGCGGAATGTATTCTTGGTGTGGGACTTGTATTTCTTGTCTTCTTCTGATTCTAGGGTGCCTCAGCGAGTCCACATAGCACATCCATCCTTGTACCTGGTCACCTAGAATTTCGCCGACTCCCTGAGGTGTCGGAAATTTAATCTTCTGGTAATAAGTAGAGACCACTGCCCTGATCTGGTTGAGTGCCAGTCGACCAATAATGGCGTGGTAGGGAAACGGGATGTCGACTATTGTGTATTTTATCGGCGTCACCCGGGTGCGTGGGCTTCTCCCAAACATTGTGGGCAATATAACTTGTCCGAGTGGAACTACCTCTGCTCTGCCAAATCTGGTCAATGGGGTGGATATCGGCTTTAGCCGGTCTGGGGCTATCCTCATCTGCTCGTAGGGTTTTGAGAATATCAGGTTTGCGGAGCTTCCGCTATCCACCAGAACTTTATGCACCTGATATTCATCCACATTAATAGTAATAACCAATGGGCAATCTAGTTTACCTGCGGTCAAGGCCAATGGACTAAGTTGCTCCAAGTCTCTCCTGGTGAAAGAGATCTCCTGCTCCAAGTACGCTTCCGGCATGATTGCATTTGTGTACCCAATGTACGCTCCACCCTGGAGTCTTCGTGTTATGGTTTCTCGGCCGCGAGCCGTGTCGGCTCCCAAGGCTCCTCCGTTGATCATGTTTATGACGCCTTTGCTCGGGGCATTCACTATGGTCCTACCACGCTCCTCGGGTGCCTCGATCATCTTCTGCTTTCCTCTCGTGGGTGAGTAATCTCTTCTAGGGGATAAACAATTGTCTGTCCCACTAGCATCTTCCTTGACATTTCTGACAAACTCGATCAATTTCCCTTCTTTAATCCATCTTTCAATTTCATTCCTCAAGTGCATACAATCCTCCGTCCTGTGTCCGGGCTGTCGGTGGTACGCACAGTATTTGCCTGACGACTTCATCCCGGGAGTCTCATTCAATGGCCTGGGTTCTGTCAACCATCTGTCCCTCTTTGCCACGGCTATCACTTCCAGAATGCCTCCATTCAACGGTGTGTACGTCCTTGAGGGCCTTTCTCTGTTGCGATCTCTGTCTGCATTCCTGTTGGGAAATGAACCTTGACATGTTGCCATCATCTCGTCCTCATAAACCATTTGGTTTGCGAGCATGTTGATCTGTGCTATGATGGGCTCAGACAATTTGATTAGCTCGACGGCGAACCTGCGGTGGGTCGTACCCTTGACCAACATCATCATAACCTGCCCCCCATTTGGCTCATCCACTTTCAACAATTCATCATTGAACCTCTTCATATATTCCCGGAGGTTCTCCCTTTCCCTCTGCTACACAGCGCCGAGGTGCAACAGGTTGGTCTTCATTCTCTTCTGGATAGAGAACTGGTTCTCAAACTTTTCCCTTAGTTGCTCATAGTCGGTTATGGATCGGACCTCCAGTCTAGTGAACCAATACAGTGCAGCGCCCATTAAAGTGGTGAATAGGATTTTTGCCTTTATGTTTTTTGAGTAGTTGTGCAGATCCAAAATGCTATCGACCTGATGGAGATGATCTGTAGGATCCCTTATGCCGTCGTATGGCTTGATCACTGCCGTCGTAAGGCTTGATCACTGGGATCTTGTCCCCTCTTTGCAATACCTCAACCTCAATCTCATCCGAAAACGGGGTCCTACTGCGACCTTTCCAATGGCTCTGAGTCACCTTCTTCGTCAACTTCGCCCTCTCACAGTCTAGTTGTTCCATCCTCCTCGATATTACCTGCATTACTTCTGCGTCTTCATTCTTTGAATACGTAACCTCAGCGCGGTCGCGACTGCGTTCCATTCTCCTGATTACTTTCGCTCTATCGCGGTCAAGTCGTTCCATCCTACTTGCTATCTCTCAATCTAGGGTCCTAGGATCCCGTCTCCGACCTGTCGTAAGCAGCGTGCGATATCTCTCTGAATGAGTCTCCTGTATCCTCCTGTTCATCATATCCTTGCCTTGCCCTTCTCTCACCCGCTCTGGATTCATGGGGCCTTGCCCGAACGTCCCTTGTCCTTTGTTCTGCCAGTCGTGGAAGCAAAGTATCCAGTGTAGTGTCAAGTGCCGCTTTTACATAAGCGTTGATCTGCGCTAGCATCTCTGGGGTTATGGCGGCAGGGGGAACAACGCTCTGTTCTGCAGCCATCGTCTCCTCTGAGCCGGGAAGATCCGCGTTTGGCACCTCGGTCATTGGGACATCCCCTGCTGGGTTTTCAGTGGTCGGGCCCTCAGTAACAGGTTCTGCCGTATTTGGTGCGGCAGTGGTTGGACATGTATTCGTGGCTCACGATGGCCTCCCGGGCCCGCACCTACTTCGCGGTTCATTCTGTGCTGGAGGAAGCTCCATCTCAGCTTGGGTAATTGTCTGTTCTTGGTCAGTCAGCTATTGAGGGAGTGGTGTGTCCTCAATCCTCGTGTTTCTAGTCACAACTCTGTTAAATTCGGATCGGGTCTTCCTTCCTTGCATCTTGACGTCCTCGTCCGGGAATTGGTGTTCCCACAGACGGCGCCACTAGTTTGACAATAGATCATTTATATAAGTAAGGGTCGGTTACATTGGAGTACAAAGGAAATACAACGAGTGTATCTTAACAAACTAGGCCTAATCTAGGTGTCTCGATTAGGCTTGGTCCAGAACACCTCGGACCAACGCCTCGATGCTTGGATGGCAGGGGTATGTCGGTAATTAAATCGGGCGTACATCGGTCATCAGCTTCGATGTGATGTCGATGACCACCCTCGATATGGTATCGGTAGCGTGGTGGTATGACGTATCAGTGGAGCACAAGGGTTATCTCGATATCGAGTACGATATCGAGAGTGAGATCGGTGATTTCTTTCGATATGAAGCGTAGTAGCCGAGGGATAGTAATTGCTTGTTTTGGGATCCGGGCGTCGCGTATTTATAGACCTTGGGATCCGGGGACCACAGTACCATATCGGTGATTATCACCGATATAATGTCGAAAGTGATCCCCGATATGGTTAAATATGGGCTTGGTTTGGGCCAGACCCCATATGCGGGAAATGCCCATATCAATATACATTAGTTACATATATATATAAGGATAAACGTTTTTTCAGACGTGAACCCGACTTTTTGATTAGGCAACGCAATTCTTTGACTAGGCGGCCACGTAGGCTTTTTTGTCCGAAAATCTCACTTCGGGCATTTTTGTTTGAAATTTTAAAAGATGTCGGGCATTTTTGGCATGTTTTGAAAAAACGGGCATTTAGGATTAAAAACAAAAGTTAACGGGCATTTTTGATAATTCGTCCTTTTATAAAACCAAGATATACAAAAACTTTCGGAACATAATATATTCTTCTTCTTTAGATAAATAACAATCATTAGATTGGGCTTCATTGTATCAATTCGCTATTAACTCGATTGCTTACATAGTGGGGGCGAATATTGTCTTGAGGAAAGCGTATTTTATGCGCTACTTGGAGCGGGTTTGACGGCGGAGATTTCCAGAGTTTGTTGCTGCGTTTTGTTCGTGTTTTTGTTGCTGATTCATTCGACGGAAAAAGGTGCGGAAATATTCTAACAGTGTGCACATTATCCAACTAAAAATAATTTCTTGTTGCACCACGTCATATAGATTATAGTTTTTTTTATATATATATATATATATATATATATAGACTCTAACTACCTTAATCATATAGAAACATATATTTAAAATGTATAAAGTACAACGAGCTGAAGAAAATTACAAAATAATAATCAGTCGTCGAATCGACTGATAAAATCAACACCACTAAAACAAACAACGCAAAAAGAGAAAATGAAGTAACATGGAGGACTTAATGATGCTGCTGACGCCACTTGCTCCGAAAAACTAAATAATTTTACTTGGATGGTGGTGGGGATGGGAAAGGAAAAGACGGTATTGTAGTTGGGATAGTCGGGAAAGATGGGAATGAAGGCAACGTAGGGAATGAAACGGGAGGTAGCGCCACGGTGGGTATGGTGGTGGGCAATGTTGGAATACTAGTCGGAAGTGTTGGCAAAGGAATGGTTGGTAGAGGTGGTAGAGTGGTTGGTATGGTCGGAAGTTGTGGAACTTGTAGAAGTTGACGAGCAGCCGAGCTTTGATGCATGCTCGACATTAATGTTGCCATGATCACAATGAAAACAAAGCGAAAAGAAGAGGCTGCCATTAGTAGATTGATTTGCTTGCGCACTGTTGTGTTGACAGATGAAGCTATGTTTTGGTTTATTTGGAATCAGAACTTTTGGTCACTATTTATAGATGGAAAATTGATGAATTGGCACTTGAATTAGAGGTGGTTAGGAACTTAACAAGGGTCAGCTCGAGCGTCATGACTTAATTAGGTTAACTTCATTCACCAACAAATTAATTAATTATAAAATTAGCTAAACAAAGTCGAACAATATTGTGAAAAAAAAAATGTAATTAACTTTATGTGTGACATAAAGGTCGGACTTCAAAAGGCAAAATTAAAGGACGGTAACTTTCAATTACGGAAAGAGGCAGTGTCATTATTTCTTACCTTGCATAGACGAGACCAAAAATGGGAGGGGTAAATAAGAGTGGACATTAGATTTTGGCCGAATTTTTAAAAATGCCCTATAACTAATGCTCACTTTTCTTAATTCCATATAAATATTTTAGCCATGTTTTTGCCATATAACTTTTTTAAATTGACCAAAAATGCCCGACACACTTTTTTGGCCATATGGCTGCCATGTCATTAAATTTTGGCATATGTGGCAAAAATGTGGCTACCATGTCATCCACTTTATAATTTTTATATTTCTTCATAATTAGCTTTATTATACAACTTATAAAAAATCATTTTAAAATTCTAACTTTTAATAACTAATAAACTTTAAAAAAATCCAGAAAAATAAAAAGTTAAATCTCTATAGTTAACTATAGTATTTAAATTTAAAAAACTTGTTTGATAGTTCTAATTTAAAAACCTTAATTTTAAATAACAAAAAAAAAAACAAGGCAAAATAAATATTCAATAATATATTCTTTTAATATAATTAACTTTACTTATTAAAATTCTTAAAAAGTTATATATAAATCAAGCTAATTTCAATAATTTGATTTTTTAACAATTAAAAAACGTTAAAAAAATAGAAAAATAAAAAAAGCAATCAGAGTCGTCACTTTCCACTCATGTACAAGACTGAACTACATTCTACATAAGAGGTAATAATAATATGACATTTCTTGGAATCAATTTAGCACAGGCAATAAACAAACAGATTCATATTGCAGTTAACTCTATTACATGTATCAGAAAATGAACGAAAAAAATACATCGATCTTAGACTTTTGATTTTGTTTATAAGCAATTTCATTAATGAAAATGGTGAGCATGAGCAATACTCACAAAAAACGAACAACGTTCGTAAAGTTAGTTACATTCTAAACAAAGTATGGAAAAAAAAAAAAACCAACCAACAAAAGAATTCTGAAAAGTATTTTTTTGTGGCTTAATCCAACACCAAGTTTTAACTTTAATAACTTCCACTACCTTTTCAATTCCACTCGTCTCATCTCCATAAAGGATGTTCCGCGCGTTCCATTTAGACAAAGGGTGAAGAACCATACACTTTCCCACACATTCTTACCTTGCTTCCAAGGATAAGCTTCCCGAAAATGGCAAATGTTATTCACAATCCTTACATTGAGGGCCGAAGAGATAACAAACTATTGAAAAATACTCATCCACACTTTATAAGAAGCAACACACTTAGCTTGAAATCACCTTCTTCTCTACCATCATGCAAAGTACACGCTCCAAATCATTATTATCCCCCATAACTCCTCGACGAAAGAGGTTAATTTTTTGCAAGAATCTTGATTTTTAGAGAAACCTTTGTTTTCCATAAATTTTAAAAGAATTTTGATGCCTCCACCTGGCCTTGTCCCCGAGTCAAGAGTGAACTTTACCGTGTAATTCGGGCTGTTCTCCCCTCTCCAAATCCACTTATCCATCATACCCTCACAAAGTGAGAAACTTCAAATTTGTAAAGCAACGCCAAATTAAAAGCTTCAAGTTCTCGAATATTAAGACCCCACATTATCTTTCTTTTTATACACATCATTCCACTTCACCCACTGGACTTTTCTTATTGTTCTCGTTTGCACCCAATAAAAAGTTTCGTTGAAGCTTTATAAGACTTTGAATAATCCGGCCCTTTAGGCGCCTTATAAATTGCAAAAGAATAAGTTGGCAGGGCAACCATCACCATATTAACGAGAGTTGACCTGCCTCCAATGGATATATTCAAAGAACTCCATCCATGACAACCATCACCATATCATCGACGCCAATCCCCATAAGTTTTCTCTTAGCAAAATTTACTCTCAAACCCGACATCAATTCAATCAATCAAAAGTATGCCCTTGAGAACCCAAACATTGCGCTTGTTACTTTCCACAAAGTAGATAATATCGTCCGCAAATTGGTTGTGAGAAATTTTAATATTATCTCAGCTCACTTTTATGCCCGAAATAAGACCCTCTTGTATCGCTCTTTTGATAAGACCATTCAACCCCGGCAACCATGAGAAAAAAAGGAGAAAAGGATCTTCATGGCAAAGGCCTCGCTGCGGTTGAAATTCCAAGATCTCGTTAATACGGTGCGAAGACACTCTTTAAACCAAGATCTCCATTTATCGGAAAAACCCATCAACATCATCATATTATCCAAGATATTCCAATTAATATTGTCGTATGCTTTTTTAAAATCAACTTTGAAAACGACACGCTTACTCTTCTTCCGTTTAACTTCGTCAATCACCTCATTCGCGAGAAGGATACAATCCGAGATTTGTTTCTTTTCCACAAATGCCATTTCAGAATAATTTTGTAAATAACTCTTCTCCACCAATGCCTTAGTTAAATTTTGTACATGCACCCAATCAAAGAGATGGGTCTATAGACATTCAAAGAGACCGGGTTATCCACTTTGGGAATGAGGATAGTAAAAGACGGGTTAGCTCCTTCACTAATTCGGCCAAATTTATAAAATTCTTTAACATAAATACATACGCCATCCTTAAGAATATACCAAAAATGCCGAGTAAAATTAAAATTACAGCCATCCGGACCCGAACTCTTCCCGCCATCACAACTCCACACCACCTTCATGATCTCATCATACTCTCCAGTAAAAAAGATATTTTCCTCATTGATTTTTTTAAACCCCAAATCTCCAAAATTGGTCTATGCACTCACTTTCTTTGAACCTAAGTTCGAAGAAAATTAAGCTGCTTCTTTAACTTCATTAGGATTGTCAATCCACCTTCCATCTACATACAAACCTTGAATTTTATAAATTCTTCTTCTTCCATTAATATACTTGTGAAATAATTTGGAATTGCAATCGTCTTCTCTAATCCACTTAAGCCGAGCTTTTGGACGATTGAGGCATTCTTTAGATTTTGTAGTTTGCCACATTTCCCCAAGAAGTGTCTTTCTTTGGGCTGACTCTTCACTCGATAGATTGGCATGTTAACCTTTAGCGTCCAAAACTTCAAGCTTCTTTTTAAGATTGCCAAGTTTTACGTCAAGATTGCCAAAAATGTCATGATTCCATTCACGTTACCGTTGAGAATGTACGAGAATGGATGGGAGATGGACATCATGACAAAATCAAAATGATTTATATGGATGGTAGACAAATTCTTATAAGGTCAGACCGAGAGGAGAATGTCACTAAGTTTTTGATCAATGAAAAAAAAATTTGGTGGAGGTTTCTTTCAAATCCATCGAATGCCTCATACACATGCGTGGATTGCTTGCCATGATGTGCACGCTTGGTGTGATATTTTTTTTCTAAAAAGTTGCAAAAAAGGTAAGAAATTATATTAGAACTGACGTTGACACGAAAGAGATGGTGTCACTCGAATTTGCCAGAATTGAGGCTGAGACTGATGGGCAAGAGTGGATTAACGAGACAGTGAAATCTATGATTGACGGAAGAGAGTTTGTGGGGAATGCAAATCGCACTCTAATCTTCTTAAGCATATCAACGAAATGGCCATTCCTAAACTTGAAAATGTAGTTGTGTAAAAAATTGTTTCGGATGTTAAGTTGCCTTCGATCACCTTTCTTATTAACATTATATATATCTAAATCGCGTATAAAAATTTGTTGACCATGAACAAAACAGAAAGTTCGTTTGTCTTTTGTTTATCTTCTGGGATTGGAGGGAGTTGATCGTAATTTTCAAAACTAGAGTAGAGGTAACGGTAATCAGTCCAAACCTTAGGAGGTGTCTATAATTATATATCCCTTATTATTATTACACTCGCTTCAGTTGAAACTCTTTCATTTTAATATATACTCCATAAATATTAATTTTTAAATAGGGACTTTTGTAACAAGAAAAAATTATTTTATTTTAATTATATTAGATGATAAAAAACAAATATAAAATAAACACTGGCATAATGTTTCTGAAATTTGTCTTTGCTGCGTCATGATACTCGATCGCCATATCATATGTCTTTTCTGAAATTTGTCTTTGCTTCTTTTAATCTACGGGTTGAATAACGTTTTTGGTTATTTGAAAACATATATATATATATATACAAACATTTAGCTTAATTTTGTAACCCTAATAATAAAAACCGCGGCAAAATAGCGAAAAACCCTAATCCCCAAATTCTACAACTCCAATTCGTCGCGACCAGCTAAAATCTTCAACTCTACGAGGTTGACGCACATTGAAGGGCCAAAAGATGGTGAAAATTAGACCATCGGTTGAAAATGGTTTACCCTCGCCCGATTATGGTGAGTGCGCTCAGTTCTTTTTGTTTTTTTCCTATAATCCTCTCGTTATAGTGATTGGGTTAGTTTTTGAATTACCTATTGTACCATTTTGTTCAAAGTTTATCCATTCGTTGTTCGTAGTAGTATTTTTGTTTGATTTTAGGGTTTGGAGTCAAGTCTGTGACCTTCTTAACTAATTTCCTTTACCTTTTTGTAGACCCAGGAAGCAAATTCGTGACTTTGGTATTACACTACGGAGGGAGGTATGACACATCTCCATTGAAAGGTGGGCAGTATGAAGGCTCAGAAGCAAAAAGAGTGTACGATTACGTAAATTACAGAGAGTTAAACATATCACTCCTTGATAAGCTGGTAACTGATATTGGTGTTAGAGGGCCAAAGAAATACTTTATCACTTCCATGGGATATCATCTTGTTGTAAGTTATGACAAGTATTTGTATCGTGGCGCTAGGTTAGCTCATAAGGAAATGATGGAGTTTCATGTATATGTAGTGGACCCTAACCATCGGGCAGTTGAACTTGAGGGAGTTGATGGTGAAAGTGAAGGAAATTATGTGCATGTGGTGGATGAGGTTCTAGAGACAGACCTTCCAGCTAGTGCCCCTGTTGTAGGAACTTATAGTGTCCCTGCTAGTGTCCCTGTTGATGAAGTTATAAGAACAGATAAGGGTGCTCCTGTCTCTGGAAATGAGGGTGATGGAAATGGAGAGGGGATTAGTAATCCACATAATTTGGATAAGGGTAAGGGGATAGCTATTGATGTTGATGAAAGTGAGGAAGACAATGAGGATGAATCATATCAAGCATCTAGTGAGGAGATGGATGATGAGCTGTTTGCACATGTAGATGTGTTTGATGATGATGACTTGATTGAAAAGTGAGTTGGGTGATGAAGATGTTGTATCTGATGTAAACTTGGGTGATGAAAATGTTGTACCTGATGTAAACTGTTCTGGAGTGGAGGAAAATGTTGATGGTGGACCATGGTTAGATGAACTAGATGTAGCTGATGTAGAAGCAAGGGAGCATTGGTTTTTCACAGATCCTAGGGGAAATGAGGATCCAGATGTTGAGTGCTTTAACAAGGTAGACATGTTTGATCCTGTGTTCAAATTGAAGATGTTATTTCATAGCAAAAAGCAACTCCACTTTGCTGTTAAGTCACTTGCAGTCAAAGAGAGAAGGAGTGTATATGTTTTCAAGAGTTATCGTGGAAGGGTGCACTACAGATGTGAAGTAAAAGAATGTTCATGGAGGCTGCATGCAAAAAAGGTTCCAGATCAAGAGACATATCAGGTAAGGGCATACAAGCCTGAACACATTTGTTCAGAGACATTCTATGTCAGCAATTTGAAGTCAACATGGCTGTCTCAGAAGTTCTTGGATGTATTTGTCACTGATCCTAAAAGAAGTACCACTGGATTCCAGATGGACTCAATCCATAAGATCCATGTCAATGTTTCCTACAATCAAGCATACAAAGCCAAATTGATTTCAAATAAGAAGCTTGACGGTACTCCAGCCTTTCAATACTCTAAACTATTTGAATATCAGGCAGAGCTTAGAAGGACAAATCCAGGAACCACATTTGCCATATGCACAGAGGACATTGGTGGAGAGACCAGATTCAAATGCATCTATATTTGTTTCCAGACACTGAAAGAAGGCTATAAAGCAGGTTGTAGACCATTCATTGGTGTGGATGGTGCACATTTGACAGGGCCTAATGGGGGTACATTACTCACTGCAGTTGCATTAGATCCTGCTAACAGCATATTCCCACTTGCATGGGCTGTTGTAGCTGTTGAAGACACATAAAATTGGATGTGGTTTTTATCCCTCTTGAAGCATGACCTAGAATTGAATGAACCTGAAAAGCTGACTTTCATGTCAGATAAGCAGAAAGGTTTAATCACTGCATTTAATGAGATTTATCCAGGAGCCACACACAGGTTTTGTGTGAGGCATATGATTGGAAATGCTGGAAGATCTGCATTTAGTGGTGAAGACTACAGTGATGCCATTTGGGATGCTGCTCATCAAACAACTGTTCCTGAGTTCGAAGCTTCAATGAAGAAATTAGCAGACATGTCTAAAAAGTTTAGGAGGTGGTTTGATGATAAGGAACCAGCATTCTGGACAAAGGCTCAGTTTAATACAAAAGCATGTACTTATTTGATTTTGAACAACCATTGTGAGACCTTCAATGGTGTCCTTATACCATCAAGGGAGAAGCCAATTCTCACATTATTAGAATGGATGAGGGAATATTGCATGGTGAGGCATGCAAAGAATAGAGATATTGCAAAACAAAGATGGATTCATAAGAAGCCAAGTCAACAGAAGGTACATCTCCCCCCAAATATCCAGGAGAGGGTTAACAGGGTTGCCAGACTGGTTTGCACTACAATGCCTATGAAGTCTGATGATTTCAGATATCAAGTTAAGGGGTTTGAAGATACTCTTCATGCAGTTGATCTGAAAGAGAAGACATGCTCTTGTAGGTTATGGGAGTTGACAGGAATACCATGCAAACATGGAGCCAGTGCCATTCTTCATAGCAAAGGACAAATTGCAGACTATGTGGAACAATGGTACACCCTAGAAACTTACAACAAGGTGTACCAATTTGCAATCTATCCAGTCCCTGGAGTAGCAGTTTGGAGAGAGGAAGATTACATTCCCCCTCTTGCCCCTAATTTTGGGAGAGGGCCAGGCAGACCCAAGAAAGCTAGGAGAAGAGGAAAGGATGAACCACCACCAGTAAGAACCAAAAAGAGTCCTTCTGCTCCTACTCCACAACCCACATATGTAGGTAGAATGTAGTATGGTCTGAGATGCTCAAACTGTGGCTAGAAAGGACACAACAAGAAGACCTGTGACAGAAGGAATGGAAACTCACAAACAAATGCAAGTGTAAGTCTGATTTAGAGTAGATGTGTTTGATGATGATGAATTGTTTGGATTAGATTGTTGTATCTATTCATTGTTAATGATTTAATGAACATCATTGTTGGCATATATAGGTTGGAGCTGGTGATGGACATGGGAACAACCAAAGCAATCCTACTCCAGAACAAAGTAACAACAACCAGGGAAGCACCTCAAATCCCATCCCTCAAACAACATTGAATCCTCAAGAAACTGGAGAACAGAGTACCAACTTCCAGGGGAGCACATCAGATCATGCATCACAAACTCCAAGAAGGGAGAAATCCACTGTATATGTTCCTCCAGAGAATGATTTAACTCTGCCTCAGGATTCTCAAAACAATGACACTACTAGCATGGAAAATACAGATGCCCGAGGAGATGATGTTGTTCCAAATACATAAGATTGTATCATAGGTGAGGAAGGGGGACCAGTTGATGATGTTGGGGAGAGTTCAATATCTAGAAGGAGATACAGAAGATAGAAGTCAAGAGTTGTGGTTCCACCAGAGAATGATTTCACTTTAGATGAACATCTTGAAGAATCAGCAGATATTGATATTGGATTTTATGATATTGATGACATATTTTCTAAGTCTAGGTGCAAAGAAGGTTTTTTTTTTTGTTAACAACTTATTAAATTTCTTATAGATTACAATTTTACACATTCTTTTATAAATGATTTGTATTGATGATGATGGTAGGCGACAAAGGAGGCAGTAGAAGGAGCAAGAAATGGGAACAATGATGGAGATGGTGCAAATTTGAACAATGCACAAACCTCAAGGTCTGTTAGGAGGCTTAAAAGGACAGACAATAGAAGGGTATGGCCATGGAAGCACATTCTTTTTTGGTTTAAAGGTTCAAATATTATTGCAATATCTAGTCTTAGCTCCCAACCTCATTTTTTTAGGTGTCATTTGCTGATCCTGTAACTGGTGAGATTACTTCATCAGTCCAGCCTTCACTTCATCCACCAATGCCAACCAAGACAGGCCCATTGCCAAAAAGTAGAAAGAGGGCTATGCATGAAGAACTGACAACTGAAGCTGCAAACAGAAAAAGATGAAGTTGATTTGACTGAGTTGGGACCTGCTAATGATGGTTGGTTGACAAATTTGGTAAAAAAAAAAAGCAGAAACAAACTACACCAAAAGTGACAACTCAACTTAAAGCCAATCAAGAGGCACTAAGATCAGCAGATAATCAGACTCCAGACTTAATAAGGGGAATAAGCACGAAGTATGTGAAAATGGCAGATCTTGGTGCAGCAATAACTGATATGAACAAGCAAAACAATGAGGCATGGATTGGCAAGGGAAAGGGCGAAGGAAAAAGACAGAAGAAGTAGTGATCTAGTTTCAGAATTGATTTCATCAATCCATTGATCATTTTGTCTTTTGGTACTGCAAAGTCTGTTGATTACCAGTGATGACTTGTAGGTTTTTGAGCATCACTCAATTCCACTTTTCAATTTTGGTCTCAAAATGTGGTGCTGTAGTTTCAGTTTATGTAGCTGGGCATAACAGTTATATTTTGGGTACAAAATTGATACATTTGTGATGGAATCAATTCTGTAATGGTATTATATTCGAGGCTATGAAGTTGTTTTGTTATTCTATTGCTTATATTCTATTTTTTGTTTGTTGTTTATACACATACAACCTATTCAAAATGTAGGTGTATACACATACAACCGATGCAAAGTGTATCATGATTAAAAAAGGCAATCTTATTTATACACAAATGCATTGCGAAAAGAACACTTAGAAATCATAACATAACAATCCACAAACTAGAAACTAATCACTTGTATACCAAAAAAAAAAAAAAAAAACAGAAGCAAAATCCTATTCTTCATCCATTTGTTTATCTTCATCAGAGTTAGGTGGTGGCCCCTCACCATCAACTTGAATTTCATCAACTACAACACCATCACCCTCGTCTTCCTCATCATCAGAAACTTCAATCACAACTGGATCATTGAAATTGGGTTCAATAAATTCCTCATCATGCCTAATTGGCGCCTCGCTGGGAAATATTGCGCAGCACATTTCTTCAAACAAAATGCACATATTTCTTGCATTCGTCAGATCATGAAGCCTAAAATGCATTTCCCACCTTTTCTCTTGTGTTATCATAAAAATCATGACTTAAAGTAGAAGAGATAATGAATTGAATGACAAAAGCTTTTAAAATATAGTGATCATACCACAGGAATAATCCAATTGTATGCGGGACAAATTCCAACATTTAAATCATCCCCGTAGAGATGAACTCCAAGAAGGGCACACAAGTTTTTAAACAAGGCAAACTTTAATCTCAACTCTCTAATCTTCATCTCTAATGTATAAGGAACATGAACAATCGTATTCAACTCCTCCATGATGATACGCATTCCTCTCTTCAAAGCATATACATTGTTTAATCGATGCCTATTGCCGTATTTGACTGGTCGGTCCAAGAATATCGCTTCAGCAAGGCGAGTGAAATTAGGATCATAATAGAAGATTTGAATCAACATGGCTGCGGTGATAATGATGTTGCTATAATTTTATGTAAGAGAACAGAGTAGGGAATTTAAGTTGTTGATAATTGGTTCTAATCTTTGGATACATATTTATATGCAAAAGTGGTGTCTTTTGATATGCAAATAATGTATGACAACAACACAATCTTTTGAATTGGGACAGATTCATATGAACAAATACATCGAATTCATCGAGGTGACCATTCGGTTACAACATCAAACTACCAAAAGTCAAAAGAAATCGAAGAGATACAACAAGCCCACGAATCACCCCAATTGACACATACTAATCACCAAACACGATCACTCCAAACAACACAACACTTCCCAGATCCTAACAACATCATATCATCCTAACAACGACCATAAAAACAACTAATAAGGTAATCAAAGAAAGCCAAATCCATTTACCCAATTTTTGGTTCTCGATTTGCAGATTCTTCACCTTTTCCTCCAAATCCATGATCTTGTTCTCGTACAAGCGTTCAATCGTTTCCAAATCTTGATTGTTCATTGACCCGAGATCGGCCGTGAGTTGCTTCACCTTTGCCTCGCTCCAATCGATTTTCGCACGAAGTAGAGGCACAATGGTCCTAAGCCTTTCACATACATGGGGGTCTAGCCAAACAAAAAATTGGCAACCGAATTGGCCCTTCCAACATCCATTAAACCTGCGACCCGGATTTACGTCGGTCGTTGCAACCCTAACGACAGCGGGTCTTCCGCAATCGCACATTATACTCGAGCTAGTAGTTGAGGAAGACATTTTCGCACCGTCAATTTCGTAATGGAGGACTCAATTTGGGAATTTGGGGATTTAGGGTTCTTGGCCAACTTTTTTCAAATTTTGGAATTATGATCGTTGACAGGAAGAAATTTTCGGTTCATTATAAGAGAAGAAATCGTAGATTAAAAGAAGCGTTTCCTACGTGGCGACACATCACGTCGGCATTTTTAGCCCGAATAAGGCCATCGGGCATTTTTGCAAGATTTTTCAAGACTTACGGGGCATTTTTACAAGGCCCGAAAAAAATGGGCATTTTAAGTTCTAGAAAAAAGTTATAGGGCAGTTTTAATATTTCGTCCAATACGAAATATAGATTTCTAATCGGAGCAACATGAGATTAACAAAACTGCCCTTGAGGATCTCGAGAAAAAAGCAGAGGAAGTCAACCTAGTGGTAATGGAAGCATTAATGGATGATATTGGACAGAACAAATTGACTCCAAGCTTTGTTGTAAAAGAAGGATTCGTGGATGGTGAAAATTTAGATTTGGTCAAAGATAGGGAGGACCTGCAAACAAAAAATAGACCTAGCCCAAACTATGATAGAGTGGCCCAGCAAGAATTGTAGAATGAAGGAAATATAGAAGTCCATGAAAAGATTTCGGATCAGGCTGCCATAAGGCCAAACAACATGTTAACTGTAGATTCTATTCCTAATCTCGAAAGTGCTGAAATTAGATGTTAGGGGCGAGACTTGTGCTCTCGCCCCGTTGAGATCTTGCCATGTGTACAAACACCCACCCATTTTGTATATGTGACAAGATCTCAACGGGACGAGAGCACAAGTCTCGCCCCTAGCATCTAATGTCCCCTCGACAGTGATGGACAAAATGAAGAATTGAGTGATAAGAGCTTGCATGATAACAAAGAAATACAAAACCCAGAAGCAAGCTCTTCTAAAGGAAATTTCTTTAAAGGGGTGACGGTGGAAGAGGATGACAATGATACTCCATAGAAAAAAATCAAAGAAGGGAAAAGGCTTGAGAAATAATTTGAGGGTAAACTGTAGCAGTGATACAAAGAGAGAAAGGGGCCAAAGAGAAACCTAAACCATAATTGTTGGACCAAAGGTAACACACTGTTAAGTAATTCAATTGAGGATTCAAATATTTTTTTTTTTTGCACGAAAGGTAAATATATTATGAAATAAACTTGTCTTACATCATACGAGGGGCATACCCCAAGTCAAGCTTATGATCAATTCGGTGCACTACCTAGGACTACAACTTATGTAATTCCTCATCCCATTCCTACTCGCTTCTAGTTCCCCACTTCATTCTGATTCCGAGCTCGGCTCGTGATCGTACTCTTCAGGCACTTAGCAGCAGTCTCTGGTAGCTATAGAGACAGTAGCTTTCACACCGAATCTGGTCCCTGCCCTTCATGCAGGTTTTCTTATCCTTTCTTATGTTGCTTTATAGGGGCAGAAAAGTTGAGAATTGTACTTGTCCTTCCTTTTCTGTACTAGCTTTCTTCTCTCCTCTTTCCTGCATATCAAAACATCTCACAAAGCCAAAATCATTAGTATAGTATGTTTTGTTTTTACTCTTTCTCATAGTTGCTTTTCAAATTATTTGTAATCTTTCCAATGTACTCCTAGTAAATCTGTTACCCTTTTTCCCCATTCTGAATTTGATTCTGATTTGCAGATCCTCAGCAATTTCCTTACACACTCTCTGTATTGGAATGTCTACTTCCTCAAAAATCTTAGCATTTCTCCATTTCCATATTCCTACCACCACACTTCCTAGAGCAGCAGCCCTGACTTGGAAGACTTCAGTCTTCTTCTTGCTAGACCTGTTAAACATTTCATTCCATATCTGCAGATTTACCTCAAAAGACCAGATCCCCACTGCTTGCATTATTCTTTCCAGGATTTCCTGTACTTTAAGGCACTTAAAGAACAAGTGATCAATGGATTCCTCAGATTCATTGCACAGACTACATAAGTTTTCATCTATCAATTTGTACTTTAATAGTCTATCTTTTGTTGCAATCTTTTTATGCATGACAAGCCAATGTATAAAGGAACACTTGGGAGTTGAATATTTATTCCATACCTGCTCATACCATTGTACAGTGGGTGTGCTTTGGTGGAATACCTTGTAACACTCCTCTGCCACTTGTCCTTGTTTGAGCACTCTCCATTATTAGCTGTAATCATGCGTTATTGATGAAAGACTATGAATGGGAGGCGAAACTAGTGTGGGAGTTTGGGAAAAAGATAGGAATCCTAGGAAGAGGGAACGATGAGGTGATTGTGAAGAATTTGGTTGAAATGAAGATTAGAGAAAAGGATGCAGCAGCGGGTGAGGCTGTGAACATTGTCGACCAATGATTATGCTATCTTTTAATGTTAAGGGGTTGGGTGAAGGTGAGAAAACCGAAGGAATCAAAGATCTTGTTTGTAAACACAAGGTTGAGATGTTGTTTATACAAGAGACCATGATGGAAGGTATGGAGGATAGGATTTGCAAAAGATTCTGGGGAATTTGGAACATACGGGTTTTTCATACGGACGCGTCGGAGGAAGCAGGTGGGTATTTTAGTGGCAGGTTCATGGGGTCCTGAAAAACGTAAGTGTATCTTTGTAAATATTTATTCGTCATGTAATCTGTTGGATAAAAAGGGAGTTTTCGAGAAGATTGACTCACTTAAAAATGCAAAGATCAGACTGTGAATGTTGCATTGGAGGAGATTTCAACGCTGTTAGGTCCCTGAGCGAGAGAAAAGGCAGGTCTCTTAACTACTTTGCTAAGGAAATGGTGGAGTTTTATGAATTTATTGCTGATATCAAACTCCTCGATCTTCCTTTAGAGGGGAGGCATTTTACGTGGTACAATTCTAATGGATCAACAATGAGTAGGCTGGACCAATTTATTGTTTCAGATGGGTAGCTTATGAAGTGGAGGAATTTGAGTCAACATGCACTGGACAGAGGAGTATGGGACCACTATATGATACTCTTAAAAGAAAATGAATCAAACTGAGGTTCAAAGCCATTCCATGTTTTAAATTGTTGGATGGATAGAGCCGATTTTGGAGAGATGGTGACAAAATTCTGGGAGAATCAACAGACCTCTAGAACAGGGGCATTCATTCTCAAACAAAAGTTCTCAAATTACATCTTAGAGAATGGAACAATTTTTTTTTGGCAATCTAGACAAGAACATTGAAGAGATGATGAATAAAATCGCAGCCTTGGATACCAAGGTAGAAAGCAGTGATTTGTCAACTGAAGGAATTGATGAGAGAAGAACTTTATTCGGTAACTTGTGGCGATCGATGAAGTCGAATGAGATCTTAGTTTTTCAGATGCAAACACAGGGTTTTTCCATAAGCTCATCAATTGAAGGAGAAAATTCAATAAGATCATTGGGCTTCAAGTAAGAAATCAGTGGGTGGAAGAACCAGTTGTGGTCAAAAAAGAGATTCATGATGTCTACACAAATTTATCAACGAGAATCAGTGGAGCAGACCATTCCTGGATAATGTCAGATTCAATCAAATTTCACAAGAGGATGGCGAATGGCAATGTAGAATATTTAAAGAGGAGGAAGTTTAAGAAGTAATATGGGATTGCGATGGCGATAAAAGTCCAGGCCCCGAAGAATTTAATTTCAAGTTCATTAAGAATTATTGGGAGGTGATGAAAGTGGACATTATGAGATTTTTGGTGGAATTCTGGGAGGTCAGAAAGCTTGTCAGAGGATCTAATCCCTCTTTCTTGTTGCTTATCCCAAAGATAACCCACAATCGCTTACGGTGTACATACCAAATTACCCATATTCCTGATTAGGTGCATGTACTAGATGACCGCGAAGCTTTTGGCTAAAAAAATGAAGAGAGTAATCAGGTCTGTGATTTCAGAAAAGCAATCAGCATTTATCGAGGGACGGCACATTACAGATTGTATCTTGATTGCAAATGAGGTTATTGATGACCTAAAGAGGAAAATGAAACAAGATTTAATTCTCAAAGTAGAATTCGAAAAAGTGTATGGCTCGGTTAATGGAGATGGGTTTTGGCAGTAAATGGATTAGATTAATAAAGGAATGTATTAGATCGTCTGGTTTCGGTCTTGGTGAAAGAAAGTCCAACGGATGAATTCAAAATGTTGTGAGGACTTCGTTAAGGAGATCCGCTCGTCCGTTTTTGTTTATTATTGTGGCAAAAGGTCTTAGTTCCATTATTAAAAAGGCGGAAGCGATGGGAATTCTTAAAGGGGTCGAAGTGGGTCGGGATAATATCATGATCACCCACACACAGTACGTTGATGACACTATGATGTTTGTAGAAGCAAGTAGAGAGCATGTGTGGGCGGTGAAGGCGTGGATGAGAAATTTTGAACTAATGTCGGGGCTCAAAGTGAACTTTCATAAAAGTAGTCTAATTGGTATAAATGTGAATGGTTTAGATATAGAGAATTTTTCTCGTATGTTGCATTGTAGAGTGAAAATATTACCATTTAAATACTTGGGGATTTATATTGGGATTAATCCAAGGAAAATGGAGGCATGTAAAATAATGTTTGAAATTATGAAAAAGAAAACAGAGGGATGGGAAATCAGATTTCTTTCGGGGGTAAGGTTGTGCTTATTAACGCGGTTCTTACCGGCTTACCCACGTATATGCTCTCGTTCTGTAAAGCTCCCAAGAAGGTCATTCGGGAATTAATGAGGATCCACATAAATTTTCTTTGGGGAAGAAGTAATGACGAACGGGGGATCGCATGGACCAAGTGGGATGTGCTGTGTAGAAGGAAAAAACATAGCAGTCTTAACATCAAAGATCATGAATGCTTCAACAAGGCCTTGCTCGGAAATGGAGATGAAGATTTTTGTCAGAATCAGACAACTTGTGGAAAAAGGTGATGAAATCTAGATATGGGAGATTTAAGAAATCTGCATTGGCAGAAAGAGGTAATCATGTAAGAAAATAGAGCTCGTTGTCAAGAAGGAACTCATGTCGATTGGTTTTTAAATGGAATCGCACTGAAAATTTGAAGAGGTAACATAACAAGATTTTAGCTTATTGGTACAAATCGAGTGCGTTTTGGTTCATACGATGCTCGTTGACCCATTTAAGTAACTATTACTTGTTCGTTAAGTAATAAAGTAAACTATTACTTGCTGGTTAAGTAATAGAGTAAACGAGTAACGTTTGATCAAATCGTGGAAGGAGATATCACTCTAGAGTGTTTAAGTCTCCATACTTACTTTTTTTTTGCCATGACTTGTTGTATGGAACATCATACTCGTGATAACAAGTCTTAATCTTTACAAGCATAATCCAAGCTTATTAACACTAATCGAGTGCGTTTTGGCTCGTACGATGCCGGTTGACCTATTTGACTAATTATTACTTGCTCGTTAAATAATAAAGTAAACTATTACTTGCTCGTTAAGTAATAGAGTAAACGAGTAATTTTGATCAAATCATGAAAAGAGAGATCATTCTACAGTGTTTAAATCTCCATACTTAGTTGTTTTGGTCATGACTTGTTGTATGGAACTTCATATTCGTGATCACAAGTCTTAACCTTTACAATCATAATCTATGATTATTAACACTAATCGAGTTATATTTATGTTGTTCTGACAACAAACATTGTCACAATCCAAAATTTATTGTGACAATTAGCCTTTGTCATTACATGAGAAATGTTTGTCACAAAATACTTGGCGCAAGTAGGGTAATTGTTTTGCGCATTTTTCGTGTGACGAATTAATGGAATTTGTCAGAATAGTACATTTTATTGCGACAAAAGTTAATATCGTCACATCAGTTATTTGTATTGTGACCACTGGCGGACCTAGGCTTGGGCTTACATAGGCTCAAGCCTAGGTGACTTTTATTACAATTTAGTACATATTATTATTAGTCTTTATAGTTTGCACCACTAAAAATTATTTTTTGTTTTTTAGCCCATTATTTCTTCATTATAAGTCAAAAATACTATAATTTTCAGCCTAAATATAAATAAAATCCTTAGCCATATTCTTATTTGATTTATATCTTATTGATGAACTAAAAAAGTATGTAAGATTTTAAAATAAATTAGGAGGATTAAAAACTAATGGAGACGACTCTAACAACTATTTACCCGCCTCTCGCTGTAGCCCAGGTTAAAATAAATTTCTGGGTCCGCCCCTGATTGTGACAATATCAATTTTCGTTTATATAGCTCGTCTTGTTGTGACGAATTTAATATTCGTCATATCAAATTGTCACAAAATATCATTTTGTTTTCTAGTATAAGTGAAAAGAGGAGGCTGCGATGAGTAGATTGCTCTGTCTTTTAAGTTGAAGATGAAACTAGATTATGGTTTGATTTAAAATCAGAATTATATTATTCTATTTATAGATGGAAATTGTTTATAGTTCGAACACTACAACAGATTTGGGCTTTACCGACGGCTGAAAATCCGTCGGTAAAGGGGCTTTTTCCGACGGAAATACCCTTTTCCGTCGGCAAAAGCCGTCGGAAAAGCCCGACGGAAAAAAGCTCGTAAGTAAAGAGCTTTTCCGTCGGACTTTTACCGACGGAATAGGTCTTTTCCGTCGGCTTTAAGCCGACGGAAAAGCCTTTTTCCTTTACCGTCGGCTTAAAGCCGACGGAAAAGGAGTTTTTTTTCCGTCGGCTTAAAGCCGACGGTATAGCTTCCCTTTTCCGTCGGCTTAAAGCCGACGGAAAAGGGTTTTAAATATTAAAAAAAAAAAAAAATTTAAAAAAATCAATTTAAAAAATTGATTTAAAATGATTTAAAGCCGACGGTATAGGGCTTTTCCGTCGGCTTAAATCCGACGGTATAGGGCTTTTCCGTCGGCTTAAAGCCGACGGAAAAGGGTTTAAAAATATTAAAAAAAAAAAAAAAATTAAAAAAATGATTTAAAAAAATGATTTAAAACAATTGAGTTAAAAGAAATCGTATTAAAATAATTAATTTATGATTTTTTTCGGATTTATTTAAAATAAATCGATTTTAAATAATTATTTTATAATTTTTTGGCGATTTTTTGTAAAGAAACGATTTTAAATAAATTTTTTATGTTTATTTGTCGATTGTTTTTAAAAGAAATCGATTTAAATAATAACATTCACATTTTCGAGCAATTGTTTTAAATTATTAATTATAATAAATAAAATTTCGTATTTAAAATAAAATCTTGATAATATAAGTTTTTTATAGTTATTATTTGTTAAATAATGAATAAAACATAAGTAGAAAATAAAAAAATAAAACAAATAATAAACTCTAATTATAAGTTAGTGAATATATATGGATAAATTTTTGTTAGTTATTTAGAATTTTTGGGAGAGAAAGTAGATAGTTTTTGGAGAATGGGAAGAATGAATGAATTAAGTGGGTAGAATTAGAGGTATTTATAGGAGGAGTAGGGTTAAATTAAAAAAATCAAAAAAAGGGGGTGGGGGGTGCCACGTCAGCGATCCGTGTGAATTATCACACGGATCGCTGACGTGGCAACACCCCCCGTCCCTAAGGCCTATATATAATCCGAACGAGTTAGTCTCACAATTCATTCGGTTTCAAAATAAGGTTCGTAAACGTACTCATTTTAATTTTTACGTAATAATTATTTTTTTATAAGCGTACGTTAATTATGTTTATCTAATTTATCTTTCTTTTTATTTGCGACTTAGGGAAAATGTACGAGTCATCTTGGAGACCGGTGCCATAGATCGAAGGAGCAGTTTCAGAAATTTTTTACGTGCTACAAGAGGTACGTGTATAGTTTCGAGCTCTTATTTTTTGTTCTAGTCGTACCATTATAAATATTGTTCGTAACCCCTAAATGTAGAGACGTCGTTGTGCTAATCGTTATAATTTAAAAAATTTGTAGACAATATATAATGAATCCAAACGGAGATAGAGATTGGATGTATGATCGTTTGAGTGAGACGGGTCGAGTGAATGAAACGTTCGGGGAAGGTGTATACCAGTTTTTGGCATTTGCGTTAGATCAAGAGCGTTATCTAGACGGTGATCGAAATCCTAGATGTCCATGTAGAAAATGCAGCAATAGGAAATACTTGGACCCTGGCAAAGTGGCAGCTCACCTTTATCGATGGGGTTTTGTAGAAGGGTACCGTGTATGGATATTCCATGGGGAAAATTTTGTCGCACATAATAGCCAAGGGCCGTCATCGTCGAGGCACGAAGTTAGAAACGACCCCGAAGTTGTTCAGGACGAGATTTTGTTTGAAAATCTAGTTGACGACACTTTTCGGGCACAATTCGACGTTAACGGTGAGAAGCCTAACGCCGATGCAAAAGATTTTTTAAATTTGCTACAAATGTCGGAACTCAAGCTTAAGGGACCAAGCAAGAAATCTGTTTTGCAGTGGGTGTCCGAGTTTTTTACAGCCAAGATTGAGAATAACTACAATCAATCCGGGTGCAATCAGATGTACAACTTGCACCGCGAACTTTTGTACCCAGAGGATCAACTCTTATTGCCAGAGGATATGCACGCTGCGGAGAATATGATGAGGTGTTTGGGGTTGGGATACGAAACAATCGACGTGTGTTTTAATAATTGTTTCTTGTTCTACGGAGAATTCGCATCTTCTGATTACTCGGTTTGTCCTGAATGCGGGGAGTATAGGTATGAAACTATAGGTAGAAAGAATCCAGTGCCAAGGAAAAAGTTATGGTACTTCCCTTTGGCCCCACGTCTTAAACGACTCTTCATGACTAAATCAACTGCTGAACATATGACGTGGCACTTAAATTGTAAGTCGTCGGACGATGTAATGATCCACCCTGCAGCAGGCGAAGCGTGGCAAGATTTCGACAAGAAACATCCGCAATTCGCAGCAGAGCCACGGAACATCCGCCTTGGTCTATGCACAGACGGTTTCACTCCATTTGGAAACTTCGGGAAACAATATTCTTGTTGGCCTGTGTTCATGACTCCCTATAACCTTCCTCCAGATCTTTGCATGCGAGAGGAGTTTATTTTCTTGAGTCTTATCATATCAGGGCCGAGTAGTCCAGGCCAAAACATTAACGTTTTGCTACGCCCTCTGATTGACGAGTTGAAGGTTTTGTGGCATGACGGCGTTCGTACTTACGATAGATTCAGGGAGCAGAATTTTCAGTTGAGGGCTGCATTGATGTGGACTATTAGTGATTTCCCCGCCTACAGGATGTTGTCTCAGTGGAGCACACATGGAAAGTTATCGTGCCCGTATTGCATGGAGAACACGAAGGCGTTCCCTTTGCAGTATGGTAGGAAAGCAACGTGGTGGGGATGTCATCGTTGTTTATTACCAGTGGGACATGAATTTCGGCACGACATGATGGGATTCAATGGACATACAGAATTTGATGGGCCTCCACCGTGTAGGACAGGCGCAGAAATGGCAGCAATTGTTGCACAACTACCAGGAAGGTCTACAGCGCCAGATGCACCGATAATGCCAGGAAAAGGAACAGAGCACAATTGGACCCACAAAAGTATCTTTTGGGAATTACCCTATTGGAGTACGAACCTGATACGTCACAATCTTGATGTGATGCATTGCGAGAAGAACTTTTTTGACAACATAAAGAACACGGTGATGGATGACCCAGTTAAGAGTAAAGACAACTTAAAAGCTAGGAGAGACTTAGAATTGTTGACCACTCGGGTCGAGCTTTTTGTTGTCGATACCGATGATAATAAAACCTACAAGCCGAAAGCCAAGTATTGCCTTGATCGACCTCAAAAGAAACTACTATGTCAGTGGTTGTCATGTTTGCGATTTCCGGATGGCTATGCTTCAAATATTCAGCGTTGTGTGCAACAACAACAATTGAAGTTGATTGGGATGAAGAGTCACGATTGTCATGTGTTTATGCAAAGGTTAATACCTATTGCCTTCCGTGATTTTATCCCTGATCCGATATGGGGTACCCTAGTAGAGATAAGTATCTTCTTCAGAGCATTGTGCGCCACAGAGATTAGGAGATCGGACATGGCGTTGTTAGAGGAATCTATCGTGGTCACAATATGCAAATTAGAGAAGATATTTCCACCAGGCTTTTTCGATTCTATGGAGCACTTGACGATACATCTTCCATACGAGGCCAAAGTTGGTGGACCGGTTCAGTATCGTTGGATGTACCCTTTCGAGAGGTATTGGCATTATTTATTTCATTCCTTATATATTTCAATACGTATTGGCATTATTTTTATCGATTCTGAAGTTATATACATGGATTTCCTTGTAGGCAAATGAACGGGTTGAAGAAATCAGTTTTGAACAAAGCTCGTGTTGAAGGTTCAATTGCTAATGCTTATCTAATGGCAGAAGTCACATATTTTACCTCGCGCTATTTTGGCAATAGTGTTGAAACAAGGTACAACAGGCTTAGCAGAAATGAAGCTGAATTACGTGGTGATTTCTCTGGTGCTCTGTCGATTTTCCATAGAAGAGGCAGAGGACTCAATCCAGATAAGAACCAGCGGTATATTTCTCCAGAGGAGTTGAACCAAATTGAGCTTTACACGTTGATGAATTGTTCGGAAGTCGACGGATGGGTCACGTAAGTTTCAAACTATATTATTGTTAAATATGGCTTAATTATATTTAACATTTTGACTCATGGATTGAAACACGGTTCCAAATGATTACAGGTTGTTCGAGGGCCTACATTGTGGAGATCTTACTCCACGACAGACACAAAGAAAGAAAACTACAATGTTCGTGTCGTGGTTTAAAGAAACTGTTAAATCAGGAGAGTACTTGGTCGATGAACGTATCTACCCCCTTGCCTATGGAGCAAGTGCACTTATAACATCATACGGGGGCTACATAGTGAACGGATTTAGATTTCGTACTGATTCGTTTAACCAAGGAAAGGTCGGAAACTGTAGTGGTGTGTACGTGAAGGGCAGTGGTGATGGGATTGAAGGAACAAATTTTTACGGGACGATCAAGGAAATCGTTGAGGTTTTATGGTGCGGTGGCGGAGATAGGGCCCAATCAATTGTATTTTTTAAATGTGATTGGTATGATATTAGCAGCCGCGGTACAACTGTACACCCGAAGTATGGAATGGTTGATATCGAACCTACGAGGCTTCTCGCGACAAATGAACCGTTCATTTTTGCTAACCAGGCTCTACAAGTGTTCTACACGCCATATCCAGCGCAACATGTGTCGCGAAGGAAAGGATGGTGGGCAGTTTGCCCTATTCGTGCAAGAAACGTCATCGACGTATCCGGGCTACATGAGCCTGAAATCGACGCCGATTTTAATCAGCCCGAAGACTTATTTCAAGATGATGTATCGCCGGGACTTAATTTGGGCGCCGATTTGATCGATTTTGACATTGAAGGACAGTTGGCAGATGATGAGTACGAGCTTGTTGAGGAAGTTGACGATTAGTTTTATTTATGTTTAAATCAATGTTATTTTAAATTAATGTTAGTTTTCGAGTTTAAATCAATGTTATTTTAAATTAATGTTAGTTTTCGAGTTTAAATCAATGTTATTTTAAATTAATGTTAGTTTTCGAGTTTAAATCAATGTTATTTTAAATTAATGTTAGTTTTCGAGTTTAAATCAATGTTATTTTAAATTAATGGTATTGCTAAATAATTTTTTTTTTAATTTAAAAACGTGCCGACATCATTTTTTATTTTTTTAAATAAAAAATTCTGGTCGACATCCTTTTTTAATTTTATTATTATTTTTTTTTAAAAGAAAATGCTGACATCATTTTTAAATTTTTTTTTTTAATAAAATGGGCCATTACCGTCGGCCCAAACCCGACGGTAATGGGCTTTACCGTCGGGTTTGGGCCGACGGTAAAGCAAGCCTAATTTTTTATTTTTTTTTTTATTTTTTTTTTTATTAAATGGGCCATTCCCGTCGGCCCAAACCCGACGGGAATGGGCTTTACCGTCGGATTTGGGCCGACGGTAAAGCCAGCCCATTTGTACCGTCGGCCCAAAGCCGACGGTATAGACCTATACCGTCGGGATTGGGCCCGACGGTACAAATTTGGCCTTTTCCGTCGGCCCAAAACGCCGGGCCCGACGGAAAAGGCCATTTTTCTTGTAGTGGAACATGTCTTAGTCAGGTTAAATTCCTTTAGTGGTTAGCGTCAAGTAGCTGTGACCTCACAAACAAATTAAGATTATTAGTTGAACAGCGTCCAACTTTACTGTGAGAATTTTTGTAATTGCCTTTATGTGTGACAAAATACTGAAAAAGTTTTTCCTGCAAAATGACTACAAAAACATATGGAGAATTTAACTTAAATTCAATTGTTTTGAGCTCCCTGACCCGCTCATTGTTTTTAAGAGTCTAACTAATTAGATATAGGACGAGTAATTAAGAAAAAGTACTTCATGCGCTTATTGAAAAGTTTCTAACATAATGCTCTACAAACATATAATTTTATGGTATCGGATGACTGAATATAAGGTGGAAATGCAAAGAAAAAAAAACATGGTTTGAAAACTTGTACAAAATCCCTTGTCGTTTGATAATTGTTTTTGTTAAAATATAAAAGGAGATAAGATAATAAATGCATTGTTATTATTTCTTGATATTACAAAATGACGAAATGATGCATATTCATAATACAAACCAAACAAACATTATATTAAATCAACATAACTCTAAAACCATAGGTAGCTCTCTTCAACATTGGTAGGCTAAGAGCTATTGAGGTAGCTAGAGGCCAATATTAGTTGTGTGGACATAAGTCTAGTATGAAATATTTGTGTAATTATCAATAGTTTAGAATCCCCATGCATGTGGTTTTGGTAAGTCCTGCACGTAATCTCCTTATGGATTTATAAACCCAAAATGTCTTTCCCGTTCAAATCCGTTAGAGAGTGATGTACGCTCGGTCTATATAAGTTTGAGCTTAAATTTTGTGTATTTTTTTCTTAAAAATAATCTATTGTACAATTTAGAATGTTGATCAACACAAAACCCCATGTGGTTCAAAAACATGCAGGGAACTCCCTACTTAGGCTTTAGAAAATCATGCACGAAATTCTTACTTTTAATCTATTTACCATTAAATAATATATTAATTTATTTTAAAAACTTTATATAATTAAGTTAAAGAGATTCTTACGTTTAGAAAATTTTAAGGAAAAATTATCTTAATAAATATAAAATATATATTCATAAAAAATGGTGTAAGAATAGTTGATGAGTCATTTATTTAAAAACTAAACAATGTTATTTGAAACTTAACATAGGGATTTTGTGAAGATCTTTTGAAACAACAAGGAGGTTTTAGACAATAAATAAATTATACGGGTGTTTTGGGTAGTTTTCTGAAACAACAAGGCGATTTTATTTTGAAATCCCCTTATTTAAAAAAAAAAGACTTATTTATTTTGTTTTGTTAAAGAAAAATTATTGTCCATGATATCTTAAAGATTGAGATGTGTTGCAAATGTATGAACTATTTAACTTGAAAATACTGTTGTTTTCACTAATTACATATATGGGTCCAAGTTAAATTCCGTAACTTATGGATTCTATTTCTAGTTTAAGTAGTAGACCATAGTCTTATACAGTTCTACTACTTTTTTTTTTTGGCAATCAAAACGGAAGTCAAAGTGCCCATAGGCTACATCATTCGATAAAATAGAAGTGAACTCGGGTGGGGTCGTGCATAAAGCTAAGTCCTCCCTCCGCGTCATATTCGTGCTTGGCAATTGCTTCGACAAGTTTATTCATATCTCGTGCGGCCCATTGAAGGGTACAGTACCATGGATTCCTCAAAAGACGACGACATTCCTCGATTTTATCCTGCAGATGTGGATCTCTTTGATTCGTCTCAGTGATAATCTTGAAGGCTCCCAACGAATCCGTTTCAACGTTTATGTTTTCTGTTGCTGGTGATATTGCTGCACATTTTCAGCATTTTTGTGTCCTTGCTACATAGCACTACAACCAGGAGGACTGGCATTTGATGAAATTATTGAAATGATCAAACTTAGAAGTTGGGGTTGGTTTAAGGAGTTTAAAAAGGATTTCAGTTTTTTCATTTCCACAATATGTATGAATCCTAGAACTTGTTTAGGATACACTGATGCATATGGGCTGGTCTGCGTTCTTGTATTAGCACTTCTTATACTCATATTTTTAATAAAATCTTGTTGCTTACCAAAAAAAAAAAACAAAATCGTGGCACCTGAGGACCAAGATTGGAGGTGAAAAGTTCTGACACCATTTATAGCCTCAGGACCAAGATTCATGAAAAGGTGGGACACTCGTGGCGCCTGAGGTTGATTTGTGACAAACGCGAGCTACAGGATGGGTGCACTCTAGCAGACTACAACAACCAGAATGGTTCCACCATCTACGTCACTTTATAAATGCCCGACGAGTGATTCTAGGGTTATTGCCAAAGTTTTTTTGTCCTACTTTGTGTTTCATTATGTGACCATTTAACCGTCCTCTTTTTATGTTCTAGGATCAAATACGCGTCAAATCCACAACAGAGTGGGGGCCATAGTGAGACCGAGGATCTGTGCAAGTTTTATCAAGATATTACTAGTTGTTGGGTCGCATATAGTTTCTAGGGATAATGACAGGTACACTCCCTGAGGTTTGGTGTAATTACAAAAACCTCCCCTAAGGTTTAAGTAATTATAATGACCTCCCCTCAATTGTAAGGGTTGATTACAATCACACCCCTTAGGTTTTGTGTAATTACAAAGACCTCCCCTCAGGTTTAAATATTTACAATGACCCCCCCTCTAATTGTATATACATTTCCAACTTTGCCCGTGATCCAACTTGGCCCTTGATCAAGAGCTTGCATGTAATCATGATTAAATTAATTATCGAACAAACAAGTATTAAAGAATATACTAAATTAATTTTAATTATTCTCACATATATTTTAATTTACTGCTTTTATCAAAAAAAAAATTTACTACTCAATATTTTTTGGCGAGAAAAACCTATTGTTGCAAGAATAAAAGATAAACACTTATGTCATAGTGGTAGAAAATGTTGATTGTAATTTTATATTACAACATAATTTCTTCAATAATGTTTTTTTTTAAATGTAGTTATCTCCACATTTAAACAATTGTTACGAATATGTTTTAAACTACTTTAAAAAAAATTATTATTAAAGAGAATATTTGGTAATATAAAAGTACAATTCATATTTTTTTACCACTATGACATAAGGGTTTATCTTTTATTCTCGCACCAATAGGTTTTTCTATGTCAAGAAATAATGAATAACAAAATTAAATATATGTGAGAGTGAATAAAATTAATTTAGTATTCTTTAATACTTTTTATCCAGTTGTTAATCTATCTAATATTACATTCAAGTTCTTGAAATTAAATAAAACATCAAGTACTTTAAACAAGAGATCTAAATTCATTTAAACAATAAAGTTTATCAAGGGCAAAGTTGGAAATTGTATTTACAATTACTAGTTTGAGGGCAGGCTTTTGTAATTACACCAAATCTCAGGGGGTGTAATTGTAATCACCATTACAATTACTTGTTAGATGGGAGGTTATTGTAATTACTCAAACCTCATGGGAGGTTTTTGTAATTACACCAAACATCAGGGGCTCTAACTGTAATTAACCCTAGTTTCTATTTCTTTTCTTTTCTTTATTCTTTTTGTCTTTCAAGTGATTAGTTTATTTATTTGATGGTGTCTTGGAAAAAGTTAATAAATTGGGTTGTTCTCTCTTATACATGTGGCATTACCATATAGAATTCCTTATTGTGCTGATTATTCACTGAAAAATTAGTGTTTGGCCTATTTTAAAAACTAATTATATATGTGACGACATTGGTCGAATTGAATTTAATTTTGTTGGCGATGGTAAAAACTTTGCATGCTAATAGATTCAATCCATTTAATTGTTCAAAGCAAGAATAATAAAATAAAAATGGCAATGTGGCAGTTAAGTATGAATGTTTGTTTATTAATTGACAAAGTCGATTCGTATGCAACACTTTATGAACATAACTTTGCTCTATATTACTTTTCAGTATTTTGAATAAGATGAAAAACTAAATGTACTAATCATATTTTTGGAGTAAAATTGAACAATGATTCATATATAATAATGCACCTCAATCATACTGAAATATTTCAATTATATATATGTATAGTACAACAAGCCACAGTAAACTACAACATAATCATCAATAGTCACGTCGACTGGAAAACGTAAAAACCAACAAGACCAAAACAAACAATATAGGATCGAAGAGATCAATAACGGAAAATGGAGGACTCAATGATGCTGCAGGCACCTCTTGTTCCAAGAAACTAGTTAATTTATTTGGACGGTGGTGGTGAGAAGAAAGGAATGGAAGGCATTGTCGTTGGGATTGAAGGAACAGATGGCATTGTGGTCGGAATTGTTGGAATTGAAGGTATAGTAGGAATTGAAGGCACCGGAGGTATCGCCACTGTGGGTAGAGTGGTGGGCAATGTTGGAATAGTAGTCGGAAGTGTTGGCAAAGGAATGGTTGGTAGTGGTAGTGGTAGAGTGGTTGGTATGGTCGGAAGTTGTGGAACTTGTAGAAGTTGACGAGCAGTCGATCTTCGATGCATGCTCGACATTAATGTTGCCATGATCACAATGAAAACAAAGCGAAAAGAAGAGGCTGCCATCAGTAGATTGATTTTATTGTTGGCTGTTGTGTTGAAAGATGAAGCTATGTTTTGGTTAATTTGGAATAAAATTTTTGGTCACTATTTATAGATGAAAAATTGGTGAATTGGGACTTGAATTGGATGTGGTTATTAGGAACTTAACTAGTGTCAGCTCGAACGTCATGACATAATTAGGTTAACTTCATTCACCAACAAATTAGTTAATTAAAAGATTAGCTAACCAAAGTCGAACAGTATTGTGAAAAAAAATTGCAATTAAATTTACGTGTGACATAAAGGTCGGACTTCAAAAGCCAGAAGTACGATTACACAAAGAGGCAGTATCGTTATCTTACCATGCATAGACGAGACTAAAATTGGGTGGTGTAAATAAGAGTGGACTTTAATTTTTATTGTATTACCCAGCTCATTGAGCTGCTCATTCTATGAGCATTAAATTAAATGTTACACACCCATTTTTATCCAAAAAAGAAAAAGTTACACGCCGCACGACGTGAAAAGTACGATTTAGTGTTCAACACATACATACTTAATACAAATCGACAAAAATACTTAATTTAGTAATATATCGTATATTAAGTACTAAATGTAAGATTACAAGTGTGGGGCTACAAATCTGCAATCACAAATTAGGTCTCTTATCCTTATTATTACTAGTTTTAGGTAGATTTGGTCCGGAACACCTCGGATTGATGTCTAGATACACTGCCTGATGTCGAAGACGACATCGAATGTGACGTCAAAGGTGATGTTGAGGATGAAATCGAATCTCTTTTATGTCTCCATGTCGAAGATGATGTCGGAACGGGTGTCGATTATGGATGTTGGGGCTTAAGTCGAGGATGATTTCGGATAGGATGTCGGTGATATATATCGAGTGTTAAGTCGAGTATAATATCGGTTGTTATTTTGGGAGTGATATCGGGTATGCTCGATATCAGATGTACAATGTATGTGAATAATTAAAGCTTACCTTGATTAGCGGAGTCCGAATTTATATAGACCTTGGGATGCAAGAACCGCACACGTGATCCTCACGTGATCTATACCGTATCAAATGTAATATTCGATATCGATATCTGTAGTCATCCCCGATATAGTTTAAACATGGGTTTGGCCCATGGACCGGCCCAGTACGGACTCACCCATATCATGTTGTCCTCCGGTTTGGGAGTTATTATTGTAAATAATAACTCGTAAACTAAAATTAAGTTTGAATTATCAGTACCTCTTGACCCGCTAGTTCAAATGACGGAGGTCGAATACGTTAATTCGTTAAAAGATTATGGTGGACCCACAATGTAATTTATGTTCCATAGAGGTTAGCGTTTGAATTATCGTAGAAATGTGTCTCTTGCTGGGTAATCGCGTTGTCATTTTTCTAAAATGTTATCGAAATTTTGCAGCTATATCGAATGTGTTCGATATCGAATGTCGAATTCGGGTTTCGATATCCTATGCCATAAATGCGTAATCAAACGGTCCGATGTTTATAAATAACAATTGAGGGGAGAGAGAAAAATCATTTGTCTTTTAGCAAACTTATACTCCATTGGGCAAATGTATGTCGGGGATCATCGATATGATTTTCGACATGTTTTCTGATATATTTTTCGACGTCCCATTTGACATTATCAATATAAGGAATTCGATACGATTTTCAATATGCTCTTCGATATGACTTTCGATGTAGCCTTTCGACATAGAATTCGATATACGTTATGGTGTAGTTTTTCCTTATGATATTTATCTGACCCTTCTTGAATGTTGTCTTCCAGGTTTTACTGATTTGCTTCCGCAGTGTACTTGTGATTTTCGTGCATCTGTTGTGTTAAAACATTTGCAACAACAATATCTGGTGCGAGGGACGTGAACGTATCTGGATCAGCGCCTGATAATGAGGAGGTCATACCATCCCAGTCTGGTTTCGTCCCTTCTAAGATGTTCGACGTGGGAGATTTGATTGATGATGATGCGGGTGATGCTTCCCCATTGGTGAGAGTGATGGAGAGGAGGGGTTTAGCACATATGAGGGTGCGAGATTGAACGAGTTCGGTTTGGTCGAGTCACCTGAAGTGACAAAATACAAAACCTCTATCAAGTATGAGGATTTTTTTGTAATCCTTACTTAGTCTCCCTTTAAAATTCTTATATGCATCATAAAACATACTATCTATGTACATTTTCACGAGAGGGTCTTTGCCCAATCCTTTGATATCAAACCATTGGCGTAAAGAGAACAGTATAGATACGAAATCAATAGTTTATCTACCTCTTAGTTGAACAAGAAAATAATAATTAAAAATATAGTTATACAACTTGCGTCTAATCCAGCAAGCACATGCTCGAACCTTTTTCCATGAAGTCTGAAAATTAAGTTCAAGGTTATGCCTAATAATTATCCAAATTCCATTTGATAAATGAGTAGCATGTCGAATTGGGTTTTGAAAACCTTTACTGAACTTAATTTCAAGCAACTTACCCTAACCAAATATGCAAACATGGTTTATTATTAAGTATGTAAAAACTAAACAATGTAAAAGAAGGTTTATATATGAAGCACAAGTACCATCAACTCTTATATTTTTCTTTTTATCTCTTGCTCAATTTCCTTCCCCGTACTTTCTCCCCGCCATTTATTTTTTGTGGTATCTAACAATTTATCAATTGTACACATAATATAGAGGAACTAACAAGCCATATACTAATAAATTAATTGATCATATTAAATTAACCAATGGTAACTGACAAGGTTGGTGGCGAGTCTTCATCGTCTACCTCATCATCTTTGGCGTCATGTTCAGACGCATGAGATGAAATCTCGGAGATAGAAAGAGAATTAGATGTTGAAATGGAACTTCTAGTGGTAGGGACGTAATACTACATTTCTAGGAGGCATATTGGAGTACATTACTAGAAAAGAACATATGTAACAATTTAACAAATTAAAAATACATAAAGTACGAAATATTTGACCAACAAACAAAGATCTAATCGAATATTAAGGACTAATCCCATGAAATTGAAAGGATGCATTTTCAAGCATTTTTGGTTTCTGAGCTCTCGTATATTATGTTAAAATCAGTGTTGGTAAGAAAAACAAGTAAGTAACTTTTCAAAAAGTAATTTCTAGAAATAGCATAGAGAAAAAAAAAAATATATGTTAGCAGAAAAAACTGGCACAGTTTGAAGATGCAAATAACATGCACACACTACCCATCAAAATAAAAAAATAACATGCACACACAACCTCTGTTTGAATATTCACTGTGCTCCAAAGAAGAACTCGATATGTTCAACCATTAAAAATGAATGTTCTAATTGCAAATTCCAGTATGTATTACTAAAGCTACCTTAGCTTGGGGAACATTTTCAAATCACCCATCTCGTTCAAAAGAAACAGAGTAAACTAAAGAGATAAATTCAAATACTATATAGATATCAACACATAATGGAACTTGTAAAAATAGTGTTAAAGCTACTCCCTTCATAACTAACTTATCTCAGCACACAGAGTCATAAGTATCTCTAGTTAGTAATGAATGTAAGTAATAGTTAATTAGTTATCATAATCTGTCATTAGTACTTGTCCAAAAAAAATGTCATTAGTAGAAATATTAGTTAATTAATTGGTGATACAACTACAAGAGTGTACCGTACTGTTCAATTTTCCTAAATTCCATCAGATAGAGAGAAACAGAGCATGAGAGAAACTCTATGTCAACTCATATAGCATTCAGTTCATCAATTCATCCATAATAAGACTAGATCCAATTGATTCACAACTTAACTTTTATTTGTAAGTGGATAAATATTGAATTATCATCTCATCTAAAATCTTAAGCTGGTAGAGAGAATAGACATGTAAATACTTATATATTATCTCCAACACACCCCCTCACGTGCAGACTGTAAATCTTTTTTGTTATGCCTGTCACGTGACATTTTTTTGATAATCGGGTGGCGGTAGAATTCGAACCCAGCACCTCCTCCTTGGCCTGAGCTTTGATACCATATTGGATAGCATTATTCTGTTATTTATTTCCTTTGTTATATAGAGTTATTTTGTTATATCTTTCCTTACTTAAGAACATATGATTCTATCTCGGCGGCGGTATCATGGATGGATCCTCATCCAGCTAGTTGCTTCGTCCCGCTCGACTTGCGGCAAGACCATCTATTGACGGTCTCTCGTTCATCCCGATCAACGCCCACCAACAGCTTCCCATACAACTTGATCGGAATAACTATGCCTCGTGGCGTTTTCAAGTTTGGTATCTGCTTTTTGGGTACGGTCTTTTTGGCTACTTGGATGGTTTAACGTCTTGCCCTCCTCTTGGGTCCACATAGGACAGCATTGCGGTGCATACTTTTTGGATGCATCAAGTTTCTCTTATCATCTCGGCCTTGTTTGGTTCAGTCCATGTCTCTCTCGCCAAACTCTTCTCCAATGCTAGAACATTGGCCGAGGCGTGGGAAACGCTTCAACGAACCTACGCCAATCGCTCTCGCTCGAGGGTGATGCAACTTAAGGACGACTACAGCTCTCTTCGCCTAGATTCCAAGTCAGTCGCTGAATTTCTCCAATTGGTGAAAGCAAAATTGGATGAACTCGCCATTATCGATAGCCCTCGCAAAGACGATGACATAACCTTATATGTTTTTAAATGAGCCACGTATAGAGACATTGCCTGATCGATCCGTGCTCGTGAAAATCCCATCCAATTTCCTGAGCTTTACGACCTTCTTGTTGGTCACGAGACATACTTGCGTCGTCTTGAATCGGATGCGTCCAATCTTGTAGACACGGCTAACATGGATGCCTCACAGCCGTGGTCGAACTATCGTGGGTCCTCTCGTGGTTGCAACGGCTCGAGTCGGGGATAGCCACATTACCATCCGAGTCGCGGATCCTAGCATGCCGTGCACAGCCCCTCGGCTCCGCAACCCCGCTCTTCGGGTTCGAACCATCCTAATAACACAAGTCAGATGTGCGGGATCTATGGTCATGGAGCACATACGTGTAGAAAGTTTCCACTGAGTGTACATCTTGCTACATCATCGTTGGGTTCGGTTACCCCTAACACAGACTGGCTTGTCGACTCTGGGGCGTCTCATTATTTGACGTCGAATCTCCAAAATCTTACCATCCATTTTTAATATGAAGGTCCGGATGAGGTCTCTATGGCTAATGGCTCAGGTTTGACTATTACTCACACCGCTTGCTCTCGTATTATTTATCCTTATTGCACGTTTATTTTTGACAATAGTTTATGTGTGCCTCATTCGCGGCGAGACTTACAATATGTTCATCAGTTCACTAAGGCGAATAATGTTTTTATTGAGTTTCACTAGTATCACTTTATTGTTAAGGATCGCAGATCAGGGGCTAAACTAATTCAGGGTGCTTGCGTGGATGGCGTGTATTATCTTTGATCGTTACGGGTTTTAGGTTCTAGTCCTACCGCTCTTGTTCGGAAGCGTGTTGCTAAGGAGTGTTGGCATAATCGGTTTGGTCACTCATCCTCAAAAATTAGTTATTTTATTTTGAGTAAAAATAATTTGCCTTGTTTACCTTCGAATACTTTGGACTGTGCGCCTTGTCGGCCTTGTGTTTTGAATAAAAGTCAACAATTAGTTTTTCATGCTTCGTCGCTTCACTCACAGCATGCTTTACAGTACATTTGTGGTGATGTTTGGGGTCCTTCTCCTGTGATTTATGTGAATGGATATTGATATTATCTTGTGCTTGTTGATCACTTTACAAAGTGCTGCTAGATTTTTATGCTAACTGCCAAATTCGAGGTTTATTCAGTTTTTGTTCAATTCAAAAAGCTTGTTGAAAAACAATTTGGTGGCACAATTTAAAAAATTTATTCGGATAATGGTGGGGAATTTACTGCAGTTTGTGGCTTTTTTAATTCTAATGGGATTAGTTGGCTCACTATTACCCCGCATACGCCTCAACAAAATGGTTCTAGTGAAAGACGTCATCGTATTATTGTCACAATGGGTCGCACTTTACTTACTCGTGCTCGTCTTCCACCAGAATAATAGGACTACGCTTTTCAAACGGCCACTTATTTGTACAATCGATTACCTACCCCGGTTCTTGCACACAAGACACGGTTTGAGGCTATCTTTGGTCGCACTCCAAACTATCTTCGCCCCCAAGTCTTCTGTTGTCTATGCTTTCCCTACTAAAGGCCATACTTTCCGGGCAAGTTAACGCCTCCTCGTGAATGCATCTTTCTCGGGTATTCTATCTCTCAGGCTGCTTATAAATGCGTATATATTGCTACGGGTTGGTTATTTATTTCACGCCATGTCCGATTTATGGAATCCATTTTTTCGGGTATTTAGGTTTGTGATGAGTCTGTTCCTCTTTCTCCACCCGTGTGCACCGCTCCACTTGCTTCACCGCTGCCTGCTCCGGTCCCTGTTGCACCAGGGCCCTCACGGACTTTCTCGCATCCTTCCTCGGTCCAGTCGGACCCCGAGCCTATTACGCCACCACGGTCACCCACGACTTCTGTCCCAGATCCCCCGTCCCCTATTGCGCCTCCTCTGTCCGCCACTCCTTCTTTGGATCCTACTCCGGATCGCACTCACCATATGGTCACAATATCACGCAATAATGTATAGAGACCCAAGGTTATCAACCTTGCAACCAAGCATCCTATTATTGGCCCGATTGAACCGACGTGTGCATCGAAGGTTATGAGTGATCCGAATTGGCGCGCTGCTATGGCAGAGGAGATCACGACCCTCACTAAACATGGCACATGGACCTTGGTCGCTCCTTCGTCTAATCGTCAGATTATCGGTTCGAAATGGGTTTTCCGTATCAAACGGCATCCTAATGGTTCTATTGACAAATACAAGGCCCGTCTTATGGCGAAAGGATTCCATCAATGCCCCGACATTGAATATCAAGAAACCTTCAGTCTTGTCGTTAAACCGATAACCATTAGAACTATCCTTTCGTTATATGTTATGAATAATTGGAGTTTGCGACAGTTGGATGTTAGTAATGCTTTTCTTCACAATGATTTAACTGAAACAGTGTACATGACTCAACCTTCGGGGTTTGCTGATAAGGTTAATATGTGCCATGTTTGTCATCTTCACAAGTCGATCTATGGTTTGAAACAAGCCCTTCGAGCTTGGTACTTGGCCCTCAGTGTTGCACTGCTTTCGTTCGGCTTCTACCAGACTAAGTCGGATTCCTCACTCTTTAGTCTATGTTGATGATACCATTGTCACGGGGACTTGTGATTCTGAGATGTCCTCTTTGGTTTATCGTCTTTCGTCGAAGTTTGCTGCCAAATATATGGGATCGCTCTCTTATTTTCTTGGTGTCGAGGTGGTACGCTGCCGTGAGGGACTCTTTCCATCTCAATAGAAATATATACATGACCTATTGTCTCGTCATACCGTGGATGGAGCCAAGCCACTTGCCACTCCGATGGCTACTCAATCATCCACATCCACGGTTACTTCGCAGGCCAACACCACTAAATTTCGCCAAATTATTGGTGGTCTTCAATATCTTGCTCTTACGCGTCCCAATATTGCTTTTGCAGTCAATCGATTGGCCCAACGCATGGATGCCCCGAGTGAGAAGGATTGGATTACACTTAAGCATGTCCTTCGGTATCTTAAAGGCACACTTACACATGGTGTTCTTCTACATAGGCAATTCTCCTTATATTTGATGGTCTTCTCGGACTCGAATTGGGCTGGTGATTCCTTGACGGGGACCTCAACCTCGGCCTTCATTATTTTTCTTTGGTTCAATCCTATCTCTTGGTCCTCTCGCAAGCAAAAGGCAGTTGCACGCTCCTCAATGGAGGCCGAATATCGTGCCTTAGCCTCCGCCTCGGCTGAAGTCCGTTGGCTCCAACACTGATATGGTGAACTTGGTGTTTCGCTTCCTTTAACTCCTCTTATCCGCTGCGACAATATGGGAGCTCTACGTCTTTCGCTTCATCCAATTCAGCACTCATGAATGAAGCACATTGTTGTTGATCTCCACTTTGTTAGAGATCTCGACTCTAAAGGGCTTAGCTGTGTCGCGTACGTCAACACTCTTGACTAACTGGTTGATCTTCTTACAAAACTACTTGCTCGCTCCCGCTTCTCCCTCCTTCATTCCAAAATCTATGTGGCTGATGGCACGTCAATTTTGCGGGGGCAGTATTGGATAGTATTATTCTGTTGTATCTTTCTTTTGTTAGATAAAGTTATTTTGTTATATCTTTCCTTAGTTTTGATGATATGATTCTATCCCTTTCGTAAATATATTAGTGTGTAATATAAATACAAGTGATGAGCAATAGAAGAATCATTCACTCCCATATATTTTATATCTCTTATACTACATAGATACAACTCAATGCAATACGTAGAACAAAAACTTTAACCACATCTTAAAAAAAAATCAAGAAAAACAGAATCAAATGGTCCAACATCTTCTTGTCATGACCCCGGCAGAATACTTTGATGATTTTGGAAGAGTCGGCTAAAGTGAAAGAGGTCACGTTTTCTCGTCTCATATTTTAAAGAACGCTTTTTATTAGTAGACTTTTGTAATGTAATTCATCTTAGTTAATTCCCTTTATCCTTTAGTGACTCTCTGGCTATAAAAAGGAATTGTAACTGAACCTTGGAGATTAATCAAAAAAAGTTAATTTCAAAACTCTCTTTCTCTTTTATCTCTATAATTCTCCTTATGCATTTTCTTCTTTCCCAGGCTTATTCTTTTTTCTTTGTATCTGCAAATACCTTATTTCATACATTCAAAATCAAAAAAGTATCAAAAAATATAATTGTATTCTTTATCGAAAATCAAGAACATCAGACTTCTCAAACACCATGACATTATAAACTAAATCAAATGATCGCACACGTCTTTTATTATAGTCTGATGAAGCGGGTCATAATTGGCAAACTAAATATTATTTTGTACAAGATCAACATAATGGACAAATTCCGTTTGGTTTCACAAAATGCTTCATGTATATGTCCAGTAGAGATTTATCCTCATTCATTCTGCTAATAAATTCATAATACCCCCACCAATCGATGTTATGTACCATTAAAACAGCCGAAATTCTCATCGAAATAGCAGATTCAAAGATCAGTATATAATCAGAATTTCTCACCTCAACTAAGCGATATTTTGTAACTCGTTTTGCACAAGAATTGACGCCGAGTTTAACCTGAACTGAAGAAAAATCTGGAAAACAGAGAGACAATCAACAATGAAAGTGTAAGATGTTCTGTAAATAATGTTGGATGGATGTTGTGCCAACATCCACAAGACAACATTGAAATCAGAAACACTCTTAACATGAAACATTGTTCCAAAATTTGAGAACATGTTCTGGATCAAATGTTGGATGGATGTTGAGCCAACATCCACATGACAACACTGAAACCAGAGAATATTATGTCAATCTGTCTTTAACTACTTTATTTCAGCTTTGCCTTTATTCACCTATTAATAAGTTCCACGATTTTAGTTGTCTTTGTTCATGTCCATGAACATCTCTTAATCATAAGTATGAGCATTAAACGTTTCCTAAGTTGAGGTTTTCATAATTCAAGAGGAGAAGAATGTTCAACGCACGCGCTTTCAAAGATGGAAAGTTTTGGAGTTCAAGTGCAACTAGGAATCTTTCCAAGATCAAATCTAAATTGAGGAAGGAGTATTTCCTTATTAGAACTCAATCTAATAAGGGAAACTATTATTTAAGAAGGAGATCAAGTTCAGAGAAGGAATGAAGAATTCAACTAGGGAACAATATAAGTTACCAAATCTCTTTACAGCACACCTTGAAGATCAAGTTTGAAGAAACCTATATATAGGGTGTGAAGTACATCAAGATTCACAAGAAACAATAGAGCTAATTAATCGTTAGAGATTATATCTTAAGCATTGTTGCGTGTTTCTTGCTTTGCAAAGTTTGTGAGTTTTCGAGTTAAGTCTAGGATTATATTTAAGGAGAAGATTCTTTCTGCTTTTCTGAGTCCAATCTACAAAAGAGCGAGAGTGATTTTGTGTTGAAGAACGTCTTTGTTAATAAACAATTGAAAATTTATCTTCTTGTGTTTTTAATTCCGGTGCACATTATACTCTATCAAAAAGATTGTTTAAGATCAAGTTAAGGCAGAGCCAGCTTAACTTTAGCTTTGAAAGTTGTATCAATCCCGATCCAACAATTACAATTGGCGTCAGAGCCAAGCACCAATTTCACTGGTGTTTGGAGGTGATACAACGCGATGGACAACATCAACCCGAATTCTGGCAAAATTCCAGTCTTTGAAGGATCCATCAATTATGCTTACTAGAAGACCAAGCTTAGAGTTCACATCAAATCCATTGACATGAAAGCATGGGATGCAGTCCTTGATGGATATTTTGTCCCTAAGATTGAAAACGATAGAGATGCCAATATTGTACCAAAACTGAAGTCACAATGGATAGCAAACGAGGTAACATTGTACAACTACATTAGAAAGCTCATAAGGCTATTTTTAGTTATGTTATCAATCACATGTTTAAGTTAATTCAGAACAGCACCACAGCTAAATCTGCTTGGGATACTCTTGAACTTCATTGTGAAGGAGATATTGTAGTTAGAAAATCTAAACATAGACAATTTCTTAAAGATTTTGAAAAGCTTGAGATGGGTGATGATGAGAGTGTAGATAGTTATTTTGAAAAAATCCTTGACATCACAAATCAATGTGAAAATCTAGGATTTCATGTTTCAAATCAAACTATGGTTTATAAAGCTTTTAGATCTTTGTCACCTAGATTTGCTCTCAAGAGAATTGCCATGGGAGAGACAAGAGATATTGCCAACATGGAATTTCAATCCTTGTTAACCATTCATAGAGAATTTGAGCTAGAATTCTCTGCTAGAACTACCAAACAACAAGCTATTGTTTTGTTAGGCACAAATTATGTAAATCATGAGAGTGAGGCTGAGGATGAAATTATTTCTTCTAACTATGAAAATATTAGCAAGAAACTGAGTAGGTTGAACTTTAAAGATAAATCTAAAGAGAAACAACATGCAATACTTCCACTAGTTATTGAAAATCGCCTCCCAAATTTGTCAAATATATGGCAACAAAATCTAGTCCTGAAGAAATTGAAAAGTTAAAAACTACTCAATGTTAGAAATGTAAAGGTTATGGTCATATTGCTATTGAATGTGCTAACATCCTCCGCAAGAAGGGAAAGTCTCATTGGGTTTGTGTAGATGATTTCAATGAAGAGGACTATAACTCTGGATCAAGTGTTGATACTAAAGAAAGCTTTGAAGAGATTCACATAGCTGCGCTATTTACTCAAGTCAACAAGACAGAAGAAAATCTCCAGAACACCTACAGGTCCCAATGTTGCTCCAATATCTAGGACTCAACATCATAACATGAGACTTTCTTTGAGAATTGGAATGAATAGGAATCCAGTATTGATCTCAATTTTGTTTGATAATGATGAATCTAACTTTGAATTTTTCAAGGCTCAGTTGATCTAGATTAAGAGTTTTACTTTGAAGGAGAAATGTCCCAGGAGGAAATCATTGAAGACTTGAAGTCTACATTTCATAACCTTCTAAAAGAAAATCAGAAACTCACCAAAAAGATTGAAGCTTAGAGACTGGAGATTGATGGACTGAAGAAACTGATGAGGATGTATGAAAGAGACCCTGACAAGATAGAAGCTGAACTAAAAGAGGTAAAATGAAAACTTGAAAAATACAATCATATCATTGCCAAGTGGAACTCAGGTACATCTTAACTTGATAAAGTACTTAGCATGGGTAATCAAGGAACAAATAGTCTTGGATTTATTGAGAAATCTACCTCTAAGGTTGCTAATTCTGTTTCCATTAAAGAAGGTTTTATTAAGGAATCAAAAGATTTGAGCTGTGCTAATCCCAACAAAAGTAAACCTACTTATATCTGTCAATTTTGTTTTCAACGAGGTCACATAAAATGATAAAACCTTATTGCAAGAAATACTTGAAAGAAAATGTAAAGAAAATAGAAACTGTCTCTAATGTTGAGTCTGTCACTGGTACAGATGTTATCCCAACATTAGGAAAAGGACAAAAAAGTATAACTTGGATTGAAAATTTAAAAACTCTTAAGATGAAACTTGTATGCAATGTTGTTTTTCTGCTGTGTACTCTAACCTTGCAGGTAAGTGGTACTTTGACAGTAGATGTTCAAGACACATGACAGGAGACAATGAAAATCTTAAACAATTGATTCCTCTCACTGTTGGAATTGTCACCTATAGAGGAGGCACCAAGGGAAGAATTATTGGAAAAGGAGTACTAGATATTGAAGGATTTCCTCCTCTCAAGGATGTTTTGCTAGTTGAAGGATTGACACCTCTCAAGGATGTTTGGCAATCATTTATTACTTCAATTCACATGTTACAATGATTTTGGTTGCTAAGAATCACAAACGCAGCAACATGAATTAAAAAAATCGAATTAAAGTATGAAAACTAGTAGGGACCGTAATTTGGTCCCTATTGAGTCAATAGGGACCGTTTAGCGGTCCCTAATAACTCAACAGGGACCGCATTACGGTTTGTACTAATATTCATACTTTAAAATAGATGAATATTATTAGGGACGACACTTAGGTCCCTAATATGGCAACAGGGACCGCATAGCAGTCACTACAACAATTTAGCGACCTAAATTCGGTTGCTAATTTTTATTAGTGACCTAAATGCGGTCACTGAATTCAAAAAACACAAAAAATTTGAATTTTGCCAAAAACTTGAAATTTCACCCTCCCCTCTATATATACTCACCACTCTTACACATCTCATTTCATTATCTCCAAAAAACACCCAACACAAAAACACTATCTTATTTTCCAACACAAACACATTATCTTCTTTTCTCCATAAATCACCCATTACAAAAACTTTTCTTCTTTTTACCAACACAAACACACTATCTTCTTTTCTCCATAAATCTCCCAACACAAAAACTTTTCTTCTTTTTACCAACACAAATCTAACAAAACAAATCACCAACACAATCTTTCTTTTGTTTCTTTTCTTTCACTTTCTTTATTTTACCACTTTCTTTTCTTATTTTTCGTGTATCACTTGTTGTTTTATTAATTCATTGTTTTTTTCATTCATATTTTATTTTCTATTATTAGTTATTTTATTCATCTTTTTACATTCATTAATATTTTCATGTCATTATATTGATTTTTTCTTTATTATTTTATTGTTTTGATCTTGTTAACATCATAATTTTCCAAAAAAAAACAATAATATTTTGGATTTAATCCGGAATATTATTGTTTTTTTTTTGTTTTTCTGGGGGGTCAATAGGGACCGAATTGCGGTCCCTGATTTTGTTATTAGGGACCGCACTTCGGTCCCTACTAATATTCATAGAGTATCAATAAATATTAGTAGGGACCGCAATTCGGTCCCTACTAATATTAGTAGGGGCCGAATTGCGGTCCCTTATTTTGTTATTCGGGACCGCAATTCGGTCCCTATTATAAATATTATGGACCGCAATTAGGTCCCTAATATTCAATGAATAGGGACCGCTTCGCGGTCCCTATTCTTTTTCAAGAAGTAGCGACTTAAAAGCGGTCGCTACTTCATGAAAAACAATAGGGACCGCGTTGCGGTCCCTAATTTTTAAGGCAATAGGGACCGCATTGCGGTCCCTATTGATATTAAGTCATCAGGGACCGGAAAGCGGTCGCTGATTTTCCAGTCCCTATTGACCCTCAATAGCTACCGAATTGCGGTCCCTATTGACAAGCGACCGTGGTCAATAGGGACCGCACAATAGCGACTCACTGGCGGTCCCTATTGACCATCAGAGACTGCCTGGATTTTGCGGTCCCTATTGACCCTGAATCTTGTAGTGATAGGCAATGATTTCTAATATCTTACATTATTTACAACAACAACTATTATTATAAAATAGTATTTGTACATAATTTTCAACAATGGCCACAAAGCATATTCTACCAACCATATACCAACCATATTTATAATAGTACTCATGTAAGTTATGTTATTCTGTAACACGGAGTTCAGTTGATTCTACTAAGTAACATATTTAACATTACAGCGATGCCTTTATTAAAAATCTGGTTTCTTTGTGAAGAGCAGGGATATGCAAGTGGGTCTCTAACCTTTCATAAAGGATTTGTATTGATTTAAATAATAAGTTAACTTGACTTGGAGTCTCTATTAGAAATCAAGCCTTGAGTTAATGGTAATTAACCTATAGTATTGACTTTAGTGCCGAATAGATGCAATTCACAATAATAGCACTTCCGTAATGGTTTGATAGAGTGGAAAAAAATATTGATAAGGATTTCATGAAAGTTACCTATTGGTCCATATTTAATTTAAGTGAGTATTTACAACCAGGTAAATTATATGAAGCTAGTAACTCTTGACAAGTTGTTAAGCATGTTTTATAACTTAATTAAGGACAAAGGCTATGAGCACTGCAGAGAGTATTCTTCTAAAGCTTAATGCTGGTTAATTGTTTAAGTTATCTCAATTGTGTTTCAGAAGTGTTTTATAAGTTGGAATTAATTAGTTAATAGAAGTGTGTTATAAGTTGGATGAAATATCAGAACATTATCTTAAGAAGTAAAACAATACTCAAATAAACACGAAAACTATGAACCGGAAGTGGGAGCCTACAAGTTGTTGGCTGCAAGAAAAGAAATTGTGCGAAATCTAACGTGACACAGGAGTGAATGTGACGGTTCCGTCGATGATAAAGGGCGATCAGTTCAGACTTAGGTTTAAACTCGTTTTTCGCTTTTACCTTATCATGAGGATAGTATTTAACTTAATCATTCATTATTTCATGCTGATTGAGAGCTTTCCATAATTTTATTGTTGTCATGGTAGGATTTCGAAATAACAAAATAAATGTCCAGGTATTTGATATTCAGGAACTGAGTTGAATCAAATGAGAAAGTGCCTTGGAAATCCAATAAGAAGATATTCACCTTATCTGCAAAGGGAGAATATAATTTTGGTTAGGGAGAATATAATTCTGAAAGGGCTTAATGTTTTAGCAATCAAATTAGACTCGCCTTAATTTTGTATAGTTAAAACAAAACCTTCTCGATTTTAGTCAAGATTAGTTTAGAAATAAATATTAACATGTTGGTGCTGACTAGAGAATATTTTTCATGAAACCGTGTTTTGATAAAGCTCTATAACATCATTAATCTCCCACGAATTTATATGTTGAAAAGCTTCTGCATTAGATGTCGATTTGAGGGACTATTATAACGCCATTATCCTGGTTAAGCCAATTCTTAGTGAGGTTACTTTCATGTAACGTTAATAAGTTATTACTTCAATATAGATCATGATCATTATGTAATTGTTGGTTAGCAACTATTAAAATCAAGAATTAGTAAATAAAATTAAGTAGCACCCATTGATACTTGATATATATATATATACATACATATATATATGTATGTATATGTGTGTGTATGTTATATTTTGGGTGAATATATATTAAGATTAGTAAGTGTTACTTAAATTTTGTTTTGCTGTATTAGAACAAGAAAGTGTCATTTATTAAATTAATCTTGGATTGCTAAGTGAATGGATAATTATTTCCTAAGCTATAAAAGAATTGTGTCTTTCATAAAATACTAAAATTGAACCGAGAAAATTGAACCGAGAAAGAACTTGAGTAAAGCAACTTTAGAGTAATAGAACTATTCTAAAATAAGTTAGTAAGGGATAATTATATGAAGACACTATCTTAAGGATAACCATGCAAGTCGAGCAACTAAAGTATATATGAACTATTTTAAATAACGTGAGTTAGTACTATATCGATTAACTCTTAATTAACACGATCTTAACAGAACGTAATTTTTAATAAGTGGCATCACCACGTTAAACTTTGATTTGGTAACAGAATATATTACGCACGTTAACAGAAAACCAAAATGAGATAATTGCCTCATGTAACCATTTAGTAAGACTCATTGTTGAGTAAAGTTATCTAATTCAATTTAGCGTGTAGTAGATTTGGCTCACGAGTATGCCTGGCACATAAGAGTCGACTTGTAAGTTCAAATAGTTGATGTAGACGAGTATCAAGGCTTTAAGTTACGTTTTAGACTATTGCTTTCATATATTTGGGACTCTCGTTATAAATAAATAAACTTATGTTGTAGGTCTTTTGAATTTGATATGTTGGGAGCTCTACTAAGTTTAAGGCACGATATCTTGTGTTCGTGGGTGTTTCAGTGATGTCTAGTAATTGCTGCACGATAGTCATTTCTCAGGTGAGTATTCCTAAACTCTATTATTTTCAAAACTGAAAGGAATGTCACTACAAAAAAATTGGGTCTTTCCCGACCGCAAAATCGGTCGGGAATAACCCATTTGCGGTCGGGAAAGACCCTTTTCCGACCGCATTGCGGTCGGAAAATCGCGGTCGGTGTTGCTTCGGTCGGGAAAAGTTTCCCGACCGCAGCTCGGTCGGGAAGAACTTTTCCCGACCGCCTTTCCCGACCGGCATGCGGTCGGAAATTTGCCGACCGATTATTCCGACCGCACACCGGTCGGAATATTTCCCGACCGCATATCGGTCGGGAAATACTTGAATTTTATTCCCGACCGCACTGCGGTCGGGATTATATGAATTTTTGTCCCGACCGGATAGCGGTCGGGACTATTCCCGACCGCAAAGTGGTCGGGATTAAAATTCATGTTATTCCCGACCGAGGCCCGGTCGGGAATAATATTCAAGTATTTCCCGACCGATTCGCGGTCGGGAATAATAATCATCAGAACAAAAAAAATAATATCCCGGTAATAAAATTACCGAAATATTATTTTTTTAATATTTTGCAATATTTGAAAAATATTATTTAGTTTTTGTGTTTGCAATAATTAAATTTTTGATTCATTGCTTAGTCTAAAACACAAAAAAAATAAATAAGTTTTTGATTATTGAAAATTTGAATAAAGAAGTGAAAAATTTTAATTTTGAAGTTGAAAGAAAGAAGGTTTTGAAAAAGTGTATGAATATGAAAAAAGTGTTTGAAATTTTTTTTGAAGAGGAACAAAGTGTGTGGAGATGGAAAAATGAGGAGAATAATGAAGTGTATTTATAGAAAAAGTTGAAATTTTTTGAATTTTCGTCAAATTTGAATTTCCCACCAAGTCCCGCCATTTTTTTCGATTATTCCCGACCGATATTCGGTCGGGAATGTTTAATTTTTTCAAAAATTTCAAAAAACCGCCAATTTTTCAAAAAATACCGACCGAAATTCGGTCGGCAATACTTTGCAGCCCAGAAACTCGCGACATACCGACCGCACTGCGGTCGGGAATAAGTTTAAATTTTATTCCCGACCGCAAGGCGGTCGGAAATGCCTTTAAATATTAGTCCCGACCGGCATGCGGTCGGGAATACCTTTAAATTTTATTTACGACCGCCGTGCGGTCGGCAATAATGGCAATTCCCGACCGATACGCGGTCGGGAAAAATAGTAAATTTTACCTTTTTTCGATATTTTGGAAAATCTTGATGTGTTTGTTAAGTATAACTATATAATCTCATTAAATTCATGAATTGCACTATTAGTTAGTTTGTTTAATGTACTTTTAATTATTAAATTAGTATAGTTTATCGGAGCATAAGTTAAGTTAGTTTGGAGTTATACCTATAATAATCATACGTAGTATATAGGAGTTCACAATTGTCAATTAACATTTGTTACGAACGTTAATATAGAGAGGCTAATTGTGATATATATATATATATGTTAACATTTGTTTAACATAATCGTAAGTAGTTACATTATTAGCAACTATATATACTAATCTATTTATAAGTGACAATATGAATCGACGCTTCAAACGATTCATCAATGTGCAACTAAATTTAATTTTTTTTGAGATTTTTAGTAATATATAACTAATACTGATTTACTCGATCATTAAATAACGAATTTACCTAAAATTGAGAGCGAAATTGTGAAATTAAGAATATGAATATTATTCCCGACCGCGTACCGGTCGCCAATAAGCCTAAACCCTAAACCCTAAACCCTAAACCCTAAACCCTAAACCCTAAACCCTAATATTCCCGACCGCCACGCGGTCGGGAACTTTCCCGACCGCATTGCGGTCGGGAATAAGGGTATTCCCGACCGCAATGCGGTCGGGAAGTCTCGGCCCAGCTGCGCGGCCCAGCTGGGCCGAGATTAGGGCGACACTCTGGGCGGGAAATTTCCCGCCCAGAGTATTCCCGACCGCAATGCGGTCGGGACAACTTGTACCGACCGCAATGCGGTCGGGAATGGTTTTAATAAATGTCCCGACCGCATATCGGTCGGTAAACTTTATAATGACCGCATTGCGGTCGGGATTGCTCCCGACCGCAATGCGGTCGGGAATTTCCGGTCGGGAAAAGTGCTGAAATCTTGTAGTGTGTGTGCATGTATATTTATATCAATATATATGTATTCATGAATCTCTGCATATTGAACTGTCATTTCTTCAAAGAAAGTTTATGTAAATTGGGTATTTAAACTGTTCAGTTTTATCAAAGCAAGTTAACCGCACATTGGTTAATTGTCGTAAATGATTGGAATCAATATGATGGATGGTGTCTGTTGGGTTGTATTCGAAATTAATTAGACTAGATCCAGTGTTTGGCGTGGGCGTGTAGGGGGTACCGCCCGGTGACGGCGGGCTTGCCGGTAGGACCTTTTGTCCCCATGTGCATATTCCCTCTTAGACACAACAGGAAAAGGTTGTGTCTTTGTTGGGTCGTAGGATTTCCGTTTGTACCATGGCATACGTTATTTGATTCCAAGGTCGCTCCTTGGACGGGGAGATAGAGAACTGTTATGAGGTGATAAGGGGGGCTGCATCAGCAACAGAATAACGTGGACATCGATCATCACACGTGAATCTGTTCTTTTGTTAAAGGGTTTTTGTTAAACCGTGAAAGCTTTTGAGTCACGATTAAATTGCATGGCATTTGTATGCGTTAAAGTTTCGTTATTAAACTGTTTTCAAAAGAAAGTTATGAAAAGAAAATGCTACACTTGCGCACACGCATGAACACTCACTGATATTTTTATCTCATATAAAATTTTATTTTTCCTTTCCTTCCTTTCAGATTAAGACGAACTAGGTTACTACCGTGTCAGGACCTGTGAGCCTTTGGCATTGGGGAGCGTTCAAAGTTTAGTTGAGTATTGAGTTTGTTGAGTTTCTGTTTCTTTTTATTAGATTAGTACTTTCAGTGTATTTGATTTAGATATTGAACAGTTAGACATGTAATAGTTGTTCTGGTGTTGTTCTGTTTATCTCGAAATTATCAGGCCGTTACAATTTAACCGAACTTTAGATCACTTTTATCGGGCTTATTGTTAATGACATTTCGTATCACATAATTATTAACATATAAGTCCAACGTTGGTTTAACGATCCAACATTATTGGATAAAAGATCCAACATTGGAAACTTTGTATTTCATTGAAGAAATATGATAATCTATTTTTGTAGTAAAATGAAGAAAGTAACAGCGCATAAGTGTAAAGAAGAAGAAAGAGAGAAAGAGAGATAGTTAGGGAACAAAGATAAAGAGAGTTATTAATTCATTTCTTAATTTCTAAATGCAGTAGACTCTTCCTTTATATAGAAGTTACAATGATAAATAAGCTAATAACAAAATTGAGTAATAACAATAAACGCATAAATATGTGGTCGAGCCACTTTAACTGTCACGCCTTCGAAGCACATGAACAATACCATTTTGCAGGAGTTTGTTGTATATATTCTCGTATTGTCCATGCCAAATTGATGCATTTCCAACATACCCGTATATATGTCAAGATCATGACATAAACAACCTTGCACTTGGAGCTAAAGGGAGGAACAAAGATTTTCTTATCGACTTGGACTGGAAATCGAAATACAATAAGAAAAGCAGGTTTTTTTCATCGGCTAGCATTGTGGTTTGGAATCGCTTTGGAAGTGGAGAGTAGTCCCCAGGAGGAAACGATGCAGATTTTCTATAAGATGTTAGAGGCCGGTAAGTTGGAGGCGAAAAGCTCTGACACCAATTACAGCCTGAGGACCAAGATTCAGGAAAAGGTGGGAACCTCATGGCGCCTGAGGTTGGTTTTTGACAAATTCAAGTAACAGATATGGGCGCACTATCGCTGACCACAACATCCAGAATGGGTCCACCATCTACGTCACTTTAAAATGTCCGGCGCCAAAGATTTTTTTGTCTCACTTGATATGTGCCGTCCTACTTTGTGTCTCATTCTGTATCCCATTTAACCGTATGTTCTAAGATCAAAGACACGTTAAATCCCCAACAAAGTGGGGCCCATGGTGAGACCAATGATCTTTGCAAGGTTTATCAAGATATTACCGGTTATTGGGTCGTATATATATATATATATATATATATATATATATATATATATTTGTATTCTTTTTTTTTTTTGGTAAGCATATTTGTATTCTATTTCTTTCTTCCTTCTTCTTCTTTTTCTTCTTCTCTTTTGTATTTTTGGTCTTTCAAGTGGTTAATTAGTTTATTTTATTTGATGTCTTGGAACAAATTAAGAAATTGGGGTGTTCTCTCTTATACATGTGGCATTACGATATACAATTCTTTATTGTGCTGATTATTGATCACTGAAAATTAGTGGTTGGCCTATTTTAAAAATTAATTGTATATGTGAGTACATTGGTCGAATTGAATTTAATTTTGTTGACGGTGGTAAGAACTTTGCATGCTAATGGATTCAATTCATTTAATAGTTCAAAGCGCAAAAAAAAAAATGGCAATAAAACAGTTAAATATTAATGTTTGCTTATTAATTTCAAAGTCGAGATTCGTATGTAACACTTAGGTTAATGAATTTTATGAACATAACTTTGCTCTATTTTACTTTTCTATATTTTGAATAAGATGAAAAACTAAATGTACTAATTTGGAGTAAAACTGAACAATGATTCATGTATAATAGTGCACCTCAATCGTACAGAAATATTTTAGATATATATATATATATATTGTACAACAAACCAAAGCAAACTACAACATAATAATCAATAATAGTGGCGTCGACTAGTAAAAATCAACATGACCAAAACAAACGTTATAAGATCGAAGAGATCAATAACAGAAAACGGAAGACTCAATTTGATGCTGCATGCGCCTCTTGTTGCGATAATCTAGTTAATTTATTTGGACGGTGGTGGTGAGAAGAAAGGAATGGAAGGCATTGTAGTTGGGATAGAAGGAATAGATGGCATTGTGGTCGGAATAGTTGGAATTGAAGGTATAGTAGGAATTGAAGGCACTGGAGGTATCGCCACTGTGGGTAGGGTGGTGGGCAATGTTGGAATAGTAGTGGGAAGTGTTGGCAAAGGAATGGTTGGTAGCGGTGGTAGAGTGGTTGGTATGGTGGGAATTTGTGGAAGTTGAAGAAGTTGACGAGCAGCCGAGCTTCGAGGCATACTCGACATTAATGTTGCCATGATCACAAGGAATGCAAAGAGAAAAGAAGAGGATGCCATTAGTTAAATGCTTTAATTTGTATTTTGTGTTGAAAGAGGAAGCTAGATTATGGTTTGATTTAGAATCGGTTATTTTGATCACTATTTATAGATGGAAAATTGGTGATAAGTTAGATCATGTATGAATTAGGTTAACTTCCATAGTGATTGGATCAATAAGTAGCTTTGATTTCACCAACAAATTAAGATTAGTTTACCGAAGTCCTATTGTATACTGTGGTTAAAGCCAGGTGTATACCTACATTTAGCGGTAGTCAACTTGCTAATTAATCGCCTTTGCTTTTCCAAGTTTTTGTTTGAAATAAAACTGTCCTTGTTTATTTGTATTTCCAAGGTCTGCTGACATAAATCAAGATAATTAAGTTTTTCTTATTAACGGTTTTAAGATTAATTTATCCTCAAATTAGATGGATTCATTTCTATATATGCGGTAAATTAAAATAATAAGTGTAAATTGCCAAATCATGCTAATAATATATAATTGGCCGATTGTGCTATTTTCAGGATAAATCCTGTTAATTACAACCCTTAAGATCAAAAGGTCGATAATCGGTTTAGTAAAGTGACCTTAAATATTTGAAAAAGTTAAAATAAACCTTGATAACTTATTAAATAATTCCCTTTGGACCAAATCTAACGGACAAAATATAGACAATGTTAAATTAATCATTTAATTTCCGCATTATCGAGTAGATGTGATGTAAGAGTGACAGATTGAATTTTGTTATCAATTTCGGGCTTGCGTAAATTAAAAAAATGGGAGTCTTCAATTGGCTGGGCATTCAAACGGTACTGCACAATTGTCCTTCAGCAAATCTTGCTCAATGCTTAGGACTCACTACGTGTTGTTTGAAGTATGCGAAATTTGAGTGTTTTTTGTGGTTTGTGGTGATATGGTCCATATGGTTAGAAAGAAATAAAATTCTCAAAGAAGGTGGTTTGGTGGATATTACTAAAGTAGTCGATCTACGCAAAGTGAGGATGTGGATTTGCGTCAAGGCAAAAAGACGATATTTTTCTTTTTCATTTATCGATTGGTACTCAAACCCAAGGAGTTGCCTAGACTTTATTGGAACTTCAGTGTGTAGCATTGAAAATGTAAGGGGTTGAGCATGTAGGAAAATATTCCGTGTCCCTCTTCATTAATTACCAAAGGTATATATACAATTATAATAACTTGCAAGGCAAGAATCCTATCTAAGGAAGGATATCTAAAGATATACATCAATCATATACTAATATACTAATATACCCCGCGGTCGAAACGGGAGGTTCACGAACATTGAGACTGTGTGTAAAATCATCAAAAAGAACGCAAGGAAGGCCCTTTGTAAAAAATATCGGCAATTTGATGGCGAGAGGGGACGTGAAGAACCCGAACTTCACCGCGAGCAACTTTCTCACGAACAAAATGAATGTCCATCTCAATGTGCTTGGTGCGGTGGTGCTGCACCGGATTAGTAGATAGATAGATGGCGCTAACACTGTCGCAATGAACGATGGTAGCCTTAGATAGAGGAAAGTGAAGCTCAAGCAAGAGGTTGCGTAACCAACAAGACTCGGAAACAACGTTGGCAACCCCTCTATATTCGGCCTCGGCGCTTGAGCGTGAGAGGGTGGATTGGCGTTTAGCAGACCAAGCAATAAGATTGTCACCAAGATACACACAATAACCCGAAGTCGACCGACGAGTGTCCGGGCAACCACCCCAATCGGCATCTGTGAAAGAAACTAAGGACCGCACGTTCGACTTGTAGAGGTGGAGGCCGAAGTCGATCGTGCCTTGAACGTACCTAATGATTATTTTCATGGCGGCCATGTGTTCAGTCATAGGAGCATGCATATGAAGGCAAACTTGCTGAACGGCGTAAGATATGTCTGGACAAGTGAAGGTGAGATACTGTAAGGCTCTAGCAAGATTCCTAAACAAGGTGTGGTCTGGAAAAGGAGTACCCGAAGAGGCGCTAAGCTTTGCATTGGTGTCAACCGGAGTCGCGGCTAATTTGCAAGAGGACATGCCAGCACGCTCAATAATGTCCAAAGCATATGTCCGTTGAGAAAGAAAAAGGCTATCCTTGGTCCGTGAGACAGCAATGCCCAAGAAATAACTTAGTGGACCTCAATCATTCATAGAAAACTCTGTAGAAAGACGAGAAATAAGAGAACAACAGAGAGAATCCGAGGAAACAGTAAGCACAATATCATCAACATATAGCATTAGGAAAGCAAGATCCGAACCATGATGATAAATAAACAAATAGTGATCTGACCTGCTGTGGGTGAATTCGATGGTGCGTGCAAAGTCAGCGAACCGCTGATACCACGCGAGGGGCGCCTGCTTCAGTCCATAAAGTGACTTCTTCAACAAGAAAACGTGATCGGGGAACGTCGGATCCATAAAGCCCAACGGCTGATGCATATACATGGTTTCCTCCAAATTGTCGTGAAGAAACGCATTCTTGACATCCAGCTGATGTATGCTCCAAGAAAGAGAGAGATCAATACTGAGAACAATTCGTATAGTCGCTGGCTTGACCACGGGGCTGAACGTATCAAGGCAACCAATTCCCACTTGTTGAGACCTGCCATCACCAACAAGACGAGCTTTGTGGCGCTCAAAAGAACCGTCAGATTTAGTTTTATGACGAAAAATTTACATAAAGCGTATTACATTCACATTAGGGGGTCGGGGTACAAGTTCCCGAGTCCTATTTTTAATAAGAGCATTAAATTCATCTAGCTTGGCGAGTTTCCAATTAGGATCAGATAAAGCGAGCTTAGGATTTCTAGGAAGAGGGGATGGAGAGGTAGTGGAAGAGAGATTGAAGAGACGTTTGGGGTAGTGATGCCATGCATGCTACGTGTGGTCATGGTCCGTGAGGGAGGGGCCGCGGGTATCGGAGCGGTGGGAACCCGAGGCGGAGACGGTGGCGGAGGACTTGGTAGGGGATGAGGATTTGTAGGAGGAGGAGTAGGGGTTTGTGGCGGAGTCGAGAGCGGAGACGGTGGGTCCGCATGATGAGGCGGCGGGGAGGGGGCGGCCTTTGTTGGAGAAGAGTAGGGTTGAGATTAGGGTTTAAGTGAGGAGGCGTAGAGTCGTCCAAGAAGAGATAGGAGGACGTTTGAGGGGAGAAGTGTTTGGCAAAAGGAAATTGATTCTCATCAAAGACAACGTGTCGTGAGAGAACGACTTTATTTTTGCGTAAGTCATAACACTTTTAACCCCGATGATTGGAAGGGTATCCTAAGAAGATACAAGGGGACGAGCGGGCTTGGAGCTTGTTAATAGTAGTGGAGGGAGAAAGAGGGTAGCATAAGCCAAAAAACCCGTAGATGAGAGTACGAGGGGTCCCGACGATAAAGGAGTTGAGTGGGAGATTTATTGTTAAGAAGTTTAGATGGCGTTATGTTAATGAGGTAGCTAGCCATATGTAAGGCGTGGTGCCAAAAGGTAGGAGGGAGAGACGCATGATAGAGGAGAGTTTGAACCATATTATTTATAGAACGAATTTTTCTTTCGGCTTTTCCGTTTTGAGAAGAGGTGTGAGGACAAGAAAAGCGAAATTGCATGCCAAATTTTGTGCAAAAGGAGTGAAATTGAGCATTATCGAATTCGCGACCATTATCACATTGAAAACTTTAAATTCTTGTGGAAAATTGTGTATTAATGAGTGCACTAAAGTTAGAGAAAATAGTGTACACATCGGATTTTTTACCAAGAGGAAACGTCCACAAAAAATTAGTAAAGTTATCAAGTAATAGCAAATAATATTTGTGACCCGCGGAACTTAAAATCGGAGATGTCCACAAGTCGCTATGCACTATATCAAAAGGAGCAATAGTCGTAGATAAAGAAGAAAAAAACGGTAGTTGTACTTGTTTGCCTAACACACAAGAATCACAAAATTTGGACAAAGTACCAGTACATTTAATAAAATTATTCGAATTAAGATAAGCTAAGATAGGGGTGCTCGGATGACCGAGACGACGATGCCATAAGGGCGAAGAGACGGCGGTAAGGGCGGCTGGTGGAGGGGGGGCACGAGCGGGGAAGAAAGTCGGCAGAGAGTATAAGTCATCATCACTAGTGCATCTCAAAATTGGGTTGCCCGTCGTGAGATCCTTCACAGAAAAATCAAAAGGGTCAAATTCAATGAAAACATAATTATCACGCGTGAGGCGACGAACGTAGATAAGATTTTTAATTAATTTAGGAGCATAGAGGACATAGTAGAGTTTAAGAGGGGGGGAGGGGAGGGAAGCACACAATTTCCATAACCTTTAATTGGAATTATGTGTCCATTGCCAACAGTTATATGACGATTAATGCTCGAATTAAAAAAAGGTGAGAGTGTACCATACGACGCCGTCATGTGAGAGGAGGCGCCCGAGTCCATATACCATTGATCATCGGGTTGAGCAAGGGTCATGGTATGCATGGCTGCATCAATGTCCGTGGGGACGAAACCCTGTGGAGCATGGGCCGCATAAGCTTGCTGAGGTCGGGGCCCAAGAATACCCGGTTGACGGGACGCTGGAGGTGGACGTGGAGTCCAAGATGCGGTCGGGTAAGGGCAGGGCGGTGCGGCCCATTGAGGCAGAGTATTGGGCCAATAGGGGTACGCGGCCCATGGCGGCTGGGCGTAGGGCTGCGGGGTGCTCGGACGCGGTGTAGGGTTTCCGCGACCTCGCCCACGATATCCGTGCCCACGCTGACCGCCTTGACCGCGCATACTGCACTGACCGCGTTGTTGACTGCGCTGGTGACCAGAAGCGGCGCCTTTGTCGGACGGAGCAGAGTGTACAAGGGCGGACCCCGCAGCAGTTGCAGCGGCCGCAGTTTTCTTGGATTTCCGTGTTTCTTCGAGGATGAAACGAGAACGAGCCACGTAGAAGTGAGGGAGGGGGTTGGACTGTTGGATGAAAGTCGCAACCCCGTCATAGTTCTCGTAAACCCATGCTATGAGTTGCAAAACAAGACGTTGGTTGTAGACAGGAGCACCAGCGTTTGCGAGTTGATAAGCAAGCATTTAAGCTCTTGACAATAGGCTGAGATGTTCGGAAAATCGTCCATATGAAGCCGAGTGAATTGATTTTCCAAGTAAACAGCGCGTGAGTTCTCGTTGTCTTGGAAAACTTGCGCTAAGCGACCCCAAGCAATGGCAGAGGTGGAGTTTTTCATGAAGATCGTGTGCATGAGATCTGTGGATATGGTCCCATATATCCATTGAAGCACGATAGCATCCAACCGTGACCAAAGCTCCTCGTCACGAGCAGGAGGTGGGGCGGCTGTGGATTTTTCCGATGAAGGAGACGGAAGAACGGAAGCCTTAAGATCCGCACCATCGGTTTCCGTTGCTTTCTTGGGCGAGGAGTCAGACACCTGAGAGGTGGGTTGCGGAGCCTTGGAGGTAGTAGACGGAAAATATGGTCGAGGACTTGATAGGCCCGACAATGGATCGTGAACAACTTCGCCCAAGTTGTGTAGTGTCCCGTTTCCATCTCTAACGTGACTGGGATAAAGTTTCGTACGTTGGAGACGGCGAAGGCGGGGTGGAATTTTTTATCTGTCATTATGGCTGTTGGCGTGAGGCCGGGGAGAGAGAGAGAGAGAGAGAGAGAGAGAGAGAGAGAGAGAGAGAGAGAGAGAGAGAGAGAGAGAGAGAGAGAGAGATGGCGGCTAGGTCACGAGGCTCGTGATACCATGTAGGAAAATATTATGTGTCCCTCTTCATTAATTACCAAAGGTATATATATAATTACAATAACTTGCAAGGCAAGAATCCTATCTAAGGAATGATATATAAAGATATACTTCAATCATATACTAATATACTAATAGAGCACCCCTTGTGCTCATATAGTTTATAATTTTTTCTTACCAAAAAAATAAAGAAAAAGAAATGTAGTTTTATAATCATAATATGTTGTATATAAACTTTAGGGCAAAATAATTTTTTTGTCCATTATTTTGGGCCAAATTCAAGTTTTTCCCTTTAATTTTACGGGCTTAGTAAATGCCCGTTAACTCTTTTATTTTTTATAAAAAATGCCGGACGGGCTCCGATTTTGGGCTAGGCTAATTATTGCCTACATGTGGTATGAGTGGGACGCCACTCGGACTCCACATCAACCAATTTCTTTTCTTCTGATGACTGGACGGAGGCGTGAATTTACCAAAATTCTCCTGTCAACATCTTCTTCCCTAACCTAACCCATCACCACCACCACCACCAACTCACCATCACCAAATTTCTCTGTGTATCGTCTATTTAGCAGTATCCGAGGTCTCAATTTCAGCTCCTTTTTTTTGTCGAATCTCGTTCCATTATCCGATCGATCGACGACAAGAGTATGGCGGATTATGCGGTGGAACTGAACGGCACTAGTTTTGATACCGTACTGAAGTAAACCCCTGTTACGTACGTTATCGTTGAGTTCTCCGCTAGCGGCGGGGAGGTGGCAGCCAGGAGGGGGCTGGGGGTGGTTACGGGAAGGAGGTGGGGTGGGGGTGGTAGAAAAGTTGGTATGGATGATGAATAATAGGTTTTTTTTAATGTATTGTTTTTTGTTTTTTATAATTTAAATTATTTTTGTAAATTGTTACAAATATAAAAAGGAATTGGAAAAGATAAAAGAAAAGTTGCATATATATATATATATATATACATATGTGTGTGAAAATGATATAATTTCTTTTCTTTGAATGTATTTTTTTATTATAATTTTTATAACTATTATAAATTTATAGATATAAAAAAAGTTGTGTATATATATATATACATATATATATATATATATATATATATGAAGATGCTATAATTATTCTTTTTTTTTATTTTTATCACCATTATAAATCTGTAGATATAAAAAAAATTGTGTATATTTATATATACATATATATGAAGATGCTAGAATTGCTCTTTTTTTTTGTTTTTTATAATTTTTATCACCATTATAAATTTGTAGATATAAAAAAAAGTTGTGTTTATACATATATATATATATATATGAAGATGCTACAATTATTCCCTTTTTTTGTTCTTTTATAGTTTTTATCACCATTATAAATTGTAGATTATAAAAAAATTGTGTATATATATAAATATATATGAAGATGCTATAATTATTTTTTTGTTTATTTTTATCACCATTAAAAACTGTAGATTATAATAAGGTTGTGTGCGTGTATATATATGCCAAAACAATTACGTGGCGTCCGAGTGGCGTCCCAGTTAGACGCCACGTAAGTAAAAATCAGTCCAACCCAGCTTCGGAGCCCGTCGCGCATTTTTTATATAAAAAAAAAACAAATTGAGTTAACGGGCATTTACTAAGCCCGTAAAATTAAAGTGCAAAACTTGAAGTTAGCACAAAATAAAGGGCAAAAAAAATATTTTTTCCTAAACTTTATTATTTCCCTCAACTTCTTTAAAAGAAATGCAAATGGTTCCTATGTCCGTATTCGGTGGATTGTTTTAACTGGAATGTGAAGCATAAATAACTTTTGTTCAATAATAAATTTTTGATTGAGATAATGGGATGGAAAAAAAAAAGGAGTACAGTACTATTTATTGAAATTAAGGTTAAATTGAGTTGAGCTTCCATAGACGCACCATATATATTTCCGCACAAAATATAACTCTTTGACGAACGTATTCGGCATAAAGGGTGACGACTGGTCATGGAGCATTTTAATTTACACAATTTTGAATAGGTTTAAGAAGTTCAATTCTCTTTGTCAAAAGATATGTGCAGTGTGTAAAATGAGATATACTATCATGGATTAAAGTTCCTATTTCGTAGTTCGGTTCAGTCAGCTGAAAATTAAGGATATTTCGTAATATTTCGAGAATTTTTTGACATATTTCGAGGAATCGAAAAAAATGTGGTTATAACTATTATGGAAGCTACATATATTTTTCGTTCCAATTGAGTCAAAAGCGAAAATATTTCGGTACTTTTCGAGTAAACATACGAAAATTTTTCTATCTACCTCCCCCATTCACTTTGACTTCTAGTCAACAATTAATGCCAAAGGTAGTGTAACAACAAATTCTTGAATTCTAAAAATAAAAGACAAGAAAAAACTACAAAATAAATTTGAGTAAATTTAAAGTACAATTGTGGTGCAATCTCTCTATCTGATTCTCTGATTCTTTTCTCAAGTTGGGTGGATTTGATTTTGATCTCTTCCACGTGTATTTGAGTTGAGCGTTAATCCAAAGGCTTTGAGTTTGATCTTGAATTGACGATCTACATGACTTGATATTTGCGACGAACAATTTGATCTTCGTCTTGAACTTGTTGAATGTCAATCTTTTTTGGAGGAATCTTGATCTTCAAAGTACTTGGATATTTGACAAACGTTTATTCGTGGGCTTTACGGCTTGATCTTGGATCGAACGGAAATTTTGATTTGGAATTTATTTTGAAGGTTGATGAAGATTGATATGATCTTCGTCTTCAGTTATTTGGATTTTTTGGGTTTTGATCTTCTTGAATGGACTTCAATATTCAAAAATAGTTTTTCGAGGGTCTTAGGACTTAATCTCGAATTGAACGGATTTTTGACTTGAAGACGAATGAAGAACGGTATGAACTTGGTTTTGGGTTTATTGAACTTCTTGGAGTTTGATCTTTCTCGGCAGAAGTGCAATCTTCAAAAACGATTTTTGGATGCACTTGAGACTTGACGGCGGATTGAAATGAGTTCTTTACGAATAACACCTTGAAGATTGTTGAAAAATGCCTTGAATGCCGTGAAGAACGCTTGAAGATGGATGAATTTTGTGGAGCGAAAAACTTAGAGCTTTTCCATCTTCAACTTATGAATATTTTGTGTATATTTTTTCCTCTTCAAGACCACCTCTATTTATAGGTGTGGAGTGAATCTCGATTTTAATCTCCTGATGAGATTAACGGTTGTGATCGCGTCTACAATTCCTTGATATGGAACTTTATCTAAGAGAATCTTCTTTCCATCTCTTGAAGATTGAGACTTGGTGGAGAATTCTTTCCTTCTGTTGAGATTTGGTGGAGAATTCTTTCCATCTCTTGAAAATTGAGACTTGGAGGAGAAGACTTTCTATGTCTTGAGATTTGATGAGCAATTATTTCCTTGTCTTAAAATTTAATTAATATATTTATTTTAATCCCTCAAAATATTAAGATTAAATAAAATATATTTTGTATTTCTTGCATCTTAAGAGTTGCCATCATTTAATTTAATTAGACATAAAATTAATGTGTCTCCATGTAGTCTTGTCTTTATTAATTAAATCTTATTTATTATGCCAACAATGCACACAAAACTTTACGTTAAAAGATTCTATTTAAAAATAATTATATAAGCTACGATTTTTTTAAATAGTTATAACATAAGTCACACTTTTTCAACACTAGTAGATATATCTCGTTCTTTTAATTTAGTATTAGATTTTTAATTAGCATCGATCACTTTTGGAATAGCGGATTACATGCACATTGTCAACACCAGATTTAAATAATGTGGAAGAATTAAATTTTAAATATAGATGAGCATATGATTTTTTTTTTTGGTAAATAATAATTGATATTCTTTGAATGCACAATAAATATAGGGCGAAATATTTTCTTAGCCCTTTAATTTAGGTCAAATTCAAGTTTTGCCCTTTAACTTTAGGGGCTTAGTAAATGCCCACTGTCTTTTTTTCTTTTAATAAAAAAATGTCTTGCGGGCTTTCATTTGGGCTTGCTCCAATTTTAGTCTACATGGCAGCTGGTTAGGACGCCACTAGGACGACACGGACGCCACGTAATAATTGTTTTATTAATTTAAACAAAAAAAAATTGCATACTTATTTTTAAATCAAAAATATATTTAATCTTATTATATATTGATGTAAATCATAAAAAATTATAAATTCAATATGTTTTAAATTAATTATACTTACACCCAAAAGTATTGAAACAATTATATTTGTAACTTTTAGAATTTTTATATTTTAAAGATATTTAAATTATTTTTTGTCAAAATATATATATATATTTAAATTGCTTCACATTCTCTTTTAATTTTTCCACAAACCTAATTTCTTTAATTATTAGTTTTTTTATCAATCTTTAACTATTAGTTAAAAAGGGTTTATCTTCCTCATTACCGCACCCCCAGGCCCCCACCCTTCCCCTACCCATAGCACCATAGCAAAACTCTGGCGGCACCGCCTGTCGTCGTCGTCGTTGTTCCACGAAAGCACAAAGAAGAGTTTTAACGAATTGAATTCGTCTTTATCGTTATCGCTACCGGAAGATCTATTTGCTCTTCCGAGCAAATCTGGCACCAACGAAGGATGGGAACGCGAAGGGGAAACCGTAAGGGGGAGATAGGGTTTGTGGGCGGCGGAGGATAACCCGCCGAAGCCTCCATTACAATTAGGGCAAATGGGCTGCGAATCGGGGGACGGCGGTGGTGCGGTTCTGACATGGTGATGGTAGTGTTTGGCGGTTGCATGGTGTGTCTATCTATAGGTGTGTGTATATGTGGACACAGAAAGAAAATTATTCATTTTTGTATATCTGATTTTCAAATTATGCAAATCTGATTTTGCGCGTTTCTTTTTCTTATTCCTTTTGGGTAATTATGGTGATGGTAATGAAGTGGTGATGGATAATGATAGTGATGATGAACAGTTATGTTGATGATGAACAATTGAAGATATTTTCTGTTTATTTTTTATTCTTCATGTGGTTATTTACTGCTAATGATTGTGATAATTAATAACTCTTTTTCATTCTTTATTTTTTACTTTTTATTTTTGGTTAATTATTAAAAATTTGAGATTTTTTATGAATTGAAATATTATAAAAGCTATACAAATATTCATTTTGTAATTTAAGAATGCACATACACATATGTTTTTTAAAAAAAATGGTATTTTCACACATGAAACAAAAGAAAAAGAAAAATTGGCTGACGTGGCAACACGTGGCGTCTGAGAGTCATCCTAGTCAACCGCAACGTAAGTTGAAATTGGTCCCGTCCAATTTCTGAGCCCGCCGAGCATTTTTTATATATAAAAAAAGATGGTGGACATTTACTAAGCCCATAAAGTTAAAGGGCAAAACTTGAATTTGACCTAAATTAAAGGGCAAAAAAAATATTTCGCCCGTAAATATATCCTTATATATCAACCGCAATTGAATAAAATAAATAATATATTTGTATGTTAATATAGGATATACTCATGATACAACATCATCGAGTTATTCATAAATAAAAAGAACATCATCGAGTTTGACAAATATTCATTTTCCTACGAAATTGAAGCACGAGAGCAAGATTGTGATATTAATTGTACGTGACTTATTTTTTACTTAGTATTGGACTTCCTTGCTAAGAGAATGGAAAGCTACGTGTATTAATAAAACTGGTAAACATTTTTTTTAAACAGTAAAGTAGAAAGATTTTTCTCGAGATTTTTGATATTTGTGGACAAGCTATAAATCAATCATTGCCATTGTACTTTTGTTTTCAAAGAATACATAAAAATAAAAACACACCACATAAAAATTATCATAAATATTTAGTAGTAGAATAAGAGTTGATTCCGATAAAATATCTCCAAGAAATTATACTCTTATCATGTATTCATAAAAATACAAGCGACAAATTTTTTTTTATTTTAACTTCAAGAGAAAGATTAAGTGTGTAATTCATAAACCGCATAATAACTTAGTAGTTCTCTTTTATTTAATAAATTTTGAATTCATTTTTTGCAAAATAAATAGTATGTAATAAATAAATGGGCAAATTTGTTAGCATTGTTGGCATAATAAGTAATATTTTAATAAATAAAGACAAGACTATACTTTTGAAATTAATTGTTAACTATAAGTCAAAGTGAGTGAGGGAGGTGGATGGGAAAACTAGAACTAGAGAGAAAGGTGAATAAAGAGAAGCAATACCTCAGTAGAGCTGGATTGGAATTTGCCCTATTTTCAAGTACACACCATATCAAACTATCATTAGGAGTTTAATAAAGTATAATAAGTTCTCAAACTATAACTGTACTAATATGAAATACGAAAACTATTGCCTCAATAATTATACATCTACGGAAAATATATGAAGTAAGAATAGCATTTAAACTATTGCTCAATCTTCGCCACTATGTCAGAATCAATAGATAAATTTCTAATTTTCTATTGTCAAATTAAATAGCAAGAGCATCGTCATTATTTGACCTTGAGGCCAACATCTCTCGTAACTTCGCATACAAATCAACATGTTAATCATATTCATGTTGTCTTTGGTAAGGTGATTTATATAAATTTATAAGTAATATAATATATTATTAAAATCATAATGGAAGAATTATAATTTCTGCCCATTATCTTTTTTTTCAAACTTAAAATGCCCGTTTTTTCAGAACATGCTAAAAATGTCCGGTATCTTTTAAAATTTCTACTAAAAATGCCCGAAGTGAAATTTTCAGACAAAAAAACCTATGTGGTTGCCTAGTCAAAGAATCGCCGATCCTAATCAAAAAGTCGCATCCGACACCTGTTATTATTTGGTCCAAAAAAATGTTTCTCCTTATTACATCGGGGCATATAAAGGCAAAAATCAGACAAATTCGCGGCAAAATCGCAAACCCTAATTCGCGACAAAATCCAAAAACCCTAATTCGCGGTAAAATCGCAAAACTGACCCCCCAATTTCTCACCAAAAATCACAAATTCGCAGTATTTTGTAGTTAAAGCTTGATTTAGGGTAAGATAGTGTACAAGTTGCGACCTCAGAACGAGCTTGATTTCCATCCACCCGAGTATTGTAAGTTTTCTTTTTCATTTGAGAGTCAATGTTAAATTTTATGTTAAATTGGTACTTTATTGCTAGTGGGTGTAGTAATCGACCGAAAGTGGGGTAAAGTATGTATTTTTGTGGGTGGATGTAATATTTTAGTGGGGTTTAGGTCTTTGACCGAAAGTATATGGTCCTCTCGAACGTGTATTGACATCTTTTTGTGGGTTTTTGCTAGCTTTCATGCTTAGCGCTCATATGTTGTTCAATTTAGTCGTCCCGTTGTGTATTTTGTTTGGGTGTTTTTTTTTTTTTTGTCTCCTATATTTAGCTTTTCTCCTCTACATTATTGCAGCACCAGAAAGCAAAGGATTTACCCTTGTATTACATTATGGAGGGTATATCCCCAAAAGCGTTTACCAAGGTGGGGACTATGAATTTGAAGGATCTGACACAATATGTGTTTTTGATTTTGTGAGTTACAGAGAGGTTAAAATCTCTCTATTGAATAGGCTGGCAGATGAGATTGGAGTAAGAGGCAGAAAGAAATACTGGTACCAGGGGACATACTGTAAACATGTGGTGTCAAATGATCAATTGTGTTATTATGAGGGTAAGATAGCTCACAGAGAACAGAGGGATTGGCATGTGTACATTACTGATGAAAATCAGAGGGCTGTTTTGTTAGAGAGTATTTATAATGAAAGAGGGGATGCAATTGTTCCTGTTCTTAATAAGGTTGGAGGTTCAAGACAAGAAGCTAGTGTTGAAGCTAAAAACATAAATGCAGTCGAGGACAATGGTGTTGCGGACGATAATGGACTTGGTGATGACAATAAGGAAGGTGATGGTAATCCTTCAAGGTTGGATAAGGGTAAAAGTGTAGTTGTTGAAGAATCTGACAGGTGATGATGAAGAATACATAGCATCAGGAGATGAAACTGATGATGAGTTGTTCAAATATATTGATGAATTTCATGAGCTGCATATTGAACCTGATAGAGAGTTGGGAGATGAAGATGTTGTGCCATAGTTGGGTGCAAGGTTTGATAAATTCAATGGTGTAAATGTTGAGGATCAAAGTGGTGTTGCTGAGGATCAAGATGGTGCTGTTGAGGATCAAGATGGTGTTGTTGATGATCAAGATGGGGCTGCTAAGGATCAACATGGTGCTGCTGAGGCACAAAATGCTACAGATGGTGGTTACAGTAGGAAAATGTAGAATACAGCCACTGATGCAAATGCAGAGCAAGAAGAAGATGATCCAGATATGACATTAACTGAAGAGATGGAGCCCTGGTATTTCTTAGATCAGCATCGAAATTGGTCCTTTATTGTGTCTTAGTTACAGTTTTCGTCCTTTATTGTGTCATTGTTTTATTTTGGTCCTTTATTGTGTGTTTCAGTACGATTTTGGTCCTTCAGATGGAATCTCAGCCGAAAATGTCATGTACGAGCACGTGTTGCCCTCAATTCAGTTTTTTTGAATTTTCCACATACATATTTGCATGTTGGAACAACAATTTTAATTTTTTTATTTAAAATTTTGACCCGTCCGACCCGGATAACCCGGTCAAATCGGATTGGCCGGGTCAGAATTTTAAATAAAAAAATTAAAACCAGTGTTTCCACATGTGAATTTGCATGTGGGAATTAAAAAAGTTTTTATTTTGGCCGGCAAGTGCTCCCACGTGATATTTTCGACTCTGACTTCTTCCTGAGGACCAAAATTGTAGTGAAATACACAATAAAGGACCAAAATAAAACAAGGACACAATAAAGGACCAAAACTGTAACTAGGACACAATAAAGGACTAGTTTCGATTTTTTCCCGGTTTGTTTCAATAGGGCAAACAAATTTGATCCCATTTTCAAAGTGAAAATGTTGTTCATAAACAAAAAACAACTGCATAATGCTGTAAAGTCCCATGCTATCAAGAGAAGAAGAAGTGTAAAGGTCTACAAGAATGATCCAGACAGGATACACTACAAATGTGTATGCAAACAGTGTCCTTGGAGGTTGCATGCTCTGAAATCCCAGACCAGGAGAGCTATCAAATTAGAAAATTCATTAATGAGCACACTTATGCTGAGTCATTCTATGTCAAAAATGTGAAGACTTCCTGGCTTGCTGAGAGGTTTTCAGATGTGTTCCTCACAGATCCTAAGAGAGACACCACTAGTTTCCAACTGGACTCCATTGCCAACATCAGATGCAATGTCACCTTCAATCAAGCATACAGGACTAAGAATTTGGTTAAAAGGAAGTTAGAGGGAACTCCAGTTTTTCAGTACTCTAAACTGTTTGACTACCAAGCTAAGTTGAGGAAGACAAATCCTAGTAGCATTGTTGCCATTTGCACAGAAAATACTGCAGGAGAAAATAGATTCAAATGCATGTACATTTGTTTCCAAGCCATGAAGGATGGGTATAAAGCAGGATGCAGGCCATTCATAGGTGTTGATGGTGCACAACTTACTGGATCTAATGGTGGAGTACTGCTTATAGTTGTGGCTCTGGATCCAGCAAACGGCATATTTCCCCTTGCATGGGTTGTTGTTGCTGTTGAAAACACTGACAACTGGTTGTGGTTCCTATCACTTCTGAAAGGTGATTTGGAGTTGAATGATCCTACCAAGATGACTTTTATGTCTGATAAGCAGAAAGGGTTAATTCAGGCATTTGCAGATATTTTTCCAGGTGCTTCACGTAGGTTCTGTGTTAGGCATATGATTGGAAATGCTAGGAGAGCTGGCTTCAGTGGGGAAGAGTATAGTGATGCAATTTGGGATGCAGCTAATCAGACAACAGAAGCTGAGTATGAAGTGGCAATGATGAGATTGGAGGCAATGTCTGAATCTCTTGGGGAATGGATGAATGACAAAGATCCTGAAAATTGGAGCAAATCTGGCTTCAACTGTAATGCAAGCACAGATCTAATTTTGAACAACCACTATGAAACATTCAATGGGGTATTGTTTCCAGCAAGAGAGAAGCCTATACTTACCCATTTAGAATGGATGAGGGAGTACTGCATGATAAGATTTACAAAGAATAGAGAGAAAGCAGTTAAGAATTGTCCTAAACAAAAGCCTTGTTTGCAGAGAGTATTCTTGACTCCAAACATCCAGGAAAGAGTAAATAGGGTCAGCAACTTGGTGTGTACATGCATGCCAGCTAAGGCCCCAGACAATAGATATCAGGTGCAAGGTTATGATAACTCCAAGCACTGGGTTGATCTGGCAAAGAGGACTTGCACTTGTAGGTCTTGGGATTTGACAAGAATACCTTGCAAGCATGCAGCAAGTGCTATCCTTCATGGAAGAGGACAGATAGCAGACTATGTTGCTAACTGGTACACATTAGAAACTTACAACAAGGTGTACCAATATGCAATATACCCTGTTCCTGGAGTTGCATTGTGGAATGAGGAGGATTATATTCCCCCCTTGCCCCCAAATTTTGGCAGGCTGCCTGGTCGACTGAAGAAAACAAGGATAAGGGGACCCAATGAACCTCCACCAGTGAGAACAAGGAAGTAGCAAGCCGCTCCTCCACCTGTTGAGCCCACTAATGCTGGTAGGATGCAATACTCTTTGAAATGTGGCAAGTGTAAGCAGAAAGGGTACAATAAGAAAACATGGGACAGAAGGAGAAACAATGCTCAAACCACCCAAGTAAGTCGTAGTCAGTGTTTACCATTTCTTTCATTGCGACAACTTCAAAATCTTATATGTTTTATGATACACAGGAGACTCAACAGGGAGAGACATCTAACCCTCAAACAGATCCACCTAATGACACACATGCTCCAAATGACACTCATGCGCCTAATGACACTCCTGCTCCTACTCCCCATAATGGAAAAAATGCTCCCAATGGCACCCCTACACCTAATGACACTCCTGCTCCTACTCCCCATAATGGAACAAATGCTCCTAATGACACTCCAGTGCAGAGGAGTGGGGGATCCACCACATATGTAGCACCTGAGGATGACTTCACACTTCCAGAAAATAGAGCATCATTTGAAGGGAATGTAGATGAGGTCCCAGAACAGCATTATGACCTATTTTCACAAACTCAGAGAGAAGAAATAAGGGTCAGGAGGGAGAATGCTAGAGGGGTGAGGATAAGAATGTTGGATATTGCAGGTCTACAAAACCAAGGGGATGACCTTGAAGATGCATCCAATGCTGATGCAGGTTTGGTTGACATTGACACCATATTCACTAAGTCCAGAGCAATGAGGAAGAAGAAAAAGGCTATTTCCAAAAAGGTAATGTGATCATAAAATGTCATATTATTGCCTTAAGATTTAGGTGAACTGTTATTCTTATTTGAAATGTCACACATGTATCATTCATGTGAGCAGAAGTGTTAGTGTATGTGTAGATTCGATACCAACTACTGGAGAAGGGATTCCCATCAAGGTTGGACAAACCTCAAGGACAATCAGGAAGAACAAAAGATCAGGGAATAGAAGGGTTGGTTCGATTAATCTTTATAGTTAAATGTAAAGTTTCAAATTTGTGTGTAATCACAGTAGTTCTTTGTAGGTCTTGTTTGCTGATCCTACAACTGGTGTTATTACATCCCCAAACCCAGTGCAATGTGCTCCACCAATTCCATCCAAAATTGGTCTAGTTTAAGGAAACAGGAAGAGAGCCAGAAAAGAAGAACTAGCTGCTTAGGCAACATTGTGTAGAGAGGAGGCTGATGTTGGTGCTGGTCCTAGTTCAGGGGGTAGTTGGGTAAGCAGATTGGTTAAAAAAAAAAAAACAAGCCTACTCCAAAGGTGACTGAAATTGTGGATCGGGTTGATACGTTGTTGATGTTAACTTAACACTGAAGTTCTAACAGCAGTTTGTGTTCGCTGTTAGTTCGACGATGTTACTTTAACAGCAGACCAGAGTAACAGTTTGCAGCGGAATAAACAAACACGAATTTAAGAAGTGAATATAGGATTATATTAACTTCTGAGCTGTAGGCAAAATACCACAAGGGTTTAACAAAGGCGTTCTCACAACTCTCAAGCTCCTCACTCTCGAATTGTTCAAACTAAGCAAAGCACACAAGAGTTGCTTCGACTATCTCTAAAAGCTCCTCACTCTTAGATCTATTCTAACAACTTAAAAACTTTGCTAAAGCAAGACAACACTCAACAACTGTAAATTAATCTCTCGGATTGATTAGCTCTTGTCTCATTGTTTGTCTTGATGTACTTCACACCTATATATAGGTTCTTGATCTTCGACTTCAAGGTGTGTTGTACACGGTTGGTAATTCTCTTTGTTTCCTTCTCGAACTCCTCTTCCTTGTTCTCGCAGTCCTTCTTGAATAAAAGTTCCTTCGCCAGTGATCTAGCTAAGGAAAGACTCCTTCTTCAATTCAGGACTTTCCCTTGGAAGCTTTCCTAGTCGCACTAGACTTCTTCTTTCCTTTTATAAGCCGTTTGCTTTAATTAAGGAAACTTCTCATCTTGGAAACTTTGAGCGTCCAACCTAATGCAAGTTTGTTTCCTGAATAATAATCAAAGACAACTACAACTGTGGAACTCAGTTAGTTAAGTGAATAAGGCAAAACAATAATAATAATAATAATAACTAGATTGTAAAACAGTTTCTGGACGTGCAATGTTACTCTAACATTGAAAATCTCAATGTTATCCTAACATCCAGAAAACTTGCACTTTCAATCTCCCCCTTTTTGCCTTAATCACAAAACCTAAGAAACAGTTCTTATCAGATCAAATTATTCAGAAAAACTTCATTATATCATAACAATGAAAAACTAAGTACTCTCCCCATGAATATCAGAAGGGACTAATCCAATGTTATTCTAACACTGATACTCTCGATGTTATAACATCCAGCTTTATCAATGTTGGTTTAACATCAGAAAGTTAACACCTGCAAAACAGAGTTAGTACCATTAATCACAGTTCAATAATAGCATAAGCAGAAACACTAAGTCCCCAAAATTAAAAAGTACTTAATTACAGTCCATACTAGCAGCAAGGAACAGACTCCTTGATCAGAATAAAAAGAAAACAATTGTTCAAAAGGCATTAGAAACAGAAACTAAAAAACTTGCAGGAAATTTTGAAATTTGATCTACTCTCCCCCTTTTTGTGAGGAAGGCAGATCCTTCAAGTGTTTCCTCAAGCTGTCCAGTTCCTGCAGTCTGACTTGCTTGTCAGCTATTTCCCTCTGGGTGTCCTTGTACTCCCTATCCAGCCAGACCAAGGTTTCCTCAACAAAAGCATCTGCAATCACTGAGCAGCTGTCACCACTGCTCACTGGAACTGAAGAAGCAGCAAACTTGTGTGTCTTCTTCTTCTTCTTCCTGCTGGGACCAGCTTCTCCTTGAGGGTTCCAAGGCAAACCCTGGATCCTCACATTAGTGAAGTAGCTCCTGGTGATTGACATTACAGCCTTGTTGCTGATCCATCCTTCAGTCTTCTTGGTTTTGAAGCCTTGCTTCACCAATAGGCATGAGATCAAAGAGGGATAGGGAAGGATTCCTTTGGGCTTTGTAGTGACTTCTTTCATGTGTCTCAGCACTTTTTCACCAATGTTTACACTCAGTCCATTCTTCAGCTTGTACACCAACTTTGCTGACTCTTTTGTCATCACAGTAGTGTTGGAAGAAGGAAGCCAATTGTAAGTGCTGATCTTGTGAAGGATGGCACTAAGAGAAGTCAGCCTGGTTGTGGGAAAGCTCTCTCTCCATTGCCTAGTGAGACCACCTGTAAGATCAGTGATGATCTCCTCCATAGTAGGATCCTCAGACTCTTCAGGATCAGGAAGCCCCCAAGCCTCATTGATCATGGCAGGAGTGATGTCATAGATCTTCTTCCTAACCCAAGCCTTCCCATACTTAGGAGAATCCAGGTTGATCACCAACTCAGAGAGATTCATGTAGAACTCTCTCACTACATCAGGAACATATGCAGACAGATTCTGCACAGAGCCCAAGACTCCTCTAGCCTCAAGCAACTCAAACACCCTGTTTTCTTTGAAAATACCCTCCTCAATAGCCCTTTCCTTGTGGATTACCCTGGCTTGGTATGCCTCCCATTGCTCCTCAGCATCAGGAGACACATAGAAGTCAGAGTAAGCTTCATGTGGATACTCTTTCATCATCAGATCAGTAAACTGATCATCATCTGATGTTAGAGTAACATCAGCTTCCTCTGGCTCATCAGCCACAAGCTCTTCTTCCTCAACTTCCTCTTCCTCTTCCTCCTCAACCTCTTCTTCTTCTTTTTCTTCTTCTGACTCATCCTCAGAAGACTCAGCCATCACCTCCTTACCCTTCTTCTTCCTGGCAGCATTTGCAAGAGCAGCCAAGGAAAGGTTTTCATCCTCATCCTCTTTTTCTCCTTCAACCTCAGCTGGTTGATCACTCACAACAGCTTGGTTACCTTCAGTAGTAACCCCATTATTTACACCAAGATTGCCATCAGCAGCAATCTCCTCAGACAAACCCTCATCATGCTCACCAGTAGCATGTCCACTCTCCTCATCAGCAGCAAGCTCATCATCATTAGCCTCATTAGGCTCAACAGAACTAGCCACAGTTGGCTCCACCACTTCCTCAACCACATTAGCCTCAGCTGGCTCAATCACAGCACTACCCAACCCAATCACAGGGGCCTCATTCTCCCCCTCAATACCAACATCAACATCAGCAGGTATACTCGGAGTAGGGTTAGCCATTGTTACCTCGATTTCAGGATTGGTGGGAGCAGGGGCTTGCTCGACAGCATCTGATGTTGAACCAACATCTTTCTTTGAAATCTTTTTGCCCTTGCGCCGTTGAGTGGTAGCTTTCCTCTTTGGAGAGGCGGCGACTGTGGTTTCAGCGGCGGTGCGTCTGGTACTGCGTCGTGGCGCTCGCTCGATTTGCGCAGCTGCTTCTGCAAGAGCATCAATATTGGACTTGCGTGCCATTGTTAGAGTAACTTTGAGATAAAAGATTGAAGATTTTGAAAATTTAGAGAGTAATTTGCTTTGCACAGTTGTTAGCGTTAGAATGAAGAAGAAATTAGGGCAAATTATATATATGATTCAGATGAAGAGCATGGAATAGTGGTGTTGTAACATGTTACCATAATAATCTGACCACTATCACACGTCCCCTACATGTTGTTCTTACCACGTGTCAGTGTTAGGTTAACACGTAACCAGAGCAGTCTTCGTTCCTGAAAACTTATAAGTTACAATGTTACAATGTTGGACTAACATTGGCAAGTTAACATCAGAGAGGGAAGTTGGAGGTGCAGGGCTTCATCCAAAGTAGCATCATCTTGTGAGAGCGTGAGATATTCCTGTACTAATCTGAAGCTTCAACCACGTACACAGGTACAATGACAAAGCTTAAGATCATCAGTATAAGCAAGTGACAAATCAAACAGGGAAAAACACAGAGGAGATATACTTATCCAGGGAAAGGATTTTCCCACAGCAAGAAGATCACAAAACATAGTGCTTTTACCTGTAGCTGGTCACCCAAGAAGTATGCCTCAACACAAGATACTTAACTACTCCCCCTAAGCCCAAACCGACAAAAGGAAATATGCAGAACTAGAATGAATGCAACCATGTTAGATTAACATTTGAGAGATGGTAACCACATACAAACCGCCTTCGTAACTGGGATCAGGACATATCAATTTATCTTTAACTTTCACTATTTTTAGAAACTCTTTTGAATAAAAAACTGATGAATGTTAAAGGACAGTCTCATCACTGAATGTGGGCAGCACAGGACTCCACACACCCCAGCAACTTAACCATCAGCTACAGATCAGGCAAGTACAAAGAAATTGAATGAAGACAACACTTTTATCAAATATTTCTCCACCCCAACTCCTCATGCATACTTGTTTACTAACTTGTTTATCAAGGAAATACTAAGTAATCAATGCTACTGAATGCACACAGTCTAAACTTTATACACCCCAGTAGGAAAGATCACTATCATGTAAAAACCTTGGCCATAGACAAAAATATGAAAATAGGCACAACTGAATGACAATGAGGCCTTCAACATCATGTACCCCAGCTTCTCTTCATACCTTGTCAAACCTAACATGGATAAGTCACAACTGAATAGCATCAGAGTAGTGAGCTCTGTGTATCCCAGCTTCTCCCATGATGTTAGGTTAACATTCACAGACTAACATCAGAGTTATTTCTTTCCAAACCTCTTGATATGTACCTGTTCACCAATCACCTTAGCTATTCATACAGGTCAACCACACAACCAACAGTTTCTCTAACAAAGATGTAATATGCAAGAAAGAAGAATGCAAAAAAGGAACATAAAAGAATTACAGCTACACCACAACCAATAACCAATGTTAGACAGTGGTGTTATGTCAACACTGGTGAACTAACATCTCTAAACAATGCACATGCCAAGAGAGTTCCTCAGACTGAAGAACCTCTCAGTATCTAATGGTTTAGTGAACATATCAGCAAGCTGATTGTTAGTTTCTATATGTTCAATGTCAATAAGCTTGTCTTCTACCCTGTTTCTCAGAAAGTGATGCCTAATGTCTATATGTTTTGTCCTAGAATGCTGAACAGGATTCTTAGAGATGCTTATAGCACTAAGGTTATCACAAAACATAAGTAAGGTATCACTGTCCATCCCATAGTCCAGTAGCATATGTTTGAGCCATATCAACTGGGTGACACAACTACCTGCTGCAATGTATTCAGCCTCAGCAGTGGATAGTGACACACAGTTTTGCTTTCTACTGTACCATGAGACCAAGTTGTTCCCCAGATAAAAACATCCTCCACTTGTAGACTTCTTGTCATCAGTATCACCTGCCCAATCTGAGTCACTGAAACCTACAAGATTTGTGTTAGTATCATAAGAGTACCATATGCCAAGGGCCAAAGTGCCAGATATGTATCTAAGTATTCTCTTCACAGCAATCAGATGTGACTGCTTTGGACATGCCTGGTACCTTGCACATACACACACAGAGAACATAATATCAGGTCTTGAAGCAGACAAGTATAACAAGCTTCCTATCATTGAACGGTACAATGTTGGATCAACATTGACACCAGTATCATCCCTGGCCATCTTCACTGCAGAAGCCATGGGAGTCTTACAAGGCTTTGAATCTGCTAATTCAAACCTTTTTACCAAATTCTTTGCATACTTTTCCTGACAAAGGAATATGCCAGTACCTGTTTGTTTCACTTGAAGACCAAGGAAGAAATTCAATTCTCCCATCATACTCATTTCAAACTGCCCTGTCATTGATTCAACAAACTTTTCTAACATAGAATTGTTAGTTGAGCCAAACACAATATCATCAACATAGATTTGAGCAATACAGATATGAGAATCTTTCTTTAAAACAAACAGAGTTCTATCTCCTCCACCTCTAACAAAACCAAGACTTAATAGAAATTCTGTAAGCCTTTCATACCATGCTCTAGGTGCTTGTTTAAGACCATAAAGGGCTTTTTCAAGCTTGTACACATGGTTTGGATACTTAGGATCTGTGAATCCCTTAGGCTGTTCAACATATACTTCCTTATCAATCAGCCCATTAAGAAAAGCACCCTTAACATCCATTTGGTATAGTTTTATCTTAAGACAGCATGCAATGGCTAAGAGTAATCTAATAGATTCTATCCTAGCAACTGGAGCAAAAGTCTCATCAAAATCTACACCTTCAACCTGAGTGTATCCCTGAGCAACCAGTCTAGCTTTGTTCCTAACTATGACTCCTTCCTCATTACTTTTGTTTTTAAAGATCCATTTAGTTCCTATTACATTTACACTAGGTGGTCTAGGTACCAACTTCCAAACACAGTTCTTAGTAAACTGTAATAGTTCATCCTGCATGGCATTAATCCAAAAGTTATCAAGAAGGGCTTCAGTCACATTCTTAGGTTCAATAGAGGAAACAAAACATGAGGCATTGTCAACAGTACAAGTGAAATTCATGCAGACACACATCTTGACCATATCACTATAGTCAATTCTTTCTTTGTTGCGTGTCCTTACCCGTTCAGTGATCTCGCCTATTACCTGTGATGCTGGATGGTCTTTCTGAATCCTAGTTGGAGGGTCCCTTCTAGATCCAGTGACAGCTTCAACTTCAGAGTCAGAATCTTCTGTTGTTAGTCTAACATCAGATCTAGCTGGTGTTAGTCTAACATTGGGTTCTGTCTCCTGTTCTGCATTTCCAGCTTCATGGTCCAATGTTGGAGTACCATTGGAAGGAGTAACATCATCAATCTCCACTGTTGGTTCAACATTGGAGACATTAATATTACCAGTACCTGTATCAAGTATGAAATCATCAAACACAACATTCACTGATTCCTGAATTGTCTTCAATCTAGGATTGTAGACTCTAAAGGAAGTACTATTGGCAGAGTATCCTACAAAGATGCATTTTTCACTTTTTGGATCAAATTTATTAAGATAATCCCTGTCATTTAGCAGATAACAGTCACATCCAAATTCATGAAAATGTGCAATATTTGGTTTCACACCCTTCAAGAGTTCATATAGAGTCATGTTAGTTCCAGGTCTGAGGTACACCCGGTTACTAATATGACAAGCAGTGTTTAAAGCTTCAGCCCAGAGTCTCTTGGATATATTTTTGGCATTCAGCATGACTCTGGCCATCTCTTGAAGTGTCCTGTTCTTCCTTTGAGCAATCCCATTCTGCTGAGGTGTCTTAGGTGCTGAGTATTCATGGAAAATTCCTTTAACATTGCAATAGTTATCAAAACTAGCATTCTCAAATTCTTTACCATGGTCAGACCTAATTTTAGTCACAGAAGAGCCATATAAGTTTTTAATACTAGCACAAAGAATTTTGAACTGATCAAAAGCTTCTGACTTTTCTTTAAGAAACTTTACCCAAGTATATCTAGAGAAGTCATCTACAATAACAAAGGCATATTTCTTACCATTCAGACTACTCACCTCAATGGGACCCATCAAGTCCATATGTAACAGTTCAAAACACCTACTAGATCTAGGATTAGCATTCTGTACCTGTAGGGGGGCATGAATTGCTCTAGTTTGTTTACCCTTGAGACAATCACCACAGACAAGCTTACCTGGGCAAGATAGCTTAGGTAAGCCTCTTACAGCATCAACTTTTTGCAATTTCTCAAGGTTCCTGTAGTGAACATGTCCAAGTTTCCTATGCCATATAGATGCTTCATCTATTTTAGCATGGAAACACTCTGCTTCCTCTTGAGCTAGGTAGCAGTTGTCCTTGGACCGAGTACCTGTCATAACAAGTACATTATCACTATCATAAACATCACAAGATGAACTGTCAAATGTAACCAGCAAGTCATCATCACATAGTTGACTGATGCTGATTAAATTTGCCTGTAGCCCATCAACCAACAACACATCCTTCAGGGGTGGAAATCCATCAACATTCAGTGTCCCCTTTCCAATGATTTTCCCTTTTGTACCACCACCATAGGTCACAGTGCCAGTACTCAAGGAAACCATATTCACAAGATTGTCAATGTTGCCTGTCATGTGTCTTGAGCATCCACTGTCGAAGTACCACTTACCTGAAAGGTTAGAATACACAGCAGAGAAAACAACATTGCAAACAACTTTAATCTTAGGGGTCTTAACTTTTTCTACCCAAGTTCTACCTTTCTGTCCTGAACCTAATGTTGGTCTAACATCAGAAACTGTTGTTGTTCTAACATTGGGTTCAGTAACTATTTTCTTACCACATTCTCTTATAAATTTTCTACAGAATGGTTTTATGTGGCCTGGTTGATAACAGTATTGACAGATAAAAGTAGGTTTACTTCTCACAGTGTTGATGGTAACTAAACTCTTAGAATCAGATTCTTTAACAAAGCTAGAAGATAGATAGGCAGAATTTACAATAGAAGAGGAAGGTTTCTCAACAAATCCCAGACCACATGAACCTGAATTTCCCATGCTTAGTACCTCATCAAGTTTGGAAGTACCTGCATTCCATTTAGCTATGATCTGTGTGTCTTTCTTGAGTTTATCCTTTACCTCTTTCAACTCAGCTTCAGCTTTGTCAAGATCTCTTTCATAGAGTTTCAACATGTTTTTCAGACACTCGATGTCATGAGTCAGTGCTTTGTTCTTCTTTATGAGTTTCACATTCTCTCTCTCAAGCCTGTGGAATGTTGTGTGCAGATCATCAAGAATCTCCTCCTGGGATAATTCTTCTTCTTGGGAGTACTCTTCTTCTAGATCAACTGTACCATGAAAACAGTCAAAGTTAGTATCATCACAATCAGAGAGTTCATCAGAGATAACCTGGGAATCATTGTTGTTCCAGTCTCCAAAAAAGATTTCCTGCTTTGCTGTTGGTTCACCAATGTTAGAGTAACATTGTGATCCTAGGCAATTTTTGGAGTCTTCATTGGTCCAGGTGATCCTTGTGCATAGCGCAGCAGTTTTGATTTCCTCTGAGTGTTCTTCGGTACTTGTTCCAGATTCAAAATCATCTTCATTGAAGTCATCTACACAAACCCAATGAGAATTTCCTCTTGTTCTGAGGGTGTTAGCACATTCATGTTTATAGTGACCATACCCCTTACATTCATAGCACTGAACATCCTTTAGTTTTTCTACATCTTGAGGTGTGCTCTTAGATGCCATGTACTTAACAAATTTAGGGGGCAATTTCTTGTAACCGGGGCCATCATTACCAGTTAGTTTTTCTTTCTGTTTACCTTTGAAACCTAATTTACTAAACTTTTTGGTAATATTTCCATAGTTAGAAGAGATCAACTCATATTCATCCTCATCACTACCTGCAGAATCTGAACTAGTTCCAAGAAGGGCTAAAGCTAATTGCTTGCTAGACTTTCCTAGGAATTCTAATTCAAATTCTTTCATAGGGTTCATCAAGGTCTGGAAACTCATGTTGGCAAGATCTTTAGACTCATTCATAGCAATTCTTTTGACTGTAAACTTAGAAGATAGTGTTCTAAAGGCTTTATACACCATGGTCTGATTAGGAATCACAAAACCTAAGTTCTGACATTGATTAGATATATCAAGAAGTTTCTCAAAATAACTATCAATAGTTTCCTCTTCTCCCATCTCAATCTTCTCAAAGTCTCTCAAAAGTTTCCTATACTTAGAATCCCTCACAGCCACATCACCCTCACAATGTAACTCAAGTGTTTCCCATGCAGCTTTAGCAGTATCACAAGTTTGAACAAGTTTAAACATATGATTACCTATCCAGCTAAAAATAGCATTGAGAGCCTTCTCATTGTAGTTGTAGAGAGCAATTTCAGCGGCTGTCCATTGTCCCCTTGGCTTTGGCACCAGGTCAGCATCTCCATCTCTTGGCAGATAAGGGATGGTATAGCCTTCTAGTACAGCTTCCCAAGCTTTGAGGTCGATGGATTTGATGTGGACTCTGAGTCTGATCTTCCAGTAGGCATAGTTGTTGGGACCTTCCAATACTGGCAACCTGCTGGTATTGGGGTTGGAGCTGTCCATCTTGTCGTATCAACGCCAAACACCGGTGAAGTTGGTGCTTGGCTCTGATACCAATTGAAATTGTGGATCGGGTTGATACGTTGTTGATGTTAACTTAACACTGAAGTTCTAACAGCAGTTTGTGTTCGCTGTTAGTTCGACGATGTTACTTTAACAGCAGACCAGAGTAACAGTTTGCAGCGGAATAAACAAACACGAATTTAAGAAGTGAATATAGGATTATATTAACTTCCGAGCCGTAGGCAAAATACCACAATGGTTTAACAAAGGCGTTCTCACAACTCTCAAGCTCCTCACTCTCGAATTGTTCAAACTAAGCAAAGAACACAAGAGTTGCTTCGACTATCTCTAAAAGCTCCTCACTCTTAGATCTATTCTAACAACTTAAAAACTTTGCTAAAGCAAGACAACACTCAACAACTGTAAATTAATCTCTCGGATTGATTAGCTCTTGTCTCATTGTTTGTCTTGATGTACTTCACACCTATATATAGGTTCTTGATCTTCGACTTCAAGGTGTGTTGTACACGGTTGGTAATTCTCTTTGTTTCCTTCTCGAACTCCTCTTCCTTGTTCTCGCAGTCCTTCTTGAATAAAAGTTCATTCGCCAGTGATCTAGCTAAGGAAAGACACCTTCTTCAATTCAGGACTTTCCCTTGGAAGCTTTCCTAGTCGCACTAGACTTCTTCTTTCCTTTTATAAGTCGTTTGCTTTAATTAAGGAAACTTCTCATCTTGGAAACTTTGAGCGTCCAACCTAATGCAAGTTTGTTTCCTGAATAATAATCAAAGACAACTACAACTGTGGAACTCAGTTAGTTAAGTGAATAAGGCAAAACAATAATAATAATAATAACTAGATTGTAAAACAGTTTCTGGACGTGCCATGTTACTCTAACATTGAAAATCTCAATGTTATCCTAACATTCAGAAAACTTGCACTTTCAGTGACAACTCAACTCGGGGAGAATTAAGAAGCCTTGGGAACCCCAGTGGCAAGGACTCCTAATCTAGAACTAGGTGTTAAATGGCAAGGGTCCAAAGAAAGGAAAGGGTAAGAGAAAATAGAAGAAAGATGGTGAAGAGGAACCACAACTAACTAGCAGTGTTCATTTTGAAGAATCACCATTTTGAGTTATTTGTAGTGCAAATGAACATATATCAAGTGAATGAGGGTAGCTTCTTTTTGGTTTTCACTTGAATAATATTTGCCCATTTTCACTTGAATGCTCCTAATGATACTCCCAGCCATGTTTTGATAGATTGGGTGATTGATCATATGTGGTGACCTCATTTTGGTATTGATAATAGTTATGTTTATTCAACTTTTAGTTATGGATTTGTGGTGACCTCATTTTGGTATTGATAATAGTCATTTGGTGATTGATTATATGTGCTTTCACTGCTCAATGTTATGAATGGCAATTGAAGTGCAATTGAACATAGCAAAACAGGCTCAAAACAGGTTCAAAACAGGCTCATTTCAAAACATGTTCAAACCATCATTTCATATAACATTCACTACATAATCAATACAATATATCAAACCATAATAAGATCACTACACAAACAATACATCAAAATAGGCTCATTTTAATTATCCAAGTTCATCATCATCATCCAGGCTAATCATCATCAGCAGAAAGGCTCAGCATCATCATCATCCAAACAGGCCCATGCGAATAAACCTAAAAAACAAAGGCTTCCAAAAACAAAGTACTATAACAACATAAATATAACAGATCCAGAACCATATAAATACTCAAACCTCATTATTGTTCAAATATAATAAACATTAAAACCATTAAAATTTCAGACTCAAACTTCACAATTGTTCAAATAAAATAAACATTAAAACTAGAAAAACATAAAAAAAACGTCGTCAATCTTCCTCCAGCAAGAAAGCAACGTGATGCACTGTGAAGAGCTCATGTAGATAACCAGCATTCGGACAACCATACAATCGAAAGTGCTTCTTTGTGTCGGTCTCCTACATCACACGAAAAGCAAATGAGACCAATTATGCCATGTATCTTGAAAATAACGCGCATATTCAAAGATGATTTGAATTCTTACCTGGCGGGGAATAGCATGATACTCTCCATCAATACTCACTGTCCAGTCAGGCGGAGCACAGTGAACGCCAGGCAGAGCACGAAACTCGAAGAAAGCCCAGAACCTTTTGAACAACCCGTTGATCTACTCGTAGATCTTCGTCATCGCGAACTCACCACCACCACCCCCCCCCCCCCCCCCCCATCGCATGCCGTCCAACTCCGGTTTCAGCAGATCCAAGCCCCTCATCAACGTCGGCTGCTCATACAACTGATGCCTCCTTCCGTACTCACACAACAACCTACACAACTGTGTCTCAAAGTGCAGGTTGATCTCCCCATCATGAAACAGCCAAGCAACCTCATTGTTGTTGGGAATCTCCATTTTTTTCCACGTATAATTTATGAATGAAACTTAAGAAGTAGAAATGGAAATTTAGATGCGTTTGCTGATGAAGATGAGGGGACTTTAAGGTTGGTATTTATGAGATGAAGTGGTGACTGTTCGAATGGACATGACTTTTCAGTTCATTATAGGAACAGTCACCATTTCAATTGCCACCGATTACCAAAACCACTTAACCGGTTACCAATGCCAATTAACTTCATGTTCATGACTCTTTAGTTTTCAACTAAACGTTACAACACAACACACTAAACACTACCAGATAAAACAACACAGACATAAATAAACAAAACGTTTCACAGGTTCTTCCACTCTCAAAATAATTTGCAAACAATTAGAAGAAGTGCAATCATAGTAAGTAAACAAAACCTATTTCTACCTCTCAATTTCTTGTTCTCATCAGCCATCTTCTTCGCCTTCTCTTCCAACTCCTTATTCATTTTTTCAAACACTCTTCGAATCGTATCCAAACTCGGGTGATCGATCAAATCCATTTCTTCTTTGAGTTGATTCACTTTCGCCTCAGCCTTTTCGATTTTCGTACGTAGTAATGGTACTATAATTCATAGTTTTTCACAGGCAAGAGGATCTTTCCAAACGAAAAATCGACAATCGAAGTACCCCTTCCAACACCCATGGAATCTACGGCCCGGGTTTACATCGGTTGTTGAAACCCTCACGACGGCGGGTCTACCGCAATCGCACATCAGACCAGAGCTATCTGTCGACTCAGACATGTTCGTAATTTTAAGATTTGGAAGTGAATTGATCGACATTGCGGATTAGGGTTTATATAAGGTGAATTTGGGGGTTTTTTAAAAAAATTGACCGTTAGTGATTCAAAGAGCCGTTGCCGATGTAATAAGGAGAAACGTTTTTTCGGACCAAATAATAACAGGTGTCGGGCGCGACTTTTTGATTAGGATCGGCGATTCTTTGACTAGGCAGCCACGTAGGCTTTTTTGTCCGAAAATCTCACTTCGGGCATTTTTAGTAGAAATTTTAAAAGATACCGGGCATTTTTAGCATTTTCTGAAAAAACGGGCATTTTAAGTTTGAAAAAAAAGATAATGGGCCGAAATAATAATTCATCCTATCATAATTAAATAAATTACTTATAGGATATTTATTAAGGAAAAAAGCATCAAACCCCCCATCGTATGACCCGTTTTGTATTTTATTCCCATAACTTTATTCTTTTGCAACTTACATTTTTTCCGTAAAAGGTAAAAACTTAGAAGATGGTAACGGTCGAATATTCCAACTAGGTTGGCACCTCCGAGATCACTGTGCCACTGCTAATTCTCTAATGAAATTAATTTTTAAAAAAAAAGTACAAAAGAGTCATAAAAAACCAAGAGAGTCAACAAAACCTAAAGCTCTCTCTGTTACAAATATCATTATTAATTAGCTTTAGAATAAATGAAGGACTAGAAATCCACGAGTGCACGCCTTGATTTTGGGCGCCAAATTTTGCTAAAGTATCAGCTGCCCTGTTCTCCTCTCTGAAAATGTGAGAGACTTAGAAATTAATGAAATTGATGAAACTCAAAAGAGTCGACCATTTGCTCCTCATTCTCCACAGAACCTTGTTAGATTTTGAGTTCAACAAATTTACCACATAAGTAGAATTACTTTCCAACCAAAAGAAGTGCCAATTAAATTCTATCGCTTTCATGATTGCATAGATTGCCGCCCATATATAGTTCAGCTTCAAACGCAAACACCGAAGCTAAATTCATAGCAAAAGTGCCATGGAGAAATCCTCTAGAATTTCTAAAAATTTCCCCAGCACCTCCCAAACCCGGCGTCCCCAATGCGCACCCATCCGTATTGCACTTGATCCATGCCGTCGGTGAAGGATACCAAACCACTGAGACAATTTTAGGGGCCTTCCTTGGTAAAATAGTCATATCAAATAATTTTAGAATCCTAAGATCCTCCATTGTTGAGGCACAACCAATCTTGAAGAATTCCAAGTCTTTTATGGACCTCCAAATATTTACAAAATTGTGCCTTGTGATGGACATTTTTTATTTTTATGTTAAGATTTGCAGACGTGTCATTGGGGAGTTCGTACATTTTTGCACAGTCAGTGGATAAGTTGCAAGAAAAATAAAATTATAAGGTAAACTGCAACATGTATCATACTTAAGGGATTATTTGATGATTATTTTTTCTCTGTTTATTACCATTAGGTGCATGGCTGTTAATTTACATCATTATCTTGCTATTCCTCGATTATTTCGTTCAATTTCAGTTGGTCCTTTTGGACTATCCAGACTCTAATTCTCACCATATAATAACAGACGAAAGTAGTCATTATTTTGCAAATCATTATGATATATAAGTGTGTAAAAATAATATTTTTTGGCTTATTTGTTAAATTTGATTATAGGTGAGCTGCACTTGCGAACTCGAGATTTCACACTACAAGAAAAATGGGTCATTAGGGACTGCCTGGGCGGTCCCTAATGACCCCCCCTGTGGTCGCTATTGACCAATAGCGACCGTCTAACGGTCGCTATTGACAGCCGTCGCTTGCCAATAGCGACCGTTAAGCGGTCCCTATTGAGGTCATTAGGGACCGCAATTTAGCGACCGTTAAGCGGTCCCTAATGACCTCAATAGGGACCGTCTGGGCGGTCCCTAATATAGAACATTAGGGACCGCTCAGACGGTCCCTAATTTTTTACAATAGGGACCGCTTGGGCGGTCCCCTAATGTAGCACATTAGGGACCGCCCAGACGGTCCCTAATTTTTACAATAGGGACCGCTCAGGCGGTCCCTAATTTCTACAATAGGGACCGTCTGGGCGGTCCCTAATGTGCTTCAGAACTTAGCGACCGTTCAACAGTCGCTATTTTCTGAAAAAAAAAATTAGGGACCGTTAGACGGTCCCTAATTTTACAATAGGGACCGTTTAACGGTCCCTACTAATATTCGTAGATTTTCCATGAATATTAGTAGGGACCGTCGAACGGTCCCTAATACCAACAACAGGAACCGTTTGACGGTCCCTAATATCAAAAATAGGGACCGCTTAACGGTCCCTACTAATATTCATAGTATGAATATTAGTAGGGACCGTTAAGCGGTCCCTAATGACCTCCAGAAAAAAAAATGCAATTATATTCCAGATTAAATCCGGAATATAATTTTTTTTTTTTTTTTGTAAAATTGTAATTTTAACAAGATCAAAACAATAAAATGATGAATAAAAAGTTAATATAATGACAATTGATATGAAAGAATAAAAGAATGTAAAAATATGAATAAAATAAGTAATAATATAAAATGAATGAAATAAAAAACATGAATGAAATCAAAAGTGAAGAATAATAAATGAAGATCCAAAATAAAAAAAAAGTATAAGAAAAAAAGATTGTATTGGTCAAAAAAAAGAAAATAAAAATCCAAAATAAAGAAAGTGAAAGAAAAGAAAATGAAGAAAAGATTGTGTTGGTGAAAAGAAGAAAAGTTTTTGTGTTGGTGAAAAGAAGAAAAAAAAGATAGTGTTTTTGTGTTGGTGAAAAGAAGAAAAAAAGATAGTGTTTTTGTGTTGGTGAAAAGAATAAAAGAAGATAGTATTTTTTGGAGATAATTAAATGGGTGTAAGAGTGGTGAGGTTATATATAGGATTCAATTAGTTTTTGTCCGTTGGATGATTTTAGATGATCGACGGTTTGAGATGGCGATCCGTGTTAAAGACATGATGGGGTACTTATGACCGTAGATTAGGATTTAATCGACGGTTGAGAATTGCTTTGGTGAAATTCAAATTTCCCCCTCATTTCCGCCAAAAAAAATTGCCAAAAATTCAAAATTTACGATTTTAGTGACCGTTAAACGGTCCCTAATGTCAAATTAGGGACCGCTTAACGGTCCCTACTAATATTCATAATTTTTATGTATGAATATTAGTAGGGACTGTTAAGCGGTCCCTAAACTAACAATAGGGACTGCCAAGCGGTCCCTAATATGACAATAGGGACCGTTAAGCGGTCGCTAATTTGACAATAGGGACCGTTAAGCGGTCCCTACTAATATTCGTACTTAAAAATTGATTTTTTTTATTGATATTGTTGTGTTTGTGATTGTAAGCAACCAAACTCATTGTACTATGTAAATTTAAGTAATAAATAATTGCAAAACCAACCTTATAGTAGATTAGTTGTGAAATAATAGATTAATTGAGATCGATCGAGTTATTAACGTTCAAGATATATTTCACAAATGTACAACAAACTAATTAGTTAGTTGTAATTGTTATCCGTGTTTATGAATTACTTCACAAACGTTAGCATAGATACGATTATGAGGCATAATCATTAGATTAAATATTCATTAATTATACGTATATATGTAGATCGAATTAATTTGTCACTATGTCATTCGTCGTACAAAATAGTAGGAGAATCCTCAAAGCGACCCGTTCCCCTTGTATAATGTTTGGATATACAATGTGTCGTTGTACTTATTGTTATTTTAACTATTCCAATGGTTATTATGAACTAAACATACAACGCGGCACCTCAAACCATCGAAAAATTCATAATTTTGATGTATGAATATTAGTGTGTACTGCCAAGCGGTCCCTAATTCAAATTAGGAACCGCTTAACGGTCCCTAATGTCAAATTAGGGACCGCTTAACGATCCCTATTGTCAAATTAGGGACCGCTTAACGGTCCCTACTAATATTCATACTTAAAAATCGATTTTTGGCGATCCGTGTTAAAGACATGATGGGTACTTATGACCGTAGATTAGGATTTCATCGACGATTGAGATTTGATTTGGTGAAAATTCAAATTGCCCCATCACTTCCGCCAAAAAATTTCGCCAAAAATTTAAAATTTTCGATTTTAGGGACCGTTAACCGGTCACTAATTTGAAATTAGTGACCGCTTAACGGTCCCTATTGTCAAATTATGGACCGTTTAACGGTCCCTACTAATATTCATACTAAAAAAACGATTTTTTTTTATTGATGTTGTTGTGTTTGTGATTGTAAGCAACCAAACTCATTGTAATATATAAATTGAAGTAATAAATGATTGCAAAACCAACCTTATAGTAGATTAGTTGTGAAGTAATAGATTAATTGCGATTGATCGAGTTATAAACGTTCAAGATATATTTCACAAATGTACAACTAATTAATTATCATTAGTTAGTTGTAATTGTTATCCGTGTTTATGATTTACTTCACAAACGTTAGCATATATACGATTATGAGGCATAATCATTAGATCAAGTATTCATTAATTATACGTATATATGTAGATCGAATTAATTTGTCATTATGTCATTTGTCGTACAAAATAGTACGAGAATCTTCAAAGCGGCCCATTCTCCTTGTATAATGTTTGGATATACAATGTGTCGTTGTACTTATTGTTATTTTAACTATTCCAATGGTTATTATGCACTAAACATACAACGCGGCACCTCGAACCATCGAAAAATTCATAATTTTGATGTATGAATATTAGTAGGGACTGCCAAGCGGTCCCTAATTTTACAATAGGGACTGCCAAGCGGTCCCTAATTCAAATTAGGGACCGCTTAACGGTCCCTAATGTCAAAATAGGGACCGCTTAACGGTCTCTATTGTCAAATTAGGGACCGTTTAATGGTCCCTACTAATATTCATACTTAAAAATCGATTTTTGGCAATCCGTGTTAAAGACATGATTGGTACTTATGACCGTAGATTAGGATTTCATCGACGGTTGAGATTTGATTTGGTGAAAATTCAAATTTCCCCCTCACTTCCGCCAAAAAATTTCGCCAAAAATTTAAAATTTTCGCTTTTAGGGACCGTTAAGCGGTCCCTAATGTCAAATTAGTGACCGCTTAACGGTCCCTATTGTCAAATTAGGGACCGCTTAACGGTCCCTACTAATATTCATACTAAAAAATCGATTTTTTTTTATTGATGTTGTTGTGTTTGTGATTGTAAGCAACCAAACTCATTGTAATATATAAATTGAAGTAATAAATGATTGCAAAACCAACCTTATAGTAGATTAGTTGTGAAGTAATAGATTAATTGCGATTGATCGAGTTATAAACGTTCAAGATATATTTCACAAATGTACAACTAATTAATTATCATTAGTTAGTTGTAATTGTTATCCGTGTTTATGATTTACTTCACAAACGTTAGCATATATACGATTATGAGGCATAATCATTAGATCAAGTATTCATTAATTATACGTATATAGGTAGATCGAATTAATTTGTCATTATGTCATTCGTCGTACAAAATAGTAGGAGAATCTTCAAAGTGGCCCGTTCTCCTTGTATAATGTTTGGATATACAATGTGTCGTTGTACTTATTGTTATGCGGCACCTCGAACAACGAGTCACCTCGAACCAACGAAAAATTCATAATTTTGATGTATAAATATTAGTAGGGACTGCCAAGCGGTCCCTAAATTAACAATAGGGACTGCCAAGCGGTCCCTATTGTAGAAATTAGGGACCGTCTGGGCGGTCCCTATTGTAAAAATTAGGGACCGTCTGAGCGGTCCCTATTATTCCACATTAGGGACCGCCCAGACGGTCCCTATTATCAAAAAGTATGGCGACCGTCAAGCGGTCGCTATATTGCGGTCCCTATTGAGGTCATTAGGGGCCGCTTAACGGTCGCTATTTTGCGGTCCCTAATGACCTCAATAGCGACCGCTAAGCGGTCGCTATTGACCAATGCGGTCGCTGAAGACTAGCGACCGCTTGGCGGTCGCTAATTTGCGGTCCCTAATGACCCTTTTTTCTTGTAGTGTCACTTTGTTGGCCAAGTTATATAATTACACGTACACTTTTCATGTATTTAATATTTTTAATTCTTCAAATCAGAATCTTGGCAAGTGAACATAAAATATCAAAGCTAGCTAACCATATGGTAAATTTTATTAATATATATAATATAAAAGTTTTAAAAACATAATTCTGCTTTATATTATTTCTCACGTTATTTTGAAATATATGAAAAGCTAAATGTGTAACATATGCACCTCAATCACCGCGTTGAAATATTTTTGATAGAGTACGTACAACATGATGAAGCAAATTACAATACAATGACTAATAGACACATTGACCGATAAAAATCAAGAAACTAAATTAAGACAAACAATACAAGAAGAGATAAATAACAGAAGATTAAAGACTCAATGATGCTGCAGACACCTCTCGCTCCAAGAAACTAGTTAATTATTTAGATGGTGGTGGTGCTAGGAAAGGAAGAGAAGGGATTGTAGATGGGATCGTCGGAATAGATGGCATTGTGGTTGGAAAAGTTGGGATTGAAGGCATAGTAGGAAGTGAAACGGGAGGTAGCGCCACCGTGGGCAGAGTGGCGGGCAATGTTGGAATCGTAGTTGGAATTGTTGGCAAGGGAACGGTTGGTAGTGGTGGTAGAGTGGTTGGTAAGGTGGGTAGTTGTGGAATAGTCGGCAGTGTTGGTTGTGCTGGTGTACTAGCTTGTAGAAGGTGACGAGCCGCAGAGCTTTGATGCATGTTCGACATTATTGTTGCCACGATCACAAGGAAAGCAAAGTGAAAAGAAGAGGTTGCCATTTGTTGATTGTTTTTGTTTTTTTCAATTTGTTGATAGAGGAAGCTATGTTATATGGTTTGATTTAAAATCACTATTTGGTCACTATTTATAGATGGAAAATTGATGAAGAGTCTTGGGACTATAAATGGATGTGGTATCTAGGGTAAGTCGAACATGTATCAATTAGGTTAACTTCCAAGTGATTGGATCAAGTAGATGTGACTCCACCAACAAATTAAGATTAATTAGTTAAACAATGTCCACCTACATTGTGAGACTTTCGTGATTAATAATTATCTTAATTACGTGCTTTAGACGAGTCTTAATTGGATGTTTTAAAATAAGAGAAATGAACTTAAAAATTAAACTACGGACGTCCCAGCTCCTTGATCTGCTCATTCTTTTGAGACTCTAAGTCTATAACTTACTTATCTCACAACGAACATATATAGAAAAGTATAATATATTTGCTCATCATGGATCGAACAAGTTTTTTGTATGGTGCTACAGAAATTCAACACTTATTAAACGGATCGGAAATATGTTGTGAAAAGTAATAAGTAATTGTACGTCACATACAAAAGCCTGCGTGCCATTTTGAAAGACAAGAATAGTTACTTATGTTAATATTAATATTTATGTTATGAAAAATCTAAAATTGTAATGTACAAAAACTTGAAATATAAATACAAAATCATTACAATGTTTATTGCTTCAAAGACGTACTTAGAAAATAATAAAGTAATACACGCAATTCATATTATAATAATCCACTAAAAAGTTATTACAAGAAAATTAAAGATTATGAATGAGAAATATATTATAATAACGAAAATTTCCTTTATTTTCTCTTCTTAATTCGTATGTAGATTTTCCTCTTTAACCTTTTTCTTGTCAAATAGCTAAATAGACAAAACTAAATAAGAATGAGAGAATCTAGAAGATCGAATTCTAAGATAAAATAGACAATAATGATATTGGAGAGAGCGACAAGAAAATAAGTCTGATAAATCTGCAAAAGCTTGAAAATTGAGCAACGAATATGAATAAGTAGATATATTACTAGTGTTTAGAGTTAACAGATAATTAGGGAGTTGATTTGAATGTAAGTTCACTCGTCTTAATTAATTACAACGTCCAAATTGTTTTACTTTTGTCAAGGAAAAGTTGCTGTAATAAAGGCAAAGGCCCTCAGTATACATTGTAGTCCTTTCGGCAACCCAATTATCCATGTTGTCACACGTAAAGATAATTACAAATGTTTCACGATACAGTTTTTTTTTTCTTTTTTGTTTAATTAACTAATCTTAATTCGTGAAGTCGCTGCTACTTGAAACAACCAATAGATCAGAGGAAGTTAACCTAAATAATAGATATTTGGGCTTAACCTAACCACGTCAAATTAAAGTCCCAAAACTCTTCACCAATTTTCCATCTATAAATAGTGACCAAAATTTCTAATTTTAAATCAAACCATAACATATTTTCCTTCCTCTATCAACACCAAAACAAAAGCTAGCAATCAACAAATGGCAACCTCTTCCTTTAACTTTGCTATCCTAGTGATCATGGCAACATTAATGTCGAGCATGCATCAAAGCTCGGCGGCGCGTCACCTTCTACAAGCTAGTACTCCGGCACAACCAGCGTTGCCGACTATTCCTCAACTACCCACCATACCAACAACTATACCATCGCTACCAAACGTTCCTTTGCCAACACTTCCGACTAATTTTCCAACATTGCCCACCACCCTACCAACAGTGGCGCTACCTCCAGTGCCTGCCGTTTCACTTCCTACAATCACTACAAGACTGGGCGGTCAATAGGGACCGCCCAGTTAGCGACTCAAGGTGAGTCGCTCGCCTTCAGCGACTTCTGAAGGCAACAGCGACTCACCTTGAGTCGCAAATCATTTCGAGAACAACAGCGACCCACGTTGCGTCGCTGAAACAAACAGACGACTTTCAGCGACCCATGTTGGGTCGCTGAACTAAACTCACGACTTTCAGCGACCCACGTTGGGTCACTGAACTAAATACGCGACGTTCAGCGACCCAGGTTGGGTCGCTGAAAACCTTTTTTTTACATGGGCCACACAATTCGGCCCAAAATTGGGCCAAATTGTGGGCCGCGTCAGCCCTAATTACCATGGAAGCAATCAGCGACTCAGAAGCGGTCGCTGATTGCTTCCTATAAATTGAAAAAAAAAAACCATTTTTAACAAAACGCGAAATTCCTTCTCCTTCACCCGTTTTGTGCCCCGACCCGATTCGGATATCCTCCATTAGCGACCTATTAAGCTTAGTTGCGACCCAAATCGAGTCACTAACCCAACCAAACCCAACCCCGCTCGTTTCTTCCGATTTCCGCCTCAAATCCGCCGTGCTCCGCCTCAATCGCCGTCGTGCTCCGCTTCCATCGCCGCCCCTTTGAATTTCCGTCCATTTCCGCCGCCGGTGCTAAGGTATAGCTTCCGTTTTCATTTTTTTTTTATTTGTTTTTGTCATTTTTGAATTAAATCCGAAAATTGTGTTATTATTTTAAGAAAATGTTATATTGTTAATTTTGTGTTAATATTATTGTGTTAATCTTGTGTTAATCTTGTGTAAATTTTGTGTTTTATTGTTAATTTGTTAAATTTTTGAAGAATTATTAGTTAATATTGTTAATTAGATAGTTAATTAGTGAATAATGTTAGATTGTTAGAATAGATTAGTGTATGATTAAGGAAAAAAAATTATTTGTGAAATTAGATTAGTGAATGATGAAATAAAAATTTAGTGAATGATGAAATTAGATTTAGTTAAATTTAGTGAATGATTAAATTAGATTTAGTTAAATTTAGTGAATGATTAAATTAGATTTAGTTAAATTTAGTGAATAATGAAATTAGATTAGATTAGATTAGTTTATAATTAGATTGTGAAAATTGGATTATTAAAATTTAATTAGTAAAACTTGTTAATTAGTGTTAATTTGTAAGATTATATTAATTAGTGTAGATTATATTTTTTAGGTTATGATTTGTAAATTTTGTAATTAGTGTAGATTTGTAAATGTTGAATTGATATTTAAATTTTTTTTACAGTGCATATATATATTCGGCATGTCGTCACGTAAGACCCCTAGCGGTACTGGAGATCGAGGTCTTGGAGGTCGAGGTCGTGGTGGGGTATCGAGTTCAGGTAGGGGTAGTGTTGCTCGTGGAGGTGTTGGAGGTAGTGGAGGTCGAGGTCGTGGTGGTGGTACTGGTAGCGTTGGGCGTGGTGGTACTGGTAGCGTTGGACGTGGTGGTGGTAGTGGTGGCGGGATTGGTGGTGGTAGTGGTAGTGGTAGTGGTAGCGTTGGGCGTGGTGGTGGTAGTGGTAGCGGGGGTCGAGGTAGTTGCCGACCTATACGGGTTGTTCGATCGGGACGTGGTGCAGGGTCGAGCCATCCAGCCGAGCCGTCTGTCCCGCTACCTGGGTCAGGTGACGGATCTGCATCGACGACACCTCCACTACATCGGCAGTTATTTGGAGACGATGAGGCGGCCATCTCCGGAGCGGGTGTCCGATCATCAGAGTCCACCGCATCCCAGGTGGCACGACCACATACTGCGGATTCAGTTGGGACTCACGTGCCCCCATCAGTCGAGTCTAGCAGACTTCAGACTCCACCGCCTACAGTCGACACCGGAGCTGGACCGAGCTAGAGATCGACCGGTACTCCACGACCGACCGATACTCGACCGGGTAGGGGACCCAATGTAGGGCTTACGGCGCTTCCTAAAGGGAAGAAGAGGGAGCTTATTGAGTTGAAGAGGGGTTGTTTTTCTAAACCCCCCGGTCGCGAGATTTCCAAGACGATCACTGGCCTCATTCGACAGTTTATGAGTGAGTTTTGGCCCTCCTACTTGAAGGTTCCTGAGGATGTACGAAGAGAGATGTACTCGAGATTTACGGTGAGTTTTAAATGAATTATTAATATTTATTGATTTACTCGAGGTTCAAAATATTGTTTAATTTAGTTTATTAATTTAATGTATTAATTTATTGTTTAATATTTATCTTTTTTGTAGAATGTCTATGGGATTCGGCGGTCAGAGAGGGAGCAGGTACATAGGGCATACCAGTTGAAGGCGAGAGGGACTTATAAGCGTATGCTTAACAAGGCGAAGGAGCAGTACATGAAGAAAAAGGACAAGGAGGAGTTTAAAGATAAGCCTAAGACGCCGTGGATGAGTCAGAGTTTGGAGGATCAGGCGGCAAAACACTGGGACACTGAGGAGTTTAAGGCGAAGTCCGTGAAGGGAAAGAAGGCTCGACGAGGCGGCAAGTTGGACGGCGATGCGCCCGCCACCTTTTACGGTTGTTCCATTGACTACGAGGAGATCCGGCGGCGCCTGGTATGTTTTGTTAAATTATATATTTTATTTGTAGTCAAATTTTAAGATTGTTGTTTATTGATTAGTTTAAAACAATGTAATTTTAACATTTAAAAAAAAAGAATTATAACCAACTATTACTTACAATTTGAAGGAGAGGAATCAGCCCAACCGCACCCACCCTATCAGGCACGACGAGATTTATAAGGCAGGACATACGAAGAAGGTGGCGGGGACTGGCAGAGGTACAGGCGTACCATTGAGGCGGGAGTGGAAGTCTGAGATTACCAGACTTATTTACGTAAGTGTTTTAAATTTTCTACTCTTTTTTAATGATCTTTGTTTTAATTTAATTTCTTGTTTTTAATGATATTTGAATATTCAACAGAAGACTTATAAGAGGGAACTGAGGAGGAAAAATCCGGATGCAGTGGAAGATAATGACTTGCCTGAATGGGACGCCGATTCGTGGAAGAAGGCGATAGGGAGTATCAAGAAGGGGAAGGCATCGGGGTTACCGAGCTATGCTGATCCTCGAGACTTCGACTTGGAGGTCGGGAGGGAGCCAGACTACAGGCGGGAGTTGCTCAGGCAGCTCCAGGAGGAGAACAACGAGTTGAGGTCGACAAAGGACCCGAGAGTCGACTCCATGTTGTCTTGGCTCCAGTCTTTTAGAGAGGACATGCAGAGGGATACAGGTCGACCAGTGCGAGAGCTTCCGTCAGACTTGTTCATGGGGAACGCTATTAGGAGCGGAGGCGCATTTCGGGTTCCGAGGCCGATACGTGAGAGACCAGATCCTTTTGCTCCAGGTACTTCCAACCCCATCCAGTATGTCGATGATCTTGATATTGATACTGATGAGTCGGAGGGTGATGATGATCTTGGTCTGATGGATGTTGAGGCAGAGGACCTCGGTGAGGGTGAGGGGGGTGTTGGCGTTGATGAGGGTGGGGTTGGTGTTGATGATGATCCACTGGCGACCTTGGATGAGATGTATGATTTGGCGGAGAGTTCTGGTGATGAGGGGGTCATGTATCCGCCTAGTGATGTTGAGGGGGGTCAGTGATCTTGTTGCGGGTTTTTATTTGTAAATATGGATTTTGGTTATTTTGAATTTTGGTTTATTTTGGTTATTTTGAATTTATATGGTGTTGATGGTTGGTCATTTATGGTGTAATTGTTTTTGTTTATATGGTGTTGATGGTTGGTCATTTATGGTGTAGTTGTTTTTGTTTATATGGTTTTGTTTATATGGTGTTGATAGTTGGTCATACTGAAAAAATCACATTGTCATAGTCATACTGAAAAATCACATAGTCATCGTCATACATAAAAAAAGCAAGAAAAGAAAGAAAGCACTAGTCTTCTTCTGAATATTGAAACTCATAGTCATATTCATTTGCCTCACTATCTACGCCTTCTTCTGCTTGTCCATCATCGTCCTCGTTACCACCTAGTTCATCAACGACCTCGAAGTCACCTCCACCCAACTGAATATCCATGTTGAACGAACTCAAGTCTACAAACATATTAAGACCTGCTGATTCGTTCTCTTGAAATACTGTCTCCGGAATTTCTGGGTCATCAGGGGTAGAATCTTGAATTGTGAGTGACGACATGTCGATAATGTGTCTAGCTGGAATATGTGATACTGACAACCATCCTTTTCTCCCTGGCCTTCCATTTGGTAGAGACGGATATGGGGCGTAATACGCCTGCATTGCTTGATTAGCACAAATAAATGGTTCATTGGTCTGCAGTTTTTTAGTAGGGTTAATTTCCACCACTTTGAATGTCTCGTGGACATTTGTGCCTCTCGGTCCAATATCATACCACAAACACTTGAAGAAGACAATGGTCAGTTGTTTTCCAGTTCTACCTCCCCAATATTCCACTTCCAATATCTCCTTTAAAGTCCCGTAGAAATTGGTTGAAGCGGTGTCTCCCATGTCACCCTTCACGTAAACCCCACTGCAGTCACTCTTCTTGGGCCCCAATTTCGTATCAATGTGGAACCTAAATCCATTCACAATGTATCCATCGTACGTGATTGCATCGTTCAGTGGACCGTTGAGCAACGGCAGTACCCTATCGTCTATCATGTAATTTCCACTACGGTACTCTTGCTTGAACCAGGCCACATACTCCTCGTTCCTTTTCGTTTGCACCTCCATGGCATTCAATCTACCGCACTCCTCTTCTATGAACAAACTGCATGTTACAAAAAAATAGTTAGTACTAACACATATAAAAGAAGATGATACTAGATGAAGAAAATTGTAGTAGACTCACTCTTCCCATCCCTCCAATTCTTCACAGTTAAGAAGTGTGTACAATTCAATCTGTTCTATTTCTTCCCCCGTTAACTTCTTCATCTTCGCCGATGGGCCAAGCGGTCGTCCCTTCTTTCGGAACAATAAGAGCTCTCCATCCCAATCCGTGCTTTCCAAAGTCTCGTTCCTGTTAAGTCGTCGGTGTGTAGCACCAGGGGTTACATCGAGATACTGGGAAATCAAATTTGATATCTCCGAATTTAAATAGGCATTGGCCATGCATCCCTCGGGCCTCGCTTTGTTCCCCACTGACTGCTTTAAATCAAACATTTGTCTGATATACACAACAAAAGGAACCATCTTACATTACACATAAAATAAATTAAAGACAATCATCAATATATACACCAAAAGTGATTTACCTCTCGAATGGATACATCCATCTGTAGTGAACTGGACCGCAAACTCTAGCCTCATACGGTAAGTGAATGGCCAAATGCTCCATAGAATCGAAAAAAGAAGGAGGGAATATTCTCTCTAGCTTGCACATGGTGACAATAATAGATTTTTCTAGTCCCTCCATAGCCTCTACCGATACCTCTGATGCGCAAATTACCTTGAACAACAAACTAATCTCCACAAGTGTTTCCCATATGTCTTTCTTAAGGAAATCACGAAAAGCAATTGGAATCAATCTCTGCATGAAGACGTGGCAATCATGACTCTTCATTCCGGACAACCTTTGTTGTTGCACATGTACACACCGTCCCAAGTTAGAAACGTATCCATCTGGAAATTTTAGCGTGCCCAACCATTCTAACAAATTTCTCCTTTGATCTTTTGAGAGACAGTACAATGCCTTTGGCTTCTTCGTTCCCCCCCCTCGGGATGTTGAATCTAAAAATAGCTCACTACGGTTGGTCCAAAGTCTCAAATCTTTTCGTGATTTGATGTTGTCCTTTGTCTTAGGGTCATCCAAAATCGTGTTGACGATGTTATCGAAAAAGTTTTTCTCACAATGCATGACATCTAGACAGTGACGAACCAAGTTTGTGGACCAATAAGGCAGTTCCCAAAATATACTCTTCCGCACCCAATTATGATTTTGGCCAAAACCTGGGAGTGGTCTGCATTGGGTACCGAACCCCACATTCCCAAGGCCATTAACAATTTCCAACATTTCAGCACCAGTCTTTCTACGAATCGCGTCTTCCTCCCGAATTTCCCCTTTTTTAAAGTTATAGTCATCGTATCTCAAGTCATGACCTTCAGGCAAGAACCGGCGATGGCAATCGAACCAACTTGGCTTACCCCCATTCACCAACGGAAAGGATTGAGTGTCACCCATACAATAAGGACACGAAAGCCTTCCGTGCGTACTCCATCCCGACAACATCCCGTAAGCGGGAAAATCACTAATCGTCCACATGAGAGATGCACGTAAAATAAAGTGTTGCTTCCTCGAGACGTCGTACGTCTCGACGCCAGTGCTCCATAAAAGCTTGAGATCATCAATAAGTGGCCTAAGAAAAAGATCCAAGTTCTTTGTTGGACTATACGGCCCGGAAATGAGTAGACTCAAAAAGATGAACTCTTTCTTCATGCAAAGATCCGGTGGAAGGTTATAAGGGGTGACAAACACCGGCCAACAAGAGTACGTCTTGCCAGACATTCCAAAAGGTGTGAATCCATCTGTGGACAAACCAAGTCTTACGTTCCGTGGTTCCGCTGCGAAATCTGGGTGTGTCCGGTCGAAGTGGCGCCATGCCTCCCCTGAAGCTGGGTGAATGATTTGGTCATGAACCCCATTACACTTCGTATGCCATGTCATATGTTTTGCAGTTCCTATTGTATAATACAACCTCTGAAGTCGAGGAGCAATAGGAAAATACCACAATTTCTTCTTCCCAACCTTAGATTTTAGTCCATCCACGTATCTACCTGCGAGGCATATCGGGCACTTATCGTAGTCCTTCGTCTCCTCTCCGTAGAACAAGAAACATTGTTTTGGACAAACATCATACGTAACGTACCCTAACTCGGACTGCAGCATTTTACGGATCCCTTTCGTGTCCTTAGGTAATAACATCCGCACCTCAGGCGTGAAACCTCTCTTCGCTAAATTAAAAACCTTATCAGAATAAATAGTACTAGCCTTGTGTTGTGTCTTGTACTCCAACCACTCCGACATCCACTGAAGGATACTTATATCTTCACCCGAGTCGGAATCCGAATACATGGGTATATTTCCTAGGTGCATCAACTTGTAGAACGCATGTGCTTCCTGGTTGGGCTCCTCGTTAGTTGACTCGTCCTCAAATGATCGACCTCCACGTGCATCCACGACCATGTCTACGAATGGCACATCAACATATACTGGGTTGTCGGGAATATCGGTGTGTGACGAGCCGGGGGAATCGGGCACATACGACGGTGTAGTATCTATTAACGTTTCCCCATGAAAAATCCACTCTAAATATCCATTTGTAAAACCCGACTTATGAAGATGATCCCGTACAACCTTTTTATCGAAAAACCGTATATTATTGCATTTCATGCAAGGACACCTAATTTCGCCCCGTAGATCTACGAATCTAGGACCTTGTTGCGTAGCATATTCAATGAAAGCCCGAACCCCAAACACAAATCTATCGCTTAAACAACCATCACTATCATACATAGCATACATCCAAGATTTATCTACTATATAATCCATTATTCATCTAATAAGTTGTAAAATATAAAACATATAATTACAAATAATATAACAAGAATTTTAAAGAGCTAAATAGAATGATCAACGTACTTCTTGAAGCGTGAAAAAACGCGACACAAGAATGTTTTGTACACCACGATTACTCTCGGTGTGTATAATATTACCTATCACCAAATAAATATAATAAATTTAAGTTAGAATAATTAAATAACAAATTACATTGAAAATAAACATTTGGGATAGTGTAAGGCAAAAAAATGTGCATACCTTAAGGATTAGTAAAGGATGTAATGAATTTTAGAGGAGAATGGAGTGGCCTTTTTATAGGCCACTAACAGTCAATAGGGACCGCACTTAGGTCACTATTGCCAACAGTAAGTCTCAATAGCGACCGCAGTTAGGTCCCTATTGATACTAACCGTTGTTAATAGCGACCTACCTGCGGTCACTATTAACAATAGCCGTTATCAATAGGGACCAAAATTCGGTCCCTATTTAATAGCTGTTGTTATTAGCGACCAAACCACGGTCGCTATTGACAATAGCCGTTGTCAATAGCGACCGCAAGTAGGTCACCGATATGTCAATAGTGACCGCGGATCAGGTCCCTATTAACCCAACAGGCACCTATTTGCGGTTGCTACTAATATTCAAACTTTAAAATCATTATATTATGATGATTTGAGTACACCGTTGTTTGTTTAGTTCATAATTAATAATATAATAGTTAAAATAACAACAATTCACATGTTGCAATGTGTTTGGTTGTTTGGAATCACAAACACATCTCGTTCCTAAAAAAAATCAAATTTCAAGAATAAATATTAGTAGGGACCGCTCATAGGTCCCTAATAATTAAACAGGGACCGCTCGGCGGTCTCTATTAATTATTAGTGACCTAAGTGCGGTCCCTAATTATTAATAGTGACCGCAGTTAGGTCACTAATTGTTAATAGTGACCGCACTGCGGTCCCTGTTTCCTTATTAGGGACCTAAGTGCGGTCCCTACTAATATTCATCCTTGAAACTTGATTTTTTTGTATTGATGTTGGTGTGTTTGTGATTCCTAGCAACCAAACTCATTGCAACATGTGAATTGAAGTAATAAATGATTGCAAAACCAACCTCATAATAGTTTAGTTGTGAAATAATAGATTGAATGAAATTGATCGAGTTATGAACGTTCAACGTATATTTCATGTTCTACAACTAATCATCAATATAGTTAGTTATAGTTGTTATTCATAGTTTAATTTTTTGTTTAACAACATCAAATAACATGATAACTTGATTAGTTAATAACTACAAATAACTATAATTAACTATTAATGATTAGTTGTAGAACATGAAATATGTGTTGAACGTTCATAACTCGATCAATTTCATTCAATCTATTATTTCACAACTAAACTATTATGAGGTTGGTTTTGCAATCATTTATTACTTCAATTCACATGTTGCAATGAGTTTGGTTGCTAGGAATCACAAACACACCAACATCAATACAAAAAAATCAAGTTTCAAGGATGAATATTAGTAGGGACCGCACTTAGGTCCCTAATAAGGAAACAGGGACCGCAGTGCGGTCACTATTAACAATTAGTGACCTAACTGCGGTCACTATTAATAATTAGGGACCGCACTTAGGTCACTAATAAACAAAAATTTGAAATTTTGGCGAAAATTTTAGGCGGGATTGAGGGGGAAATTTGAATTTTACGAAAATTTAAAAATTTCACCCTATTCTCTATATATACTCACCACTCTTACACATCAAAATTACTTAATCTCATAAAACACCCAACACCAAAACACTATCTTCTTTTCCAACACCAAAACACTATCTTATTTTCTCCAAACACAAAAAAAATTCTTCTTTTTACCAACACAAATCCAAAACAAAAATCACACAATATAAAAAACAAATCACCTACTCAATATTTCATTGTTATTATTTTGGATCTACACTTTCTTTTCTTACTTTTCTATTATTTTGGATCTACACTTTTTTTCTTACTTTTCTATTATTTTGAATCTACACATTCTTTTCTTATTTTTCTATTTTTTTGGATCTACAATTTCTTTTATTTCACTTGTTTTTTTATTCATTCATCTTTTTGTTTTTATATTATTCATATTTTATATTCTATTATTAGTCATATTTCATTCATTTTTTACATTTTAATACTTTAATGTCATTATATTAATTTTTTCTTTATTATTTTATTGTATTGATCTTATTATAACCATATTTCAACAAAAAAAACAATAATATTTCGGAATATTTCCGAAATATTATTGTTTTTTTTATTTTTGTCGCAGACTATTAGGGACCGCAGTTAGGTCCCTAATAATATTCATAGAACTCTATGAATATTATTAGGGACCTAATTGCGGTCCCTAATAAAAGTAATAGGGACCGCGGTTAGGTCCCTACTAATATTCAAAGAGTACCCTTTGAATATTAGTAGGGACCTAACTGCGGTCCCTATTTCCGTTATTAGGGACCGAAACTAGGTCGCTACTAATATTCATAGAGTTCTATGAATATTAGTAGCGACCTAGTTGCGGTCCCTAATAAGAATAATAGCGACCGCAATCAGGTCGCTACACAATATTCATAAAATCTATGAATATTTTGTAGCGACCTGATTGCCGTCGCTATTAGTCTTATTAGGGACCGCTCTCAAGTCGCTATTGTTTTTGCGACATTAGGGACTTAATGACGGTCCGTATTGTTTGAAAAAAATAGTGACCCAAAAACACAATAGCGACCGGCGTTAGGTCGCTATTCTTTAAAGTGTCAGGGACCGGAAAGCGGTCCCTGATACTCCGGTCGCTATTTCCCTCATCAGGGACCTAACTGCGGTCCCTGATGGAAAGCGACCGAGGTCAATAGGGACCGCACAATAGCGACCTATGTGCGGTCGCTATTGAGCTTTAGGGACCGCGGGAGGGGTCAATAGGGACCTAATTTTGGTCCCTATTGACCCCTTTTTCTTGTAGTGAATGCCTTCACTTCCAGCACTTCCGACCACAATACCATCTATCCCGACTATCCCAACTACCATGCCTTCTTTTCCTTTCTTCGCACCGCCACCATCTAAGTAATTAACAAGAGTCGTCTGCAGCATCATTGAGTCCTTCATTTTCCGCTATTTATCTCGTCTTGTTTTTGTCGATCATGTTGATTTTTAACAGTCGACGCGAGTATATTATTATTACGTTGTAATTTGCTCTGCTTGTTGTACTACTACTATATCTTTAAGATACTTCTAGCTATACGATTGAGGTGTATTATTATGCACAATCATTCTTAAAAGGACGAATAATTAAATTTGCCCCTTAACTTTTTTAAAAAAGTTAATATGTCCTTTTTTCGGGCCTTATTTTTATGCTCCATATCTTTTAAAAAATCTACTAAAAATGTCGTCGGCCCTTATTCGGGCCAAAATTGCCTACGTGGCGGTATAAAATTGTACTTTGTACCCAAAGATAAATTGTATTTTGCACCTCAAAATATTTTAGGGTGCAATGTGCAACTTATTGTGGGTGCAAAGTGCAATTTTGTACTGTCACGCTCGAATAAGGGCCGAAGGCATTTTTGAAAGTTTTTTTGAAATATATGGGGCATTTTGGCAAGGCCCGAGAAAAATGAGCATTATAACTTTTTAAAAAAAGTTAGCGGATATTTTTAATATTTCGTTGTTCTTAAAAATCTACTACACTTTGGTTTTCATATTATTCCAAATATCTGATGAGTAATATAAACCAAATTATGTTTGGGGTTATCAATTAAACTTTTGACATTAAATTGTTTCAGTTGCCAAAAACGTCGAATGCAATTAGCTCCACAATTTGGGTTATCAACTAGTTAGTTCCATAGTTGAAGTTATCAATGGATTATAGGTAATGTTCGGTGCAACCATTTTGCTAGAAAGAAACTACTAAAGTGTTTTGATTATGAGATGAATCAAAAAGTATTTTTAACAACTCTCACTTACAGAATTTCGAGGATTCTGATCTTTTAACTCGAGGAGAAAAAAGTCTTTGGTTTGGAATATTATCATTCATATAGTATCATTTCCATGAACTATGACCACTTTTGCAATCACTAAGAAATTTTATTAGAGTTGACCTCTATCCTTTGTGAACCTGTTCGATTTGTCCCAGTGTGAGTTTTCGGCTACTTTCAATTAAAAAATTGTTGGAAAAATTATTTTAAATAGAATCTTCTTCTCGTCGAGATGGTTTTTGTGGTGGTGACGAACACAAAATTTAAAACCATTACACGAAAATTTTAATTTAAATTCAAGAAAATTTCGAAAATTTATTTAATTCAATGGCTTTGAATTTTGTGATACCGTCACCACCACCGGAACCGTCTCGATGAATGTAAGACTCAATTTGAATAAAAAGAGTTCGGAAAACAATTCCGACAATCAGCGACGGCGAAGTGGCTTGATGCCGGAATTTTTATAATCTTCTCATCGTTGAAACGATTCTGAGGTGGTGACTTGATATGGGCATTTCATGATATCTAGGTATTACTACACGAGCGGGCCAGTCTGTCCTTGCCTGCAGCCACTATTCGTTCGTACCGGACAACCAATACTAGGCGATAGAGTCATGTGGTCCCAACACGAGCAGATTTTTGGCGGGCGCCACGTGCTCTAACTTTGTGCACTTTACACTTTTTGAATCATACATGGATTCGACATCAGCTTTAGCTGACCCCTCATCACTCCACCTGGACCCCACCATAGTTGGCGGCGCCGCCTTCTCGTTGACGGTCGCCACCCCCGTCGCTGGCGGTCAATGGCGGTCCTTCGGTGGTACCCACCCTCTTATTTTGGACCCGATGATCTCGAATTTGGCACTTTTAGAAACATCTGAGGATGTTAGCAAGGAGATTACTCCTTCTCTTGAGCTTTCTAAGGCATCCTCATTGCCTAGCTCATCGACTCACGTGGGTGGTGCTTTCCCCACTATTTCCTCGAACTTCTCTCCACCCGGTAAGGCTCCGTTAGCTCCTACCACTCCTTTTGCCTCTTCTAAGAATGCGAGTCGAAATAACTCGGCGTCGGATTATCCACGGCCTCTTGAGTTGCGACCTCCTCTTCTAAGAGGATCCTTTGCGTATGCTCTTAAGCCGCAAAGGAATTATGAAATCAATCATTCCTAGATTGATGGTGTCACTTCCGAGCCTAAGAAATTTCAAATGATCAAATGAAAGCCTATGATCGTATTTGAAGAAGAGTAGATAGACAAGCTTGATGAAAGGCTTAAGTTTGAGCTTATTCTTAAGTTCGCTATTGCTAAACCGGCATATGCCTTCATTCATTGGAAATTAGCTCAGCTTAAATTAAAGGGTGCGTATAAGCTTGGCATGTCATGCTTAAGTTAGACATGGAAGAGGATTATACTAGATTGTGGATGAAGCATTCTCTTAGCTTCCTTGATCTTGAAGGTTTCATTTTCAAAGGGACCCCCGACTTTGATCCGGAGTTGGAACCTCCAATTGCTCCTGTGTGGATTGGTCTTCCTAATCTCAACATGCAGTATTGCGAGCGCTCGGTCCTCATGAATATAGGCCAATATCTTGGCGACCTCTTCGACTTGATGAGGGTGTGGCCAACCCGACTATCCACGCATTTGTGTTGAGATTAATCTCTTTGAGCGTAAAAAGGAGGAAGTTGAATGGGGGGTCAAGTATAAGCACCGAATGTCTAATGTGAGGCAAAGGGTAGTATATGAGAACTACCCAAACGTTTGTAGAAAGTGTCAAAAGCTTCGTCACACCGTTGATGAGTGTGGGGTTGAAAAGCTGAAGGATAATCCTCAAAGATTGGTTCGTATTGAGGTGCCAAAAGAGACTAGGACTCGAAAAGAATGGCATTTGGTTCAAAAGAAAATGGACGTTTGCCCGAGAAGATCTCGACTAACCCACCGATTAAAATTCTAAAGAGGGCTGATCACAATCCTTTTAAAGTTCTTAGGGAGGATCAAGTTGAAAGTGAGGTTAATGAAGTGATAAACATTATAGAGCAAGAGGTGGGAACTCCACTTGAGGATGAAGTTCATGAGGTCATTGAGACCGAATGTGAAGAAGGGAACACCTCTCATAGGGATAAGGGGAAGAGTCCTATGAATCATGAGGATATTGAAGAAGTCATAGTTGAAGACTCTTTGAATGATGATTATGAGGATGCGGCAAGACACTCGGACTCCCTCTATACCAAGAAAAATAGAGTGTCTTCGTCTCGTCTTGTGGAAAACCGTAAGCAAGCTCAAGAATTCACTTGTGATACATTGAATTCTCTTTCTAGTACTCTTCGGAAGTTATGGAATCACACACGCCAATGATCGTTTGCACTCAAGTTCTGATGGTGATGCTAAAAGTGACCCGCCATCTAGAGTAAAAGCTCTACCCCCTAAGCCGAGTAAACTTAGGGCAAACTAATTAGAAGATAGGTGTAATGACATTATCATTGCCCTTTTTGGAAAATGATCCTTTGCCAAAGAATCGACAGCAAAGAAAGATAGAGAAAACCAGCCGAAGCCTTCGGCCCCACGAGCATAGCACCACCACTTCTGCTCTTCAATAATGTTAATCATGTCATGGAATGTCTGTGGGGTTGGAAATAATAGTTTTGCTAAAAATACTTTGATCAAGGACCATAAGCCAAAAGTGTTAGCTCTCTTGGAACTGAAATTGAAGCTTAATACTAAAAGATATCTTAGAAGGCTTCAATATGATTCAGTTCTGTCGAATTGTAATAATCAAATTTGGGTGTTTGGAGATGTTGACATGAACATTTAGGTTATTGAAAACCATGAGCAATCTCTCCATAGTGAGATTAAATCTTCTCTTCTCCCCCATTCTATCTTTTGCACTTTGTTTATGCCGCTCAAGCTCGTGTGTTGAGGCTATATCTTTGGGATGGTTTAATGAGACATGATCCTCATGCCCCTTGGATGGTGGTTGGAGATTTCAATGTAGTTCTCAAAGTTGATGAAAAGATTGGCAAAGTCCACCTAATGCGGTGGATATGGAGGACTTCCAAGATTGTGTAGAGGATTGTGGCTTGCAAGATGTCGGTTTTGAGGGCAACTGATTCACTTGGGCTAAAAATGGGACGAGGGTTCGGCTTGATAGAGCTCTCACCAATTTTGAATGAAGCACGACTTTTGCCCTTATCAAGGTGGTGCACTCCCCTCGTAAGCACTAAGACCATAATCTACTCCTCATCTCCTTTGAAAGAATGTCTCATAAAAAGTCAAGTTCTTTTCGATTTCAAAACATGTTGATTAAACATCATGGGTTCCACAGGGTTGTTGATAAGAGTTTCTCCAAATACACCCCATGTCGTGGCTTATTCAAGCTTGGAGCTAAACTTATGCAACTTAAGAAAGACTTAAAAGGGTGGAACCGTGATACCTTTGGAAATATTTTCCACAAGATTCATAAAAATGAGGAATCTCTCCGTTTGGTCGAAATTGAGCATGATCTTAACCCCACCCCTTCTTCTCGTTCTCTTCTTAATAAGTGTTATGCCGAATACACTATCACAAGGAAAATGGAGGAGGCCTTTTGGAAGCAACATGCTCGTTGTAAGTGGGCCCTTGAAGGGGAAATGAACACTAAGCTTTTCCAAACTATGGCCAAGAAAAAACAAGCTAAGGCTAGAATCTTTAAAATCTATGAAGGAGGGCTTCTCATGGATGATCCGAATGAGGTTGGGTCCTCCGTCGTCCGATACTTTGAACACATTCTTGTGGGCCCTATTGATTACTTGTGTCAAGTCCTCGAAGCCCCTCTAAGTGTGATTCAGGAGTTGGAAAAACTCTTTGCCAAATTTCTTTGGGTTCCACCGAGGATAGAAGAAATATTCATTGGAGGAGTTGGGAGAGGATTTGTGCTATCTTTGAAGAAGGGGGATTGAATGTGCGGCCTCTTAAGGGTATGATAGAAGCTTTTGGCATGAAAGTTTGGTGGAGGGGTCGGTCTCAAGAGTCTCTTTGGGCTAAAACATGATGCACCGGTATGCCTCTAGAGAGCAAGTCTTGGCTCTACGCGGTTGGGAATCTAGTGTGTGGAAGAGGCTTACTAAACTTGCCCCAACTACTCAAAGTCACATCTTTTGGCATATTGAAGAGGGTGAAGCCTATTTTTGGTTGGATATTTGGCTTCATGGTGGCGCACTTACACCGAAAGAAGGCGTTGTGGTCAAACGAAAAGAAAAGATTCATGATTATTGGCTTAATGATGCGTGGGGCGTTAGTAAACTTGAACAGTTCTTGATATTGAGGATGTGGCGCAGGTTCTTGAGCACTCAGGGTTTGGAGAGGGCAAAGATGGCATGTTATGGAAACTTGACCCACAATGATTGTTCACGGTCAAATCCGCATGGAAGGCCTCTCGATCTCCACCAAACCTGAATGGGGTATATCCTTACCTTTCGCACAAACTTCTCATGCCAAATATCTCTTTCTTTGTTTGGAGGTATGTTCAAAATCTCACCCCCTCGGACCAAACTATTTCTAAATGCATGGTTATTAATGAAAGTATTGTGACAGTATTGAAACTATGAATCACATTTTTTTGTCGAGCATGGTTGTGCATGATGTATGGGCTTATTTCTTTAACCTCTTTGGTATTAAGCACCCCGTGAACATCTCCTGGCATAACTTGATTGCATATTGGGTGGGCGCTAGACATCATACCATCAAAGGACATGTTCGGATTCTTGTCCCTATCTTGGTTCTTTGGTTCATATGGGCGGCTCGCAATGATGCGAGGCATAGAAGGATCCATATGGATGCCACTAAAATCATTGGTAAAGTGGTGCAACATTTTAGGGAGTTGTTTGCTCTTGTACCGAGTAGTGCAAAGTATTGGAAAGGGGCTAGGAATGTAGCTTCGATTTGGGGGATCAAGCTTGTGGATCCTGCCATCAAAGCTCCTATGGTGATCTATTTGAAAAAAATCGTTGGAAGGGAGAGTTAAGCTCGACATGGATGGGTGCTCTAAGGGCAACCCCGGCTTGGCTGGTGGAGGTGGAGTCTTGAGAATCATTTAGGGGAGTGTCTTTGGATTTTTCACTTAGCGCTCGAGCCCACGACAAGTGTGGAAGCAAAAATATTATCTATCCACCAAGGTCTTCAGTTATGTGCTTCACTTGGAATCCGAGATATTGATGTTGAGACTGATGCACTTAGTACCCTTCCTATCTTGCAAGCAACGTCGGGTGGTCCTTGGAAACCTATTGAGTATATTGAGGAAATTCGAGAGCTACTAGGTCATGTGAATGGTAATTTGATGCATGTTTATAGAGAAGGTAGCTATGTGGCAGATCATGTGGCTAATGAGCCTTGTGTTCATAGGATAAATGGGTGAACCACTTGGGAGAATGTTTGCCCTATGGTTCGGGTGCTTGTTGAGAAAGATAGACTGGGCTGCCATTCGTTAAGGGTCCTTAAATCGAAATGAGTAAGTTCCTTATTCTTGTCCATTTAGCCGCATTTTCTCCTTATATGCTCTTTCAAGTGCGGCCTTTTATACCATTATTTCATCATAATGGTTCACGCCCCCTCTTCCTTTATTTTCAGCTTTACACGTTCGAAACATGGTCTTTATTGTTGGTCAGTTTGCACATACTTGCGCACTTTCAATCACCATGTTTCAAACACACTCTTGCACACTACGTTCTTGATGATTGGTTTTATATGATGAACGATGATAGTGTTTGTGGGATTCATGGTTTCTTGGGTGATACTATGTCTTGTCTTGTGGTGATTATGGTTGTTAAATGGGAAAGCCTTTGGTACTTGTGGTTTACTTGCTTACCCGTTGCGATATACTGATCGACCCCCAATGGAGACCTCAACTTCCATCCCTTGATTGATTCCCCTAGCCCTTCATATCGATATATCCTATCTACTTCTACATTCAACCATGTAGATGCACAATTTGATCTCGGTCTTCCCTTTGTCACTCAAAGTAAACCACTCTTTCTTACTCTTTTGACTAACGTTAGCACACACTTGCATGTGCGATTTACTTCGGTGCTCCTTGCACACTACGGTTCACGGCTTAGATATGTTAAGGCATTTTTTGACCCTCTTGAGCTCCGTCCTCTTCAATCCCTTCTTTCCCTCTACTTATACGAGAAGGGGTCTTTCAAATCATCATTTCACCTTGGTGATGCACGCTTCATTATCTCCATTTTCATCCTTAACACGTATCATTGCCAAGATGTCTTCTGTAACGCTCCAAAAATTAGGAAGAAAATAAATTTATATTTTAGTCCTTGAACTTTTGAAAAATTTTATTTTGACCCAAAATATTTAGAAAAATTTGCATTTTAGTCCATAAACTTAAAATTAGTCTTTCATTATTTTTATAGGTCTCTAATCCTAAAACATATATTTCAATTTCAAATCTTAACCAAGATGATCGAATTATCTAGAAAAATTACATGAATCAATATGTATGTAACAAAGAAATCTAATTATACCTATTTGAATTTTAATTATGAATAATTGAGGTTATGAATAATTGAGGGACTTGATATGCAATTAACCAATTGATGAAGTAAGCCATGACATATTTTTGATGAGCTAAGACATGACATCATTAAGAGCATGATTAAATTCAGATTTTTTGTGAATTAATATATAATAATCAAGGTGGGACATATATAAGTATTATTAAATTACTATTTTCTCCTATAAATACTCACCCTTCTTCACCATTTTTTACAGCCCAAAATAATCCGATTCTACAAAAGTAAGAAGAAATAAAAGTTGTTCCTTCTTGTGTTTTCATTCGGAAAATAAATTTTCTAGATTTTTATCTTGCTATTTTCTACCCAATACGACGCCAAAACTTTTACTGCACATGAAATGCTGATTCAGCACCTTAGAAAAATCATAACTAATTGTAGAAAAATCTTTTTTGATCAAGGCCAACGGCTGAATACTCTCCTTGGTGTCTTCTATCTTTTATATGAAGACATCTTTCTCCAATAATATGATCTAGAAGGGCATAATCCATAAATCGTAAACTGCTGCCAGGAAATCCGATAGCAACTCTTATGTTGCAAGAATTGTTGTGTTTTTACAAAATCTTGGATTCCCACATCTCTCATGATGCTAGAAAACCATAAAGCATAAAAAGATTTAAAAACCAAGTTCATTTGGATTTCCGATCAAAGGTAAAACCAAAAATGCGGTGATTTTTCAGTTTATTTGGCACAATCTTTGTTTTCTTAATTTATAAGTTTAATCGCCATCATAATTCAATGTATTTATCACACACATAAATTTAACATGATATAGTATTAGTTATAATTAGATTATTATGATTTATAATCATGAATTGACATTTTTGTGATCTTATTTATAACATTTAAATGGTAGATTTATCATGTTTAACATATTATTTTCATAAGTCTTACAAGATTATTCTTGCCACTTCATGACCTAACCATCAAATAAGATTATTTATCATCTCTTTTCACATGTTTTGATAAACCCCTCATGTTTATATCTTTATATTTAAGTTATAAAACGAGTATATGCCTTTTTAAACTTATTATGTAAAATAAAGTAATAAATGACTAAGTTATACCTTTTAAGGTGTTATTTCGTATGATTTGGTGTATGGTTATTAAAAGTTTGGAATTGATTAAAGACTAAAAAGATGAGTTTTCCTAGAGTTAGTTAAGTAATATGTTTTTCTTTAAATTCATCATGTAAAATTTTCATGTTTAGTGTAATGACATAAATTAAGCTTATGTGTTATTTACTAAGATTTACATTATAACTAGCATTCTTAACAAGAACGTTCTCAATTTCACCAACATGAGAATTGAAGAAAAAGTACTAATAATTGTTGTGCCGAATTATAAATTCAGTTGATTAATATTGTTTAAATTTGTTAAAGGTTTGACGAACTAATCAAAGCCATCAAGGTTCCCCGTACGAGTTAAGGTGAGGTTCTATTTTTGATTTGTTCTAGCCCCGTTTGGCATCCGACCCTGAGGAACTTGGACAGAAAAGTCACTATTCCATTACCAAACCTCGAACAACCTATATTTCATCATAATCATGTTTGGCATCTCATCTTATAACATAATTTTCTTACTCATCGATAAATCATATCCAATCATTTATTATTTATCATATCTATTCACAATCATGATAATTCTCCAATATTGTAATCTCATCTGCTGGTTCTTGAATTGTGCAAAGAGCAACGAACTATGTTCGGGACATGTAGCTCAAGGAGCAACGGATATTATCCAGTTTACTAGCTTGTTTGTTTATTTGTTATACACATTGGGACGCCTTTGGGAAGTTGGGCCCAGGGATTGAGTCGAGTTACTGTCGGGCAGTAAGGACTGTCGGTTTAAATAATTTCACTTGATACCCATCTATCTAGGCGCCGCTTGCAGTTAGAAGTTTGTTGTAACCCGCGTGCTGGATCGACATGTACTCGAGCATGTCTCTTGATTGTTTGCGGGGTCGCTCCTCGTCGAGAGGTATAAGGTAGAATAGTAAAGGTTATAAGGCTGGATTCGTTTATTGTTAAGCACAAGTTCATTAACTATTATATGAAAACTCTAGTACCATTGCTACATCAAATTATCTAGTTGAACTGTTTCTACCAGTAAGATCACTCCTCGATATGTATCCAGTAGGTCACAGTTAATTCTTGCATTACCAGTTCTTTTATATGAATCTCACTAAGTCATTAAAGACTTATTTCTCATTTCTTCTGTCCATTCCTCGGGATAAAAATCAACATGGCAGCATGGATCAAGTGAATACTTGTTCAAGCGTGCATTTTGGAACATTCGTGTTTTGTCACTAGTGCATAATCATTAAAGAGTCACATTGTTTGTAATACAAGACTTCAGCTGTATATATCAAAATATGTTTTATAAAACGTGTATGGTTTTGATCCTAAATAAGTGAGATCCCTTCATGTGAGTTACGTTTTAGTCTGAGTTGGGTAAAGTCACTGATCACCACCGAACCAACTCGAATCGGAGCATGGCTCGTAGAGCGCGGTCGTCACATCTTTGTTCTCCACTTAGCACACACTTTACACTTATCTTGGCTTAGCATGACACCACTCTTTGAACGCTACGGTTTCTTAGTTCATCATCATATTTGTTATAGTTTGAGTATACCGCATTATCTTTACTCTAGTGTAATAGTTCATATTCGGACTTGCCGCACTTTGACACATCATTTGTATCTCACTATAAGATCAAAATATAGCACCATGTTACTTGTAAATGTATTGGAGATTATGCTATCTTGGACCGGCCCTTCATATACCGGCACTCATAATAACCGTGACCACATTTGCATCATTTGGCTCCACTTGAAGAGTTCTCTCCACAAGAAGGATGGTCCTCGCAAGACATTGAAGATCATTAGATTAGATCATAGTTATGACAATGTTTGGCTTGTTAGGCTTTCTTATGTTAATGTTATGGGTTGCTTTTGCACTAAGTCTCTTACGAGGTACACGGGTTTAGGGTGCGCTCTTTTATGTAATAATTCTAGTACTAGTTGTGTGCTCCTTTGGTGGAGGAACTGTCCCAAACAAGTGCCCGCCTTCGTCTTGCACACTCAAACTTTGGGTGTGATCCACGGCGGTCAAGTACTTGTGGAAAGGACCAAAACTTGCGGCTTAATTTGTTTGCTTGTCGTTGGCCCTTGTTCGGGTTTTAAGCAGGTCCCCACTGGGAGATAAATCACGACTCGCATACTCCACCTTTCGGTATGATTCTTGCGGGTTTGTCTCGTAGGGACTTTGTAGACAACTCTTTGGGCTTTGTTTTTCTTTTGGGTCGGCTGTTTCAGCCTTCTTAGTATCGGTTAGATGTCTTTAAAACAGTCTTGGTAGGGTACACCAAGCGGTCTTTATTGTGTTGTACCCCCATCTTTCCTTTTTGTTATATAATCACTATTTTATCATGATAGTTAGGCCAACCCAAAGAATAATTGGATCGAGCCTAACGATTTGGTGATCCACCACATATCGGGGATCCAATATCAAAGATTTGTACTCGATATAGAGTTGCATAACGAATATTCATATTCGTTCTGGTATTGCTCACCTCAGAATTTGCCGAATTGGTCCCACCCTTCGAGGTCTATATAGCCCCGCCCCGCATACCGAGGCAGGTTCACTAATTGCAACATCACCTCAGCTTACATATCGAATATCAATATTCGATATCTTGATACCCAATATACGTATATCTCTAATATACCTGATATATTCGACATCTTCCAGCATTCAATATTATGCCACTACCAATATCTGATCATCGTCGATATCATCCCCTATATCACGAGACCTAATATCTTATAATATTCGACATACGCAACTTTCGACATCAAACATAGACCAAAATTAATCTTATATTTAGTATATAGTTATTGTACAACGTCGAGGCATATCCTAGTCAATTGTATAAGCGCTACTGACAAAGTTAATCTTATCAACTCGTATGTGTTATAGATTAGCATAATTTATATTAGGTTCAAGGTTATTCTTGTAATCTTTATATCTGTCTATAAGCTACGATCTTGTACCAAACTATTGGCACCGTCTGTGGGAACACCAATTTTCTTGATAGGATAGCCACGGTCTGCTATAGCGATGAAGAGTGGAGAAGCATGAGGTTGCAGTAACATGAGGTTGAGGTAAAGGAAGTGATTGAGAAGTTGAAAGCATGACCCATTTACAAGACCCGTTATGCGGAATGCTCAGCAACATCGTGTTGGTCTTCAAGAAGGAGGCAACATGGAGGATGTGTGTGGACTATACCGATTTAAATACGCATTGCCCTCGAGACCTTTTCCCCTTGCCAAGGTTCGATTTATTGGTGGATTCGACTGGGTGTTCCTTATTCAGCTTTATGGACGCCAAGAGTGGTTTCCATCAGATATTCATGGCGTTAGACGACCAAGACAAAATAGCTTTTTTTAACAGATACTGCCATTCGACCTAAGGAAGGTGGGGGCAACCTTCCAGAGATTAATGGCCAAGATTTTTTATAGTCCTATCAGAAAATCTATGGAGGTCTACGTCGATCAATGCTAGTAAAAATTTTAAGGCTAAAGATCATGTGACAAACTTGAAAGAGTTATTCGAGATCATAAAGAATTATGGTAGGAAGCTCAACCTAAAGAAGTGTACGTTTGGTGTGCCACCCGATAAGGTTTTGGGGTACATGGTCAATAAGAGAGGCATAGAGGCCAACCAAGACAAGATTCAGGCGGTCATGGATCTACCATCCCCGCGCTTTGTGAGAGTCGTCTAGTGTTAGGTCGAGCAGATTACGGCGTTAGGATGGTTTATTGCTACCTCAAACGAGAAGAGTGTGTCCTTCTTTAAGGTGTTGAAGAAGGCTACCAACTTTCAATGGTCAGAGGAATGTGAAAAGGCTTTCCAACAACTCAAGAAATATTTGATGTCTCATCCGCTTTTAGCAAAGCTAGAAGCGGGAGAAGTGATCTATATACAATTGGCCTTTTCTGCCAATGTCATTAATACCGTCCTTGTTAAGGATGCTGATGGTAAGCAGCTACCTATACATTACATCAACCACGTGCTCCACGGAGCCGAAAGAAAGTATTTGGAGATTTAGCTTTTTGCAATAGCAATAGTTATGACAACCCGAAAGTTGAAGCCTTACTTCCAATCTCATCTGGTGAATGTAATCATAGATAAGCCATTCCCACGGATAATGTCACGTCCAAAGACTTTTGTCCGCTTGGTGAAATGGGCGATAGAGCTAAGCGAATTTGGACTGGAATATCAGTCTCGAAAGCTATTAAGGCCCAAGTGTTGTTGATTTCATGGCGGAGACCTTGGGGGAACAATGTTAAACAGTCTATTAACCTTATCTTTAACATAGCATGGGACCTCGGTCCTAGTCAAGAGCACTCAACTTGGTTGTTGCATGTGGACGGGTCATCTACAGTCAATGGAGGCAGGGCAGGAATACACATCGTCTCGTTCGACCGAAAAGAACTTGATTCTGCCATTAGCCTAAATTTTTCAATTACTAATAATGAGGATGAATACAATGCGGTATTGTCAGGCGTGCGCATGGCAACTCAGAGCACTAATCACTTGGAAGATTTTACTAATTCCCAATTAATCGCCAATCACTACCCAGGATCGTTCAAGGCCAAAGAAGAGACAATATTCTTATATTTGGCCAAGCTAAAGGCTCTAGCAACAGAATTCGGAGTGGTTAACCTATCACATATTCCAAGGTCAGAAAACACGAAGGCAGGTGCACTTTCCAAATTTGCCAATTCATCGGACAAGTTTGTAGAAAATATGATAATTTTGTTGGCCATGAATAGACAAGCAATAGAAGTCTCAAAATTTAGTAAAGTTTGGAACAATGTGTAATTTATCTTCCTAATACAAGAAGCCCCAAGTTGGAAGTATGATATTTTTCAATACCTACAAAATGGAACTCTACCTGAGGACGTCAATGCTCGGTGCCGTCTTAAATACAGGGCATATTGGTTCACCATCCACCAAGGAGAATTGTATAAGAGATCATTTGAGGGTCCCCTACTTAGATGTTTATCCCCTGATTAGGCGAACTATATCATGTCTGAAATCCATGGTGGTTGTTGAGGTAACCACTCAGGGGTCGCGCATTGGCCCAGAAGATATTAAGGCAAGTGTATTACTGGCCAACCTTATCGAAGGACGTTACACAATTTTCATGCAACTGCGAAAGTTACCAATATTGTGCTAGGCTGATACACCAACCTGGAGTGCCGATGCAACCACTAGAGATCACTTGTCCTTTTGACCAATGGGGGCATCGACATAGTTAGAACTCTACCCATAGCCAAAGGTTAGAAGAAGTTCTTGCTACTCGCAGTTGAATATTTCACAAAATGGGTGGAAGTAGAGGCTCTTGCAACCATTGTTGAAAAAAAATGATAGAATTCATCTGGAAAAATATCATTTATCGCTCCGGGCTCCCGATGGCACTGATTTATGATAATGGCACACAGTTATGTAGAAAAAAATGGCGACAAGGTGTAAAGAACTAAAAAATTTACCCAGCACTCGGCAGTTGCAGACCCACAACCCAATGGACAAGTCGAGTCTACGAATAAAACTTTGAAAGAATACTTAGAACGACGACCCCATTCCACGGGAAAAAGTTGGATAGACGAACTCTAGAGGATCCTATGGGCATACTGAACCACACCTCGCACTTCTAGTTGTGAGGCGTAATATATACTGGTCTATGGCTCGGAAGCGGATGTCCCAACCTAGATAGGGATGCCCACCTACCGCATTGCAGAATATTACCCCGAGTAATCAACACGATTATGGCAGATGGATCTTGATATGATTGGTTATACAAGGGACCATGCATATCAGCAGACAATTACGTTTAAGGTAGCTACAGAGAAAACCTTTGATAAACGCGTTCACCTGCACAACTTGCAAGTTGCGGATCTCATCCTCAAGAGCGTAAAAGCAGTAAGCATGTCGGCAAACTCCAACCGAATTAGGATGGACCTGACCGGGTTACTTGAGCAAGCTCCACGAGCCATTACTATTAGGAGGATTCGCATAGGGATCCCTTACCTCGCCCTTAGAACGTGCAACACTTACGAAGTTTCTATAGTTAATTTATCATGTCTTGTACTTGAACTATGCAAAGCTTTATTCCTTGTTCGGGATACATAGGAAGCCATTTATATTTTAAACTCTTATCTCCTTATGTCAGCGTGTAACAAAAATTGGAGGATGTCTTGGAGGTCACTTGCCAATATAAGGCACCAACATAGTAGATACGGCAAGAAAAAGTGATTCCACACAATGAGACGCCTACACTCGGCAAATGTTTATACCCTAGTGTTAAATATGCTGCCAAAAAAAATAAAGTGATGCCACCACGGCAGAACGCCTACACTCGGTAGATGTTTATACCCTACTGGCAAATATGCTAACAAAATAGCATAAAGTGATGCCACCACGGCAGAATGTCTACACCCGGCTAATGTTTATACCCTAGTGGTAAATATGCTGACAAACAGGCATAAAGTGATGCCACCACAGCAGAACCCCTACACTCGGCAAATGTTTATACCCTAGTGGTAAATATGCTAACGAAATAGCATAAAGTGATGCCACCATGGCAGAACACATATACTTGCCGAATGTTCATACCTTAGTGGTAAATATGCTAACACAATTGCATGAAATGAGGCCACCACGGCAGGACGCTTATACCAGTAAATATTCATACCCTTACGATAAAAATGCTCACAACACAGTAGACACTTTTGACACAAAGAAATATCAATCAAAAGCAAACAATACAACAATAAAATGAATCACATCTCATGGCAGCTTACAATAATCATAACAATGTATGGCTCAAAACCGCAACATATATTCTAGATATATGCACATTGTGAATACGCAGTTCAATACAGCAACATAATCTCTATATTAATCGTCAAATACATCATTGATATATTCGCCATAGATCTCAGCATGAATTTCTTCCGTCGTCAATCCAAATGACATCGAAGAACTTAGGCCACTACTACTTGCCCATAGCCAAGGCTCATCATTCATTTCTTCGGCCATCTGAGATATTTCTCCCAAAGCACATGGGTCTGCATTCCTTATTATCCTACTGGAACTGCTACGACCCGGTCCCAAAGGAGGAGCAACACCCACATCAACCGGCGCGTTTGAGCCCGCTTGAAGCTCTAGAGAAAGGCAGACAGCATTTGGTCTATCATTGAGTATTTGATCACTCGCCATATTGTGGTCATTGTTGGCACCAAATTCCTCATCCAAGGCTACTTGAACATTAAAATCTCATGGACCTTGATCATTGACGGCGACGGGGGATATAGGCCTCTCATCCTCCCTACCAAGAGTAGGGGTAAATCCAACCATGAACAACCCTCCATCCTGTGTTAGGGGAAATAATGGATCCTCCGGTCCAAACAGTACAAAATCATCATTCGTTGAAGCTGATGGCGTCCCCATATCTGGCTCCAATTTGGGATTCAACATGCTAGCATCGAATCCCGCCCCTAGGAACCCTATACGCCCAATCTGGCCAACTGTGAGATCCATGTCGAATTTGATATCCTTCTCTCCGTGAGCATAGCTAATATAATTAAAGGTTGATGCCAAGAATTCTTTGGCAACCTCTTGCTTATAGCGATAGGATTCAAGATAACCAACACGCTCAACCAAGCTTGCAGTATGCGTCTCAAGGCTCTCCATCGAGGACATATGCACATTCCTCTCCCTTTTCAGTATGTCATTACGTTGGCACAATTGCTCTGATTCTTCCTTTGCATGCTAAAGTTCCTTGTTCATCTCCTCTGTTTCAACTAGGGCCTTATAGGCCTCTTCATTGGCCTTTTGCTCTTCGTACTCGGCTTTTTGTTGTTGAGCATGAAACACATCCTGAGATATCTCGGCCAACGCAATTTAATAACGCATATGATCCACAATACCATCATGTCTAGTCTGGGTCTCTGCTAACAACAAATGATCTTCACAAATTGCATGAAATAATTCCCAAGCTACAAGAACAAAAAGACCAATAAGGTCAACATATCATAAAATGCAACAATTTGATAGATTACTGGTGAAAATCCTCACCGCATAGTACAACATGACACACATGCAAAGGACCCCACACGCCCCAATGCACGAATCAATGTTGCAGGATCAACAGCGAGATATATTTGATCCATGTAGGTGGTGTCATCTTCTTCCCTCAGCACGTGACCGTTTATTCTCATGGATAATCATTCTGAATTGGGCTTGGTCGAAAAGTTGCAGTTAGGCCTCTTAGCCCAAATACGGCCATCCTCGTTTTGCCGAGAACAGCGTTTACATTGACCCTAGCTCGTGTTAGGCAGATCCCAAGGTACATCGCTAGATGATGGTGTTTATGTGCCAACGGTCTCCCCTGCACTTGGCCTAACATCTCTTGTAGCAAAGTTAGCTCCTTTGGGAGGCCATGTGCCAACATTTTTGCCCTCTGGTGACACGGGACTTGTCGGTATATTTTCTTGGCATTCAGTGATAGCTGGCCTTGTTGGCCTTCCACTTGGAGAAGTAGTCTCGTCAGCATCCCGAGTACTTGGATCGGCTCCGCTAGAGCTTGCCTCGTCGTTTCCACCACTTCTGCTACCAGCAATTTGTTCTTTAGTGTAAAGGTACCAATAATTGGCTAGAGCATCCGGAGGTAATGGCAGGAATGCTGGTAAACGAGGCGGGTTTGCATCTAACCGCGCCTTATATGTGACTTTCATAAGCGCATTGTGTTGGATATTAGCCTGGATAATCGTCTAATTTTGAATCTGGCCCCGAGTCCCAATGAATATGTAACCTCCTTACTATATTGGTCTAATAACCAAATGGTGTGCCTCAAACTGTGACTTCGCTCATACAGGCGAAGGCGGGGCACATTCACATGGGCAGATAACCTAGGGACCACCATCATTGCATTATCCAAAGGGTCCTTAATCTGGGCACCAGAGGGTATTTCTCCTTCCTATGTTCTATTTTCAGGTGGAGTATTCTCCTGGTTAGCATTCCCAGTTCGTTTTTCGGTACATACGATCTTGGGGGAACAACCTCTTTGCGACGATGGGGGTTCTTTGTGCGAACCATTCCTCACCTGCAAGAAACATACTTACACTTAGCACGGTGAATCAAACTGCCACATATCGAAACTTGGCATATCAAATATTTACATCGGAAGTCAGCATATTGAAAATCCACATCGAAAGTTAGCATATCGAACATTTAAAATCGGATTTTCATGAAATATCGAAAATGCTACATTCGACATACCTTAAACTTTGATATGCTCTGAACATTCGATATCGCACTCCAGAAAAGACAAAAAGTTCGCCAATAAAATAATATGAATCGGACAAGGGGGGAACATCTTATATAATGATAAGAGATGGGCCTTAGTGGGTCACGACAGCAATAAATGCTTACCCATATCGGGCACAAGGATATCGAACATTTATATTTGATATTCATTCCGCTATATCGGGTTCTAGTCCCCGACATCATATAGAACCACAATAATTTGACATCTAGGAGGATCGGGTTATTTTTTGTACCCGCTAGAATTTCTGTTTTCTCCTCACACCAATGACTCCAAAACAATAGGGGAGTATCTCTGATTTAATTTTTTCGTCACTCACCTCGTATTTCGTATAATTCAAAAACTCGAGAGAGTTAGCGGTATCCCGCAACACGAAAATTATGAGTTCATAAACCAGACTAGAAATTTTAGAAAACAATACCCGTGGAAGTAAAGTAGTTTACGAGCTACCATCTACAATCGGTATGTCCCAAACTGGGGGGACTACATGATATGGGTACTTCTTGATATCTGGGCCAACCCAAAGAATAACTGGGTCGAGCCCAATGATTTGGTGATCCACCACATATCAGGGATCCGATATCGTCGATTTGTACCAGATATAGAGTTGCATATCGAATATTAATATTCGATATGGTACTACTCACCCCGAGATTCGCGAGATTGGTCCCACCCCTTCGAGGTCCATGTATATCCCCGATCTACATACCAAGGTAGATTCACTAATTGCAACATCACCTCAGCTTTGATATCGAATATCAATATTCGTTATACAAATATTCGATATTCTGATGCCCGAACCTTGATATATTCGACATCTCCTAGCATTCAATATTATATCACTACCAATATCTGATCATCGCCGATAGCATCCCCGACATCACGAGACCTGATATCGTCTAATATACGACATACGCAACTTTCAGCATCAAACGGAGACCAGAATTAATCTTATATTTAGTATATGGTTATCGTACAACGTCGAGGCGTGTCCTAGTCAATTGTATAGGTGTTCCGAACAAAGTTAATATTATCAACTCCAATGTGTTATAGATTAGCATAGTTTGTATTAGGTTCAAGGCTATTTCTGTAATCTTCATATTTGTCTGTAAGTTACGATCTTGTACCAAACTATAACTGCATCGCAAATTCAAAACCATTACATGGAAAATTTAATTTTAATTCAAGAAATTTCCAAAAAATGTGGTGAAAAGCACTAGAAGGTGTGTTCTTCACATTTTCTAGAAATATTGAATTCAAAATAAATTTCCAATGTAAGGGCTTTGAATTTTGTGATTCCATCACCACCACCAGAACCGTCTCGACGAGGAGAATATTATGTTCAAAATAATTTTTCATCGGTTCTTGGGTCGAATAGTCATCAAGTACACGATTGGGGCTAATCAATTGGGTTGATGAAGGTTAAGGAACAAATCGCTAATAAAATATCTTGGGAGGTGTGTCGCAAAAGTGGTCATAATTCAAGTGGTTTGATGATTTTATCCCTAAATGTAACATGCTACGATTTGTGTCCCCCAATGTATACATTTTCAATTCCAGACATCTAATGATTTTTTTGTATTTATATTTAACTATAATATTTTATATTATTATATTATGGTTTATAAAAATATCAGTATTTGACATGCCTTAATTTAGTAATATATTTGGTGTGATGTGTAGAAACCACGATAGCCCGAATTGGTTGATGAGTGTCTAAAAGTTAGAAAACAAAATACGTAAAACTGATGTGACTTTCTGTTATTTTTTTCATGTTGAATTAGAAAATATACCCTTGAAAACCCACAAACCTCTAGTTTACAACTTAAAAAAAGGAATTGCAATTTCAAACACTCAAAAAAATTTATGGCCAAAACAGTGGAGCAACAAAAGGCTCCAGGATAACTAAAAACTCAACCTAGTTTCGAGTCGTGAAATTTTAATTCTGTTAAGGGCAATTCTCATAAGTTAAGACATAAAAGAAACTAAGCTCACATAAATACCACATGACCAACAACAGAGGTGGCTGCCTAAAAGTCAACCTAGTTTCTAGATAAAAGATTCAACATAAGAATTTCTACTAATGTAACTTATGAGTTATGACACTAGAAATATGCTAGGCTTATTTTCCAACTCAATAAGCATTTTGGCAATCCAACATCTACAAAAAGCGCCATGGCGAAAACCATGGACAATGCAAAAAGTGAAGGGTATCTCGAAACTCACCCTAGTTTCAAAATTAAAGTTTTGACCAATGAGCTCTATGTCTCTGAAAAGTTTCTAAAGTCTAATTTTTAAATCAAGAAGTGTTTGTCAATTCAATGTTTATGGAATGAGTGATGACGTGAATTGCAAGGCCACGTAAAATTGAAAACATATGGTGAATTTGACCTATATATAGGTCAATGCTACGAGTACTACCCCAGTCATGGGGCCTTCGTTTCCCCCCAATGTATTGATTCCAACTTGAGCTCCATATCAAGTGGTCCATCCGACCCATATGCCTTAACACGAGTATACATTCGCCCTATTTGCTCTAAATTACCCTATTTGCTTTAACTTGACTAGAGAACTCAAAATATCAATCATTCACTCCAACCAAAAGCTTGGTGATCTCCAAGATATATTGAACTACGTTCAACTTGACTTGTTTTGAAGAATACATAGGCCTCCTGTTCTAGTCTCAGTTCTGCTTGAAATCAACAACTTTTTGCCTCTCACGTAGACAAGCTATTTGGTGTAACTGCTATTGCGTTAAGCATCGATGGGCCAAGACTGGGTCCATCCCATAAATCGCATGTAAGTTCGAGTTCAAGAGTGTAAAATATAAAGTTGATTTACGTTAAATCATATATCAGTCGGACGCGCAACTTTGAGGGAATGGTCTAATTTGCAGCGGGGTGTTGTGCCTCCCGCACTCACAACAGCGTGGGCCCCGTGTGGGCCTCATGCGTGTGAGGCCCATACCGCTGTGAGTGCGGGAGGCACAACAGCGGGCAGCCGATGCTCCCCAACTTTGAGTCAGTCAACAAAAACGTCGCATCAATAAAATAAGTAATCGTTATTGTCAACTTGTATTCGAAATATTTTAATATACAATGCCGTGGCACTCATACCATATATTGTACCCGTACACTCATTTTGCCGTACTTGTATGAGTTGTATCTATAAATGAAATGTGGCTCTTTTGTTGAATATGGCATAAAATTAACCTTTTTTTACAATGCACGCTAAATATATCATTATATAGAATTAGCTATTCCACACCTTACGAAATAGTAAATTATCAAAAACGTGTTCGATTAACAAAAATAATGCTATTACACGCTGTGCCATATATAAGTTAGAAAACTGAAAAGAATGAGCAGATAGGAGTTGGGTAGTTTAATTAAACTTAAGTTCATTGCTCTTATTTACGACATCCAATAAGATATTATTAATAACAGAAGTTCTCAAAATATGGTTGGACTTTGTTTAACTAATCTTAATTTTTTTGTGAAGTCACATCTAATTGATCCAATCACTAGAACTAGCTAGGAAGTTAACCTAACTAGTACGTGTTCGAACTTACCACAGCTAACCACATCCAATTAAAGTCCCAATACTCTTTAAGTTTTTCATCTATAAATAGTGACCAAATTTCTGATTCCAAATCAAACCATAACATATCTTCTTCTTACAAAACAAAACACAAAGCAGTCTACTAATGGCTTCCTCTTCTTTTCACTTTGCTCTCCTAGTGATCACGGCAACATCACTATTGAGCACGCATCCAAGCTCGGCGGCGCGTCATCTTCTACAAGCTAGTACGCCAGCACAACCAACATTACCGACTATTCCTCAACTACCCACCATACCGACCACTCTACCACCACTACCAACCATTCCTTTGCCAACACTTCCGACTGCTATTCCAACATTGCCCACAACCCTACCCACAGTGGCGCTACCTCCAGTTTCACTCCCTACAATGCCTTCTTTTCCTTCTATTCCGACCACAATGCCATCTATTCCGACTATCCCAACTACACTGCCTTCTTTTCCTTTCCTAGCACCTCCACCATCCAAATAAAGTAACTAGTTCTTTTTGGAACAAGAGACGCCTGCAGCATCATTGAGTTCTTGAGTTTATGCTATTTATTACTTCTTGGATTGTTTGTTTTATTCGCGTTGATATTTATCGTATCAGTACTAGTCGTGCTATTGATTTTTATGTTGTAACTTGCTCCAGCTTGTTGTACTATATATAAGATATTTTTATTCGATTGAGGTGAAACGATATACTCAACTCATTCTTCAATATACTACTTGAAAATTTGTACGCTTAGCTTTTCAAACTATTCAAAATATCACGATAAGTAATATACATCATAATTACGCTCATAAAGCTGAAATGTTTAGACACTAGGAGACCTAATATATAAAGCTCACGAGACAAAACCTTCGCAAACCAACAAATATTTCTTCTCTACAATTGAAAATTAAGTCCAGCCATTTTCTCGTAGGCTGTTTTGGAAATTATTTAAAGTTTACCATCTAATGTATATCACTCTCAATGGTGGTCATGTATTGAGTCAATTATCACTTTTGATCTGCTATTGTGCGAAAAAAATAAATTTATCTTTTTCAGACATATTATTCTTTTTAGGACAAATTAATATTTTTGCCCTATAAGCTTACCATTTTGATGAATCTGCCAATAACTACCGAATTCTTAGAAATAACCTACGAATTGGCCTTTTTTTAATTTTTATGCCCAGTCAGTGCCACATAGGAAAAAATGCGCTTATGTGGTTGTCACATGAAAAAAAGCCACACGCCACATCAATATATTTAAAACAAAAAATATATATTTTGTCTATGTGGCTGCCACATGTAATATATTTAAAATATAAATATATTTATATCCATATCCATAATATATATAAACATATAAAAAAATCTTTATGTATTAAAATATATCAAATATATATAAATATATAAAAAAGGAAAAAATTATAAATATAATTTTTTATTACTGAAATTACATTATATATATAAAAAATCATATTTAAAAAAATACTTAAAAAACATTATATATATACGTAAATATATAAATAATTAAAAAAAATTATTACTCAAATTTACAAAAAATAGCCCCCCACCCCCCCCCCCACTCGCTGCAACTCGCGTTTGCAGTAGTTGCGGCGTTGATCGACGCCGCCACTACTGCAACCGCGAGTTGTAGTGGTGGTGGCGTCAATCGACGCCGCCATCGCTGCAACTCGCGGGTGCAGCAGTGGTGGCGTCGATCCACTGCTGCAACCGGCTTGTTGCAGCTGGGGGTGGGGGTGCGGGGTGTGGGGGGTCTTTTTTTTTGTTTTTTAAAATTTTAGTAATAAAAATGATTTTTTAAATTATTTATATATTTAAGTATGTATATAATGTTTTTAAGTATTTTTTATATATTTATATATATTGTGGGGGGGTCTATTTTTTTTGTTTTTTTTTTATTTTAGTAATAAAAATGATTTTTTTTAATTATTTATATATATAATGTTTTTTAAGTATTTTTTTATATATTTGTATATATTATGGGGGGGTCTATTGTTTTTTAAAATTTTAGTAATAAAAATGATTTTTTTTAATTATTTATATATTTAAGTATATATATAATGTTTTTTTAAGTATTTTTTTATATATTTATATATATTATGGGGGGTCTATTTTTTTGTTTTTTTTAAATTTTAGTAATAAAAATGACTTTTTAAATTATTTATATATTTAAGTATATATATAATTTGTTTTAACTTTTTTTATATATTTATATATATTATGGATATAAATATATTTATGTTTTAAATATATTCCATGTGGCAGCCATGGCGTGTGTCTTTCCTTCCAAGTCGGCAGACACGTCACCGTTTTTTCCTATGTGGCACTGGCTGGCATAAAAATTGAAAAAAGGCCAATTCGTAGGTTATTTCTAAAAATTTGGTAGTTATTTGGCAGATTCCTTAAAAGGGCAAACTTACAGGGCAGGAATATTAATTTGTCCTTCTTTTTATAGGATAAATACTTAAAATCCCCTAGCTTATTGGTCATTTTTGACATTGTCCCCTCAAGAAAGTTTTTCACCACTATACCCGACTTATCCCAACTTTTAGCGAAATACTTCTTACCCATTTTTTGGTCAATTTTTGACGGAATAGTCTCTTCACGTGCAGGTCATGTGAGGCATAAAAGGGTATTCGTCCAATAATACCCAAAAGGGGTAGGGCTTGATTCAAAACGTGTCAAATGATTGTGATGTTGCTTCATGAGGAAATACATCAAGCATATACACCATAGATTTGTCATGATGTATTTATCCTTCTTTTATTTTGGTCGAAAAGTGAGATGCGACTTGCATTTGATGTCCAAAATTCAGCGTCCCAACCTACACGCATGCAAATTTGTAAACGTAAAAGTAACATACACGTCCCATTTGTGTAGAATTGCATACTAAACTTTTTATAGCACCATTGTCCACACCTCCACAAGAGACATTTTCATCGAAAAATCGATATTCCTTTTATTCAGGGTTTGGTTAGGTTTTCCCCTTTTGGCATATGCTTTCCGTTGTAATATCCAAATATTTGGAGGATGTAATTAAGTAGTATTTGATTTGTGCATTTGATTGTGACTATAATTATGCTTTGTATTTATCAATTAGGAAATGAATGTTGTTCTTTTGATTAGGAAAATATAGAAGCAAAAGATAGCATATCTTCAAAAGAGTAATGTTGGAAAAATATGTAAATTACTTTGTATGAATGATAATTGCGCGGTATATGTCATCTCCCAAACTTTATTCTCTACTGATGACCAAGTCCAGCCATTTTCTTATTGGCAATCTCCATTATTTAAAATTCAGCATTTATTTGTTTTGGTCATCTACTGAGTTAATGACCATCTTAGCTTGTTGATCGTCTACGGTGAGATGAGTTCACTTTTGTATTACCAACATAAGAATCATTACTACCATTTTTAATCGCTTATCCAGCATCTATTCCTTGTACTACAAAAGTTATTTGGTATTAATAAATGATGCTTGTCATTGCTAAAAAGAAATTTATCTTTCTGAAACATAATATTCATTATTTTATCAAAAAATATATGGCTCCGATTCTTGTACGTGATGTCCAAAGACCAAAATTCAGTGCTACTTGCAAAATCGTATGTATACGTGAAAGGTGCAGAGTGCATTTAAGGAAACTCAATTTTACTAGACAAAAGTTATAACTGTTTAAGATAATCTTGGGAGTATGAATTTTTCATTAACCAAAAAGGTATAAATAATAATTATAAAGCTAAGTCTAGTAACTAAATCACGATTACAAGTGAAAGATAAATATAAGAGATTACAAAAGATATACAAGAAAATAACTAGTTAGGTTTGTTAAGCCCAGCAAAATCGACGCTTCATCAGCAACGAAAAGTTTGGAACGCATGAGTTGAAAATGAGATCTAGCTAGGAGCTTGGTAAGAACATCAACAAGTTGGTCAAGAGTGTTAACGTAGAAAACTTTAAGGAAGCCTTTGTTAACAAGATCACAAACGAAGTGTAAATCAACGAAAATATGCTTCATCCTTTAGTGTTGCACCAGATAAAGAGAGAGACGAATAACTCCCATATTGTCACAACGAATGAGAGGCGAGGGAGGTAGAGGAAGACTCGATTTCACCAAACAAGTGTTGAATCCACTGAATTTTAGTCACGGCATTAGCAAGGGTGCGATATTCAGCCGCAGTCGGAGAGCGGGATATCGCGCGCTGCTTACGAGACGTCCAAGAGATAGGATTGAAGCCACGAATAAAAACACGCCGAAGTGGATGTACCATGCAAACTATTACCATCTCAATCAGCATCAGAATAGGTAAAAGAACAAAGGAAGTCCAGCGACGAAGGAGCAGAACGTGAGAAAGAGTGCCTTTAAATAACGCAAGATGTGTTTAAGGGCAGTCCCATCCTTTTAAGTAGAAGAAGCCGTGTGTTGTGCAAGCTTCAATACACTTAAATTAAATTTTTCGTGTATTGACTTTGAATTCTGCGACACCGTCACCACCATCAAAATTGTCTCAACGAAAGGAAGATTCTAGTCAAACTTTAAATATCTTTTCGACGATTTTTGGTCAAAAATTTGCCCAAAAATAGAAAATAGGATAATTCGCACAAACTACCAAAGTTTAGATCTTACAGGGTCTAAAAACAAAGATCTGGCCTTGTTTGCATAAAGTGCATATAGTTCGGGGATAAAAGCATCAAGCCTCCTGAACTATGCACGTTTTTGCGACTTGCACCCTAAATAAATTTAATAAGCATTTTGCCCCCTAAATTACGCACGTCTGTTCGATTTGCCCCGTCAGTGGATTTCCGTCATTTTTGGCCGGAATATTCCCCGTCATCAACTACCAAAATACATCTAGTACAACACATATGAGTCGGGTAGGAAAGAATAATCCGACCAAAAATGGACGAAAATACATTGAAGCGGAAAATCGCATTTTCGGCCATTTTTGGCCAGAATACCCTGTGCGAGGTGTTTTTTTCGCAACTTTTTGTCATCAACTAGCATAATACATCCAGTACTACACATATGAGTCGATTAGGGGGGAATATTCCGGCCAAAAATGACCAGAAATCCACAAAATGGGCAAATTGAACAGACGTGCATAGTTTAGGGGGCAAAACGCTTATTAAATTTGTTTAGTGTGCAAGTCACAAAAATGTGCATAGTTTAGGGGGCTTGATGCTTTTCTCCCTTATATTTATAAAGTCTTATAGTATATAAAAATGTTAGTATTTGATGTGCCTTAATTTAGTGAAATATGTGGTGTGATATGTAGAAATCATGATAGTCCGAGTTGGTTGATGAGTGTCTAGAAGTTTTAAAGGGGTCACAAAACAAAATGCGTAAAACTTGTGTGACCTACTATTACTTTTTCAGATCGAACTAGACAATGAGCCAATACCGTTGGAAGCCACAAACCCCTAGTTTACAACTAAAAAAGTGGATTGCAGTTTCAAATGCTAAAAAATTAATGGCCAAAATAATGGGCTACATAAGGCTCTAGAGTAACTCAAAACTCAACCTAGATTCGAGAAATGAAGTTTTAATTCTATATAAGGCAATTATCATAAGTTTAGACACTAATCTTAAAATTAAGCGCATATAAATACCCCATGGCCAAACAACAAAGGGGGACTGCTGCCTAAAACTCAACTTAGTTTCGAGATAAGAGATTTGACAAAGGAATTCTACTAATGAACCTTATCTTGCTAGAATATGCTGGAGCCTAGTTTCCAAATGCTATTACACGTTGTGCCACATGAAAGGTAAAAAACTCAAAAGAATGAGCAGATAGGAGTTGGGTAGTTTAAACTTAAGTGCAATGCTCTTATTTACGACATCCAATAAGATATAATTAATTATAGAAGTTCTCAGGACTTTGTTTAACTAATCTTTATTTTTTGGTGAAGTCTCAGCTAATTGATCCAATCACAACAGGAAGTTAACCTAACTAGTACGTGTTCGAACGTACCATAGTCCATAGCTAACCACCTCCAATTAAAGTCCCAAAACTCTTCAGTTTTTCATCTATAAATAGTGACCAAATTTCTGATTCCAAATCAAACCATAACTTAGCTTTTTCTTACAAAACAAAACACAAAGCAATCTACTAATGGCTTCCTCTTCTTTTCACTTAGCTCTCCTAGTGATCATGGCAACATTAGTATCGAGCATGCATCAAAGCTTCGCGGCACGTCACCTTCTACAAGCTAGTACGCAGGCACAACCAACATTACCAACTATTCCTCAACTACCCACCATACCAAACACTCTACCAACGCTACCGACCATTCCTTTGCCAACACTTCCGACTACTATTCCAACTTTGCCCACAACCCAACCCACAGTGGCGCTACCTCCCGTTTCACTCCCTACGATGCCTTCATTCCCTACTATTCCGACCACAATGCCATCTATTCCGACTATCCCAACTACGCTGCATTCTTTTCCTTTCCTAGCACCTCCACCATCCAAATAAAGTAACTAGTTCTTTTTGGAACAAGAGACGCCTGCAGCATCATTGAGTTCTTGTGTTTATGTTATTTATTACTTGTTGGATTGTTTGTTTTATTCGTGTTGATATTTCTCATATCAGTACTAGTCGTGCTATTGATTTTTATGTTGTAACTTTCACCATCTTGTTGTACTATATATAAGATATTTTTATTTGATTGAGGTGAAACGACATACACAACTCGTTCTTCAATATACTACTTAAGAATTTGTACATTTAGATTTTCAAACTATTCAAAATATCACGATAAGTAAAATACATCATAATTATGCTCATAAAGCTTAAATGTTTAGACACTAGGAGACCTAAAATAAAAAGCTCCCGAAACAAAACCTTCGTAGACGAACAAATATCTCTTCTCTACGAATGAAAATTAAGTCCAACCATTTTCTCGTAGGTTGTTTTAGAAATTATTTAAAGTTTACCATCTATTGTATATCACACTCAACGTTGGTCATGTATTGAGTTTGTTAGGGCCGTTTCTCACTCGGATTGGGCTAAGACCTGATCAGCCCAACATGGCTTAATTGATTTGGTTTTGTTTTAAATCATTAGGTTAAGTTAAATCTTAGATGGTAATTATCTTGATAATATTTCCATATTCATATAAGATATTACCTATCTTAAAGATTAACTTACATGTTACTAAGATATATCTCCGTATTATGTATATAGACATATTAGTAGGCATGTTCGGCTGGATATCTTGTATGATCATGCAGAATCTATTAGATTAAGCAAGAAGATATATTCGGATTGTAACAATAATATCGGTGCACTTATCACCTAAGGAAAAGAGATATTATGCGGATTGCAACTGAGAATATGTTGAAGATTCTGTCGCGCCTATATAAGGAGAAGACTCGACACAATTGAAAGATACTTTTAAAATGATAATTTGTGATTCAGTCTTGTATCGAGTCAAGACATTTTAGAGAAGCGCATTAAGTCAGAGGAACTCTGGAGTAGCTTAGTGTGTTCTTCGACTCAATCGAATATACCGAAAATAGTTGAGGGATAGGTGTTGCAACTGCAAATATTAGAGGGAGTATAAGATTTGGGTTGATGTAAAACCTACATTGTAAGTCTTAAGTAGGGTATTGTTTGAGTCAAACTTTCGGGTGCAAACCCCGTGGACTAGGACCATTTGGACCAAACCACATTAAAACCTTTGTGTTCTTTACAGTTTATATTTAACTGTCTTTTCACAATTCCAACAGCAAAACAGCTTTCAAACGTTAAAGAACTGTTATTTGTCTTACTTACGAGTGCAGTTGCAACTACTGTCAAGTGCAACTGCATCCAATTACAAGTAACATAGATCTAAGATCTTTCAGAGTTAATGATCACTTTTGATCTGCTGGGATTACTAATACTTGTTGAAGAAGATAAAGAAAATGGAGAGAGATGTGAGAGAATTTAGAGAGAGAATCAGAATTTTGCAGAATATTTTTTAAATCTCAAATCAACCAGGTGCATGCATACATATACTGAAAAGGACAAAATAGAATAATTGACTCGCGTGCACCACATGTGCCTCTGACATCATGCTGACATAATACTGATATAATATAAGTTTAACAGAAACGTAAAAATTGAAATGCGACTCTAACACTCCAATAATTGTGTCCACTCAGCTGTCACGTGTCGTCTCCCTAAAGCTGATGCTCATTAGCCCAAAACGGCATCGTTTTCTCCTTATATAAATAGCTTTCCACACACACTTTCACTTTCAGATGTGTGTTCTTCACTTTTGTCGAAAACCCTATTTCTTGTGCGATTCCATTTCTTCTTCACCGATTCTAATTGTTCTCCTTTAATTACTTGCAGGGATGTGACAATACCCCTCCCCCCCCCCCCCCCCTCCGTCGAAAAGGCCCTTGTCCCCAAGGGTCGAAAGATGGAGACTTGGCTGTCAGATCATGGAATTTTTAATTCTCATATAAGTTCCCTGAATGCCAGAGTAACCCCCTACAGAAGAAGAATGCATAGCAAGTAGGATTTGATCCCTTAAACCACCAGTAAAACCCACACAAACCCTGCCTTTAAATCGCAACACCCCATTAGTTAGGGAGAAATCAGAGAACATGTTGGGGTCAATAGCCTTAATAGCAGTGATATTAAGAAAGAAAGTGTCCTCAACATAACTAGCTTCCACATGTTGGACCCAAGTAGGTTGTAAGACAGAAATAGCAAAACAATCACCCTCATATGCCCCTCTCCTAGACAGAGCATCTGCAGCTCTATTGTTGAACCTTTCTTTTACTAGATGTCATAATCCAGCCCAATCCATCTTTGATGAAGAGTAGTGGTCACTTTCTGCTCTAGGAGGTACTTCAAGGACTGTTGGTCAGTCCTAATAGTGAAGTGATGCCCCTCCAAATATTGTTTCCATTTGTGGACAGCCAATAAGACTGCCAGAAATTCCCTCTCATAAATGGGCAATTGTTGATTCCTTGGGCACAAAACCTTACTAAGGAAAGCAGTTGGTCTGGATTCTTGCATCAAAACTACCCCAATACCAGTGCTACTTGCATTAGTCTCCAGCACAAATGGCTTGGTGAAGTCACAGCACAAATGGCTTGGTGAAGTTAGGAAGTGCTAACACTAGTGCAGTAGGCATAGCTTGTTTCAGTTGGTTGAAAGCTAATGTAGCTTCAGTAGACCACTAGAAAGAGTCCTTCTTCAATAACTGAGTAAGGGGTTTGCTCGTGAACTTTTAACTGTGGTGGGTGTAGGCCATGAAAGCATGCTAGATACCTTAGACTGATCAGTAGACACTCCATCAGAACTGATAATATGGCCCAGGTAATCAATGCTTGTTTGACCAAAAGCACACTTAGATCTTTTAGCAAATAACCCTTTGTTTCCTCAGAACCAACAACACTTGCTCAACATATTTTAAATGATCCTCCCAAGTAGCACTATACACTAAGATGTCATCAAGGAAAACTAGAACAAATTTCCTCAAAAAATGGGAGAAAACCTTGTTCATAAGATACTGGAAGGTGGCGCGGGCATTACAAAGCCCAAATGGCATCACCTTGAATTCAAACTGCCCATGGTGAGTTTGAAAAGCAGTCATATGAACATCCACCTTTCTCATCTTAATCTGGAAGTATTCAGATCTTAAATCAATTTTGGAGAAAAACTTAGCTCCAAAAATTTCATCCAACAACTCATCAATAACAGAGATGGGATATTCATGCTTAACTGTTAATGAGTTAAGGTATCTATAATCCACACACATCTACCAAGTGTAATCTGTCTTTTTAACCAAAATGACAAGAGATGCAAAAGCACTCTTTCTTGGTTGTATCATACCAGCAGCCATCAATTCACTAACCGCCTTCTCAATTTCATCCTTATGGGCATGTGAGTACATGTAGGGGTGTTGGTGCCTAGGAACACACTTCGTGGTTTGAGCACAATTTGATGCGCAATGTCCCTGTCAGTAGAGCAAGAATGTTGGGAGAATCCCCCTGGACTTCACCAATGGTAGAAATGCTAAAAAGTTATCTCACTTCCCCTACATCATCATGCAATAACTTGTGTAATGACTCAGTGGATATCATCTTACAAGAGTTAGTACCCTTAAAGGCCTGGAGGTCAATCCTCTCACCATTAACATGTATTCCAACAGTGACCTCTTTATAATCCAAAATGACTGGAGTACCCAGCTCCAGCCAATCTCCTCCTAGGACAACATGCCTTCCCCCCATCTTTAGTAACCTTAAAGGAAAAGAAAAGGCATGTCCCTGCATTACCCAAGCAAATTTAGCAACCCTCTTGCTGCTAATCAGTTTCCTACTATCAGCAACCTTAACCAGCATTGGTGGAGCTTCCTCAATTTGAACCCGCAAAGAGAGAACAGTTTCCTCATCAATGAAGTTGTTCGAGCTTCCACAGTCAACTAGATTCTGCAGATTTTGTTTCCCATATAGTCCACTTAACCTGAAAACTTTCCCACCTCCACTGCCAGATATGGCATTCAGTGAAACCACACCAAATTCCTGTATGGGATAGGGAGGTTCTTCAATATGATCATGCAACATATAACCAAGGTAAGCATCTTCTTCATCCTCTGTCAACATCAAGAAGAATTGCGTAGCTTTGCACTTATGTCCAAACTGATAGGCCTCATCACAACTGAAACAAAGGCCTTGTTCCCTTCTAGCCCTCATCTCAACTGCACTAAGCATCTTTCGGGAAGAGTGAGGGTTGTTGTGAGAAAGGGTGACAGATTTGGGTTGTGTTAACTCAGGTTTCTTACTGAAATGGTTGTAAAGAACACCCCTGCTTTTGGGTTTCCTTATAGCTTCGAGGGTTGTTTCATGGCCAAATCTATGGCTTCTTGCATGGTAGTGGGGTCAAATAGAGCCAAAAAGGATTGTAAATCCTCATGCAGACCACTTAAAAAGCTAGCAACCAAGTACCCCTCAGTTATCTCCCTCATACTAACAAGGACCATGTAGGAACTAAGTTCCTCAAATTTCTCAATGTATTAATCCAGTGTACCTGTTTGCACCAGTTTATTAAACTCAGCCACGATTTTAGCCTCTTTCAGCTCTTCAAATTGTGTTGCTACCAGCTTAAGAAACTGTGACCAACTAGTGTTGTAAAGCATGTGGTTATAATTCTGAAACCACATAGCTGCTTCCCCTTCAAAGCTCAATGAAGCTAGGATAACCTTTTGAGAGTCAGGTATATTAGGTATTAAAAATACCCAATGCACTTCATGACCCAATCTCTGGGGTTAGAACCATTAAAGTGAGGAAAATCAATATTAGGCATAGGGTTTATACCATGTATGATATTCTGGGACTGGTGATTATCAGATCCAATGTTGTTGTGTGGTTTAAATGGTTGTTGAGTTGCTGATGTTTGTGATTGTGTCATATAGGGGGATTTTGTTGATGGTGAGCCTTGTAGCACTGGATTAACACGATCAGTTGTATCATGCCGCTCCACTAGTTTTGAGAGCTGGATTTGCAGGGTATGCAGTGTCGAGTTAACTGAGTGGTAGCGTTCACCGTCAATCGTCACCTGATCACGCAATACTTGTGTCATGGCCCCGATTTGATCATGTAGGTTCAGCTCAACGGATTCGCGCCGCACTTGTTCAGTTTGTAGGGAATCGAGAATATTTTTTTGGGTTTCTTCTATTTTTTTCTGATTTTCTTGTAATTCTTTTAAACGGTTGGTGTCTACCATTGTAAAAGATGCCCAGAATTTAGCTAAACTGATACCAAATGTTGGGATTACTAAAACTTGTTGAAGAAGATAAAGAAATGGGAGAAAGATGTGAGAGAATTTAGAGAGAGAATCAGAATTTTGCTGAATATTTTTTATATCTCAAATCAGCAAGGTGCATGCATACATATACTGAAAATGATAAAATAGAAATAACTGACTCTCGTGCACCACATATGCCGCTGACATCATGCTGACATAACTCTGATATAATATAAAAGTTTAACAGAAACGTAAAAGTAGAAATGCGACTCTAACACTCCAACAATTGTGTCGACTCAACTGCCACATGTCGTCTCCCTAAAGGTGCTGCTCCTTAGCCCAAATCGACATCGTTTCCTCCTTCTATAAATAGCTTTCCACACACACTTTCACTCTCAGGTGTGTGTTCTTCACTTTTGTCGGAAACCTTATTTCTTGTGCGATTCCATTTCTTCTTCACCGATTCTAACTCTTCTCCTTTTATTACTTACTTGCAGGGATGTGACATGATCCTGCGAGAAAATTGAATTTATCTTTTTCAAACATATTATTCTTTTATTTTGGTTGAAAAATGAGATGCGTCTTGCATGTGAATTGTGATGTACGAAATTCAGCGTCCCAATTAACCTACACGCATATGCTTTCCGTTGTAATATCCAAATATTTGGAGGATGTAAGTGTTATTATTAAAATCAGTTATTGATGGAAACTATCTCATGCTTGCCAGATTTTCATGTGTGATTTGTATCCTCAGTTCACTCTAATAGGTGGTGATTATTTTTTGATTTGTGTATTCACAATAGTGTGTATGTGTCTCCTTGAAATTAAGTGAATCCATGGTTCTCAATTCATTTCGCATTTGAGTTAAGTGAATGCGTAAATATTCATTTGGCAAAAATTGATTCGCGTAGCGGAGCATCACCATGCTGGAACTTCATGATTTGTCCGCATAGTTGTGGTGATAAGCTCCGCATAGGAAAAAGAAAAGGGGACGTGCCTACCTACAAGTAGTGCATGGTCAGAAGCCCGATGAATTTGATTCTTTTGTTAGACAGCAGATCCTAATGTAACTGATAAATGGTGGTTACTGTAAGTTTTGGTGAATTATCAACTTATCGACCTGCATTTGGAACGTCTTTAATCCAATACAATGGGTAGAAAGTGAGGCTAAGAATCTCTGGTCAGAAGCAGGCGTTTGTTGCCGTATATTTCTTCCTTTCAACATATAGAAACTGCCTCAATGAATGAATTCATCAAACAATATCATCTCTCATATATTAACTTATACGAGAAGTGTAAAGAATGATAACCATCTTTAGAATTTAAGCTTTTGAAGAAAAGGCATCTTGTCAGAAAATGGCGGATCAGAGTATTTTCCTGTTAGAATCTCTGACACAACGTACTGATTTGCTGCTTCGGTGTAATGGATACCGTCCCAGTTTACGTATTCTGTGCTGTCAGTGCAACCTTTGGCTGTGACAGAACTTCCGTTGATAACTTTAGTTTGACCACAGGAAATCCGACTGTCGTAGTTCAATGGTGGACCTCCATACCCGCAACATGCCATCAAGGGCTGCTCGAATCCTGTAAATGTTGGTACGTAATTAAATTCATGATTTCAGAGATGATTTGGTTAGTGAGAAATTCCTTCGGTAGGTGAATGTGGTTTCTTATTGCTTTGAAAGTTTAAGTTCTAATAGTGTAGTAGAAGAAATGAAATATGAGAAGGAAGTTAAAACCGAGAGTTCTCTGCATTGTATTTTAGTTTGTAGAGCGTTTAGTATGTGTAGTATAGCTGCATTGAGAAATCTAATTTTGCTCTCAGTTTTAGCGCATGTAGTCCAACCTTGAAGAACATGGGGGTAAACTAAGCTGAATGTATTTGTTAGAGGTAAAGAAATCTGACTAAACGCACGGATGAGGTATGTTAAGGGATAATACATGGTTTTCTTTTACAATTTACTCATGTTTGTCTTACAATGTTAGGATTATAAGAAATTACTGTTGAAGATTCAAGATGTGAAATTACTGAAAGCGAGGAAACGACGATGGCTTACAAGGTGTCTGCTTTCTTGACTGGATGTCTAACAGGATAACTAATATATGAACTAACTCTTTCCAGATGCCATTCATTGTTACTCTGTTTAATAGAAGAAATAATGTTATGAATAAATCAGTATTACTTACCATATCTGGAATAGTTTGATATGAGATTGGACTTGATTCTGAAAATGTCGACATACGTCACATTTGCATCTTGATATTGGCCTTGCAACTTTTTAGTGAGTGCGTGAAGTTGCAGATTGAGAAGTCTGGAAGCTTGATTGTGAGTACTGACACAGCCAAGTTCATCTAGCTTCGATGGATCAGTTCCGAATTTCGCAATATTCTGAGGTAAGCAACCTAGGGGACCTGTGTTGTGAATCCAAAAGTTTCTTGCCCCTTGATCATATAATTTCTGTTGGGAGAAAGGTAAATAAACATTCAGCAGATATATTGGATTTTACAGTATATTCAGTAGTCTATTTGCTGACGCTGAATATGATAGAAAGTTGTTTTGCTATTAGTCCTACAACTGTTGTGTAATATGTAGTTCATATCATGTGTTCATCATGTAATTTACCTGAATGCCATTTTCAAATTCTGATAAAATTGTTGGAATCGAAGCAAGGATTTGGTCGAACGTCTTAGAATAAAAGGCACCTGCGAGATCATTCTGGCCTATGTCAAACGTGTATAGTGCTCTTGGGAAAGAATCTTGGGAGGGAATGTACTTGTCAAACTTCTTACCTGCAAAACACCAGAGTTACTACATAACGATTTTGTGAACTAATACTATGTTTTCAGACAAGTGAAATGCTTGTAAGATTATAGTAATACTTGTGGACTGGATTTCTTGAACTTTTGCCTTGAATCTAAAAAACTGAGCCACTTGAATCGCAAATGAAAATGGGCTCACTGAAGTTGCAGTGGCCGGAAGTATGGTCGAGCCTGCAGCCGCAAAGTTGCATCCTCGTCTGAAGTTTGGTAAACCGATGGCCTCCAAATACGCATTCAGAAACGGTAAGTCCATTGCATCCACTGTCACATTATACAAAAAACGTTAAAATCGTTTGCCTTGCATTCTATCTGAAATGTAACAATTCAGACAAGTCTCTTTACTTAGGAAATCGATAATCAATCGCCCGTCAGAGAACCTCCCGGACGGTTTCTTGAAGTAAGTCTGTCCATTAGGCGGGTCGAGGCTTTCGGCTAGACCCGCAACTAGATCGCCTGTGTCGGAGTTCGAGTCGCCGAAGTTGAAAACTGCAGGATAGTTGAAATCAATGGATTTTGCTAGAGGAATGCAGATTGCCAGGAGTAATATGAGAATTTTGAAGGTACAAGCAATTAATGCCATGTTGAAATGTGAATAGAAGTGGACGGTATTGTGTAGCTATAAAGGTTGTGATGTTTCTTTTGGTTGCACTCAAAGATATCTTCCTAATATGGATTACTCTTAAGACAGTGCTGAGCCTTTGTCACGGGTATGCTGGTTGCTGAATTGTCAATTTTCAGTTTTGGTCTAAAAATCGAAATAAAGTTAAAAAAAAATGGGTAAGAAATACTGTTCTTAAAACATAATATTATTATATATGTAGTGTGTGTTACTGTGTAAAGATTTGATTTTATATGGCGGTTTATTTTGTTTTATATGTTTTTAATATAATTTTTCCTAAGATTGAGTGCTTTAAGCATGGGTGATAATGATAAGGTCTTTTTGCAATTTGACAACCTAAATATTTAGCTTCATCATTGCTAATCTAGTTTGTCATAGTTCAAAATTTGGGGTTAATTACTTAATTCTCACAATTCCAAAAGGGGGTTTAATCTTGCAACTGTTAATATAATTGCTTGTGCTAAAAGTCTTAAGTCTCCATGTTTGATACTGAATGAATACTAAAATTTGGTGGAAGGTTATTCTTTCCCATTAGTTGGTTTCTTAATTTGGTAAATTGGGTAGTTTTCAATTCGTTATGTTGCAGTTTGATGTGAATTTAGTTTCCAACCATTACCTTGTGCATTAAGATCCTATCATGAATCTAATCTAAGTATTATAAAAAGTGAAACATTGTTTGACACTAGGGACCAATAATTTGAGATTATATTTCTGGTATCATGAAGATCCATTGGCTAATAATTGTTTCAAAAGAGCCCCATACCTCACCTCACCCCCACCCTACCCAACCCCACCACTCATATAACTTGTAATTGTGGGAAACTATCTTCATACAGAAACTATGACAAAGAAAAAGAGACCAACACTTAAATCAACCTCCAACAAAATTCTCAGCCAACATAAGTTTTACGTTGAAGCAAACAGAACTAATCAAGACTTAAAACAATGAAGCATCAAATCAGTACATCGGTTCATATCTTATATAGGCAATAAAGAGATGGAACCACATTTGCACACTCAAAAAAATCAACATAATTTACCCTCACATTTTTATCTCTTTCTCTAAAGAACAAACAATTAACAAAGAAGCTATAAAATGGTTTACATCATCCTATCTAGGACCAGTCGGATGCTCCGAGATACTCATCGTCCATTCGCCAGATGCCGATGAAGTCGAGATTCTCGACAGTGTCTGGAAAATATCATCCATATTAGGACGATGAGAAGGATCCTTCATGAGGCAGTTATCGATCAATCTAAACAGAACGATAGCAAGCTCCATCTGATACTCCCCTTGCAACACAGGATCCATCAGGTTTCTCACATTTTCTCGTCCATTTTCTTTGTCGAAAACAGGACTCAACACCTCTGATAACTGCACATTGCCTTCTTGATACAACAAAGAAACTTCTTTTCCTGTTACAATCTCCAACATCAGCACGCCAAATGCATACACATCGAGCTTCGGCGAAATAAATCCATTCTCCAGATACTCGGGCGCCATGTAGCCTTTCGTTCCAACAATGTGCCTCGTTAACGCAAAATGACCCTCTTGCCCCTCAGCCGACCTCGCCAGGCCAAAGTTTGCTATTTTCGCCCTGAAATCCTTATCGAGAAGGACGTTGCTCCCGTTCAAATCTTTATGAACGTGGGGCGGAGAAGTGTAACGATGGAGATAATTTAGCCCTGCCACGATATCCAGAGCAATTTGCAGCCTTTGAGTCCAATTCAAATTCTTACGGCGACTATCTTCGTCGCTCTTTTGGAATATCCAATCGTTCAATGTTCCGTTCGAGGCGTACTCGTAGACAAGATACCAATTCCCCTCGTTGAAACAGACGCCGGATAAACGAATTAGATTGAAATGGTTGATCTTGTTAAGTAAATTGATCTCTTTCGACACATCTCCACCGTTCATTTTCTTGATGGCCGCCAAATCCCCGTTGATCGTTCCGCGATAAACCGATGACCCTTCGATCTTGAAACTCTCATTGAAATCCCCTGTTGCTGATTTGAGCTCCTTAAAAGAGTAAACTTTAAGAGACTGAGCTATTGATGATAAGCTGTCAAGAAACTCTTGTGACTCCAAATCCTCCACTTTGTTAAGTGGCTTCTCAACAGATTCAAAGCTTTGTGATGACACCACTACTTGTTCACTACCCTTTGTTCTCTTTCTCTTTCTCTTACCACAAAACAAAACACCACCTATGACTAATCCAAGAACAACAAGTCCAACAACAACACCAACCACCACATATATCCACGTCCTATTCGAACCGCCACTTGGCGGAGGACTTCTCCCCCCCGGTGGGGCCGTGGAAGACGGCGGTGATACCGGTTGCGCGCCACCGCTGACTTGAGAGCTCGTGGGAGGATCACGAAGCGGGACCAAAAGCGTCGTAAATGGAAAAATAGTGTTGTCTTGATCAGATAGCTCATTAGCTCCAAGTACTTGTTCTGTCCCAACACCAAACCTATCACCAATAGCCGAAACCGAATCACCGGAGGCCACGACGTAGCTCAAGAGATAATTGAACCCGGAATCGCTCTGATTCCTCGTGACACACGCGCACCTCAATGGAACAGTGATCCTCGTACCGGGGAAAATCGGACCCCCCCTAAGGACACCGCGGTTCTGGTCCCGAATGGCAGGGCACGTCGAGAGCCCCTCAAACGTCGTGCTCGGGATTTGAAGCTCGGTGTCGTTGGTTCGGATTGTGTAGGTGGTGTTGGCTTGGTAGTATCGGTTGGTGCACGAGCACGTAACGGGGATTAGGACGACCGTGTTTCTTGCGAAGGTCGTGGATATCGGGACGGAGTTGAGCTGAGAGAGTTGTGTGGCGTTGATGGAGAAGAGGGTGGAGATGGTGGAGATGGAGGTGTAAGTTGGCGTGGAGATGAATGTTAGAAAAGATTGGCATGTTTGGTTTAGACCGTTGCATGTGTAACCGAATGTTGAGGTTGTGTTTGAGTTGTTTGTTTGGTCGCATTGTGTAACTGCTTGTCTGATGTATGGTTGTTGTGAGAGGATTAGTGTGGGGAGTATTGTGAGTAGTATGAAGATGAGGAGTTTCATTTTTGTGGAATGAATGAATGTGAGAATTAGGACAAGAGAGATTGTGTTTGAAGTAAGAAATATATGTTTGTTGACTTGTGCATTATATGTTTGAAAGGAAGTTTCATTGGAGTTTCATAAATAATGTGATAGGGTAGTTGGGTTAGGCATGAAAGAATCTGAGAGTTGACCGGCTCTTATAATTAAAAATGATAATGATTATAATATGCTCCCATGTTTGGTCTAACTACAGAAAAATCCCTACTTTTAAAAATTGTATAAACACCCTTTAAATTTTCAAAAACATTGAAGATTGGCCCACATTTGCTTCTTTTCTTAAGACCTTGGGCATAAGATGGAGAGGTTCATAGACTTAGAGGCGAGGCGAGGCATGCGATGTAAATAAACCACACAATTCGGGATTTTAAAATTTTAATCGAAATAAAAATTAATAACAAAAAAATAACTTGTTCTTGATCTGGTCTAAAGTAAGGGTCGGATTGAATTAATAACACAGCACTTGTATCCATATTCGAAAAATATTGTCCTTTGAGTATATGTAGGGTGTTTCTATAATTATTGCAAACTCTAGGGAGAGTTTGTCTAATTAGACTAAGGTTTAGGAGGTCTATATGTAATTATCTCTAATTATAATCATCTGATTTTTCAATGATATATATCCCCAGGAATGAGATGTTCTTGGTCTATCTGGTTTGTTTGATTTTGAGTTCTGTCATTATCGTGATAATTAAATATGAAAGGAAAAAATTGAGGGGTTATTATCTTATCGAGGGGAAATAAATACGATACAAAATGATGAAGTTTATTTTCATGTTCTCACCATTCCAATACTCGTAGAGTCGTAGGGATTTCTAAACAAAGAGGAAATTTCTTAATAAACTTAGACTAAGCTTTGAGAGGTATGTACGCGATTATCTCTAATTGGAATCATCTGATTTTTCAATGATTTCCCATGAATGAGATATTCTTAGTCTCTTGGTCTTGAGTTCTGTCATTATCATGATAATTAAATATGTAGAGGAAATTGAGGCTTTATTGTCTTATTAAGGAAAAATATAAGATACAAAATGATGTAGCTCATTTTCATGTACTCACTATTTCAATATTCTTAGGTATTTATAAATTAACAAAGAGGAAAGTTATTGTAAAATTCTTATTACTTTTGCTTTCATTTTTGTTACTCAACATATGTACTTCTTATAGCTTCTTTTAATGCAGGTTTAGCTTCTTCTTCTTTTTTGTGGGGGATGAATAATGCAGGTTTAGCTTTGATTTAGTTCAGAACTTCAGATTCTTTTTCTCCTCTTCTTATAAAAATAGTTATAATATAATTATGTAATGCATATGCCAATATGTCATGGTGATATACATTATGGAGGCGCAGTAGAGGTCAACTAAAGTTGTGCAATAGTGTGAACATGATCCCTATAATCTTTAAATAACCATCTGTACATTCTTTGTTAAATAGATTCACTCAATTTTCAGATATTGTTAGAAATATTATTTTGTGAAATAATATTAACAAATTAGTTTTCCTACCATGTCGTAATAAATTCTAAAGCAAAAGTTGTGGTGTAAGATAGAAAATGTCAAAACCTTTGTTCAATTCTTTCACTTTGACAAATTAATGAGGTTGACTGAAAAACAAGGTGTATGGTTGTCCGTTTTAATTGGATAATACTAGTCATGTTTAATTTAAATCTTCATAAACCTTTTGGTCACATCAAAAAGTACGTATTTAATTGGTTCTTAATCACATTAACAACAGACCTATCAAAAAAAAATCACATTAACCACAGGAAGTTAGTACTTATTAAACACTTTAATGAAACATACGACCTTTTACCGTAAATTCTACTAGACCAATTATATATTCTAAGGCTGTTTGGTTGCAGAGACAGTTATATATGTAGATTAACTATTACTCAGTTAAAATAGTCTTGTATTTCATATGTGTAACAGTAGCGTGTTTGGTTGGAGAGTTAAATAAAGATACTATTTTATCTTAATTTATAAAACGTGTTTGGTTCATGTTATGTGCAACAACTATTTCTGATATTGCAGGTAATTACCTTATTGCCCCCATTTTAATTACATTTTTAATTATATTTTTTAATTACATTTTTTAATTACATTTTTTTAATTACATTTTTTATTACATTTTTTAATTAATTTGTTTTAAATTACGTTTTTTAATTACATTTTTAATTATATTTTTAATTACATTTTTTTATTACATTTTTTAATTAATTTGTTTTAAATTACGTTTTTTAATTACATTTTTAATTATATTTTTTAATTACATTTTTAATTAAATTTTTAATTATATTTTTTAATTACATTTTTTAATTACATTTTTTTAATTACATTTTTTTAATTACATTTTTTTATTACATTTTTTAATTAATTTGTTTTAAATTACGTTTTTTAATTACATTTTAATTATATTTTTTAATTACATTTTTTAATTACATTTTGTTAATTACATTTTTTAATTACATTTTTTAATTATATTTTTTAATTACATTTTTTTAATTGCATTTTTAAATACATTTTTTAATTACATTATTTAATTACATTTTCTAATTACTTTTTTTTAATTACATTTTTTAATTACATTTTTAATTTAATTTTTTTAATTACGTTTTTAATTACATTTTTTAATTATATTTTTTAATTACATTTTTTAATTACACTTTTTGATTACATTTTTTATTACATTTTTTAATTACATTTTTTTTATTACATTTTTTTAATTACATTTTTTAATTACATTTCTTAATTACATTTTTTTAATTAAATTATTTTAATTACGTTTTTTATTACATTTGTTAATTATATTTTTTAATTACATTTTTTAATTATATTTTTTAATTATGCCTTGTTGCTGCATAAAAAGATAAAATTGAAGAAACAGGGGTAAATAAGTCATTTCGTCGGATGAGCTGGATGACTAAAAAGTGAGATAAAATAATAACAGGGAGGTAGATATTAAATAAGTTGAGTAAGTGAGTTAAGGAGCGGGCCTCAGCTATTAAATCAAAAAGCCCATTTGCATAATCACTCAAACCAAACAAGTTTTTAAGTTATTAAACATCATCATCTCTCCTCATCACACCAACCAAACAGCACCTCACAATCTCGTGAACAAATTTTGTTTTGAGACAGACCATGAGGCAGCAGAAAATAAGGATAAAGTTGAATGTTTGACTTCAACGACAGTTGCTTTTGGAATATAATAATAACCCATTGGATAGAGAAGGACAAAGCCCCTAAAGCCATTAAATTCGCTGGCAAGTTGACCCCAATAATGTAGCCATAAAACCTTGCTTTTAACATTTAAGGGTAATAAGGTAATTTGCAGGTAAAAATATCTCAAATATAACGTTGAAAAATTAAGCTCAAACATCGGATTTATCTCGATTGAATTGTGATTTTAATAAAGGAGTTAATTCCTTTATTTTCAAATTTTGTTATTTGTTTCTTGATTTTGTTATTATGTTAATTTGTCCAATCCCAACTTTGGAATCATGATGCCATTGAAGCTGAAAAAATGACTCTTTATTGGAATGAAAGTATCTTTGATTTTAGAGAAACAACATTCTTGGAGAAACTATTCCACCAACATTGATGAGGACCTATTTTAAGCATACTAATAAATATTAGAATTAAATCATAAGTTTTTAAATGATATTTTTGTAGGTCACAAGTTTTAGACGATAGGTGACATGTCGCAAAATGTCTTAAGACAATATGACAGAGGGTTCGAAACTTTTTACCCTCACTTGTTCTTTCTTTAACTTGTTTTTCTTAATTTAGAAACGATGTAATAAGAAATATACATAACTATATATATACATATGAGATTTTGGCGTTCAAAATATATTTAACTCCACAGATCTCACAAAACGAAATGCCAATGATCAAATTTGTGTCACGATGGAGATTGAGGAAGATTACTAATTTTGGTTAAAATTAGGATTTGGCGATTCGGGAAAGAAGAGGGCCAATTGTTACTATTTTTATTTAATTCAATTAATCAGTTACCCAGCTTAGTTCGGGTTGGGCCGGATAATAGTGTTTTAAGTCCATTAGCTATAGTGGGCTCGGGCAGTCGTGTGGGCTGAATTACCAGTCAGCTCATAGGATCTTTTATTTCTATTTTTGAACTACAATAGTACTAGTTACTTTTATGATTTTTTTTTGACAATTATGTAAATGATTTCCTGATATTAATCTTAGATCATGTGCTTTGTTGGAACTATGATTATTATTACAAACTTTTATCTCATTTTTCTCTCTACTCTATTCTCTAAGTTCTTCTTCTTCTTAGCAAAATACTATTTATCTTACATTGGCCTCAGAGCCATTCCGATTCATTGTGCGCACTCTGATTTCAAAATGGCACCAGGGAATAATACCTTGCGTATTGAAGGCTGGAGATGCAAACCAATCGCCTGTAGGTGAACCAAGATGAAATGAAAAATAGCATAGATGAACTGAAGGGCATGATGACTCAAGTGTTACAAAAACTTTCAAATATCAACACAGGAGACAACACAACAGCACAATCAACACAAACATCCATTCCAGTGGTCAATGAGGCAGACCATGGGGTGTTGAACAGGCCCAGAAGTGAGGGAAACCACAACAACAACGACAGGACTCCCATGTTTGAGTTCCCTACATTTAAAGGATACAAACCTACAGAGTGGGTGAGAAAGTGTCAGCGATATTTTATCCTTAACCCTGTATCAAACTTTGATAAAATCTTAGTTGTTGGTTTCCATATGGAGGGGGTATCTGAAAATTGGTACCTAGACAATATTGATGGCAATAAAGCTATGGGCTGGTCCAAATTTAGTGAGCTACTGGTAGAACATTTTACACCAGCTCAAGGGGACAACCTCATAGGGAGTTCAACAAACTAAAGCAAACAGGTACAATTGATGAGTATAGTGAAAATTTTGATGAACTTAAGTCATATATGTCGCATAGGAACAGACTCTTAGATGATGAGTATTTTCTTAAAAGCTATATAAGTGGTTTGAAGAATGAGATCTGCATTATGGTGGAAATGTTGACCCCAGTCACACTATCCCAAGCCATCTTTATGGCAAGGAAACAAGAAACTATGTTGGAAACCACCAGGGTTAGTAGAGGAGTGGTTAGAGGAGTTTCTATTCCCTTTAGGGGAAAGATAACTAAGGGAAATGGTAGTGAAGGATAGAGTATGGGGTCTGAGGACAAGTTGCCTCATATTAAGAGATTAACAGCTGAGGAAATGGATATAAGAAGAAGGAAGAAGCTATGTTTCAACTGTGAGGAACCATATGTGTTGGGCCACAAGTGCAAGAAACTATCGAACCTCTCCTTGTGATCGGGATGAGGTAGATGCCTCTTTCTTTAATCCGTTGGAGGTCAAATTCATTTATGATCCTAGGAGATGGGGGATCAGATGAGGAGGAGGAAGAAGAAGGGGAGTAGACCAGTAAGAGGGGTTATCACATATCTCTATTCATGACATGGCTAGTTATGAAGAGAGATCCCTTACCATCTATATTCATGCTCTAGCTGGTTATGTATCTCCTGAAACTATTAAGTTAGAAGGGAGGTATAAGGGGACAATGTTCACTATACTGGTTGACACTGGTAGTACTCACACATTTGTAGACTACCAGACTGCAAAGAAGCTTAAGTGTAAAGTGGTCAGTTCTACACCTTTACTGGTGACAGTAGCTGGTGGGGGTAAGCTGGAGTGTAAGTCAAGGTGTCCTGACTATGGGAGAGAATACTTTCTCAGCAAATGCTAGGGTTATTAGGTTAGGAGGTTGTGATATGGTTGTGGGGGTTGACTGGTTGAGAAGATTGGGTCATGTTACATTTTATTTTGACAGGAAAGTGATCTCATTCTTTAATGAATGAGAGGTTCAAGTGTTGCAAGGGTTGGGATATAAGCCCAACTTGCAGTTGATGTATGGAGCCAAGATGGAGAAATTACTCAAGAAAAGAAGAACTAACTTAGTGGGGGTGTTTGTGCATGATAAAAAGAGATGAAGGGGAGAACACCACCAAGATATCCCCTGAGTTCACTCCATTACTTAAAGAATATAAGCATTTTTTTACTGAGCCAAAGGAGTTGCCTCTCAACAGGGTAACTGACCATACTATATGTCTACTACCAGGTTATGTGCCTTTTAGACAACAACCTTACAGATATCGTTACCTCGAGAGAGGGGAAATTGAGAAGCTAGTCCAAGAAATGTTGGACTCAGGGCTGATACAATAGAGTGACAACCCATTCTCTTCACCAATCCTATTGGTTAAGAAGAAGGATGGAGGGTGGAGATTTTGTGTAGACTACAGAAAACTAAATTCCATCACTATCAAGAATAGCTTCCCAATTCCATTGATTGAAGACCTACTTGATGAGCTGACACATGCTAGGATCTTTTTAAAAATTGATTTGAGATCTGGATATCACGAGATAAGAGTTAGAGAAAAAGACATACCAAACAGCCTTTGTAACTGTTTGTGGTCATTATGAGTTCAAAGTGGTGCCCTTTTGGGCTCACTAATGCCCCAGCTACATTTCAGTCTTTGATGAACAACATTTTCAAAGAACGACTGAGGAAATCAGTTTTTGTGTTCTTTAATGACATTCTAATTTTCAGCAAGACAGTGGAGGAGCGTGAAGAACATTTGAGGAGAGTTTTTGAGAAACTCAAAGAGAATTCTCTGTTTGCAAAGGCATCAAAATGCACATTTGGACAGAGAGAAGTGGAATACTTAGGACACATTATTGGAGAGGGGAAATGTACAGGCTGATCCAGCAAAGATACAAGCTATGGTGGAGTGGCAGAAACCTAAGAACCTTAAGGCTTTGAGAGGATTCCTAGGGTTAACAGGTTATTACAGAAAGTTTATAAGGAGTTATGGTATAATTGCAAAGCCACTCACTAACATGACCAAGAAGGGTCAATTCAAATGGAGTGAGGATTCTGAAGCAGCTTTTGAAGCACTAAAGAGAACCAATGTTGTCAAAAGCGCGCTCCGAGCGCGCCTCGGGGCGCGCTCCGAGCGAAAATTGAAGAAAAACGCGCAGGAGCGCTGCTGTTGGGCGTGTTTTTCTAAAGCGCTGTTAAAGCGCGCTCGGGGCGCGCTCCAAGCGTTGTTAGAGCGCGTTTCAAGCGTTGTTAGAGCGCGCTTGGAGCGCAAGTTCAGTTTTTTTTTTTTTTTTCGTAGCCCAGCCTAATTCTGCTTTCTTTACCAGTTTAGAGTTTAACTTTAGCCCAATAAAGTGTAGGCTATGGAAAGAAATAGTGGGTTGTTCAATTAAAGCCCAAAACCTACATTAAATGAAGTAGAAAAAAAGGGTTTGTGGCAAAAAATGGTTCACAAATTGCAATTTTAAGTATTTCTTTAATATGTTTTTTTATATTTTATATTTTTTGTGAAAGCGACTATGAATGATCTTTATGAATATTTTTGAATCTGAGAAATATTGGTTTTAGACTTTTAGTTGAAATATGTTTTTGAACATTCTGAAGATTATATTATTTGCATCTTTTTGTTCTAGTCAATATTTTTTTCAATGTTGTTTACGTAATTATATTTTTACATTTGAAATAAAATAAAAATGCCAACATTTGTGGAGCTTACGCTTAACGTCTCTGAGCTTACGCTTCGCTTTTAAGTATGAAAAACGCTCGCCCGACGCTTTTCGCCTTTCACAACACTGAAGAGAACAATGGTTTCTGCTTCAGTGCTTCAGTTACCTAATTTTCAGAAGGTGTTTACAATTGAGACATATGCATCTTACCAAGGATTGGGAGCAGTCTTAAGTCAAGATAAACACCTTGTGGCATATTTAAGTAAGGCACTAGGTCCAAGGAGTTTGGGACTCTCTGTATATGAGAAATAATCCATAGCTATTATTTTAGCCATAGACAAATGGAGGTCCTACTTACTTCACAAGAGTTTGTCATCAAGACTGATCAGAACAATCTTAAATACTTAATGGAGCAAACAATCTCCACTCCTCTATAGCATAAGTATATGACCAAACTTCTTGGTTATACTTACAGAATTGAATACAGAAAAGGGCAAGAGAACAAGGCAGATGATGCCTTGTCCAGGAAGGAAGGATAGGAGGAAAGGGAAAGAGAAGAGAGAGAAGCTGAGTGCAAGGGTATTTGCATTGTTCAGCCTGATTAGATGAATGAATTAGTAGACAGCTACAAGGGTGACACTAAGGCAGATGAGGCTATTCAGTCTTGCTTACTGAATCCTTATGATGTCAGTTATTACTCCTATAATGACAATCTACTCAGATACAAGGGTAAGCTTTTTGTTGGTACTACCACTGATTTGAGGAGGAAGGTATTGGATTTAATGCACAATAGTAGTGTGGGAGGGCACTCAGGAATTACTGGTACATATCAAAGGGTTCAGTTGGTTTTTATGTGGCCTGGCTTAAGGGAACATGTTAAGGGGTTTGTTGGGGAATGCCCCACTTGTGAGTTGTGTAAACATGAGACTGTTGCTACACCTGAACTATTACTACCACAGAAGATACCAAACAGACATTGGCAAGACATAACTATGGATTTCATCAGTCCACTACCTAAATCTGAAGGAATGGATGCTATATGGGTTATAGTTGACAGATTCACTAAGTGTGCACATTCATACACCCCTATAATGCTTCCAGCTTAGCTAAGATATTCCTAGAGGCTGTTTACAATTTGCATGGTCTACCTGATTCTATTACTACTGATAGAGACAACATATTTATCAGTTAATTTTGGAGGGAGCTCATGAAGAGCTTAGGAATTCAGCATCAGTTGAGTACTACTTACCACCCCCAAACAGATGGTTAAACAGAAAGAGTCAACCAGTGTTTGGAGGGGTACTTGAGGTGTATGACTGGTTTACACCCCAAGAGATAGGCAAAATGGATCAACTTAGCGGAATGGTGGTACAACACCACTCACCATTCTGCTATTCACATGACCCCCTTTGAGGCTTTGTATGGCTACAACCCTCCTCAATGGGGTATGGGACCACTACAAGAGATTAAAGTAGTGGGGGTGGAGGAACTCATCACAGAAAAACAACTGATGGCACAACACATACAAGAGTCACTTATTAGGGCACCAGACTACATGACGAAACAAGCTGGCAAACACAGAACACACAGGGAATTCAATGCAGGAGACATGGTATACTTGAAACTTAAAGCATATAGGCAATTATCAGTGCGCATCAGCAACCCATGGAAATTTATCCTTAAATATACGGGGCGGTTCGAAATTATAGAGATAGTGCAAACTTTGGCTTACCTCTTGAAGTTACCTCCTGATTGTCGCATGCATCCAATGTTTCATGTGTCTGTTCTGAAGAAGCACATCGGATCGACAACAATAGTTGTTGCGGCTATTCCGGCGACGAACGAGGAGGGAGGAATGGTATTGTGCCCATCCAAAGTGTTGGCAAGGCGGATGATTAAAAGGGAAAACAAGGCAGTTGTTCAGTGGCTTGTTCAGTGGGAGAATTCATCGGAATCTGATGCCACTTGGGAGGATTACGAGTGGGTCACGGCTAATTTTCTGGAATTCAAAGCTTGAGGTCAAGCTTTAGTGAAGGAGAAGGCAATGTCACGATGGAGATTGAGGAAAATTACTAATTTTGGTTAAAATTGGGGTTTGGCGATTCGGGAAAGAAGAGGGCCAATTATTATTATTTTTATTTAATTCAGTTAAGCAGTTATCCAGCTTAGTTTGGGTTGGGCCGGATAATAGTGTTTTAAATCCATTAGCTATAGTGGTCTTGGGCAGTCGTGTAGGGTGAATTACCAGCCAGTCCATAGGATCTTTTACTTTTATTTTTGAACTAGAATAGTACTAGTCACTTTTATGATTTGTTTTGACAATTGTGTAAATGATTCCCCGATATTAATCTGGGATCATGTGCTTTGTTTGAACTATGATTATTATTACAAACTTTATCTCCTTTTTCTCTCTACTCTCTTCTCTGAGTTCTTCTTCTTCTTAGCAAAATACGTTGTATCTTACAATTTGTGTTATAGTATCAGGATTTATTGTAAATTTCACGACTTGCACCGAAACAATGGGTCAAATAGAGCTAATGATCAAATATGCGTTATTCACGTGTTGAAACAATCTTCTCTTAGCTAATATCGAAAAGAATGGTCTAATTCGATCTCCAATTGTTTTCCACTAGGAGTGTGCAAAACTACACCATTGTACCAATGATTCGATAATCGATATTTCGATAAATTATTTGATTTGGTCATTTAAAAATTCAGATCATTTGTCAAATCAAGTTAATATGATACAATTTGATAATTATCAAGCTTGATTTGATATTTTTGTCAAACTTTTTTTTAACATCTTTTTATTAGAAAGAAGAAAAACCATTAAAAGATCCATCATTATAATGGCTTAAAAAGTAATCATTGGATTGAGAGGAAACTGTGACAATTAAGAAATATATTACCAAGAATGCAACTAAGTAGCACTAATTTAACTCTAGAACTCCCTATTTTAACCATTAATACATTCTAAATATCATATAACATGAAAAAAAAAAACTAATCATCGAAATGGGTGTTATAGTCTCCATACTTTGGAATCATGATGCAATTGAAGCGAAAAAAAGGCTCTTCTTTATTGCAATCAAAGAAACTTGCCACATCTTTGATTTTAGAGAAACAACACTCTCGGCAAAACTTTTTTATCCAAAAGTCGATGAGGACCTACACCTACTAATAAATATTTGAATTAAATCATAAGCTTTTAAAAGGTATTTTCATAGATCACAAGATTTAGACCGTAGGTCACACGTGTCAAAATGTCTTAAGACGATATGACAAAGGATTCGAAACTTTTTACCTTCACTTTATTCCTTCTTCTACCTTTTTTCTTAACTGAGAAGCAGTGTAGTAAGAAATACACATGACCACGTGTGAGATTTTAGTCTTCTTTAACTCCAAAAATATAAGAAAAAAAATGTGAAGAAACTTTTCATTTGAACTTTGATATTGGGTTTTCGTCCGATTGAATGTCTAACTAAACACTTTGCTGCAACTGCTTCAATGTTCCAATAAGCAATCAACCAACATTGTTCTTTGATATACATGCACTACAAATAATGCATGTGAACTAGGGTAGAGTATACAGAAGTAGGTCCTCTAATGCATAAACCAACAAGTATTCAAAAATTAAGGTCAAAACTCAAAACCCTAGATGTCGAAAGGCCAAAATGTTATAGTATGTCAATTTTGTCTAGGGTAGAATTCATGATTCCTTATATATGATCTTAGGTTGGAATCACAAGGGTCGAATTGTGACCAAGTCAAATTATTCACTGGAGGGGTTGAAACTTAGATGAGGATCAAATTCGATCCCCAACTAGTGCTAAGTTAAATGCAATAATTCAAGTATTGTTATACTTAGAATTTTCTACATATTCAAATATTTAATGAAAACTTTCTAAAACTCAATGATTGATTCGATGATGGTGAAGTGATTATTGACATGAAGCTTCTTCCGCTTACAATTGATATAAGATACAACTATAAAAAAGTTCCTAGAGGATCATCATAATCAGGAACGATTAATTTTCTGGATTAAATTAATCAAAAGACTACGAACACAATTCCTCTTCTAAACAAGAGAAGTTAAAATTTTTAAAATGATAACATTCTAACAATCAGGTCGTTGTAGTATAGTGGTAAGTATTCCCGCCTGTCACGCGGGTGACCCGGGTTCGATCCCCGGCAACGGCGTCCATTTTATTTTTGTGCATAAAATTGCTTATGGGCTTATGCCTTTTGACGCATTCTATTTTATCCAGCTGATTGGCCCATAAAGTTTTAGCCGATTTCTTCATTTCTTGTCAAATGTATAATCCAACCCAGCCCATAATTGTACAAGCCTACAAGTAGTTCTAACTTTTTTCTCAATTTTGAGAGAGTTATGCTGATAATTTACAAACGTATGATATCTCGCGTGCTATATAACAAATAATGTGATTTCTTTTAAGGTTGTATAACATGGGCTGTAAAAAATATCAATTTTGCAATTATACTTCACGAGTTTGTAATAATGTACTACTTTCAATATTCACAACTTAGAGGACATCAAGGGAAATTTATTTATGTTTCCTGAATTAATTGATCACAATTTGAATTACTTTGTAAGTTTTTGGTCGATCAAGATTTTAGACATTTTTGTAACTTTTCAGGAGCCCTTGGATATGTTTTGATCTATATTGAATTTAAGAAAAAAATACTTTTATATTAGGTTCTCTTATAAATAAGAACATAACTATTTTGATAAAATATTGAATGATTTTTAGGTATGCCTAGATACGGATCGAACAGATTGTGAAACTATTTTAACTTCACGCTCTATGAGCTTTCGTGATCTTACCACAAATCAAGAATTCCACGTGATTCCGCTACAAATATTGAGATGTTTCAAATTCTAGTCTATATGGAGAATTCGAGATGTTTCAAATTCTAGTCTATCAAAACAAAATATAAAAGTAATTTTCATACTCATTTTGATTATAGTTTTTTCGAATCATGGCAAAATATTTCACAACCAACAATATAATCAATCCATGGACACCTTATTGACACATATCCAACCATTAACGCATGGACACCTTAATGGACACCTTATTGGACTCAAGCAGTCCGGCCCAACACAAATCTCAATCCCAAAACGCCGTCGTTTCATCCATCTTCAACCCACCATTCTACTACTATTTCTTGTTCAAAAAGATTTCTCCCAATTCCCTTCTATAAATCCCTCACACTCTCTCTCTCTCTCTCCTCATTTCTCTCACAAACAAAAATCAATGGATCCAGAGAAGACAATATCGCTTCAAGGAAGGAGAGACGATCCTCTTCGGTACGGTATCCATGGCGTCAAGAGCGATATCATTGAGCCTCATCCCTTCCAATCCGCCTTTCGCTCTGTAAGTTGATCAACTGTCGATTTTTTTGTAGTGTGTGTGTGTGTGTGTGTTTGTGTGTGATTGGTTGGTTTTGTTGGTGAATAGGCGAAGGCGAGGCAAGAGGACATCAACAGGAAGGTACTCACGCAGACTTACGGTGCGGCGTTTCCGATGAGGATGGAGCTCGATCGCCAGATTCTAACCAAGTTTGTGCTCTCTTCTATAACTATTGGTTTTAAGTGTTGTTTCGTTTCGATGTCGTCATTGTGAGTGAAGTGAAGTGCGGGAGCTTGGGTTTTGAGCTGAAAAATTAGGGTTTGATGTTTTTGTTACTTAGGGAGATGAGTAGTTTTACTTTAATAATGCGTATTTTGTCGAGTGGAACCGCAATTGTACTGGTTTCATTGTTGTTGTGATTTTGAGTGTTTGCACGCTGAAGATGTGTGTGTGATAGGTAGGTAATGTTGTTTGTTGAAGACTTTGATGGAAATTTGATGTCGCAAGGACTGAAACATGTTTTAGTTTTTTGCTGCCTATCACAATCAAATGCTCCAAAGTTATTTTGGATCTATTGCAATTTCCTTCAGTATGGCTATATTGAATCATATCAGTAATTCTTACTACATGTTAGTTAACACTAGGATGACAAATGCACATCAATGTTATGTAATGGTATTTTATGGTGAAATCTTTCAACTGGGTAAGACATGAAAAACTTGGAAGGGATTGTATTATTGTTTTAAGAAAAGAAAAATTCCCTCTAGAGTGTCCAGTGAGGCATTCTTTTGTTCCGCGACCTTTCGAGTTATCTACCCCTGTCTATGTACCAATGTACAAGTCTAAGAGGAGTAATGTGTTGTATAGCAGCATGTTTCTACATTTTAATATCATATTCCTGTCAGTTTGTGCATCTGGTGTGTGTGTGTGTGTGTTCTCCTTGTAAAACAGATTACTGGTGTTTTAGCCTGATTATTGGCCAAGACTTGGGAAGAAGGCATATTTTGAAACTTTGTCCTGTCGGATTTCAAATTATTTTTGGTTTGATTTCCTTGTGCCATGGAAACCTGGATGCCTCACTCTCTTCATGTTCTATTCTGCTATTAAAACTTCTGTTCAGCTGAATCATTTGACATGCTGATGTAGACTGAAACTCTTCGCCGAGATCACATGATATTTTATGTATATTGTAAATAATATTCGCTATTTGCATTTGTTGCTAAATTAGTGGTAACTATTTTCCGCTAGTTTCCTGACACAAATTCTTTCATCATGTTGCCTATCTCCCTTGTGCAGATTTCAAAGGCCTCCTGGAGCTATTCCATCTTCTTTCCTAGGTTTAGAGGCCATGACTGGAAGTTTGGACAACTTTGGTTTTGAAGACTACCTCAATGGTAATGAAGTACTATTTTTGTTTGTCTTTATCTGTGTTTACTCAAAATGCTAGTCCAGCTGCATGTCTTTTCTTGTATGGCTTAGATTATTTGATGTAAGAACAGATCAGCAGTAGGGTCATTTTTGATTTTGTGTGTCACAATTATGACTCTGTTTATGTTATTTGTATGTTAGGGAATGGTGATTAAACTTCCTTCCCTAATGCTAAAGATGAACTACGACAAAAATGCATGTCATATCAATTTTACAGTGATATCTATCAACTTTAAAAAAATACAACCTCATTTAGAAGTTAATGCATTGTTTGCAAGTAAAATGTTATGAAGTTTTTTGGCTTATTAAGTTGCTGTTTTAAAATTTGATTGTGTAGGTGTGTAATTGTATTTTTACGTGTTCTATTTTATGCTCTTTCAGATCCCAAGGAGTCTGAATCCTACCGTCCGGTGGACATGCATCATGCAATGGAAGTGCGCCTTGGACTCTCCAGTGGACCACCATGCCCCAGTTTCTTCTAAATTTCTTGCTACAAAGCAAGTGTCTTTTAGTTTCTACACCAACTTGGTCCTGTATTTGAACATAATTCTCAGTTTGTTCTTGAGTTTCATTGGTCGACTTTAGTAGCTCTATTTACCTATTGTCCGAACTTTTATCAAGTGATGAATCGTATCGATATTTGTCTTCTGCACTCGATGTTGTCTAAATCATGGTGTACGTTTAATTGTTACTTTTGTGTAGCTGACGTTTTAATTGTGCCATATCATTATGCAGTTGTAATATTAAGTACATCACAATTCAATTGGCACCACGAAGTTTGGTAGGCAATGAAATCCTTAAGAAAGTATTACTTAATCATGTTAATAATTTTAAAAAATTATCAGTCCTTGACATTTGTCAGCAGCGTATTTTCTCTTCATTTTTTTCAACCTTGGCTAGTTTAATTTTCAGTTTTCACTTTTCAGTGATACCTTAAAAAGTAATTTAATGATTTGGTTCGTTTAACTTGGCTTTTATTTTATTTTATTTTAGTACAATAATTTGGCACTCCTTAATTTTGGTCACATAATTTGGCACTTGAACTGAATTTTGGTCCCATGACCAAATCTCCACCCATCTCCGCCGCGAAAGTCCTATGTGGCAGCCGTTGACTGCTAAGTCTCCAGTGCCATCCATGTGTTTTAAAAAAAAACACATGTGTTTTGGGAACCATTAGACCACTGCCATCCATGTGTTTTAAAAAAAAAATTAAATCTGATATTTACAAAAGTTATATTCATTATTTACAAAAGTTATACTAATACTCATATTTATATTTAAAAAAAATAATATGAACAAAAAACAATCAAATATTAATTTAGGTAAAGCAAAAAACTAATCAAATATTAAAAAGAAAAATATCATCTTCTCCATCCACCCTACTTACCCACCCACCCTCACCAAATAGAAAATTGCTACACCACCGTAACGGGCGGTTTCGATCGAGGAGAAGAGTATGCGAATTTCGAGGGAAATCGGAGTTTCGGATCCGGGTGGTGATGGTTATTGTTGTTGTGGGTGTTTCGTGATGGTGGTCGTGGTTGGGTGCTGGTGGTGGCAGTGGTTAAAGAATTTATGAATTTTACTTTTAACAATATAAATATAAGTTTTTAAGAAATAATTTTATTTTCTCTTGTAATATGAATATAACTTTACAAAAATACAACTTTTTAACTTTTGTAAATAATGAATATAACTTTTGTAAATATCAGATTTTTTTTTTTAAAACACATGAATGTCACCGGGTGACAAGTTGTCTAATGGGTCCCAAGACGAAGTCAAAATTGGAGACTTAGCAGCCAACGACTGTCACATAGGGCTTTTGTGGCGGAGATTGGGTCATGGGACCAAAATTCAGTTCAAGTGTCAAGTTATGAGAGCAAAATTAAGGGGTGACAAGTTAATGTACCAAAATTAAAAAATAGCCAAGTTATGAGACAAAAGCATTAAATTTCAACAACAAATCAAAGTGAACCCGAACCCGAGTATACCAACCATTTACGAGCTTCCAGCATTGAAAATTTATGTTATAGTTAATAGTATCGTACGGTTTTATTACGAGAGGGGCACTTTTGATTATTAAGAATGTGAAAATCATTTTAGTGATCTAACTTTAGACCTACATTATTACTACAAATAACTTTATTTACCAACGAATCAGCTAGGATAATTATTAATTTTACTCCACCATTCTCATTTTTCATTGACTTGACTAAAATCTCAGATATTTCGCCGAGTTAGTAATTTTGCTGAACTAGGATAATCACATTTTTGTAGGATATTATATTTCATAAAAAAAAATTATAGGACAATATATTATACAATATATATGTATTTATTTAGTTTCAAAATAATTAGTGTCCATGAAATAATTGACATGACAGTGAGGTGAGAGTGAGTGTGTGGCGTGGCATCTTTTCATTTCACCTTGCAATTCTCGCCACCTTCAAAATCTCCCCCTCTGCAAAACCCTAGATTCCCAATTCCTCCCCCAATTCCAAAACCCTAACCACCGTAATGGACCGTCGCGTCCCTCGCACCGTCAGCGATCCAAAGGTCCGCCACGTCGGATTCTTCACTCCTCCCGCTCCGCCGGACCGCTCTCAATCCGTCCCATTCGACCCGCCGTCGTCATCTCCTCCGGTCTCCGACGTGTCTCCCTCCGGCAACACAATGTCTCCGGTCATGATTCCGCCGCCGCGCCACCTCTCCGCGGACATCGCTCGGCAATTTCCGCAGACTTCGATTCCGGTCGGGAGCTACCAGTCGTCCGAGCTGCTTTCCCCGATTTCGGCGACCGGAGAGCAGTTTTCGCCGAATTTGTGGCGCAGGAGCGGGAGTTCGGGGAAGTTCGCGACGTCGTTGCCGGCTGGTGGATTTGCAAACGCGATGGTGAAGGAGAAGGAGAAGGAGAAGAGTGTTGCAAATGTTGCAGGTTGATTTTGGTCTCGGTTTGTTTTGTTTTTATTTGATTTTTGATTGTTTGTGCTTTTTTAGTGAGTGATGAGTTGGTGTGATTGTGATACAGGTGGAGGTGGAGCTGTGGAAGTGCAGAAGGAACAGAAGCAGGGTGGTCCGAAAGTGGTTAAGGAGAAGGAGAAGCTGACAAAAGCGGAGAGACGGGCCATTCAGGAGGCGCAGCGTGCTGCAAAGGCTGCTGCTAAAGGTGAGTGATGTGTGTTAATTTGCTGACACGTACGTGCTTTTAGTATTTGGTGTAGTTAGCGATCGAGGATTTGTGGGAGGTTGTCAACAACTATATGGTGTCGGTAGCTTGGTTTTGCTTATCTGTTGTGTAGTTAGTATGCTGTCAGTTGGATTGTGTCTAGACCGTGTTATTTTATAGTATGTGCAATAAGTGCTCGTGTTCTTTTACTGGTAACTTTTGAGTATAAGTTGAGTTCTGATCGATGGCATTCGAAGAATTAGTGATGTCATTTAGGAATCTGATATTTCGGCGTCAGTTTTGATATGCTCCAGGTGTTGTCTTTTTTCTGACGAGTTTCTGGAAAGCTTAGTTGTTGGCAATATATGCAATTATGTCATAGTTGCAGATTGTAGCTAACGCATGTCATGCATGGTGATATTTTTTAACTTCGGAATAATTTCTCGTAGTTGTGGTGCTTAATTTAGATTTTTTTCATTTTTCTAGGTGAGGGAAGTAAGACATCTGCTGCTGCATCTGGGGTCAATCTAGCAAATGCTAGTACAGGGAAACCTGCCAAAGCTGTTTCACAGAAGAAAGACAGCGCCTCAGTTGCAGCTTATGAGAAAAAAGGTGGTGACCGCCAGCCAGATAAAGACAGGAAGAAAGATGTGCCTCAGCCTCGGATGCAGTTTGATGATGCAAATAGAGTTGAGAAGGCAAAGAAGCGATCAGTAGTAAAGCAAACTGAGGCCCGGAACAGAGTTGAACTCTTCAGGCATCTGCCTCAGTATGAACATGGAACACGCCTTCCTGACCTTGAATCAAGGTTCTTCCAGCTAGATTCAGTTCATCCTGCTGTTTACAAGGTAACACCCATTTTTTTCTGTTTTCTTGTAAAAAGGGCTGAATCGAAAACCCTTGGCACAAATTGAGTTAATCATTAATTTAAGATGTTCCTTGGAGTCTTGCTCTCTTTTTTCCACGATTGAAATAAGGAAACGTAATTCATTCTTTTCTTTTCTAAGTTACCTCACAACACCACGCATGTCAGGTTGGACTTCGATACCTAGCTGGGGATATATCTGGAGGCAATGCCCGTTGTATTGCTATGCTGCAAGCATTCCAAGAGTCAATTAAGGATTACTCTACACCACCGGAGAAAGCTCTTATTAGGGACTTGACGACTAAAATAAATGGCTATGTCTCTTTTTTGATAGGATGCAGACCCCTTTCAATCAGCATGGGGAATGCAATCAGATTTCTCAAAACACGAATTGCCAAATTGCCTCTCAACCAATCTGAATCTGAGGCAAAAGCCAGTATTATATCCGAAATTGATCGTTTTATAGGTGAAAAAATAATTTTAGCAGATAAGGTAATTGTGAAGCATGCCGTCACCAAAATTAGGGATGGTGATGTTCTTCTCACCTTTGGATCATCATCTGCTGTTGAGATGATATTATTGCATGCTCATGAGCTAGGTAAAAAGTTTCGAGTGGTTATAGTGGATTCCCGTCCAAAGCTTGAAGGCCAAAAGTTGCTTCGTAGGCTCGTGGGAAATGGTATCAATTGTACCTACACTCACATAAATGCTGTTTCTTATATCATGCATGAAGTCACAAAAGTATTTTTGGGCGCGGCATCAGTATTGTCTAATGGGACAGTTTACTCAAGGGTTGGTACTGCATGTGTTGCTATGGTTGCCAATCAATTCCATGTCCCCGTCTTAATATGTTGTGAAGCTTACAAGTTTCATGAAAGAGTTCAGCTTGATTCGATTTGCTCCAATGAACTCGGTATGGATACTGCTTCTTTCGTGGCACATTTTCTTAGACCGACTGATAGTGGAATATTCTGCTTCTAACTTCTGTAGTCGTTCTCACATATCATGGCAGGTGATCCTGATGCTATTGCAAAGGTTTCTGGCCGAGAAGAAATAAATTCTTTGGACAGTTGGGCCAACAGTGAGAATCTGCAACTATTGAACCTGATGTAAGTGTGATTTTGCTGTTAACTTAGGAAGTTTATCAAGCAGATGATTTTATATCTTACTGGCTCACCTTTTGTTATTTTGATCATTCCAGGTATGATGTGACACCTTCGGATTATATATCAATGATCATAACGGACTACGGCATGGTAAGTTTGGATGAAAAATATGACTATGTAGTTCTTTATTAAACGGCATTGTAGTTTCATCAAGATTCTAGTGATATATATTGTTATTTCTTGTTCCCATACCAGTTCATTTTAATCATGTGTATTGGCGAGTCTGTTGTTTATAGATGCATCTGCTGACTTTGATACTAAAGCAACATTTTCTAATCCGTAGGATTAGAAGTATGGATAATTATATCTACAAGCATTATACCTCATTTGCTAGTATTGGCATAAGCTCTTGATAATTCTAAAGCGTGCTACAAAATACGTGATCTTAACTCATTGTTGTTGGAGGTCCATGCATTTACACTATCTCGTTGTTTCTCTCTTTATATTATGTTTTATCAAAGATGCTAGAGAAGTGTGAACGAATCACAAAATGCAGCCTTACACTATCAGCACTAGGGTATGTTGTTGAGACCTTGCTCTCATCTCGTTCTATGCCTGCATGTGTTTATGTCAAGCGGACTTATGTACATATGCTTTTTGCATCTGTTTTTTTCTGCTTGGTGCTTTTAGCTGATTTTTTTTTTTTTTTTTTTTGGGATTCAAGGTCTTACTGTCACTCGTTTTCGTCAAGCACAAGTATTTGATTGACGACTTGCCTTAATTGATATTTTATATGATTTTCTTAGATCCCACCTACGAGTGTTCCTGTTATTGTTCGAGAATACCGTAGAGAACACCTTTGGATATAGAGATGTGCAGTGCAAATGCAAGAAGTTCTGCATGGAGCTTGTTCAAGATGGTAAAACAATTTTGACACCCCCAGCCCCCAGGTTATTGAAATTTGTTACTGAATCCCTTTTTTGGAATAAGAATATATTCATTCGACTCTGATTCTGCGAAGAGTGCATCCCGCCTCTCCAGGCAGTTTTTGAAATGTATTGTGTTGTGAAAATTTTGGTGAGGTTTTTGCGATAGTAGATGGTTGTACTTGTATTTTGTATCCTATATGTCTGCTTGTCACTTTTAAAGAAAATACAATCTACAAGAGTACCTTGGTGTTTCATCAATTTTTAGTTTTTTACCTAAGACTGCTTTTTATATATTTGATTAGCTAACATTTCCTTGTTTTTCTATATGTATTGTCCTCAAATTTGATTCAAGAATCTACAATCCATTAACAGGCACATCATAAATTCATTATATGATATGTAGATTCACGATTCTTCTATATGTTGTTATTGAAGTTATATTTATTATTCATTACTCCATATTGCAGGTCAAAAGTTTTAATATACTGAACAGAAATGAAATTGCACGTAATTCAATTTGGCGCGTTGGTATTTTTCATATTTAATAATTTCCCTCATGTTTCTAGTGGTAAAGAAAGATGATTTATTATCAAAACTGAAAAGGTATCATCCCTAAAAGGAATGTGAAATCATCGTAGCACAGTTAAGACAAAGCTTAAATGCATTTTTCACATAATTTCTGATAATTATTATATATCGAAGCAGTAGTACCTGCTTAACATTTATTTTTCCTAGTCGAGAATTTGTTGATAAAACAATTTTTGTTTATAAAGTATTTCATATAGCATGTTACATAAATCAAGTAAATTAAGTATTTAACAATGTGCACAATGGAAGAAATGCAGCCTATTTCTGTCAATCTCCTCACTTCAAATGTTTGAACATCAATGAGCTGCAAAGTTAATATTAGTGAGAAATGAGAATCAGCTAATCAGATATAGTACGACTGCTTAACCTAAATCCTAAAATTCTTATACACAGAATCAAGATTTCCAATCTCAGAAAGAAATACGAGCATTGTTATACCTTTTACGATTTCGCACCGTATAATTTACCCAAACCAAAAGCTATGAACAACTGACAAAGCCGAATTCAAAAATGGAATGTAATCGCTAACGGCCAGAACCATCTTGGCCCATCCATTTCGATGGTTTCTAGCAGTAGCAGGGGCGTTATACATCAGTCTCAATAGCTGCCAGAAAAAAAGATGCATCTAAATGAATTCACTGAAGAGGCATAAGATGAAACAAGAAACCCGCTGGAGCATAGTACAGCAGCCCAATCATTGCACAGGACGATGAGGTTCTTTCTAGGGCAATAGCAACCTAGTACATGCACAAAAGATACGCCTAACCTCACTAGATCGTGATGACTAGTGTTGGGTGTCTTCTCAGTAAACAGTTGGTTCCTATGATGTAATTCGGTGCTCAAACGTTCACAGAGAACACAAATGAAACACAAGGGCAACAACAAGAAATGACAGTCTTTTGAGACACCTAGTCGATCAATTTATTAGACAAGAATCAAATCATGTCTCTACAATCAAATATAGTACGACAACAATTAAAAATCACTCATGTGGCAAACAAACAGTGAAACTCACCTGCCAATAGATAAATACTAGTACACCATCTTTCCACCGCCTGCATTGTTAAACGATGATTTCATAAAGTGTAATCAAAGGGTATACTAAGTTATTTTGAAGGAGAAAAGTTGCAAACTGAATGGAGAGTATGAAGCAGGGAATGACATAATATACTCACGAGAAGAGGGATATGATTAGAAGGAATCCAGTTCCAATCTCAGCTTGTGCCGACAGAATGCTAATGGTGGTTATATTCAACTCTACCCAGACACAAGCCTTTTCGAAGTACTTCCTGCAGTGTTCCACCAAAGCAATAACATAAATGAGGAACATTGTATGACACATTAAACAAGTTATTGCTCCCAAACAGCCACCACCAATCCACAGAGCATGCCTATTGATATTCTCGAAAATCAAATTTTCTTTGTTGTTTACTTCACATGCGGAATCATGATTAAGATAGACGACAATCATAAGAATCCTCACATGGTAGTGGCTGCGAATTTAACTCAGACAAGTCAAGCTTACTTTTAGGAGGATCCAATATGTCGTTTTAGCATTGTTCAAGTTACTAAACCTACGAATCTAACAGCCGGAATTTACAATTATTTTCTTCTTGGGTCATGGAGAATCTAGTAGGTATATCCAGATAAATTTTCTTTGGATGTCAGGCAGGCAACCAACATAATAGGAGCCTTTGAAACCACAAAATATCCGGATAGTAGAGTTTACACTAGCAATTAGATCTGTCATCTTAACTCATGATGATTTCGGTCCAATAATGTATTGACATTCCTATACTTTTAAAATATACCCACATTCACCATTATAACCGGAACATCTGGACGTGACATCTCAAATGTAGCATAGTTACCATTAGAGATAAAGGATTAGAAAACAAGAAAGAATCTAAACTAACTGAAAACATCCACCTGTCTGATACTTTAGGTGATTATGGTTATATAAAAGAAAAATGTGCCCAAGAGATCTGAAACGTCTCAGCTAATATGCAGATAGAAACAAGAACAAAAGTATTTTGAGCTACAAAAGATGAAGAATTCCACTATGACAAAAGTGTAGTATTTCTTACCTGTACAAGGTAGATCTACTACAGTAACTCCTCAGGAATTCCGCTGTGTGCTCAAGGGCACGAACCAAAATGGGAATCAAAGCCACTGCCAACTCACAGCACGCGTGGAATTCACTGACTGGTCTCATATACAAGCATAAAAGGCAGAAAACTTAATGATTAAGTACTCAAGTGACACTGACGTTTGAGGCGCGGACAAAAGGTAAGAATAAGGCCGTAAACGATGCGGATAAAATCTTTGGCAACCACCACCGACTGAAACCACACTTGCAGAGCACGCAAGTTCCCTGAAGGAGGTTCCTGCAGACAGCAACCATTAATATACAAACAGAACAAAACTTTGAGACTGGAATATATTTCCAAGGTAAATGGAGCAGTACCCTGTATGACCAATACAAGGAGTTCACAGAAGAAATTTCAGTTCCAAAGAAGGCAAGCCGATGTGCTCGAAGTGAGCGATTCCCAAGTGGCAAAATTGCAACAACTGTCAATACAAGGACCTACAAGAAAATAGCACGAGATGAACTTAATAAGCACAATACTAACTCTTCAACAATAAACATTATAATAAAGGAATGTATCAAACTAAAGTATTACTACAAAGAGGTGCACTCCTGTACTGGCAATCACTATTGAAACTTAATAGTCATCCCTGCTTCAGATGGTAACTGAACCTATAAACTAACTTCAACAATAACGAAAAAACCAAGACCACATAATTTGAGTTCCTGATATGTACGGTTAACAGACTTCCAGTATTTAACTTAAAAGATTGTAAAGCAAATGAAAACTGCCTTCCTGCAGATAAGGTTCATAGTTTCCCTCCCCCAAATGCAAGATCAGACACAATTCAAATTGCCATCTCTTATAACAGACAATCAAACTCGAGAAACTTGTAAAAGACAATGAAACACGCAAAGGCTATGACACAGGTAAAACGGCTACCAAATAAAGACGTAACAAACGGCCCCCAAATACATTACGATTATCACATCCACTCGGTGTTGACTAACTTTAACACTCAAAAAGTACAAAAAACACAGAACATGATCCACATACAATAGCATTGAGACAAAATCGAACGGTATGTTGACTCCAGTCGAGCGGCGTCAAATTAGGAGGGCAAGTTCTGTTAGCCCATGCTGTTCTTCTTCTCGGCACCGCTATATGTGATCAAACATATAAAAATCAGAAAAATCATTCTCGTCCATTATTTTTGCCCAAATTAAATACAGTAATTTGTTTCAACAACCAAAGCTACCTAATGCATGGAGACCCAAATTACTGCTAGGATTCGACGACCACGTTGTCAAGTGAGGTTGCGATGCTGACGTGGAATCCGGCTGAGACGTGCTGTTAGTAGGCATTGGCTCCACAATAAGGTCAGGATCCTGAAAAGTAAAAAACACCTTAAACTACTAGCAACAACGTGACAAACACAAACCTAAATCCAATACTCGAATTCAGAATCAACAAATATAAAACCCTAATCCGACGTTCGAACGGCATTTCAAAGCTAAAATCAGCAAAACAAAGCAAGGAGAGAGTCAATACACAATGTAACGCTGGTAGTATTTGCTTTTCGAAGTGGTTAACGACGTCGTTTCGGGAGGATTTGCTGTAAAGAAAAAAGGGAAAATTGATCGGTAATCCGTACGCCGCCGCTATCCTAACCTTACGCCGCCGTTAAATCCGCTTCAACTTCCGCGGACCATGTGCTGGTTGTTTTCAGCTCATTTTGTCTCTCTAGTTTTAGAGAGAGAAAGTTATTATGGCGGCAGTGATGATTTTTACTCTTCAGGTGGATTTGAAAAAAAGAGAAGATATTTTGAATATTGAAATTCCAGGTTGCAAATTGCCCCATTGAGTTGTATTAAATTGCCAAATTACCCAAGTAAAAATCGAATATATGGTTTACCACCATCTTATATTAAATGTGGCACATTTGCTCTACACGTGGGAATAAATTTATAATAGTTCACTCGCCCATATTTTGAGAGTACAGTCAAGACAAAAAGACATCGGTATGTCTTACTAAAAAAATATGAGATATATTTGTACGAAATAAGATTTATTAATATTTCACTTATACTTTTCCAAAGAAATACTATAATTAGTTTAAAATGAGTTGAAAGGTATTTTAATCATTGGAAAATACCACAGCAAATGAAAAAAAAAAAGTGTGAGACCTTTTGAAACACATGAAATATCTGAACTATTTATTTCTTGTATGGAATAATTTGCAATTTAGCATTAATTTGCCAAAGACTGGACCCTGTATTGTGTTCTTATTTTGAAATGTCGAATAATGGTGAATTGGTTCAAAGGGTTTAATGTTGAAGGCAAAAACCATAATTAGTGGTCTATTTATTCCATCCCTTAATTCCAGTTAATGCTCTACTATCATATAACTGGCATACACTTAATACCTCTGAAAAACAAATTGGTATAATGTTTAATAAGTGAAAACAACAGACTTTTAACCTAACAAGTGAAATTTTAGTATACACATTTCGCTCGAGTTTAGTTAAATCAACTATGTAGACAAAGTTGAAGGAATTATAGGAGTGTAATACAAAGAATGGTGAGGGAAATAGAATCAACTTTGGTTAGCTCCAACCACAAAATTTACATCCATAAATCGATATTTCACGACTACCTGTGACTGTGAGTCCCAAAACTCGTATGAGCAACCATTGGAACTTTCTTGCCTCTCCATATAGTGAAGCAGTAGTATTTGCCTAGCCAAGAATCTTATTTTTTTTTCGATTCAAGATCATCTTGACAAAACTCTGCATGAATGATATGTCGTTTATAATGTATTACAGATAGAGTTTTAGGGAAATTAAGTCAACTAACAAAGTAGAGGGCAACATATATCCCTTTCAATCGTGTCATTTCAAATGTTTGAAACAACACTGAGCTGCTAAGTTGATATTAACGGGGATTAGCCTAAAATTCTTCATTCAATCAAAGATTATCTACCATTCTCAGAAGAAAACAAGAGCATCACTAAACCTTCTACCATTCCACACCTCCTCTCCTCTCATCAAAATTTACCCAAACCACCATCTTTGAACAATGGAGATCGGCCAGTTTGAAAATGGAATGTAACGGATGATCCGTCCAATCTTGGCCCATCTGTTTCGATGGTTTCCAGCGGTAGCAGGCGCATTAGACATAAACTTCAATAGCTGCGAGAAGAATAGATGCATGGATATGAATTCACCAAAGAGGTATCGGATGAAACAAGAAACTCGTTCACAAAGCTACATAAACCTTTCTATTGATCGATATCCCAATTACTAGATTTACAAATTACACACTGGAACATAATACGGCAGACCAATTATCACATGAGCTAATGGAAATCTTTCGAGGCCACTATCAACTAGTACCCAGAGGAAACAAATGCCTAAGCCCAAGTATGTAGTTCAATGTTCCTCATGATTAGCTGCTCTAACAATAACAGAGAACACAAATGGACTGCAACACCTTGGCAAGAGCAAAAGAATGACATGAAGAAAACATTCTTTTGAGACTTCTAGTTGATCATCATTTATGTAGATAATAATCAAAACACGTATGTACAACTACAATTAGTAACAACAATTAAAAACATCTCTCAAGTTGCAAATTAATGCATGTCAACGGACACTTTAAAATGATCATTGATTTCCTTACCAAACATAGTAAATGCAATGGAATTGATAGATATATAACTTAGTTATACTTAAGTATATGATAAATGAAGGCATTGAGCCAAATTCTGAGTTTTGTCAATACATACCTGCCAATACATGAATACTTGCATTGGATTACTCCACCTCCTGCACAGATAAACGACGAATTGAGAAAGGGTACATTTAAAGGGCGAGTTTGAAAAGAGGAAGAAGCAGGGTGTGACATGTATTACTCACGTGAAAAGGGATATAATAAGAAGGAATCCAAGTCCAATCTCAACTTGCGAAGACAGAACGCTTAGGTTGGCTGTATTGGACTCAACCCATACACACGCCTCTTTGAAGTACTTCCTGCAGTCAACCAACGGAATTACGTACACAAGAAACATTGCATGAGACATCAAACATGTTGTGGCCCACAAACTATAACCACAAAATCTAACAGAGCATGTCTATTACTGTTTACTTCACTCCAAAATGTGGAATCATTTTTAAAATAGAAGACCATCGTAAGAATCCTGAATCAATAGCTCATTGCTGCAAATTTCCCTCAGACAAGTTAAGCTTACATTTGGAACTTTGAGAATGTGTTAGCATTGTTCAAGTTACTAAACCTACGAGTTTAATTGCAGAATTTTACTACTATTTTAACATGAACCACGCTTCTTCTTAATGGATGGAAAATGTAGAGGGCTCAGACAAAAGTAATTAAAGCTGTCATTTTTGGTCATGATGATTTCTGTTCGAATAATGTATTGACATTCATGTACTTATCACATATGCCCACATTCACCATTATAACCAGTTGGAACATCTGAACGTACCAGCTCATATGTCGCTTACTTACCATTAAGCATGAAGGATTAGAAATCCAGAAAGGTCCTAAAATAACTGAAAACATCCATTTTTCTCATAATTAAAGTAATTATGTCTGCTAAATGATGAAAGATATGCTCAAGAGATCTGAAACATTGTAGCTAATATGCAGAAAGAAACAATGACAGTAGAAAATTTACTCACAAAAGATGCATGCAGTTTTTACCTGTACAACGTAGATCTACTAAAGTAACGCCTCAGGAACTCTGTTGTGTGCTCAAGAGCGCGAACAAAAATGGGAATCAAAGCGACTGCCAGTTGATACAAACCACATTGTAATTCACTGAATACAAGCATAATAAGGTATTAAACTTAATGACTAAGTACTCATGTGATTCTGACATTTGACGTATGAATTGACAATAAAACCACCGTAAGCAATGTAGATAAACTCTTTGGTCACCACCACTGGCTCAAACCATTCTTGCAAAGCAGGCAAATTCCATGCACGAGGTTTCTGTAGACAGCAACTAGTAATATCAGTAAATGGAATAAAACGTGAGTACTAGAATATATTTCCGAGGTAACAGGAGCAGTACCCCATGTAATAAATACAAGGGCAGGAAAGAATTTGCTACAGTTCCGGTGCAGGAAAGCAGATATGCTCGCGAATAGAGTTTCCCGATGGGCAACATTGCAAGAACTGTCATCACAAGGACCTGCCAGGAATAGTCAGAGGTAAACTTAATGGGCACAGTACGAACTCTCAACAACGAACGTTTTAACAAATTAAAATATTAGTAGAGTGGAAAAAAGCACACTCCAGTCTCAGTAGACACTATCGTCACTCAATACCCATCCCTTCTTCAGATAATAAGTAAACCTATAAACTAATCTCAATGATAACGAAAAAAAATCGACACCACATAGTTTGAGTCATGCAACTTCTTAATACATAGGGTTAACGAGTTTCCAGCTTTTAACTTAAAGACTGCACGGAACAGAAACTGTTTTCTTGTAGAACATGTTCTTAACTTCCCAAAGTTACTTGATGCCGGATCAGTATACATTCCTCCAAATGCGAAATCAGGCACAATTCACAAAGCCCTCTTCATATTAAAATTAGCTAGACATCAGAAAACAACCCATTACAACAACTTTAGAAATCATTAGAGAAACTGAAGCAACTTATTAATAAGACAATCAAACACGTGAAGGCTATGATGAGACAGACAAAACGGCTACCTTATAGCGATGTAACAAACACCCCAACGAGTATCAAATACACATCTCTTCAGCATTACCAGACTCAAAACATACGAAAGAACATATGGAAGACGATACATACAAAAGCATCAACACAAAATTGCACGGTTTGTCGGTACCACTCCATGGGCGTCAAATTGGGAGGACAAGTTCTGTAAGTCCATGCTACTACTCTTCTCTGCCATGCTATAAGTAATAACAAACAAAACATACAAAATAATCAGAAAGATCAAACACTCCTATTATATATTCAACAAAATTCCTTAATGTTATAGATAGATATCAATGTAATCAACAAAATCAACAACCAGAGCTACCTGAAATCAGCCAGCGCAAGCCACTGCTAGAAGTAGACGACGACCACGCGGGCGATCGATTTCGCGATGCTGACGTGGAAGCTTGCCGAGGCGTGGTATTAGTAGGCATTGGCTCCACAAATTAATTAGGTCAGCTTCCTGAAAAGCGAAAAACACACAAATTTGAAATACAATCAACCAATCAGAAGCTCGAACGGATCGGACAAATAGAAAGCTAAAATCAGCAAAGTTACAACAAGGAGAAAAGAAAATACGAACGTTTGAAGTGGCTAACGGCGTCGTTTTGGTGAAAATCCACTTTCAACTCCAGCGGACCATTTGCTGGTTTTCAGCTCATTTTTTCTCGCTCTAGCTTTAGAAAGAGAAAGTGATTATGGCGGCAGTGGTGAATTTCACTATTCGGATGGATTTGAAGAAAGAGGAGATATTTTGAATTTTGAAATTCCAGCTGGCTCTCGTGCATGTGTACGTACTCGTATACTTTTTTTATTTTTTTTTTGCTAAATACAAAACGAATTGCAATAGTTAATAATCGGATAACCTTCATAGCGTAAGCAACATAACGGAAGGTTAGAGGCCGAAATATGAGATGTCCAATTGTTCAAAAATGTCCATTGAGCTAAGTTATGAGCTACAAAATTAGCACTACGATGGATAAAAGAGAATTTTCATCTAGACCATGAGAGCCAAAACTTCTTAATAGCAATGATAAGAGGGGCAATACTCCATGGGGGAGAACAATCAATATCCGTGATGGCTTTGATAAGGACGAGACAATCCGATTCCAAGATGACTTTTGGAGATTTTGAGGCGTTAAGATATTTGCATAAGCGAAGAAGAGCTAAAGCTTCCGCAACAAGAAGATCCATGCAAAGCTTGGATTCGGCCGAGGCAAAAATAACCGAACCGTTAGTGTCTCTCACCACAAATGCAACAAAAGCTTTGCCATCTAGGAAAGATGCATCACAATTAGCTTTAATCCACGAAGAAGAGTGGCGTTTCCATTCTTGCACCGCAATAGTTTTGGCCACATATTTGATATCGCTTTGAGTTTTCCAATGCTCTTCAATTCTTTTAGAAGCCATACTAGTGAGTGTCTCAAGAGAAAATTTTGGGAGATTATGAGTAACAAGATTTCTATTTTGCCAAAAGAGCTCACAATAAACACAAAAAGCAATAAGGAATTTATCTTGGCTAAAATCATCATGAAAAAAAATTCCCACTATTACGAAGGATTAAAGTAAGCCACTCTTTAATGTGTCAATCTTTAAAAGCAAGCAAGTTAAGATGCCAACTCGATAAAAGCCAAGCTTGAATAGTAAAAGGGCATTTAAGAAATATATGCTCTTGGCATTCATCGGGGTCATATGTATTAAATATCTGATTACAAAATTGTTAAAAAAAAAAATCTGATTACAAATTACCCAGCCTAATTATCTATTTGAAAAATAAAATAAAAAATTTACCTTTTTAAAAATAAAAAGTTGTAGCACATTTACAAACAGACCTCTTATGATAATACCTGCTTTACTTTTATGTATACTCTTTTCTTCTTTTATAACTTGTCCCTCAAATTATTAAAAGGGCAAAAAATCAGTTAATCCCCTACACTTTTGCTCGTTTTTCACTTTACCCCCTGAACTTTAGATTTTATCACTTAACCCCCCAAACTTCGCTAATCATATCACGTTACTCTAATCTGCATAATTAAGCAAAAACTTAAGGGCAAAATAGACATTTGACTGAAAAAATAATATTTTATTTTTAATTAGTATTATTAAATGCAAATTTTATCTTCTTCTTCACCACCACCACCACCACGGCAGCCGCCGCCACCGCCACCACCACCACCGTTTTCTTTTTATATTTTTTTCTCCACCTCCTCTCCTCCCCACCACCACCGCCACCATTTTCTATTTTTTCTTTAAAACAACCTCTAAAATTGCCAACTTACAAAGATAACTAACTAATTAGATATTGAATTTTTATATAGTCCCACGAAATTCGAACACATAAAATAAAGGTAAATATTGAGGTTATTGTTTTGAAGAAAAAAGGAAAATAGTGGTGGTGGTGGTGGTGGTGGAGAGGAAGGGGAGAGGAAAATGAAGAAAAAATGGTGGTGGTGTTGATGGGGAGGAGAGGAGGGAAAGAGAGAAAAAAAAATGGTGGTGGTGGGTGGGGGAGGAGAGGAGGCGGAGAAAAAAGAAAAAAAAATGGCGGTAGTGGTGGTGGAGAGGAGGGGGAGAGAAAAGTGAAAAAAAATAATTGGTGGTGGTGGTGGTGGGTGAGGAGAGGAGGGGGATAGAAAAATGGACAAAGAAAAAAAAATGGTGGTGGTGTTGTGGTGGCTGGTGGGTGGGGGAGGAGAGGAGGGGGGTGAAAAAAAATGGTGGTGGGAAGTGGTGGTGGCGGCCATGGTGGTGGTGAAGAAGAAGAAGATGACATTTTTTATTTAATAATACTAATTAAAATAAAATAAAATTTTAGTTATATTTATCCCATTTATAATAAAAAAATAATTTTTCTAGCAAAATGTCCATTTTACCCTTATTTTTTTATTAATTATGCAGATTAGAGTAACATGACATGATTAGCGAAGTTTGAGGGGTTAAGAGATAAAATCTAAAGTGCAGGGGGTGAAGTGAAAAACGGACAAAAGTATAGGGGGTTAACTGATTTTTTTCCTTATTAAAAGGCAAACTAATTTCTCTTGATCAACTTTTAGAACATGTTTTTCTTATAGAAATAAATGAAAACAAGCGCCCTTAAGATACATCATTCGACACAATAAAAATAATTTCGGGGAGAGAAGTTTGCATAAAAAAAAATCCTCGAACATCTTTGCACCCATGTTTAGCAATCGCATCGGCTAGCATATTATGAGTTCTCGCTATCTAGCGGAATTCACAAGTCCTTGGCTTGTGTATTAGTATGCGGCACTCCTCAACTTTACTATGAATTGTTGAACCCATGAACGTATCATTTGTGATTAGTTTGTACGCTTCTTGGGAGTCGGTCTCTACACTGACTTTTTGGATTCGTTTCTCCCAGGCAATGCATAAACCTTTCCTTAACGCTTCCACTTCTGTCTCCAAAATTGTTGGGCAATTTATGGAATCCCAAAAACTCCATATCCACTCACCCAATTCATCACGCAGCACCCTACCAATAGCTCCTTTATTTTGTCTGGCATCCACGCTTACATCAACATTAATTTTCATCCATCACGTCTTTAATTTCTGTCATTAATCCATATCTACGACTCCCCCCCCCCCCACCTTGATTGCCTTTCAACATATCAATGCTTAGGTGCTTAATACGGCAAACAACCGCATAATTTTTTTTCACCTTTCCTTTGAATATACTAGCATTACTCATTTTTCAAATACTCCAAATGCTAGTGGCAAAAATAATATTCCAAGGGATAAACGACAAAAGGGAACACACCTTATTGTTATGTTGGATATTCTGCTTCAACCACGACTCATCATCCATATTGTTAAACTTAGCAACCCGTTTCGCGTGAGCAGGGTTCTCCAAACCGTCCTCGCTATCTTATAATACGCAGAACCTATGTCACATAAGTCGTAAACGCGAGCGCGTGCGTGTGCGGGTGCGCCAGTTCGCCTATTTTCAAAAATTCACTTCTTAATGCGCCTCTAATGCGTCTATTAAAAAAATATTAAAATATTAATAATATTAAGTAAATTTTTTAATATTAGGTAACAAAATGATTATTTCAGCCAAAACAATACTAATCATAAACAAGATAAGTCTTTTCATTCATCAAAATGTCAGTTTGTTCATCACTGCATCTAAATTACTTGCTATTACATTCAGAAAATGAGTGACGTGGTGACATGTTATATTTCACTCACTTGCAAGCATCAACAAAATATATTATATCTTAAAAACTAAACTACTAGTATTTATAATTTTGCTTACTTTTTTATATTTATATCATAAAAACTAAACTATTATTTATATTTATATCTTAAATTTTTTGATATTATACTATTTAAAAACGTGATAAAAAAAAGAAAATTCAAAAAAATAAGAATTCCATTAATTAAACTAGATTTTTATTTAATTAATAATTCAGAAAAAAACCTCATCTTGATCAAACGATATAAATTTTCAGAAATTAAATTTTTGCAACAAATCTAATTAATACTTTTTAAGCTTGATGTTTTAATTCGAAATAGCTTTAAACTAATTATGTCTGTTGAAAATATTCTGCTTTCTGAAAGTATATGTTAAATTTTTGTAGGTAGAATTATTCTATTATGAACGAATTATTAAAAATGCCCATTTTGTTTACTGTTTTGATGAAAATGCCCTAAAAATTCTATGTGGCGACGATGTGGCCGCCACATGGACCAAATAGCCCGAATAAGAGAGATTGGGTATTTTGACAAGGTATACATATAGTTACGGGATATTTTTGAAGCCCAAAATTCTTTTGGGTAGTTTTAGAAAAATGGCAAACTTAATGGGTAGATTTAAAAATTCTCAAAATCTTAACTATATATGATTTTTGTTCATGTGAATTTCAAAAGAAAAAAAAAAGGAAAATTTGTGCACAAATTACGCATTTACACTTAATTCGCGATTTATTAATGTTTAATTCGAGCACTATCAATGTATAAATCGCGAATTAGAATGTCTTAGTTCGCGAATTAGTATTTCTTAGTTCGCGAATTAGTATATCTTAATGCGCGAATTAGTAAATACTAATTCGCACTGGAGCGCCGCACGCGCACTCAATTCGTGAGTTCGCGAATCGTGCGCTAGTGCGTGAGGGGGGTGCGCGAATTATGTGACCTAGCGCATAACATGGATGGCCGATTCGTCAGAATTTTCACATATCTCACATATCGCCGAGTTGATGAGTTTCCTTGACTTTCTCAGCAGGTTAGACTCAAGACGGTCTTGGTGTGCCAACCAAAGAAAGTAGCGGATCTTATGGCTGCATAGTGTGGATACAAACATTGTCTGGGAGCCAACACGATTCCATAACGTGGATAAGGACTACCGTCGATACCGATTGGATTAAAGTGGCTCTTCCCGCTAGTGATGAAGTCTTGCTTTTCCAGGCCGTAAACCTCATGAAAAGCTTATCAAATATTTCAGTAAAATCCTCTCGCTTCACACGACCCTGGAACAGCTGTGTCCCAAGCAATATAGGAGTTTGCGTGAACCCCAAATACGAACAGATCCTCCTCTTCAAGCTTAAGCTCTCCCCTTCGAAAAGAAAACCTTTTAACCCCGAAGAATTACAGAATCTGTCAAGGGCATCTTTAATTGTCCTCGCGGTTTTGAATGTCGCTTTGATATGAGGATTAAGTCGTCGGCAAAAATAAGATGGGAGAGACGAAGCCCCCCTCGACATGGAAGAATTGGTTCCCACTTTTTGTCGTTAACAACCTCGAGAGTAAGATATGCAAGCCTTTCAACGCACAAAACAAATAGGTATGGGGATAACGGATCCCTTGACGCAAACCACAACCATACTTGAACGCCTTAAGAGGTTCTCCATCCCAAAGGATTCTAGTAGAAGCATTCGTTTCACAAAACATAATAAGCTTAGTGATGTTACTCCGAAAATTAATAGCCTTTAAAGTCTCCTCCAAAAAGCTCCAACTTATTTTGTCAAATGCTTTCTCAAGGCCGTTCTTGAGAATCATGCTCTCAGTTTTATTATTCTTCTTGTTGCGCAGCGAGTGGACAAGCTCTTGAATCACCAATATATCATCATGCGTTCCACGTCCCTCAATGGAACATAAATAGAGCAATAATCATTTGCATATTACCTAGTTTTAGTAGTTAACAAATCATGCGAGTTCTCCTTGATCACCAAAAATTAAGGTTTTGATTAAAATATGTGTATGAAAAAAAAAAACATGTAAGAAAGTGAAAGAGGAAAGAGGACTCTTTATTGAAAATAATTGTTGGATAGAAAGTATTAAAGAATAAACTAAATTATTTTATTAAAGAATACACTAAATTAGTGGAGAAAACTACATTTAAAAAATATATTTTATTGAAAAAATTATTTTATAATATAAAATTATAATTAATATTTTATACCACTATGACATAAGTTTATCTTTTATTCTCGCACCAATAGGTTTTTTCATCAAGAAAGAATGAGTCATAAAATTATATAATTTTTTGATAAGAGCAATAAAATTAAATATATGTGTGAATGATTAAAACTAGTTTAACGTATTCTTTAATACTTTATATTCAATAATTAATTTATCTAATATTATATGCAAGCTCTTGAAATTAAATAAAATATCAAGTATTTTCAATAAAACATTTAAATTCATGTAAACAATAGAATTGATCAAGGCCAAAGTTGAAAATGCATTTACAATTGTAGTTAGAGGGGTGTAGACTTGATCAAGAACACCTTGAAGATTGTTGAATAATACATTTGAAGGTTGCTGAGCTTGTTGGAGAGGATTTGTCGAACTTCCTTGCTATGAATTCTTGAAGGTTGAATTGTGTTTTTTGTTCTTCAAGAGCACCTCTATTTATAGTTGTAGAGTGAATCTCAATCAGAATCTTCTGATGAGATCAACGGTTGTGATCGTGTCAATGATTTCTTGATTTGAAAGACTTGGTCTAGATGAATCTTCTTGATATCTCTTAAATGTTGAGTCTTAGAGGAAAAGACTTTCCTTGTCTTGATATTTGATGAATATATTTATTTAACCCTTTAAAATATTAGAATTAAATAATATATATTTTCCTTTCTTGCTTTACAAGACTTGTCATAATTTAATTTAATTGGATAATTAAACTTCAATTAATACACAAGACATTATTTAATTTATCCATCATATATATATATATTAAAATCAATAAATTTAACTACTTTACTTTGGAATTTTTTTTGTTATAAATCCAAAATAAAATAGATAAAAAATAATAATTAATATATTATTTTCCACGTGTCAAGATTTAATTAGACACAAATTTTTCGTGTCTACAAGGAGGTCATTATAATTATTCAAACCTGAGGAAAAGTCTTTGTAGTTACACGAAACCTCAAGAGTGTAATTGTAATCTTCTCTTACACTACTTGTTAGAGGATAGGTCTTTGTAATTATTCAAACCTCAGAGGGTCTTTGTAAATATACCAAACCTCGGGAGGTGTAACTGTAATTATCCCAAGATTTTCGTTGGAAAGTTGATTTACATATTGAATTAGTTTAGGGACTATTTTCGAATTATTATACCGCATACAGAATTTGAAGAATTTTACTCTTTATTAAAATACGTAGATATATTTCGATTACCAAATAAAAAAACGATTTTATACACCATACGAAAAAATGTGTATATAAAGTTTTCTACATAATCACAAGCTTTCAGCTTTTCACGAAGAAAAACATATCTAATCTAATGAACTTTTTATAAATGAAAGATTTTTGGGTTATTTTTCCATATAAATAGAACCAAGATCTTTCAAAACTCGAATTTACAAAATACACAGGAGGGTTCCAATCTAGTCCATCTGCACAAGAGATGAAGAAAATATTAGGAATGTAAATACAAAAGAATGGTTGAGGAAAATCGAATCAACTTCGGTTAGCTCCAACTGCAAAATTTACATACAAAAATCGATATTTCTCGACTACCCGGTGAGCCGCAACAAATTAAACGATCCTCGTTCGGGCAAAGATTGAAACCTTCATGCCTCCATTGCCCTTCTCAACGGTCAAGAAATTCTTTTACCCGTTTAGAGCCGACCCAACGGCCCCTCACTGTCATCCCTTTACAGCCGACTCCCCCAACTGCTTTGGGTCATATCGTAAGAATCCGAATTGTATTCTGAACTTCCAAATGCCATTCTTTGAAACATTCTGATTTGTGCAGAATGTTCTCTCGAGTCAAAGACTCCGCTTTGTCCAGGTTTCACCCCGTTGTTCAAATCTGCTAACTCCTCCATTGAATCTAAAGCTCTCACTATCTGTGTACGGTCAAATCCCATAAGAGAAAAGAACATATAGAGTAATCGGGAGAAAGATTGGATTATTAGAGTAAAGAGTAAGAACTGACCTGACTCATTCGCGGTCTTTTGGAAGCTGAATGGCGAATGCAAGCTGCGGCTGCTTCAATCATCCGGAACATTTCACTCGCGATGAAGTTCCTTTCTAACCTATGATCGACGAGATCTCCAAAATCTTCGGTTTCAAGTGCTTGAGTGAGCAGTGGCCGAGCCTGCAATAGTTGCAGCATACAAATTTGAACTTGATGCATGCAAAAGGCATATGATTTCTAGTATAAAAAAAAAAAAAAAAATTGTTTTGTTATGGCTCCCAGAAGGACTGCATGTTTAGATTGAATCAGGTTGAATATCCATTATTGTTTGATCTATTATGGAACGATTCGCACGATTCCATTATTTCTGGACACCTTTAGCTTTAAGGCTTCAACTTACACGGTAAATAGAAGTATTGGTCAAGAAGGATGAAGTATATCATTTCCCTTCGAAGCCTAATAATAAGCATGATAAAAATAGGAACAAATTGTTAGAAAAATTATTTTCTCGAGGTGGAGGGGTTGGGGCAGGGTGGTGGTCTGCGCGTTAAAAGAATTGAAGGATGATTGTTGGCAATGTCTCGCACAGTACGAATGCAAGTCCGCTGCTACAAATCTAATGCAAAACATATAACAAGTAACTCGCACATCATGGAATCTTTATCATATCTTCAGAAACTAAAGTACCACATAGACATCAGCTTTGTTTTCTTCGATTCAATACGTGCAGAGATTCTTCAACAACAACCACCAAAAAAAAAACACTAAATCAGAAAATGATGAACGAGTATATGGAACTTACCCATTCAACCAGGCTTTCGTCGCCCAACGGTTGAGATGAATCAACAGGCTTTCGACCAGTAACGAGCTCCAAAAGCACCACGCCAAATGAATAAACATCAGACTTCTCAGACAGTTTACCACTCGATGCATACTCTGGAGCAAGGTATCTGCAAGACATCCATATACATGTATGGATTTGTAACAAATCATTTAAAGAAATATATATAGTTTCTAGCTACATCATCCGACCTAAATTCCCAATAGCCTAGAAAATTAATTCTTGTATTAGACAAGAAAGAGACTCAGTGTGTTGTTGAATACTTTCATTTTACCTTCATAGCCAAAAATGTATTTGTCTCAATAGAAGATAATTTAAGAAACTAATAACAAGATAAATTACTTAGAATCTTTTTGTTATGCTCTCTTACTTTATCAATCTTAACTAACCTAATCTTCAAAGCCAAACTTAAACTTAAATAAAGCAACATGTGAACATTAAAGAAATCTATCAACATTTAAAGAAACCTACCCAAAGGTTCCCATAACACGAGTTGACACGTGGGTTTGTAAATCCAGTTCCAGAGCCAGCTTTGCAAGCCCAAAATCTGCAACCTGTGGACATGTGATACAGTACTCAATGACAACGAACAAATTAATTTTTCTATACTTGAAGGCAAAAGTAGCGACATGGCAGATATTTTATTAATGCAGCATGAAAATTCAGCATACCCGCGCTTCAAAGTTGTTCTCCAGGAGAATGTTTGTCGACTTAATATCTCTGTGAATGATACGGGGCTGACCTGATAAAGGCACCATCAAAAATTAAGTTAGATGACTAGAACGGGAATAGATATTATCTTGACAGTTGATCCGTCTGAACAAGAATACTCAAAAGTTACGTTGCTAAAATCGTTGACAAAATGAAAGCTCTTACAAATAAAAGCTAGAAGCACATCAAAAAATTGAGTCGAAACTCAATAGTCTCATGTATTTCTAGAGCTGCACAAATAGTATTACCGAGCATAAAATGAGGAAAATGAAAATCATTTCAGAATATGTTGACCGTCCGAGTATTACTTGACGAAACAAAAACTCAAGGAAAAGGAAAAAGTGAACTTACAATCTTCATGAAGATACGCTAGTCCACGCGCAGCACCCGAAGCAACTTTAACTCGACTAGGCCAATCCATAACTGGCTTGCTTTCATCTACACATGCCCATTAACTTCAGAACTTAGCAGCAATTGCTAGATCAAATTCATACTACAGACGCGTACTTTACAGTTAATCGTACACCCGAATTCATTCTTCAGCTATTGCCAAATATTCTAGCACACAGGCAACTAAATGGAATTCTCAAAACACATCAACCAAAAGAAGAAGAAACGAACAAGACTTACCATGAAGATGATAGTGCAGGGTGTTATTTGGCACATAATCATAGACGAGCAACCTTTGATTCTGAGAGATGCAATAACCAACAAGCGATACCAAATGTCTATGGTGTATTCTGCTAATGATTTCAACTTCCGCTCTGAATTCTCGCTCTCCTTGTCCACCACCAATCTTTAACTGCTTAACAGCAACTACTCTACCATCGACCAATACGCCTTTATAAACGTAACCAAATCCACCGTGACCAAGAACATTCTTTTCCGAAAAACTATTTGTTGCTACAGAAAGTTCCTCATACGTGAACCATGTCCTTGATGAGCCCATACCACCATCCGGTGAGTACATGAAATTGCTTGCATTAGGACTTCCAGCTGGCTGAGGTGAGTATTGGTTTCTTAGGAATATTGAATCTAAAAAGTGAAAAAAGTGTATTAACACAGTGGTACAATCTATTAACAACTGATCATAATCATGGAAAATGGAGATAACTACTAACATGTTCCATTATTCCACCATGAAAATAACATGTTCTACATAGAAAATACCATACCGAATTTCCTTTAAGTTTGAACTAGTACCTGAATTTTGAGAGGATGCAAAAGGAGAGGGCATTGCATAGTTCGGGACAAATCCGTCCTTCCTTTTCTTTCTTCTATGGGTAAACCACACAGCCATAATGACAAGACTAAGTGCCAGAAATCCAACAACACCGCTTACTGCAATTATAGCTCCAGTATTCCGACTCCCTGAATTTCCTGATCCAGAATCATTTGAACTAGGTGGAGTTGATCGTGCAGTGGGTTTCTCCGCTGGCAAAGATGGAAGGGGCGAGATAGGTGTGCTTCCGTTGACAGACGAATTGTTCACTGGAGGAGGAGGAGACACAGAAGGTGACAAAGACGACGAAGGGACGGGTGGAGGAGGTGCAATGGAAGTAGATGGAGGAGGTGCAGTAGAAGTAGATGGAGGTGGTGTAGTAGAAGCAGATGGAGGTGGAGGGGGTACAATAGAAGTTGAAGGAGGACTGGCAGTTGGCGGAGTAGGTGGGGAACCAGTTGGGGCAGGCGGCAATGGAGGAGCCGGATGGGAATTATGTGGTGGACGGGCGGTCGTGGATGGAGGCGGAGGAACACTAGTGGGAGGTGGAGGATTTATCCTTGGCGGAGGAGGAGAGGGCAAAACGGCAGGAGGGGAAGGAGGCGGAGTGCGCGGAGTGGTAGGAGAATCCGGAGGCGGGGAGCCTCTAGACGGTGGGGGAGGAGATGATGAAACAGGTGGGGGTGGTGCATTGTTCGTGGGAGGTGGTGTGGTAGGAGGAGCCGGTGGTGGCGATGTTGGAGGAGGAGACCGTGGAGGCAATGGAGGTGGCGAAAAAGGCGGGGATGGAGGAGGGGCTGAAGGAACAACCGGTGGGGGAGATTGTGGAGGCGATGGAGGAGGGGCGGAACGAACGGGTGGTGGAGACGATTGAGGAGGCGGAGTGGATGGAGTCGACGGAGTAGGAGGAGGGGGAGACGAAGGAGGCGGGGCGTCGGTCGTCTGATCGGGATTGGTTACTTGATCTGGTGGTGGAGAAGTGGAGTTTGCAGGGGGAGTTGAATTTGTAGGAGCAGCTGGTGGTGGAACAGGAACAGCATTGGGAGGAGAATTTGGGGATGGTGAAATTGAACTCATTTCACCCCCAAAAAAAAGGAAATTTCTCTTTATCAAAGTAAATTCAGCTCAAATTCTATAACAACAATGCAGCATTCTAATTTCCATTCACCAAAATCTCAACTTTACTTCATTCAGCAAAACATAACCAAAAACCCCTAAATGAAGAACAACCAATCATAAATACTTACAACTAAATACCAAAATTCATCAGATTCAGACAAAACCCAGAAAAAGTAAGCCGAACCCAGTTGAGAAGAGCCAAATGTGAACAAAACCCAGATCCAGAATTTCCTAAAAAGTAACAGTACAAAAAATTGTACTGTACAAACAGTAAAGCCAAGATTCAATTTTTTTGAACTGTACAATTCTAAAGTTCAGAACCTAAATGCTGTCCAATTTAATCAGTAACCAGAAAATAATGTACGATGAATTATGTCTGAAGATTGAAATAAAAGTCTCACCTTTTAATTTCAGCTCGAATTAAAATGTTGGGAGAATTTTTTTCTTTGGCGGAAGATATGGTTAAGAGCATGAGTGACGACAATTTGTGCAATTAATTTAAACGTGGGAGCCACTTTTTTAATTAGTCGTTAATACATGTTCAAAAGAAACAAAATGTAAGAGAAAATATTAAAAATATGAAAGTTTCGTATCGTGAGTGTGTTACGATTGTAAATGTTGACTTGAGTGTGTTACCATTGTAGATATTGAAAACTTCTCGCAAGTCGCAATGTTACAAAATATCTTGGAGAGGTTTAGAAAAATGGTAAAACTTACGGCTAAGATAAAAGCTTTTTAGTAATTTTTTGGGTAAATAATAGAAAAGAAAGAAACTTTGTTTCATGTTAAAAGATAGGATAAAAACATCAAACTATCTGAACTATGCATATTTTTGTGATTTGTCCTATTAACAAATTTAATAAGCGTTTTGCCCCCTATACTATGCTCATTTGTGCGATTTGTCTCTTCAGTGCATTTTCGGTCATTTTGGCCGGAATATTTCCCCTACTCGACTCATATGTGTTGTACTAGATGTATTTTGGTGGTTGATGACAAAAAGTTGGCAAAAAAACACCTCGAACGGGGAATATTCTGGTCAAAAATGATCGAGAATGCGATTGCCCCTTCAGTGTATTTTTTGCCATTGTTGGCTGAAATATTTCCCCTACTCGACGCATATGTGTTGTACTAGATATATTTTGGTAGTTGATGACAAAAGGTAGGCGAAAAAACATCTCGAACGGGGAATATTCCGGCAAAAAATGGTCGGAAATGCACTGAAGGGGCAAATCGCACAAACGAATATAGTTTAAGGGGTAAAACGCTTATTAAATTTGTTAATAGGTCAAATCTAAAAAACGTGAATAGTTTAGGGGTTGATGCTTTTATTCCTAAAAGATATTTTTGCTTTTTTGGGGATGTTTTTTATTGAACTCTTCGGATCTTCGGACAATGACTTTTAGCTGTTGTGTAGTGTGCTAACGAATAATGGGATGATGAAAATGTGAAGTGGAACGTGGATTGTGGGACTAAAATATTTGTCAACTTGCTAACATGCAAAGTCAAAGCAAACGTCATGAAATGACAGGCTTTGTGCAATGTTTATTTCTTTTTTTGTACTTCTCAATTATTGCCATTTTCTTGAAATTATTTTTAGGGATTTTTTTTACTTTACTTTTAGGGATTTTTGAAGTTAGAAACTCTTGAAAATTTCTTTAATTACATAAGTATCTTCCGAAATTTAAATACTTATTATGAAGACACGCCCTTGAAACTTTAGTGAGTAGTTGTGTAATTATTCAAAGGGAAAGTGAAAACCTTTGCTAAAGTTAGGTCGGTAAGTATTAATGAGTACCATTTTACTTAATCCAGTTAATCTCTTTATGCCATTGTTGATTTGGTGTACATATGATTAAAAATTACTACTGATTTAATTCTAGGTTACGCGTGACATGTATTCACGCGTATATGTAACATAATCTTCAATTTTTTTTTAATTTTTTTTTTGAAAAAAGGTTATACTAAATATTTATAAATTAAACAAACAAAAATCTTTTGATAATAAATAAGCATGTGCATCAAACATAGTAACTGGTAATCACTAATCAGTGATGGGCTGATGAATATATTTGCACATTTTCCGGGCACGAGATACAATTATTTTAAGTTTAATGAATCAATCGGATTGACGGATCATCATAACAAATTAATAATTATTGATTATGATTATAGAATAATTAGCTAATGAGTAATTACTCTGTGTTAGTGGTCATGATAATAATAACACGAAGCAATCAACTATAAACTTGGTTTGCATAGGGGCGACTGATGATGTACTTTGTCTGCATATTAACAACTCTTTCGCAATTTTGAAAGTATAGACTTCTAAGAATAAAAAAAATGTTTATGAAAATTTTAATCATCGATTAGAGATTAATTATTCCCTAGTAACATTTCCACGTGTATTTCTGATGCTCTATTTTAGGGATTTCATTAGAAAGACAAAGTATTTCCTGCACATATAAACATGGTATATTTGTTAATGTTTTTGACATAGAGATAATGAGACTAATCCACATAAAGACAATGTAATTTGCTAGCGCCTAGCAGTAAGTCATATGATATAATTGTTCTTTCACAATCTTTTTGAAAAACAAATCTCTATATAAACTATAAGATGTTTTTCTCTACATAAAAAATGATTGAAGACCAAATGAGTATTTTTTTTATTTTGCAAAAATAGCTTTTTGAGGCCGCGAAAATTTGTATAGAAAAATAAAAAAAAACTACCAAATTTTAAAGTCCAATTCAAATAGATAACATTATTATTATGAGGCGGCCGTTGAAGAAGAAAAGGACAACTGCAAATAAAAATGTTGATCTAGAATAACTATTTTGAGTAGAGAAATGGACAATTGGCAAGCCATTAGTGATCTTAGCAAATACATCTTGCTACTTTCCTGTTCAATTATTCATTTGTGTATATATTTTTTTAATGCTTATTCTCTTTTGGAGAGGCCAATTTCAAACTCGCGCCAAAGGAAGTTTATTAAATCATAGGTTTGGTTAAGATTATTGTATTTTAAAAATGTTGTGTTACTAAATTTTAATACGAAGCCTCGTGTAAATTTAACGGAAAAATAGCAAAAATCACCCGTTAATGTGGTTACATTGCGTTTTTAGTCCGCTATTGTGTACTTTTATAAGAATAATCCGATATTGTGGACATTTGAGCGATTTTAGTCCTCCAGCTAAAAATATCGCCGTAAATGGAACGTGGGGCACGTGACCTACCAAAATCGATGAAAATTAAACACACACGTGTGAATCTGCACTTGTTCTTGTACACTTTTAGGCGTTTGATGTAATAAAAATGTTACTTGAGTAATCTTGGTTTATCTTTAATCTTTAAATATCTTATGTCTTAACGTGTGTGTTATTAGGGAGTTAATGACCCATAACCCCCACACTTAATGCGCACGACTCCCGAAAATTTAGGAGCCGTTAGGTGTTCTCCAGCCCATGTAACGCGTGGTTTCAAATTCGCCACGTGGCCTGATATGAGGCATAATAATTCCTCTTGATTCTCAAGAATACATAATGAACTGGGAGGACTGGTGCTAACCCCTCATATTTCCACTCCCAGGCCACGATAGTGCATATGCCATGCTACGGCTTAGAAACACCTATCGTCTGACATGATACCCATAAGGGAAGGCATGAGCATCACGATGCCACCACAGAAAACATCAATCTTAGATGATTCAGTAGTACCCAAAGGACATCGTGAAACTTCTCTAGTCTCACAATATCACGATGGAGCTTACATGGTACAAAGAGTCTGCGCGTGACATTACGGATCTTGAATGATCCCACGATTCCCCCATAGGACCAACAATACCCTACAAGTTGCGCATCAAGAGACTACGAGCACAACACCCGAAGATGTACTTCCATACCAATGGCTTCGTAATAAACTCATATGACCCTACGATGCCACAAGTATTGCCTTACAATAAGGCTATCGGGTACAATGGTTACCATAAGACCACGTGACGAAACGTCATATCATGACACGTGCATTCCTGGAACGGACAAGCTATCAGAAGAATAAACAGGCTAATCAGCCAATAGCTGCATGGATAAACACCCGTCAAAACATTCTATATGCATATGAAAATCTGTTTCTAAAATATCCCCTATAAATATGGAATGTATCCCATAGCTCAAGAACAAGTTGAATAGAAGAATCGACTTATTCTCTTCCATCATGAAAATCAATCTTTATTTTATGGAAATCAGATAGGGCGTTTCGAACAAAGTACACGTTAATGACTCAAATACCTAGGTGATATAAAATGAGTGTTAACAATGTGAATTTGCACATATGTGTTTAATTTTTGCCGATTTTGATGGCCACGTGCCTCATGTGCCATTTACGGAGAAAAAATTCATTGAAAGACTAAAATCGCACAAATGTCCACAATACCAGACTATTCCTATAAATGTACATAACAACGGACTAAAACGCAATGTAACCACATTAACGGACTATTTTTGCAATTTTCCCTAAATTTAACTCCACTTTAAATAAAACGCTGTTGTAGCGTAGATACATGATTGACGTGCTTTTAGTAATTTGCTCTCACTACAATTTCTTCTAAACTCTAATCACAAACCTATTACCTATATTATATGGTTCAAGTTTGGTGAGCCGTACATAACCACCGTGATTACTTGCAACTCACGAAGTCATAATAATGTTTGCATAAGTTGTTCCCCATTATTAGTACTATTGTGAACAATTTTCTTACTTCATATTGCATGATATTTTGCTTCCTTCATTATAAAATATAGCCACTTTTGCCAATTTATTGTTAATAGAAGGCATTTGCAATTAAAAGTAACAAATCGATTTCTTTTACCAAATTTTGGCTCACATACAATGAGAGTTAAAATATCTTTCATACACGGACAATGAGAAAAATCCCTTCAAAAGTCTATATATAACATTTGGGGTTCGCACTTGCCACTCTCTGCTCTTTCTATCTGTTCCACAAAACCAAGCACTAACCGTTCCTTGCCCCAAATAAATTTTGAAACGACCGATTCTTGAGCTCACTTACTAACCGGGTTTCCACCCGGTGGGGCTGGCACATAACCGCTTACGGCTCCAGTAGCAGGAACTTTCGCTGCATAAGGTGTATTACTCGTAGGAACTTGTCCTTGCGGCCTAATGGTACCGGTAAGCGATGGATCATAACCAGTTCCTGGTTGAACGAAGTTTCCTGAACCTCTCTGCATATCATAAGCAGGCGCTGGTGGTCTTTGTTGGTTATAAACGGGACCTGTTTGAGCAACATTAACCCCTTGCCAATATGGAGTTTGCCCTTGCTGTGACGAAATGAAAAAGACAACTCAGTGCCACAAATCAACATAAAAGACACCACATATTTGAAGAAAATTAAAGTTAAATAGCTTGCATAATTCCATATATATCTCGTTTCAGCTTTCATTTGGAAAAACAACCACGTCTTACAAGAAGTAGAAGAAAAAAACAGTATTACAACGTAATTTAATAAATTCTGATCCTGCATTTCCTTTTTTTTCCAATTTGGGAACAGAAGTAATTCGATACTCATGGTCGACGACAGCTAGTTACACTAAGGTCCATTCTAACTAGGAAAACTACAATGACGCCAGATATTCATCATATATTTACATGAAATATCTCAGAAAATCAATAAATTTAACGGTCAAATATATCACATACCTGCTCGACAACATAGGCATTTTGAGCAGAGGCATAGTTGCCCATTGGAACAGTATTACTGTGACCAGCAGCACCACCGTATTGCACTCCTGTATTTTCAATGAGATAGATAAGCTTAGATAAAGTTACAAAGGCTCCAACAGAAACATACAACGAAGAAAGACAATGAATGTTGATCAGACTCTTGACCTTGTCGGGGGTCAAATTTTGCAAAATTAGACAACTCTGCTCTAAGCTTGTCGACCTCTCTTAACATTGATGTATAGTTCTTCTCCATCACCTGAAGCGACTCAAGGTGATCATTGTATAACTTCTTCTCGTAGTCGTAAGTCGCCCTGTAAAGATTACATCCCAGAAAAATGAAATGATTTGCCTGTTATACTTATATTTAAACTCAAACAAAAAGATAAAGAAAAAATACTCGGGAGTTGAGATATTATTCAGTTATTCAGTTACATTTACACATTGAACAATTTATAAACTCTAATATTCGGTAAATAATCACCAGAAAAATCATAGATAATTACAAGTTTAGCTTTATCGATATTTTCAAACATCAATACATATTTTCTCTCCCAGAGAGAGAGAGAGAGAGAGAGCAAAAGATACCTGGAATGCTGATACTCCTGTCTCAGGCTATCAAGTTCAGCCAACATAGGAGGGATCTGCTGTGCCTCGGAGTGAGCCTTCTGAAGCTCACGGGACAATTGCTGCACCTTTGGTATTAATTCCTGCCTTGCAGCGACCAAATTTTGAGCTTCAGCTCGTGCTTTCTGCAGCCCAATTTTGATTGGCTCAGCAGCTTTCAGTTCAGCCTCCATTTTTGACATTTTATCTAGAACCTCTTTTGTCTGCTGTTCTTTCTCAGTCTTCACATTATCAATACGAGAATGAATCAACTGCAGCTCGTTAGTGGCTGTAGCAAGATCTTGTCTCAGAGTGACATGGGTCGCGGCAAGTTTTCGATTTTCTGTTGCAAGTTTCACTATTTCAATATGTTGTGCAGAGAGCTTTTGTTCCAAAACATTGGGATGAGGCAACATTTCTGAACGCGGGAAACCCACAGGCGGTGGATGAATGGCCAAACCATAAGGATCAGGATGTGCCATGCCAGGATTGGGAAGATGATGCCGAAGGTGGGGAGGAGGGACTCGATCATTACTTCCCATCATCAGATTACAGCTTTGACCTTTAATATATGAATATCAATTAGACTTATTACATGACATAACATACTCTCTTTTAAAACATAAAAACAACTTTATAATCAAAAAGGCAGCCACACTAACCCGGGGACAGGGAGAACTTAAAAATTGCTATTACTACAGAACCGATAAGCCATGTGGAATAACTGCTTAAGGATCTAAATAAATAACCACATCAAAAAAATATTGTTTCCTTCCTATCTCCGCGCAAAATAAAACAAAAGCAGAGCAGATATAACATAGTTTAAGTGCATTCAATTCAGGAAAAGCTCAATCAGATCCAAAGGCAGACGATAGATATATATATATTTGCAATCCGGTCATAAGCATCAGTTTTACTGATTTTATATAACGAAATCGTAGTGCTGGAGATAGATTGAGAAAGTCAGTTACCTTGGGTCATTTTATCGCTGAAACTTCATGTTCATGTGCAGGACAAAAGCAAAATCATAATAACTTGTTCGTGGAGAGGATATTTCCTTTTTCTTTAAACATCAAAAGAAGTATGTTGGAGGCTAGTGTATACTGGCGTGCTTTTGGGATAAGTTAGAGAAGCTAGAATCTTCCAGGGCTAACGAGAATTGAAAAGGTTCAGTACATTAAAGTTCGAATCCCATCCTCAGTTCGCCTCATGAATATGTTTCCTTTAGTATATGTTATATCTACAATAATCCTTTACACCGATGAAATTAGCCACGTTAAGTACCCGTGTATCTACAGCATTGAATGAAGAAGTTCTACGTAGACCCAACATCTCCTCTGAAATAAAGTAAGAAAGACACTTCCGCGTTACAACGCAATTCCGAAATCGCAAAAACAAAATCGAGCACCTCCTATACTTCAATTAATCCTATTAAACCTCAAATTCAACTGCAATTAATCACTAACCCTAACCCTAACCCTAGCCCAATTTAATCACAAAAATCACTTCAGGACTGTAAAATTATAAAATTAAATCGCACAACGATATAACATTACTTACTCACTGCGTATCAATCCACAATAATTTATATCGAGAATCACCAAAAGAATTAACCAAATACATAATAGTAAATTAAAGAAAAATAATCAGCTGCTAGGGTTTTTACCTGATCGTCAATTGGTCGTATATCTCAAAAAAATGAATTATGTGCTGATGTGAGCTAATTAAGCAGCAGCATAAGCTTATAAATTTGGGAATTTGGGATTATGAGAAGATGAAGAAGAAGATTGAGAAGCTAAAATGAATAATAAGATAACTTTAATGTTGTAACAAAAACAAAAGTGAAAACGAAAAAGAAATAATAAAAGGAAGAGAATATACTCATATTTTAATATCTTTATTTACAAAATTAGTGGCAATTTGATTTAAGAATAGCGGAAGGAAAAAAATTCCAAATTCAAATTAAGGTTCATAAAATCGACGAAATTGGTAAATTTTAACTCTTACACTTGTCTTTGCAAGCGCTGGGCAGCTCAAAAAATATCATAGACTAATTTTAATCCCGTAAGAAGGTTTGTTACATGCTCCAAGAATCGGGTAAAACCTCAATTTCAAGCTCTTTTTTTTCGTGTAATCTTGTTTTAAATTACTCCAATTAAGTTTGTAATGTTTGTTTTCATAGCAAAATGGGTCGTATGAGTATTGGTTGTGGATTGACCCACCCATGCAAGAGACGGGTTATTGGATTTGGGGCTTTAGGGTTTTCTGAATTTGGGAAAAAACATTGTAAGTGTTGATTTTAGTGAATTGGAGGGCATTCTCGATTGTAATGAGTTGGAGTATTTGAATGGACGAAATTACCCTTGATTAGTGTGGCACACGAGCCGCACGTGCACACTTTGGAGAGATTAATGGGTTAATTTCGTCTTGGGGAGAATGTAATGAGATTAGATAGGATATGGGGTAAGTGATTTTGGGGCAATAGGATAGGAGGCTATGTGGTTTTTTCCCATAGTAGAATACCAAAGACATTATTCGAGTTTTAGTTAAACTTAAGAAACAAACAAACATAAAAGGCTAATCGCGTACTTAGTTACCATCAATGGCACGCGCACACGCACACCTTATGACAAAAACACGAATACACTGACATTTATTATAACAACAAATTACAAGACACGGCACTACGACGATACAACTACATTCTATATAACCAGACAAGCACAAATATTATTTTAAAGCTTATTTAGTAGAAATTTCGAAGAAACGTAATTAACTTCGAAAAAGTGACGCCAAACTAAAGATGAAGTCTTAAAGCCATTTTACTTAGTTGCTTGGGTTTTAGGAGTTTCTTTCTTATCTTTTGGTTTTTTAGTTGTCGATTCGTAATCTTATTCTTTTAGATCAGTTTTACAATTGTGAAATTGTTTATGTATACATTTTATCCCAAGGCATCGAGGCTTGTCGAATACGTCCTTCTCACGTGTTTAAACTAGTTACTCTTTTTAATGACAATAACCCATGGCGTGACGATATGCATAGACGTTCAGAAACGTTTGAGACAAGGATACATGTGATGTTTCCATGAATCAATGCATCATAGTGCACCACACATTTGTTGAACTCTTGATAATATTGTTAGAGAATATTTGGAATTGAGTCCAATTTATAAGTACAAAGTGTGTGAATTGTAATTGCTTATTGAAAAGCAATTTTATTTGTGAAATAAAATTCAAGATTAAATATTCAAATTAAATTGAATATCTTAATTTTAAATAAATTTCAAAGCCACGCTTATTTTATTACTTGAATGAGGTCAAAATCATTGGAAGACATTCAAAGGTTTGAATGACATGTTTAATACACCCCCTTTAATGTTTTGTGGTTGTTACATGTTTTCTCAACTATAAAAGGAGGTCTCCACTCATGTGAAAAAAATCATCCAACAAGCATCCAAAAGTTTTTTTCCACCCTACATATCATACATATTTTTTGAGTTTTGCAAGTATTACGAAGTCCGACTGAGGAGGCAGCATTGCGCTTCACTTGCTGCTTCGTGTGACGGAGGTTGTACCTTGTGAGGTCATTGCCAAATGAGGGCTTGAAACAGTAGCCGCAAATTGATCTTAAGGGGAGAGAGTTCAACTTTGTCTCGTTCAATCCTTCGATGGGTTTTTATTCAGCTGCTGAGAACTGCTGAGAGGTTATTGTTTTGACTAGTCTAATCCACTTCAAGGATTTTATCATTAGTTGCTTAGAGTTAGATTTAATTAATTTTTTATATTTCAATTCATATTCATGCATGTTATATGAAATTGTTGCTCCTATAATTTGTTGATAATTATTCTGAAAATTATTGTGTTGTTCATCATATGTTTACATGCAACGCGTTACCAACAAATACGATATACTTTTTGATAATCATAAAGATACATCGATATATAATTTTTTTGTTTGTGTAATTTAAAGTTCAGAAAATGACTTTCAGTAATCAAAACTTGCATAATTTTAAAATTATGCACAACTAAAATATATGAAGTAAGAGGAAGAAATTTGAGCGATCGAGAACTAGAATGTGGGATAACATGCCACTTTACATAAAATACCTTTTTTCTCATGTTCTCCTTTAAACTATTTGTTAAGATATGACAAAAGCTAGTGTGACAGTTGACACTAACAAAAATAAAATAGAATTATAAGGCAGTGTAGTTTACTACTTTGCTAGAGTACATTTTTAACGTAATAAGATTTATCAAATATGTTAATAGTAAAGTATAAACTAAACAATTGCAATTAAATTTAACTAATAGAACTTTGAAATTGATTCATATTTTTCTTAAATAAATATAAAGAAAATTCTTAGAACTAAGTAAAAAGTGTGTTTTGACTCGACCATTTGGTCGTCAACTCTCATTATTGTTATTGAAATTTGGAAGTGCTTGTATGGTTGGTTCAGCTTATACACGACTTTGAACCATAGGAGTGGAGAAGCAGTTTCAACAACATAAGAAGCTCTTTCCTCACCATAAAGGTAAATGGCATGGGTGAGCATTTGTTTTTGGGATAATTACAGATACCTCTTCTGAGGTTTGGTGTAATTACAAACACCTCTTCTGAGGTTTGGTGTAATTACAAACACCTCCCCTGATGTTTGGGTAATTACAATCGCATCTCCTCCAACCAAAAAGTAAAAATGAACTACCAATTTTGCCATTGGTCAACTTATGCGTTAGAGATTTAAATTTAATATTAAATAAAAGACTATTTAATTACTTGCACAAATTTTATTTAAAAACTGTTGATAAATTTAAAATAATCGTTAAATAATTTTATTTATTTATGTAATGTATGTTATTAATATTCATTAATTTAAAAAATCATTCAATTTCCCACTTTAAATAAATGTATGATTCTAGGAAAATAAATAACTTTAAATAATCTAGCTTGTGAATGTATATTTACATTGTTTCTTGTAAGACACATGTAACATATTTTTATTTGAAAAGTAATTGATAATTTTTAGAAGCATTAAAGTCAAGCCTAAAATAATTTTACCCAGCTATATAATTATTATTATTACTTATTTTTTAATTAAACCAACTTCATTAGCAAAAACTTTATGATATGTTACATTATCTTTAGATCTTTATTGATTTAAAATTACTATTGGTGCAAGAATAAAATATGCATGCCATAATGGTGGAAAAATAACTATGTGTTTATATTTTAGAAATTAGTTATTTAATTAATAATATATGTGGTACAAGAGACAATGTAAAGTTGCATTCACAAGCTAGATTATTTAATTTTCTTTTTCCTAGGATCATATATTTATTTAAAATGGAGATTAGTTAAATGATTTTTAAAATTAATAAATAACAATAATATACATTAAATAAATAAAATTATTTTACTATTATTTTAGATTTATCGGTAGTTTTTAAATAAAACATGTGCAAGTTAATTAAATAATCTTTTATTTAGCATTAAATCTAATTTTCTTAACATATAAGTTGACCAAGGGCAAAGTTGGTAATTCATTTCTACTTTTTGGTTGGATGGGAGGTGATTGTAATTACCCAACCATCAGAGGAGGTAATTTGTAATTACACCAAACCTCACGGAAGGTATCCGTAATTATCCCTTTGTTTTTTTGATCTTTAGTATTTGTATTTCTTGATTGGTTACAACTTACAAGAACCTTGAATTTGTATTAGGAGTTCTTGAATTGTTGAGCTTGCCTTATATTTTTCTTTCTTGAGATAAAGTTCTTTTTGCTTATAAAAAATTAAAAAAATTAAGACAAAGAGTTTTGAGACAACTCCTTAGTCCTAACTCCTAATTTATATAAGTTTGCGCAATTATACAAAGAACTTTATAAAATCTTGATAGAATTATTTCTAGACAACTTCTAGATATATCTTTGGGAAAAATCTAGTTACCTATCCAAACTTTGGCATGTGTTGTACCTATCCAAACTTTCAGTTTTTACAGTTTATGGTCCAAACTTTCATTCCGACGAAACTCCGCCCAAATACGTCACTTTTTGGCTAAATGACATCACGCTGAGGTCATCCTCCAGAGATAAAACTGTCTTTTTAGAGATGAGGAGTATAGTGCAATATGTACTATTATTTCATACACCCTAAAATTTATTTTCTTACACATTGCACTCCAAATATTTTTCCTAACAAAAATATTAAATATTTTCATTTTTTTTAAAAAAATGTTTGTCTTCAAATAATATATACTTTTAGAAATTAAAACTTTTCAATAAACTTAATTAATAATTTTAAGCTTAATTTTATTAAGTTTTATTTTTAATTAGTTAATAATTTTAATTTTTTTAAAGAAAAAACTTAATCTTTTCCAACACACCCCACCCCCACCCCCACCCCCCCAACAGCCTACGCCCCAACCCTCCACACCCAAAAAAAAATTTATTTCTCTTGCGGGACGAGCGACACTCATTCAATCAGTATCGTCTGCCATGTCGATATATTATATGCAATCCTCGTGGCACCCGAAGGATGTGTGCGACAAACTCGATCGGCTATTTCGTGTGTAGATAAATTAGTTTTGTCTCCTCCAATTAAATATTGATAAATGTCAAATTAAATTAATTATTTCTATTTTTAACTTGGGATTTTACTAAATTAAATTCCAATTATTGATAGATTGATTAATTAATTTTCTAATACATATATTGTTGGCCAATCAAATAAAGTCACATGAAAAAGACGGAGTATTGCAACTAATCAAATAAAGCCATGTGGGAAGATGATGATGTATTTTAACCAATCAAAGAAGGCCATGTGAAAAATATGATATATTTTAATCAATCACGTTATTGCACGTGGAAATATGATGTGTTCTAGAGATTTCTTGATAAACAAGACAAATTAAATCCATGCTTATATTGAAGAGAAAAACGACCAATCACAAGCAATGAGGCTCTAAGTTCTACAACTATAAATAGAGGCCCTCCCTTAAAGAAAAAAAAAACTCACACACAAAATATTCCCAAGTTGAAGAGGGAAAAGCTCTAAGTTTTTCGCTCCACCAAGTTCATCCATTCTCAAGCGTTCTTCGCGGAATTCAAGGTGTTCTTCTCAAAAACCTCCGTTTGATCCATCATCAAGCCTCAAGTCAATCAAATAACCATTTGGAATATCGCACTTCTGCCAAGGAAGATCGAGCTTCAACAAATTGAACATATTCGACACCAAGTTCATACTGTTCTTCAACGATCTTCAAGCCAAACCTCCGTTTGATTCGAGAACAAGCTGCAAGGCCCTCGAAAAACCATTTTTGAAGATCAAAGCCCCTTTCAAAGAGGATCAAAGTCCACATATCCGAAGAACTGAAGAAGAAGATCATATCATTCTTCAACAATATTCAAATCAAATTCGAAGTCAAAAGTCTGTTCGATCCAAGATCAAGCTGCCATGCCCTTGCATCGACGTTAGTCAAACATTCAAGTACCTTGAAGAAGATCGAAGTGAAAATTTCCTTCAAAATTTGTTTAAAGTTCAAGTCATTGTCCTTGTAAAATTGAATTAGAGAATCAAAGAGATTGTTACTCCATAAATTCATCAAATTCACAAGTTTTATTCGTTCAACTATTTTATTATCTTTCATTTTAAAGACTTAGAAAAATTTGCTGCTATAGAGTGCAAAAAAATTCACATTGTATGTTGAGAGCATGTAACTGCGCCTAAGGAAGAAGGTGGACTTGGAATACGGACAAGTCGTATGAGTAACGAATCTCTTCTCGCAAATATTGCATGGAATATTATGAAAGATGAGCGCATAATCTGGAGCGAGTTAATCCGGGCAAAATGCTTAAAGGGAGATTCAATACTCGAACACATACCAAAAGCCACGACAAGTGCTACTTGGAAAGGAATTTTGCGATGTGTTTGTTTAATGAAATCGTTTCTAAGATGGAAGTTGGGGAACAGTGCGAAAGCATCCCTGTGGTATGATAATTGGTTGGGGGAGGGCCGATTGTGCAAGGTCATTACATAAATTGCCCTAACTGAAGTGGGTCTTAGAGTTTGTGATGTTTGGTTGAGTGAAGAGGGCTAGAATATGGAGGAATTAGCTACTGAAATCCCATCGAGTATCAAAGACGCAATCCGAGGTAAAAATATAATTCTTAGTGATGAAGAAGACGTTGTGCTTTGGAGCGAGACATGGAATGGGATCTTCATGTGCCTATCGACATATAAGACATTTTCTAAATGCTACGCAGCCGAGAGACGTGGCGAGTTAAATGTAGATGGGTGTGGAAGACCCAACTTAGCTATAAGCTCCAAAATGTCATTTAGCTTGTTGTAAGGGTCAGACTCGCAACAAATCATCTAAGGAAGAGGCGCCGATTTTCTTTATCTGCTACATGCCCTACTTGTGACTGCCCGGACGAAACGGTAATTCACAGACTGCGAGATTGCGAGAAAACAAGGGATGTGAATAATTACCGAATAGTATTTGGCTTAAGGAAAACTTAGTGAAGTGGAAATTTAAGTGCGACACTCTGCCAAATGTGGAGTGGAATGCAACGATTTGGTGCGTATGGAAAGAAAGGAATAAAGAAGTTTTCCAAGGCAAATACGACAACAAGGACAACTGTATTTTTCAAATTAAGAAACTGAGTATGGAGCTTGCTATGGCGGTACAGGCAAAATCGAAGAAAAATATTCCCAGAATATGGACTAAGCCGAAAACAAGATGGATGAAATTAAATGTTGATGGGGCGACAATAGAATGAACAGTGGGGCAGCTAACGGAGTCCTTAGATCAGATATGGAAGCATGGGTATGGGGATTTAAAAAATCTTTAAACTCACCTACAATTGAGGAAGCTGAACTTGGGGCGTTGAAGATATGACTCCAATTGGCATGGGATATAAGATTAACAAAGATTGAAGTCGAGATAGATTCCGAAGTCTACTACAAACTCGTGACTGGAGTGCAAGATCGAAATAGGCAAGAGCTCGGACTCATAACTGAGTGCCGCGAACTACTAAGATTGCCATGGGAAGTGGAGATAAGATGGATATCTCGCGACACCAACAAAGTTATTGATTGCCTGGTCAAGATTGAGCTAAGGAGGTATGGACGGGATGTATTTTGGGATACACCACCAACTCAGTGCTTACGTCCTTTAGACATTGGCTAGTTTTTAGAGATTTGTAAGTTTACTTGCTTACCAAAAAAAAAAAAAGCCAAAAAACACACAATTTGAGTTTTAGTTGAACTTAGAAAACAAACAAATCTAAACGGCAAACCACATACTTAGTTATCATCAAAGATGCACGCACATGTAAAACTTTAATACAAAAACAAAAATACGGTGACAAATATTATAAAAATTTAAAAAAACACGGCACATTAAGGATACAACTGCATTTTATATAACCAAACATGCACAAAATATTATTTTTAAGTCTATTTAGTAGAAATTTCGAAGAAATGTATTTAACTTCAAAAAAAGTGACTCGTGCGTGAAAATGGAAAGATCTGAGCACCAAACTAAAGATGAAGTCGTAAGATAAGTATTGGATACATTTTACTTAGTCGCTTGGGTTTTAAGAGTTTCTTTCTTACCTTTGTATATTTTTAGTTGTTAATTCGTAATCTTATTCTTTTAGATCAGTTTTACAATAACGAAATTGTTTATGTATACTCACTCTATCGAATACGTCCTTCTCACATGTTTAAATTAGGCACTCTTTTTAATAACAACAACGCACGTGGCGTGAACGACATGTGTCGATGTCCCGACACGTGTGAGACAAGGATATTAGATAATAGTATATTGTTGTATTAGTCTTGAGTTTATTTATTGTATTTATTGTATTTATTTAGTGTTGTACTTTATTACCCTTGTAATCTAGTATAAGTACTCTTGAGATTAATAGAATAATTCATTCACTCAAATATTATTTCTCTTATTTCTCTCATATGGTATCAAGAGACATTTTTCTCTAACGAGACTCTCTTCGATCATTGACCTAATATGTCTGAATCAGGCTCATCTACCCGCTCATCCGTTGAAGCTGCCGCCGGCAACACCTCCGGATCCACCGCCGTCATGGTTGGCCTCCTCTCACCGCTATCACCGCCCTTCCACGTGCCATCCTCTAGTGGTGTTGCGTTGGTTTCGATCAACTCCAACCAAATTTCGATGTGTTTCACCGGTACCAACTATCTTGCGTGGCGCTGTCAGATCTGTTACCTCCTGTATGGCCATGGATTGTTTGGCTTTGTTGATCGATCACATCCGTGTCCACCGATGGGTAATACACCATAGTCGCTGGAGGCCTACTCTCTTTGGACGCGTTACGACTCTCTCTTGGTCATGGATTTGGTTGGTTATGTCTCTATGGATATCTCTTCACTTGTTACTTCCGCTGAAACCTCCACAGGCGTGTGGGACGACTTGCAAAGACACTATGCTAGTCGCTCACGCTCCCGTGTCATGCAGTTGAAGGATGAACTGAGCAACAAGAAGTTGGGTGATCGTTCAGTTTTGGAGTTTCTTCAATCTGTGAAATCCAAGGCTGATGAATTGGCTGCCACTGATGGTTCCGTGAAGGAGGATGACATCATGTTGTACATACTCAATGGCCTTGGGTCTCTCTATCGTGACATCGCTGGCTCAATTCGTGCTCGAGAGCACCCAATTTAGTTTTCTGAGTTGCATGATCTTCTTGTTAGTCAGGTGGGGTACCTTCGTCGTCTTGAGCTTGAACAGTCGACCATTATTGCTTCTGCAAATCAGGCCATCTCCCAGCCACGGTCCAACTTTCGCAATAATCTTGGTTGCAACCAATCCTTGTTGGGCCAACCTCAACGTGGCGGCCGCAATAGGGGCTCCAATAGACCCATGATCCCGAACCCTAGTCACTACACGGGCCTCTATCATCCCCTTCACACTCGTGGGCCTATCATATGTCAGTTGTGTGGCATAACAGACCATGGGGCTAGGACTTGCCGCCGCTACCCTAACCCTAGTGCGAACTATGCGTTGCCGCCGCCACAAGATGCTCAGCGTGACGAGTGGTTGAGACTCGGGTGCCTCTCATTATCTCACATCCGATCTTGGGAATCTTTCTCTTCACTTAGAGTATGATGGTCCGGAGGATGTTACGACCGTAGGTGGTAAAGGTTTACCTATCTCACACACGGGTTCCTCTAACATTACTCTTCATGGCCATTCCTTTACACTTGACAATATTTTATATGTCCCCTCTTCGAGGAGAAATCTCTTATATGTGCATCGTTTTACTACTGCTAATGACGTCTCTATTGAGTTTTTCTTATTTTGTTATCAAGGATTATCGCACGGGGAGTAGATTGTTTCGCGTGATGTGTGTGGATGGTGTGTATCGTGTTCGGCTCCCCTCTCTTGGACGCTTTCTGATTATGGCGCTTGTTGGTGACTGACTAGTGTTAGTTGTTGGCACGATAGGCTCGATCATCCACCCGGGAAAGTTGGGTCATTTATTGTTAGCAAATTCAGTTTACCTATTGTGTCGTCTGCTGCGTCGGACTCTAGTTTTTGCAATTCGTGTTTATCGAACAAGAGTTAGAACCTCGTTTTTAGAGATACCTCACTTGTGTCCAACGATGTGCTTCATTATGTTTATGATGATGTTTGGGGGTCCCGCGCCCGTTACTTCTACTACGGGATGTCGTTTTTACTTACTTTTAGTTGATCACTTTACCAGGTTTTGTTGGTTTTTCCCTATGACGGCCAAGTCTGGTGTACTATGTATTTTTATCCAGTTTAGAGGTATAGTGGAAAAACAATTTGGTATGTCAATTAAGAATCTTTATTCTGACAATGGTGGCGAGTTTTTGGCTATCCGGCCATATCTCTCCTCAAACAGCATCTCTTGGATGACGACCGCCCCACACATGCCCTAGTAAAACGGCACGAGTGAGCATCGTCATCGTGTTATTGTAACAAAGGGGCGCACACTACTCACTCGTGCTTCTCTCCCTCGACCTTTTGGGACTTTGCCTTCAGTACGGCCAGTTATCTTTATAACAGGTTACCTACTACTGTTCTTGGCTCTCGGTCCCCCTTCGAGGCTCTCTTTTGGTCGTCAACCGATTTATTTGGGTCTACGTGTGTTTGGGTGTCTTTGTTACCCTCATTTACGTCCATACTTTCCCAGAAAGCTAACCCATCTCGGGCTTGTGTGTTTGTTTGGTACTCCTCATTGCAGTCGGCCTACAAGTGTCTTGATATTCCCACGAGTCGTGTTTACATCTCTCGACATGTGCGGTTTGTTGAAGATAAATTTCTTGATTTTTGCCCGCATCACCGTCGCATCACGAACCGCCGTCATCCAGTGTTGCCTTAGGCCCAACACCAGCCGCGCCTCAGCCCATCAGAGTGCCACAGGCTGCGACCCCTAGCGGGCTGCCACCAGCATGTGGGGACCCAACTGTTGGGCCAAGCCCACTAATCCACCAGGTGGTCCGGTCAACCCTGGCCCATGGGCGGTCAACTCTAGCCCAACATCAGTCTCCTATTGGACCTCCCTCACCCACAGATCGGTCCGCTCTTCCCTCAGCCCCTTAGCGGCCCTAGGGCTCCGCAGCCGCTCATGAACCCTAACCCTAGTGAGCCAACCATTGTGATTCCGCCCTCCTCTGCTCGTCCACACCCCACATGATCACGAGATCCCTCAACAACATCTTCAAGCCTAAGATGTATACTGCCACAAAGCATCCAGTTCTTCATGAATTGGAACCTACTTTGGTTAAAGAGATTCTCTCTAATCCGTTGTGGCGTGTCGCTATGTTTGAGAAACTCACAACTCTCTTCAGTCATGGCACTTGGTCCTTGGTTACCATCTGTTCCATGGTGGGGTTCAAGTGGGTCTTTTGTATCAAACGTCATTCGGATGGGTCCATTGACCGCTATAAAGCTCGCTTGGTTGCAAAGGGGTTTCATCAATGGTCGGGGTTGACTTTAAAGACACATTCAGTCCGGCGGTGAAGAAAGTCACCATTCACACCATCCTTACTTTAGCCGTGATGCACTTATGGCCTCTACACCAACTGGACATTATCAACGCGTTCCTTCATGGCACGCTCCCTGAGACTGTTTTTATGAACCAACCACCAGGGTATGTTGACAAGTCTCATCCGGATCATGAGTGCCTTCTACATAAATATATCTATGGCCTCAAACAAGCCCCTCACGCTTGGTATCTTGCTCTTAGTGTTGCTCTTGTGACGTTTGGCTTCCTACAGTCAATGTCGGATACGTCCTTATTCATCCTCATGCGTGGTTTGGTTCGCGTCTATGTCCTTGTTTATGTTGACGATATTGTGGTCACTGGTTTGTTTTCCAAGACTATATCCTCGCTTGTTGAGCATCTTGGCACAGACTTTGCGATTAAGGACTTAGGTGCCCTAAATTACTTCTTGGGTGTTGAGGTTTACCGCACGGGTGATGGTCTCTTTCTGTCGCAGCACAAGTACATCCATGATCTCTTGGCTTGTCACAAGATGGATGGTGCCAAGCCACTATCCAAGCCCATGTCTCGCAACCCGACGGCTTCGAGTTCGGCCGACCCTGTTGATATCACCTTGTATCGTCAAATTATTGGTGGCTTGCAGTATCTCACTCTTACACGTCCGGATATTGCCTTCTTGGTCAATAGGCTTGCTCAACGTATGTCTAGTCCGGATGCGGCTCATTGGTTAGCACTGAAATGTGTGTTACGGTACCTTAAAGGTACGCTCACTCACGGTATCACGCTTCATCGTGATACTAATCTTTCTCTTACTGCTTACTCGGACTCGGATTGGGGTAGTGATACTCTTCATGGCACGTCTACTTCTGCCTATCTTATCATGTTGGGTTCAAATCCTATCTCGTTGTCCTCTTGGAAACAGAAGGCGTTGTCTTGTTCCTCTACTGAAGCGAAATACCGCGCTCTTGCTTCCACTGCGTCTGAGGTGCGTTGGCTTCAACACCTTTTTGAGGAGATTGGGTCGCCTCTTCACTCGGTTCCTTCAGTGCGTTATGACAACTTGGGTGCTTTATATTCTTTTCTTCAACCGGTTCAGCACTCTTGCATGAAGCATATCTCCCTTGATCTTCACTTCATTCGTGATCTCGTGGCCAATGGTCTTCTTAGTGTCACTTACGTGAACACTCTTGACCAGTTGGTTGACGTACTCACTAAGCCCCTTCCTCGTTCTCGGTTTGAGCTTCTTCGTGGCAAAATCTCCGTTACTGAGGGAACGCCAATTTTGAAGGGGCGTATTAGATGATAGTATATTTTCGTATTAGTCTTTAGTTTAATTATTGTATTTATTGTTATTATTTAGTGTTGTACTTTATTACCCTTGTAATCTAGTATAAGTGTTCTTGAGATTAATAAAATAATTCATTCACTCAAATATTATTTCTCTTATTTCTTTTAAATATTATTTCTCTTATTTCTTTCATAAAGGATAGATGTGATGTATCTATGAATCAGTACATCATAGCGCACATCACATTTGTTAAACTCAAGACAATATGATATGAGCTTTGATAACTATAAAATTACATCGATATGTAATTGTTTGTTTGTGTAACTTAAAGTTCAGAAAATAACTTTCAGTAATCAAAATTTGCATCATTTTAAACTTATGTGCACAACTAAAATACATAAAGTAAGAGAAAAAAATTTGAGTGGTCGAGAACTCACTTTATATAAAATATCTTTTTGTTCACATGTTCTCCTTTAAACTATTTGTTAAGATATGTATAAACTAAATAATTGCAATAAAATTTAACTAATAGAAACTTTGAAATTGATCCATATTTCCCAAATAAATGTAAAGAAGATTTCTTAAGACCAAGTAAAAAGTGAGTTTTGTCGAGAAGATGTGGAAGATTCGAACCATTTGGTCGTCAATTGTCATTGTATTTATGAAATTTGGTGGAGCTTGTATGGTTGGTTCGACCTATACACGACTTTAAACAATGGGAGTGGAGAAGCACTTTCAACAAAACATGGAGCTCATTCCTCACAATAAAGGTAAATGAAATGGATAAACATCTAGTTTTCCGCTCTTTGGTACATTTAAAGAAGTAAAAATGAACTTTTTTTAGTGATGAAGATTTTGATTTTTGAACTAGAAAAGTAGTTAGCTCTTATCAAATGTAAGTCTAGGGTGTGTAATGTGTATTAAGGCCAACAAGGAATGTTGTTATTTTTCTTTGGTTGATTGCTTACAAGAACCTGAATTTGTATTAGGAGTTTTTGAATCGTGAATCGCGATATTTGAATTGTTGAGCTTGCCTTAATTACATTTTTTTGTCTTGAGATAAAATTCGTTTTGCTTTAAAAAAAATAAAAAATTAAGGTAAAGAGTTTTGAGACAACTCCTATATAACTTTTAATATATATATATATATATATATATATAAGTTTTGCGCAATTATACAAAGAACATAATAAAAACTTTATAGAATTCTATCTAGACAACTTCTAGATATGTCTTTCTAGATATTTTACACATAACCCAAGGAAGTTGGCGAAATAATTTTTCCTACCGTCGCCTTATTTAATCTATACAATTTGTTGTTTAAGTAAAGTAGTATATAAGTAAGACATGTGGTGTTCAGATTTAGAGGTAAAATACTCGCAGCTATCTAGTGCATTTATAGTTCTCACAATAGAATCAAACGTTGTCGCATGTATGTTCCCATTTTATGAATACCAGTGCAATCATTTCAAATAACAAGTTTTCTTTTATGTAATTTAATCATAAAAGACCCTTTGATTTCGTAAAACAAAAAAAATGCCCATGAAGTAACTTAGCCACTGTTTAGTCCGTTAGGCAGATGACACCATTTGAGGCCCTCTATGGATATAAACCCCCTCAAATTGGAGTAGGGCCTTACCAGGACCTCAAAGTGGTGGGAGTTGAGCACTTAGTGCAAGAGAGGCAACAAATTAACCAACACATAAGGCACAGCTTGGTACAAGCTCAGAACAGAATGAAGCAGTACAATGATAAAGGAAGAAGTGAGAGGTCTTTTGAAATAGGGGATTGGGTATTTCTAAAACTACAACCCTACATGCAACATACACTAAGGAATGATAAATACTGGAAATTGAGTGCCAAATTTGCAGGTCCTTTTCAAGTAATCGATAAAATAGGGGTAGTAGCTTACAAATTAGGGTTACCTGAAGGGTCGAAGGTACATCCCGTTTTTCATGTGTCCTTGTTGAAGCGAAGGGTGGGAGCACTGGAATCCATTACCCCTGTTATACCTGCACACGAAGAAGGAATGGAGTTAGAACCAGAAAAAGTGTTGGCGCGCCGCATGAAGAAGAAAGGGCACGTGGCAGGAGCAGATTGGTTGATTAAATGGAAAGGGGTGACAGAGGACGAGGCGACGTGGATGGATTATGAAGAGGTGACGAGGAAATTTCCAGATTTCCAAGCTTGAGGTCAAGCTTGAAGAAGAAGGGGGCAATGTCGTGAACTGAATTGCCAAATTAAGGTTTATTTTTGCCAATTTCGAATTAAGTTCGTTTTGCTATTTTGGGGAAAGAGGAGAAGTGGTTGCAATTCTCAGCCTTTAGTTAAACGGGTCGTTTTGCCGATTGGGTTACTTAATTTCGTGAGTGGGCCGAATTCGTATACTGGGCCGAGTTGCCTGGTGGGCTTGAAGACCAGTTGGGCAGATTACTCTTTTAGCCCTAGTTATTTCCTTTTTTATCTCTTTAATTATGCAATTAATTGTAGTTTGCTATTTTAGTATGCTTTCATGGACCACTTCGTATTGGGCCTGTATTTAGGGGAACAGTAGGAGTGTAGGACATTGCAAGGACATTATGCTATTATTATGAAATATTTTTAAATCTCTTAATTCTCTCTCATGCATGTTGCTGCATTTTTGAGCTAATCCCCCTGTGTTAGCTTTCTTCAAACCCTTCTTTTACCTGAAACAAATAACAAAACAGTTAGTAAATAATCACATACATAACATTGGCCTCAGAGCTAAGATCCTGGCGCAACTCTGATACAAAATGGGAGACAAAGCAGCTTCACACAAATCACGCATAGAAGAACTGGAGGCATGGCAACAAAAACTACAAGAAGGATAAGATCATTTCCAAGCTGACTTTTAGGAGCAAATGGATGATGTCAAGGGTTCACTGAAGCAAATTCTTCAAACCCTTAAGCCGGATAAGGGAAAGGAAGCAGAAACATCCACTGCTGCTGCTCACTCAGGAACCACTAACCCTTTTAGTCCAATGAGAAACCTAGCAGATGGAGGGTTGATGAACACCCCTGCAAGGATGGAAGGGAACAACATGGGTATGAGGTTTGACTTCCCTAGGTTTGATGGGACTAAACCCAGAGCTTGGGTGAGAAGATACCAAAGGTACTTTATCTTAAATCACCTCTCTGATTTTGAAAAAATATTGGGAGCTGGTATGAGTATGGAGGGGGTGGCTGAAATATGGTATATGGACAATATTGAGTGGAGAGAGGCTATGGGGTGGCCTAGGTTTGCAGATTCGGTGATTGAAAGATTCACTTCAGCTAAAGGAGAGAATCTAATAGGGGAGTTTAATAAGTTGAGACAGATGGGATCTGTTGATGACTATATACAAAAGTTTGAAGAACTCAAATCATTTATGTCACAAAGAAACATAAATATGGATGAGGATTACTTTGTGAAAAGTTTCACAAGTGGGATCAAGGAAGAAATCATGGGAATGGTGGATATGCTACTGCCCACCACACTAAACCAGGCCATCTATATGGCTAGGAAGCAGGAGGTTCAACTAGAGACTCTTAACAAGAGTTATAGGGCTTCTAACAGGCAACCAACCATGGGGTTTAGAGCCAAGCCACCATTGAACAACACAGAGCACAATAAGGCTATGAGTAGGCTTGAGAAATACCCACCACTCAAAAGATTGACTCCTGATGAGATGGATGCCAGGAGGAGAAGGGGTTTATGTTTCAATTGTGAGGAGCCCTACACTATAGGACCCAAGTGCAAGCACTTGTTTGTTATATTGGGAATGGAGGAAGAAGCAGAGGGTGAGACAGAAGAGGGTGAAACAGTGGAGGTATGTAAGATTTCTGTCCATGCTTTAGCAGGACAGAAAGTGGTTGAGACTATAATGTTGAAGGGGAAAATTAAAGGGGAACAAATCAGTATATTAGTAGACACTGGCAGCACTCATTGTTTCTTGGATAGGAACATTGCTAAGAGGTTAAAGTGTAACCTGGAACAAACTAACCCCATGAATGTGACCATAGCTGATGGGTGTAAAGTCCAATGCAACTCCAGGTGCAATGGCTTTACCTAGGAAATGGGGGGACAAAGCTACACTGCAGATACCAGGATCATACAACTAGGGGGATGTGATATGATTGCAGGGGTAGACTGGATCAAGAAATTAGGGAAGACCACTTTTGATTTTGAGAAGCAGATGGTCAAGTATAAAAATGATGGGGTCAAGCACAAGTTGTATGGGGTGAATAGCAAGGTGATGCTATGCTCCATACAAGCAGAGAAGATTGAGAAAATGATCCAGAAAGGAGGTGACAAGATCATAGGGTGCATGTGCATAATTTCATATGTTCAAGAGGCTGGAGGGGTGAGTGAACATGAGGAACTGAAGGAAATCTTGGGTGAGTTTCAAGATCTTTTTGAGGAACCTAGAGAGTTGCCTCCTGAGAGAGGGCTGGAGCATAAGATTGAGCTACAAGAGGGAGTTGTAGCCTTTAAACAGTACCCTTACAGGTACCCTTACATTCAAAGGGAGGAAATAGAGGGACTGGTCAAGGAAATGCTTGAGAGTGGTCTCATACAGAACAGTACCAGTCCATTCTCTTCACCTGTATTGCTGGTAAAGAAGAAGGATGGGAGTTGGCGCTTCTCTGTGGATTACAGGAAGCTTAACTCCATTACTATTAAGGACAATTATCCTATACCACGAGTAGAAGATCTCCTGGATGAATTAACAAGAGCTAGAGTATATTCTAAGATGGATTTGAGAGCTGGTTACCACCAAATTAGAATGAGGGCAGATGATATCCCTAAAACAGCTTTTGTTACTGTGTCAGGGCATTATGAGTTCAAGGTCATGCCCTTTGGGCTGACCAATGCTCCTGCAACTTTTCAAGCTCTGATGAATAAAATCTTTAAAGAATAGTTGAGGAAAATGGTTCTTGTCTTCTTTGATGACATACTGGTGTATAGCACCAGTATGGAAGAACACAAGGTACACTTGAGAATGGTGTTTGAAAAGTTGAGGCAGAATGGATTGTTGCCAAAAGATCCAAGTGTTCTTTTGGACAGCCCAAGATAGAGTACTTGAGACATATTATTGGAGAAGGGAAGGTGGGGGCAGACCCACAAAAGATAAAATATATGGTGGAGTGGCCCAAGCCCACTAATGTGAAAGCCATGAGGGGTTTCTTAGGCTTAACTGGATACTACAGGAAGTTTATAAGGCACTTTGGCATAATAGCCAAGCCTTTAACTGATATGACAAAGAAGAAACAGTTTATTTGGAGTGAGAAGGCTGAGGAAGCCTTTCATAAACTTAAGGAAGCTATGACACAGGCCCATGTGTTACAACTCCCTGATTTCACAAAAACATTCATCATTGAGACTGATGCTTGCTATGCAGGGCTAGGAGCAATACTGAGTCAAGAGGGGCATCCTCTTGCTTTTATCAGTAAAGCATTGGGACCAAAAAACCTGGGATTGTCTGTGTATGAGAAAGAGTTCCTGGCTATTGTTCTAGCAGTAGATAAGTGGAGGCCATACCTTCTTCATGGGCAGTTTATTATAAGGACAGATCAACACAGCCTCAAATATTTGTTGGGACAGAAGGTGTCTACTCCCATGCAGCATAAATACCTAACAAAACTACTAGGATATGATTATAAAATAGAATACAAGAAGGGAAGGGATAATGGAGTGGCTGACTCATTATCCAGGAGGGACACTAATGGAGGGGAGTGCAAAGCACTAATGGAGGAGAATGAGTGTTATGCACTGATTGAGGTTCAACCTCAATGGATGGGAGAGTTGCAACTAAGCTATCAGAGGGATAGCTTAGCTCAGGAGGCTATAAGTGAATGCATCTTACTACCCTACAATGTGTCTTATTTCACTTACCAACAAGGAGTTCTCAGGTTTAAAGGGAGGTTATATGTTGGGGTAACTACTGAACTCAGACAGACTATTGTTCAACTAATTCATGAGAGCTCTATGGGAGGGCATTCAGGGATACAAGGAACATACCAGAGGATAGCTATCACTTTCCTCTGGCCAGTAATGAAAGAATTGGTGAAGAAGATAGTCTCACAATGCTTAGTCTGTCAGCAGTGTAAGCATGAGCATACCAAGAACCCTGGTTTGCTACAACCTCTACAAGTCCCTGATCAAGCATGGCAGCACTTGACCATGGATTTTATAGAGCAGCTTCCTAAGTCCAATGGGAAGGATACTATTTGGGTGATAGTAGACAGGTTCACTAAATATTCCCATTTTATCCTATTGTCACACCCCTATACTGTTGTTGTACTAGCTAACAAGTTCTTGGATTCAATCTACAAGTTGCATGGGTTGCCTGTCAGCATTACAACTGACAGAGATAAAATTTTCACTAGTGAGTTCTGAAAAGAGTTGATGGGTACTTTGGGGGTGAAACAGCACTTGAGCACTGCATATCACCCCCAGATAGATGGGCAATCTGAAAGGGTTAACCAATGCCTGGAATCTTACCTCAGATGCATGGTAAGGGGTAATCCAAGGCATTGGGCTAGGTGGGTGGCAATGGCTGAATGGTGGTACAACACTAATTATCATACCACTATCCAGATGACACCATTTGAGGCCCTCAATGGATATAAACCCCCTCAAATTGGAGTAGGGCCTTACCAGGACCTCAAAGTGGTAGAAGTTGAGCACTTAGTGCAAGAGAGGCAACAAATTAACCAACACATAAGGCACAGCTTGGTACAAGCTCAGAACAGAATGAAGCATTACAGTGATAAAGGGAGAAGTGAGAGGTCTTTTGAAATAGGGGATTGGGTGTTTCTAAAACTACAACCCTATAGGCAACATACACTAAGGAATGATAAATACTGGAAATTGAGTGCCAAATTTGCAGGTCCTTTTGAAGTAATCGATAAAATAGGGTCAGTAGCTTACAAATTAGGGTTACCTGAAGGGTCGAAGGTACATCCCGTTTTTCATGTGTCCTTGTTGAAGCGAAGGGTGGGAGCACTGGAATCCATTACCCCTGTTATACCTGCACACGAAGAAGGAATGGAGTTAGAACCAGAAAAAGTGTTGACGCGCCGCATGAAGAAGAAAGGGGACGCGGCAAGAGCAGATTGGTTGATTAAATGGAAAGGGGTGACAGAGGACGAGGCGACGTGGATGGATTATGAAGAGGTGACGAGGAAATTTCCAGATTTCCAAGCTTGAGGTCAAGCTTGAAGAAGAAGGGGGCAATGTCGTGAACTGAATTGCCAAATTAGGGTTTATTTTTGCCAATTTCGAATTAAGTTCGTTTTGCTATTTTGGGGAAAGAGGAGAAGTGGTTGCAATTCTCAGCCTTTAGTTAAACGGGTCGTTTTGCCGATTGGGTTACTTAATTTCGTGAGTGGGCCGAATTCGTATACTGGGCCGAGTTGCCTGGCGGGCCTGAAGACCAATTGGGCAGATTATCTTTTAGCCCTAGTTATTTCCTTTTTTATCTCTTTAATTATGCAATTAATTGTGGTTTGCTATTTTAGTATGCTTTCATGGACCACTTCGTACTGGGCCTGTATTTAGGGGAACAGTAGGACATTGCAAGGACATTATGATATTATTATGAAATATTTTCAAATCTCTTAATTCTCTCTCATGCATGTTGCTGCATTTTTGAGCTAATCCCCATGTGTTAGCTTTCTTCAAACCCTTCTTTTATCTGAAATAAATAACAAAACAGTTAGTAAAGAATCACAGACATAACCGTGGCTCAGTTGGTTAAAGAGGAGAGTTACCATCTCCTTGGTCTCAGGTTCGAATCCCATTGGGAGCGAACAAATTATGATTCTATGCCTTCTGAGTCTGAGCCTGTCACACATGGTTAGCCTAGTGTGGTTTAACTCGGTTGGCGAGATTTGCAGGCTATTTCGTCAACCCGAGGGTTTACCCAGTGCGCACCCGAAGGGTAGCGGCTGAGGGTTCTCACGTCATCCAAAAAAAATATATATATTACTAAGTCAGTTTAGTAGAAATTTTGAAGAATTGTATTTAACTTCAAAAAGTGACTTTTGAAAGAATCGAACGCGAAACTAAAGATGAAGTCGTAAGACAAATATTGGCGACATTTATCTTAGTTTCTTGGGTTTTAGGCTATTCTTTCTTAATGCTAACACATAATTCTGTGGAATGGGTAATTCCTTGATTATCGTAAATATAGGTAGTTCAGAACGCGATTCTGGTGATTCGTGTAGACAAAGTGCTTGCGTGATAGTGTTTATACGAGAGAGTTTCGGGATACGAAGTCCTCAAGTATATAAGAAGACGAAAGTATAAGAACACTTAAAGAAATATATTGCTTTGTTAAAGTGGAAATACAAGTATGTTGCGTGAATCTGAGTTGATTAATAAAGTGGAATTTCTTCTATATTTATAGGATTTTGAGTGTGACAACCTAACCCTCTTCAATGCGGGGATGAATGTGCATTAATAATTTAATACTACTTCGTGGGAGATGGATCTGTTCATAGTTTTTATAAAATAAATAATCCCTTTTAACGGAGGCTTGTTTTGTACACTAACATATATAATATTAACGGACAATATTTTTTTTTTTTGTTTCCCAATTTTTTTGTATTTTCCCTTGTGTAAATTCTAGATTAGGTATAAATAGCTGTTTATTTCCCTAAATAATTTGCATACAGAAAGTGACTATAGCATATTACCTACCGTCAAATAAGGTCTCTATGACAGCTTAGTTTTCTTAAGTTCATCGACATAATACCAAGAAACTAGGAAATCTCCCACTTTATGGGAAAGTGTGGTTACTAATGCATCTACTAATATAGCAAAAAAAAGAATATTTCAAGTCTAAAAATAAAGATTCAGTCACAGCCACGTCGGATTTGCCTTTGATGACATGCGAAAAGAATTCTTCAAAACATTATTCCGAACATATTGCATCTTTAGAGTAAGTGATTGTATATTCTCTTATCGTAAAATTCTCAAATGTCGACATTTACATACTAAAATTAGACCAAAAATATGTTTTGTAATCCTCTATAAATACCCAGCTACCTTAAGTTTCATTTCTATTAATCCGAGTTGCAAAGAGAGTTAGCTAAAGCAAATACCCGTTTAAGCTTCACTTGTGTCCATGGCTAGCCGCGGCGTCTGCCCGAAGGTTCTTAACAACTTTTCGGTCTTGCGTCGCCTTAACTCGGCCTTACCCCTCTCCTCGACTACCACCATTCATCGGAGAAATTTCTTCGATAAACCTTACACTTTTCCTCCAAAGCCAAGAGTTACCAATGATAAACTTGACATTTCCTACACAAGATCAAAAGTCACGAATGTCGAACCTGTCGCCTTTAGTTTCGTTGAATCAAAAAAACAATACTCATCCATTTCGTCACCAACCCTAAGCAAATCGACAACGGCCTACGCTTTTCTACCAAAACCAACTAACACCGTTGCACAACAAGCGAATTTCTCCGACATATCCAATGCTTTCCCCACAATAACGCAGCTAAATCTCTCTGACAACCCCAACACTTTCCCGCCAAAGCCACCCACCACAACGGTCGACCCCCCTTTCAACCACTTCCCCAAAGAACAATACTCATCGCTTGCAATCCCCGAACTCATTGACACTCACACACACCACGCTGAACCGCACCTCAAATTCTCCGACAATTGCGACACTTCCACCCCAAATCATGACACTTCCACCGCAAAACAGGACACTTCTGCCTGCATCATGAACCTCGATGATTCCAAGAAGCTCTTTGCATCCGTTTCGACCCCAAAATTGATCAAATCGTCCCTCACGCTACACGCGGCAGCCATCAAGCCAATGGTCGATCTCGGCGTGTGGGTGATGAATTCGAGGATAATGGAGAATCCGTTAACGAGACAGATTGTGTTGGGCGTCACGGAACATAGCTTTTACGAGCATTTTTGCGCTGGGAAAGATCTTAAAGAAGCGGGAATCACTGTTAACAAGCTTTATGATGCGGGGCTTAACGCTATGTTGGATTATGGAATGGAACATGCACATGATAATGACGCGTGTGATCAAAATTGTGACGATTTTATTGTGACAATTGAATCAACACAGGCCAAAAACTCTGCTCCAGTAAGTTTATGTAATTTACTCCCAATATATATTCCTATATGAACTAATAACAGTGTTACATTTTCTTTATATATAGGTAAGCTATGTTGTGGTGAAGATCACAGCCATTTGTCCTCCCACATTACTCAAAAGAGTAAGTGACCTACTAAGATGGGAACACAAAAGCAACACCATGCACCTCCCATGGAAGCAACAATCACTCCAAATCTTCTCCAACTCAAGTCCATTCTACCACACGCCAACAAAACCACTACCCCTAACCCTAAGCGAAGAATACGACCTCGACTTGGCCTACCAACGGCTAACCAAAATATGCGAAAAAGGTCTCGAAGCAAACATCCAACTCCTCATCGACGCGGAGGACACCTCGATCCAACCAGCTATCGACTACTTTACCTACTCGGCCGCCATAACGTACCATAGGGGTGACGAACCATTGATTTTTAACACGATCCAAGCGTATTTGAAGGACGCGAAGGAGAGATTGGTGATAGCAAAAAGGGGTGCTGATGAGATTGGTGTGCCTATGGGGTTTAAGTTGGTTAGAGGGGCATATATGTCTGGTGAAAGAAAATTGGCTAAACGCTTAGGGGCTAAATCGTCACCTATTCATGAAGGCATTGAGAATACTCACAAGTGTTACAATGAGTGTGCTGAATTTATGTTGGAGGAGATTGGGAGAGGGTCAGGGTCTGTGGTTCTAGCAACTCACAATCTTGAATCAGGTAACCACAAAAATTACTAAATATTGGCAATGTGGTTTATTTTTTCAGACAAAGTTTTCTTCAAAATAATTTTTCTAGTACATAGCAATTTTATATATATGGGAGTATTTTGCAATTTATAAAAAACACAAAGGATAATTTGTTTATAACTTTTACATGGGAGTAATGTGTATGCTTCACATCACAAAATAATACATTTTGTGATCAATATATATACTTTCTACTACTATTTCAATATACACATTCTACTACTATTTCAAAAGACACAACTGAATTCATTGCTTTTCTTTTAATTATTATTTACACATTCTGTGGTGTTTTGCTCTTTTTATAACTAAAATGGGTGGATGATAATATGCAGGAAAATTGGCAGCTACTAAAGCAGTTGACCTTGGAATAGAAAAAGACAGCCAAAATCTACAATTTGCTCAACTCTATGGAATGGCAGAAGCACTTTCTTATGGTTTAAGAAATGCTGGTTTTAGGGTTAGCAAATATTTGCCATTTGGACCGGTTGATCAAATCATGCCATATCTTTTAAGGAGGGCAGAGGAGAACAGAGGTCTATTGGCCACTACATCAATTGATAGAAAACTCATGAGGTAGTTATTTTAATTGAACCAACTATTATAACTTAACTAAGATTACATATTGTTTGTCTACTTAGAATAACACAAGACCATGATTCAAAAAAAAAAAAGAATAACACAAGACCAATATATATATATATATATATATAAGAGTATAAGTTTCTTTAACACAATACAAGCATTAGCATAAATGCATGTTTTTTTTAATTATATCATTAGTACTTTCTCAACTTTAATAATTTTAACAAATTCTGGCCAGCTCAATAATTCTCATTTTTTTTATCCATGTATCATGTGACAGGAAGGAATTGTACAGGCGCTTAACATCAACTTCTTGAGTCGGGTACGGGTTGAAATTCGGGTCCGGATCCGCCAAGAGAATAATCGACAGTTGATAGGTGTTATATGTTGCAGTTGGGTTGGGGCAACAAAGTTCGGACAAACAAGTTGTTTGACCGGCTCATAGTTAGCTGAATTAACTGTATATAACGTTCGAAGAGAACAACAAATGTTTTTTTTTTCTATTATGAATGTTTAGGAATTTAGCAGAAAAGAAAAGAAAGAAAAAAGATTTTATTTGTTTTTTTAGGGAAATTTTGTTGTATCTCTTAACTTGAACGAACAAATTGCTAACTGTTGGCACGGTCAAAAAAAGTACTTGTTAATTTTTTGATTGTGTCACTATACCTGCTTTCATGCAATTTTATTTAATTTATTGAATTTTTTCAGAACCTTCTAATTTAAAAAAATGCCTAAACTGAATAAGAGAACTCCTTGATACTTTGATTAAATTAGAATGTATCCCACATATTGCCATTTTTAAATATTATGTGTGAATCAACAGTCCTAATAAAGAGAGTAAAAAACACAATGCACAGGTCCTCTGCAATGTAAACCAAATAAATTAAGGAAAGTACAGAACCATAAAAGCAATAAAAAATAAAATTTTTAAACGTTAACTTGAGACCAAAATGGTGGTATATTCCTTATTAGTGACAGTGAGATTATCAACTTTTGTGAAAAAGAAAATAAGCAAGAATGTTTTGTATCAAAATGAACTGTCAATTAAAATGAAGTACATACTTTCAAAGCGATTTACTCTCATGAACATTTGAGCACTGATTTGTTCATTCTTTAAAACAAAAACCATCAAATTGAGCTTAATTCAAACTCTAAGCTGATAACCATCAAAATTTATTTTCTTTCTGTCTACTAAAACGACATACAACATGATTACATGAAGGTTAATGTAAACCATACTCCTTTTTAGCTTAGAGTTTGATAGCCCAGAAGACCTTGCCCACCATCTCGCCTGGTGTCGTTTCTACCCCTAAGAGCCGCTGGCATCCAAGGAAACAGCTTCCCGAGTTCCTTACTTAGCGTATTAGTATTTGTTCGTGTGTCATTTACTCCAAACTTAGCTCTTTCTATAGCCTCCATAATATCTTCCCTTGCCACGTTTTCTGAACCTGTTGATACAAAGAAGACGACATCGTAGACATAAAACTCATCATCCCTGATACAAAGATTTAGAAACACAAGGAACAACGACAAAATGTAACTCGTGGATCCATGAAGCTGTCAACTACATATTTAGTCAATGATATTACCCTTTTCCAAAATGAGTACAACCTGTCTATCGTAAAAGAAATAAGAATGTAATAAGAAAATAATGTACGATAGAACTGAAGCGAGTTTTCTTGACCAAGCATATTTCTTTAAGCTCTGGCAGATGTGACTTTGCATCAAATTGGAAAAGCACAACTTTTTCGCTATTTCAAAGATTACATGTTCCTGATTGTGTATTTCGTACAAACACCAACTATATTCCTTTTCCTCAGCGATAAAAGATAGTTTACTCGTTCCGCATAAAGAAAGGTAAAAAAATGTTGTTCAATGTCGAATAGAGTAGAAAAGGACAACTATTGAGTTCTAGCAGTGAGGCAGATAATAATATAAGGAAATTCTGTAAAGTCGTTGAACTTATTTTACCTCGACGAGCAGCAAGAAGGGCAGCCTCATTCACTATATTTGCAAGATCAGCCCCGACAAAACCTTGGGTAAGGGACGCAACTAAGCTGCAAATAAGTGTTGGATCTTCCTCAAGTGGGACTCCTCTCAAATGTATACTCAATATCTTCTTCCGTCCTTCTTCGTCCGGTTCTCCCACGTATACCTTTCGTGAAAACCGACCAGGTCGACACAGTGCTGAGTCCAAAGCCTCTGGTCTATTTGTTGCCGCAATAACAACCACATTTACATCAGACTCAAAGCCGTCCATCTCCGTCAGCAACTAAAAACGTAGAAGAGTCATAAGGAACATGTGTGCTAAAAACAGGTATCTTTAAACCATACAAAAGAATATTCCAACTATTTGGAGCTAAAAAACCAATGTGTAAGATTTATAATGAAGGAAAAAAAGAAGAAGAAATGCATGCAGATAGATTCTCGTCAAACAATTTCAATATCAGTTTTATTACTGATTCACAAAATTGCCATGTTTTTATTCACTACCTTGCTGAATGGAAAGCTGGTTTCTGCGGCACGGGCCCTACATCATTTAATTTCCTCCCACCATTCACCTAACGAAATTAGCCGATGGCAGGTATACAGTCACTTTCTACTTATTTGGGCTATTTGCCTATTTCCAATCAGCAACCGTAGAATGTTTTTCTTTCATTTTTATATCAATGGCCTTTAATTACACATTAGTTTGTCATTTAGAATTCATAAAATCACTGAGACACAATATTCAGTATCATTCATTGGTCTCCTACACAACATTCAACATCATCCCACCTTTATATAGTTTTCAACTTAATATCTACAGCTTTCATCACTCATTAACTGTTACTTGTTCACGGTATCATAATCAAACTTCAGTGACAACATAATTTAGCATCAAACTACTGTTTATCCATAATGCAAATTACGAGAAAGAAAACATACCGAAAGAAAAGGAAAATACCTGGTTCAGTGTTTGGTCTCTTTCGTCATTGAAACTTCTACCACGCTTTCCGCCAACCGCATCAAGCTCATCAATGAAAATAATCGACGGTGAATTCTTCCTTGCAACGCTAAAGAGGTCTCTTATTCGAGCAGCACCTCTTCCAACAAATAATTCCACAAATTCACTGGCAGAAACTGAAAAAAATGGCACTCCGGCTTCCCCTGCAACAGCACGAGCCAACAATGTCTTTCCCGTTCCTGGAGGACCAACAAGCAGCACGCCTCTAGGTAACTTGGCCCCCAGTTTACTGTAGTTGATGGCTCCTTGGAGACAACACACTATCTATTTGGAAGAAAATCAAATTAGGGTCGCACAAATATAAATTATTTTCTCTTTACAAAGTCAACCAAAAAGAGTTAATGCACTTCGTGTGAAATTTCATAACGCGAGTATATCTGGCTTAGAGTGTTATGCTCAAATAAGATGTCAATGGTTTGTGTTCGACAACTACAACATTCTAAGATGTAACAATCTGTGTTAGAAGAAGAAAGAATATAAACTATAAAGTGCCTTCCTATTGAATGACACATCATGTAAGAGCTTAATCTACAAGCTTATTTAGAAGCCCAGAACGTGGTATTATTTTCTTTCCATGAATGAGTGACAGTGAGCTTCAAAAATAAAACCTCTTACGACATAGCACTGGTACCATAGAGAATAAACGACTCATCCAAAAGCTTAAGTTATTTAAGAGGAGAGACATCTAATATTTATTATGCTCCTACATCGCCATATGCCGACACCCTTCAGAAATAAAACAATATCTTTGATAGCAATATAACACATAACAAAGATAGAACGCACAACCTGAAGAAACCATAATGTCATAATCATGAAGCAACAATAAATTTAATCAGTCAATGACAAACTAGAAGCCTATCATTCTTGGTATTCAGCTATTTCAGTACGTTTGCTCATTGGTAAACAGAAAAGTTGAACTTTAAAGTCATTTGGATGTAATTGTACTATAACTTACCTCCATCAGCTCCACCTTAGCGGAATCAACACCTTCGACATCTTCAAATGAAACCACTTGGTTACTAGGTTTTCTTTTTTTGGCTGGACTATTTGCAGCAGAAAGTTGACGATAAAGAAGCCACATTAAAGGAGTCAAAGGAATCCACAAAGATAGCACTGTGATCAACATACTCCTCATGGAAACTAGAACTGATTGAGGCGCAGAGCCATACGAAGTTCCCCTTTCCCTCATCAAACCGAGAAGATAACCTTCGTCGTGATCAATCTTTCTAGTAGAAAATTCCCAAGCGGAAGTTGGTTTCCGGGATTTCGTCAGTTTTCCAAGCAGACTTTTTTGCTCTACACTATTCCGTGCAACATCATTTTTGTCATTACTATCCACTACATTCTCATTCGGAGTCAATGCTTTCTCTTCCACGACTTCATTTTCTTTAAAGTCGCGCAAATTTGTATTGTAATAAATGCGACAAGTACCTTCCTCAAACAAAACTTTAGTCACGCCCCCATTCTGAAGGCTAGCAATCAGGTCCGAATACGGAACAGATTTTGGAGTAGGGACTGCAGTCATTTTGAGAAACAAGAAACACAAACCTAATACAACAGTCACACACGTAGAAAACGTCACCTGTTTAACATTCTTGCGGAAAAACGTCCCGATCCCATCTAAAATCGATTTAACCGAAACCCTTTTCAATCGCCTCGACAACAAGCGTATCCTAGGCCGCAACCTCAAAGAAAACTTCCTTCTTAGCTCATGTTTCCTTCCTTTAACCAACTCAGTGTCTATAACTCTCTTCTCATTCACCACTAACCTTGTCTTATTGCTACACAACAATCTTGAATTGGGTTTGTAACTACTATAACTCCACAAACATGGCTTATAAACAGGACTAAAGCAATTCTTGGACAAAGAACAAGATAAAGATTTGGTTTTTATAACACAAGGATTCATTTTTTCTGGGGCATTCAAGAGCCCATCATTCCATGTAATAGGGAAAGATGCCATTTTTCTATAAACAGTTAAACAAGATTCCCATTAACCCAAAATGGAGAAAAACTCGAATAACAAAAACTTACCCCCAAAAAATTATCCGAACAATTTCAAAAATGGCTTCTAAACTGTAAAATTAACCTCACTTACAGTACCTTCAGTTTGTGGAGCTTGAAGAGATGGCAATCTTTAGCTACAGTCTCTTTTTTTTGTGCGGCGGATAAGGAGGACACAATGGGTTCTGGTAACTGAATCTATTGAGGGGTGAGATTGGAGTTTTGGTATTTTATTGGGGTGATTTGGTAATTTATGAAACTGCTTTGGCTACCACGGTAGACGTGTAATTTAGATGATGTTGGGACTTGGGAGTTGGGACATGAATTTTAAAACAAACGTGAATTGTTAATTTAAGCTAAAATTGTAGTTTACCTTTAATAAAAATCACAAAATTGTAATATTTGATTTGAGGATGTATAAATGGATTGGGGTAAAATAATCAATCCTTCCTTAAATACCTCATTTACGTCCTTAAAATGTAATCGCCCAATTTTGGAGCAAGAAGACTCACCCTCGTAGACACGACTCTGTTATACTTCACCCTAAGCCAACGATATTGGTCATGTTATACTGCTAACTCACCAATCACCATGTGCATTTTGAGGGTGGGGTGAATCCTCCTCCTCCCTTCAAGTGTAGTAGTCATAAAGAGCGGTTACTATCTTTTATGCTATTTTTATTCACCCTCTTATCTCCACCATTAAAATGGAGAGTCAATCAACCAATTAATCACATACACTCAACACCTTATAAGGGTCTCTACGACCCTTTCACGACCTACCACGCTAGTGCCTTTACATGACAATAGAAGCCATCAATGCATGTTACGAACAAGCCCCATCGATCTCCTATGTCTCGTCTACTCATTCAACAATCATCAATGACCTCAATATGGGCGTTGAAACTGAAGGTTTATAGCCTTTTTTAGCCAACCTTACTTAGATACAAATGTGGGATATCATTTTAATAAAGCTTTGACACTTTGAAATCTTTCCTACTCAATTATTTTTTTCCATCACGACATTTAAGTATCACGTCTACACGTTTATACCGCTAAAGTTTTACGTGAATCTAACAAAATTTACTTGAAAACAACTAACACGAGTTGAATACTATAATTGTTAACTTTTAGATATTGAGCATTTATAGCTTAAAAAGATTGGATGCGTCAATGGGATCTCTTATACTGGTTGGAGGCATTGGATCTATGTTCAATGGACCACACCTAGGGCGTAGATCAGAGGAGAGGGTGAGATACGAAGTCGGACATCTAAAAACGACGATTTTTATCAGTTGTAGTAAAAGAAAGAAACTTCATAGAAGAATACAGGAATTTGGAGTTACGAAGGTGTAGCCGCGCAAAGCGTTTGTAGGTGACTTTTTAAGTCTGTAGTCAAATCCCAAGGCTCAACCTTGGACAAGCGGCAAATTTGGATCTATAGAGATATCCAACCATGTGGTACTTCCCCCTGATGCAAACGCTCATAACCTGGCGCTATGGGGTAGGAAAAATATTTGGAATGGGCATGTTCATTTTGATCTTCCCCTGATGATGGGGGTTGATGTCTTTTTTTGATCGCATCATCCAGATACATTTTGACAGGGGGGACTGTTAAACCCCACATTTCTCTTTTGTAATTGTTTTTTCTTTATGATATGATTATTCTTACTCATCAAAAAAAAAAAACACGTGGTACTTCATTGTACGATTTATATAAGATCCATTTGTATAGATATCATCATCTACATCTAGAAAAACTACGAATCATTCTCTTGAAGCTCATCCTCTTTATCATATATGATCCGCTTGCTCCGAAATGACCTGAACCAAAAGTAAATCTCAATTCATTAGGCCTTTCAATACAATCAAATAGAAAGCACCAGTTTCATTTGATTCCATCCATAGCCCAATTCCATTCAACCCCAATTCTTTTACCCATTAACATCTTAGAAGATTTCACAAAGCCCTCTCTTTTCTTTGTCTTTGCACTCACTCTCTTCCCTTTAGCCGTCGATCAATGAACTTCTATGAAATGGTTTCACGGGATTCAGCCAATCACCACATTTCCATAGAGTTTTCTTGCCCCCAGTTTATGCAGTACCTCGACGTGACATGAGCGTGAAATGGGGGATTGGATCTGCGTAAATTATGTTCAAATTTCTTCCTTTCCCAACTGAAAACTATAGGCGCGTAAAGAATAAATAAACTAAACCCACGCATGAGCTATAGGAATTACACCCCATCGACCAAATGGGCCCCATTTGGTTCTCTTTGAGATTAGAAATGACCTCATTTTGGTCAACTCTCTGTCATCTTTCTTTGGCTGAGCGACGGATCGGCTTTCAGATCATAATTGCTCTAGTATAGAATTAGCTAAAAACATCGCTTTTCTGCACTAACATATACACTTGGGTCAGGACAATCTGTGCTCAACTTATTTTTATTTTGAGAAATCGGGCCAAATTATACTTGTTCAAGTTGACGTTTTTGAAAACATCATCAGAAAAAAAATGAATGGGGTTTTATATTTTTTATGCGTTTACGAACACCATATGTACTTTTACTAGGGATAGAAGCTTGAAGTTTGTTTTGAAAAACACATTATTCATAATTTTTCAAGAGCGTTTCGACATACTTGGAAAAAATAATGGCATAGAATTTGATTTTTTTTTTATAAAAGTGAACATCCATATTCTTTTGTATTTGTTTGAAAGAAAATAATCAAAAGAAAAAAAATGCAAAAGAGATGCCTGATATTTATTGTACAATAAATAAAAAAAAAGCCGTGAAAATGCCATTTTTTTGGGGAGGTGATAGCCTCGCATACTACTTAATTGTCTGTGATCGAATACACTCTCTAATAGGCAGTTAAAATCCTATCAAATCTTGTTAAATTTTGAGTTCTACGTGTAACTACCCATCTGTTATTAAGAAATTCTAAATAACCCCAACACTAGAAGTTAACATTAAAAAGAAACTTAAGATTCATTAAAAACCCTGCCAATCAATTAAAAAGGATTCATAAAACCCTCAAACACACAATTTAACGAGCCAATCATTATATTTTAAGTATTATTATATTTAGTGGTGGTGAATGATGAATTACTTTATTTTTTAAAGAACAATGAATTATATATATTTTATCAACAAATTGAGTTATAATATGTTTATATGAATGCATGATATACTGTACACCTTTGTCGAAAGTTGAATTTCAAGTATTATTTTATCGATCATAGAAACATGTCAAAATAAAAACTAGCTTTAATTAGTTACTACAAGAATAAAAATTTAATTTGGCTACACGCCTACAAGAAGAAGAAGAAACCTGCTTATCCTAATTACTTTTTGCATACAAATATAAGTAAGAGAATAATAGAGCTAACTGTTTTAGCTTAAAACGAAGCCAACTGAAGTGTTTAGCTAAATTTTAAAAAAAAAAAACAGAAGAAGAAATATGTACCTACCTTTTTATAAAAACATAAAAATAAAATAGGTAGAAGTAAAAATGAATAGAACTAACCATTAGTTAGCTATGAAAAGAACAAGAGAAACAGTCTACAATTTTTCTTATAAAAAGGAAACAATTTGCAAAGATTTAGAAAAAGAAGAAGGAACAATTACCAACAATTTGGTATAAAGACACGATAAATAAAAAAAATAACTCACTTATAGAAGAAGACATGTTGCTTCTTTGACGGTAATTATTCAAAAAGTTGGGATAACATACAATGGGAAATTAATTAATAAAACTCATGAGCCAGGGCCACTTATGTTGTTACTTGTTGGTATATATTTTATGAAGCCGTTTGGTTCTATGGATAAAGTGATATATCTCACCTTATCTCACTTTATCTCTCGTTTGGTTTTATAGATTGATTTTTCGGGCAGAAGTGATATATGACCGGATTTCTTGGTTTTATCTCAGAATTTGAGATAAATAATCTCACCTCTACCCCTAAGATAAATGGCATTGATTTTGCCTCATTTTTACTTTTCATTGAAATTCTCCATAAACCTTCTATAAACTTTTAAATTACTTCACTTTTGCATTACATAATTAGATATAATATTTATTAAAGCCCCAAATTAAAAAATTTAACAAAAGCATTTATATATTATATTTATAAGATTACCCTGGACAATAACTTTATAGATTATTATCAAATATATATAAAAAACACTATTTTGATAGTTTTTCAGTTTTTAGTATTTAATCACATGACATAATATACATGCAACAAAAAATCCAATTTAATCTCTCTTACTTTTTTTTCTTCTTTAAAGGTGATTAAATTATGATAAAAATAAGTCAAAACTTTGCAAAACTATTTTTTTTAATAATTATAAAAATCCTTATTGATTTGTGAATTCAAAATAAAAAAAGGAAAAAGATTCTAACTTGTTCTTCTTCTCTTACTCGATCCTATCACCCCCATTATAATGTCATAACAAATTTAATAATTTTTTTGGTAATATATAATTGTCAGAAAAAATATACAATGTGTCATTGAGTTGAAAACAACAATATATTTTCACTTTAAAAAAAATTTAAAAATAGTTAGTTGAACGTTAATGACCCAAATCAAAGAAAATGTTGTTGAGGTAACCATTTATCTTCACACTTAATCTTATCAACCAAACAAGTAGCACATATTAGATATCACATAAATCCTGATTTTTTATCTCGTTTCTAATCTAGACTATTTTTTTGAGATAAAATTCATCTTTGAAACCAAACGGCTTCTATGAATAAAATACAATAAATAACCTTTATGGGCCAAACACTAATTTTAGAGAAAGTAGAACAAAACTTGCTGAAACAGTTATCGGTAGCTAATTATTCACATTTTTAAAATAAGCCCGTAACCCTCTTGAGAGTCTGTCAGTTTAAAAAAAGGTTATATATTAGTCTCTCAAGAAGGATCAAACAAAATAAAAATGCTATTAAGCAATAATACCATCAACAATCTAGTAACAATTGTATTATTAATAAAGTAGAAATATTGGCACGTGGTCTCCGCGCTATATTTTAACTGTAATTGTTAACAGGATGATAAAAAGTTATGTGACTATTAACACAGAAAAGAAGTTTCATTTCAAACAAGAAATAGAAGTACCAATACACATAAAAATAATAACAAGAGATTTGTTAGAAGATCAGTGATTTTTTTGCAGAAAGAGAAGTTTTTCGCTTAAAGATTGCAAGTAAGAGTATGATTAGGAGAGGAGACGGCTTATAAACCCTGTGCCCAATAAATGCCTTAAATGACCACTAAACCCACTCACATCCCACGATTAAAAGTCGTGCCTAGTACTATTAACTGTCACGTCTCCTCGATTACAGAAACATAAACGGTCAGAAACGCTTCGGTCTCCGCGCCATACATAAACGTGGCATTAAAATCATCATTAACTGCAGTTAAGTAAATGCCATAACTTTAAATTATAATTAATGCCCCGATGATGATCTAACGAGGGCACATTTTAGAATACAATGGGAATCACTCGGAGAGAGTAACCACGATACTTCTCACCTTTTTAAAGGTAATGCCAAGAACGAGGGTAACGTCGAACAAAACATAAATGTCTCTGACGAGTGTTTACGACATCCCTGGAGAGTTCTACGAGGCCTTGTGAAACATTCCCAGTATACCTGACAAAATCTACGATACCCGAGCCCTCATACCCTTTAACCTATTAAGTTTCTAGTGCAGTCATAATGACCAACTGCACTAAAAACTGGGGGGTTTGTTAACAGGATGATAATTCACCTGCTTAAAATAAGCGATAATTCAATTACCAAAATTACTTGGTATATTAATATTCATAAACGATATCGTATTATAACACGGTTTAAATACCGGTATACTTCGTCAAAAATTATACTATTTGTATATCGTAAATCACGACGCACGACTATCGACCGGATTTATAGCTAAAATACTACCCGGTTTATGCTCGTATTTATAACATGTCTCACGACTCGATATATTATTACACGTACGATTTTGTACTCGCTCCGGTAATACGACTCAAATTTATAAAAGCATTTGCACCAAACAAGGCACAACACATGGCTCCGCACAAAAGTTGACACATGTTCATACTTGGCCGTATCATGACTTAACACTTGGCCAATGCATGTACCAAGCTTCTACTTAGCCCCCCAAGTAGCACACATGCAATGAGGCCCCATCACCTGTATCTTTACATGCACAAGACACCTGCCCCTAAAAAACCTCTATAAAAAGGGGAGAAGAACCATAGAAGAAGAAACAAGTTCGGGAAGAGAGAAAAAAGAGGGAAAAAAGATGGAGAGAAAAAGAGAGACACACATACGCAACATGCGAACAAAAAACTCCTCCCCTCGGAGAACTCTCTCCCCTCCCCTAGGAGAACACTCTCCTCCCCGCGGAGAACACTCCCCTCCCCTAGGAGAACACTCTCCTCCCCTCGGAGAACTCTCTCCCCTCCCCTAGGAGAACACTCTCCTCCCCTCGGAGAACTCTCCCCTCCCCTAGGAGAACACTGTCCTCCCCACGGAGAACACTCCCCTCCCCTAGGAGAACACTCTCCTCCCCTCGGAGAACACTCCCCTCCCCTAGGAGAACACTCTCCTACCCTCGGAGAACTCTCTCCCCTCCCCTAGGAGAACACTCTCCTCCCCTCGGAGAACTCTCTCCCCTCCCCTAGGAGAACACTCTCCTCCCCTCGGAGAACACTCTCCTCCCCACGGAGAACACTCCCCTCCCCTAGGAGAACACTCTCCTCCCCTCGGAGAACACTCTCCTTCCCACGGAGAACACTCCCCTCCCCTAGGAGAACACTCCCCTCCCCTAGGAGAACACTCTCCTCCCCTCGGAGAAATCTCTCCCCTCCCCTAGGAGAACACTCTGCTCCCCTCGGAGAACACTCTCCTCCCCTCGGAGAACTCTTCCCTCCCCTCTGAGAACTCTCCGCGAGGACAACTCCTCCAACATATGCAATCGATAAAACCGACAAACACCAAATAACCAACACCAAAAAACAAGAACTACGAGTGGCTTGATTCCCAATCGGGGGATACGTAGGCATCTTGGAAAATATCCGAGTCCAGCCGCAAATCAATAAAAACCAACAATCTCCTCGGGTCGGGATCGGCGTTCCAACCCAATATAAATATCTTCCGTTAATTAGGTCGTAATTACACCACCGTTAACAAAGTGGCGCCGTCTGTGGGAAACGCCGTTGAATCCTTGAGCAAGCTCGAGGAGATCGCTGCGAAAACCAAAAGGGAAAGCAGGTGCTACAAGAATGGAACGATACGCACCAAAGATAAGTTTCCTTCCTTCACTATTTGTAGTTCGATTCTGGTTTTGGATATCCTCGTGAAAAATCATAAGATTCCCTAATTTATTATGCGCAAAGTCAGTACAAAACTTGTGAGAAGTGGGGAAGACATGGTCCAGTGGCCCCGGAGAATATCTCCGAGAGCAGTTACTCTGGGAAACTTCATTCGCACTCTCTCATCAAAGGCTTTCCGAGAGTCTACATAATTAAAAGTGACGAGGATATAAACAATTCTATTGGAATGATTCTTTGAAAGGACGTGAAAATATTCACTAAACCCTAAGCGCCTATATATACTTAGGACCCTTTCCTCGAATAACCGAATTAAGTTGAACTGCCAAAAGCATACTATAAAAAGCCACGAGGGCGTGTCAGGGGATACTCCTATTTAGGAAAATATATTTCCCCAAACTTGCACTGCAAATGGGCACGCTAGGCTAAGTAAGTTGTTTGGCCAGTAAGAGTGAGAGGCTATCTCACTTCTTTAAACTCAATCTTAAAATTCTACAATTAAAGGAAAGGGGCCAAGTATTCATAATACGCTGAAAAGTTATGTGACTATTAACATGGAAAAGAAGTTTCATTTCAAACAAGAAATAGAAGTACCAATACACATAAAAATAATAACAAGAGATTTGTTAGAAGATCAGAGAATTTTTTACAGAAAGAGAATTTTTTCGCTTAAAGATTGCAAGTAAGAGTATGATTAGGAGAGGAGACGGCTTATAAACCCTGTGCCCAATAAATGCCTTAAATGACCACTAAACCCACTCACATCCCACAGTTAAAAGTCGTGCCTAGTACTATTAACTGTCACGTCTCCTCGATTACAGAAATACAAACGGTCAGAAATGCTTCGGTCTCCGCGCCATACATAAACGTGGCATTAAAATCACCATTAACTGCAGTTAAGTAAATGCCATAACTTTAAATTATAATTAATGCCCCGATGATGATCTAACGAGGGCACATTTCAGAATACAACGGGAATCACTCGGAGAGAGTAACCACGATACTTCTCACCTTTTTAAAGGTAATGCCAAGAACGAGGGAAACGTCGAACAAAACATAAATGTCCCTGACGAGTGTTTACGACATCCCTGGAGAGTTCTACGAGGCCTTGTGAAACATTCCCAGTATACCTGACAAAATCTACGATACCCGAGCCCTCGTACCCTTTAACCTATTAAGTTTCTAGTGCAGTCATAATGACCAACTGCACTAAAAACTGGGGGGTTTGTTAACATGATGATAATTCACCTGCTTAAAATAAGCGATAATTCAATTACCAAAATTACTTGGTATATTAATATTCATAAACGATATCGTATTATAACACGGTTTAAATACCGGTATACTTCGTCAAAAATTATACTATTTGTATATCGTAAATCACGACGCACGACTATCGACCGGATTTATAGCTAAAATACTACCCGGTTTATGCTCGTATTTATAACATGTCTCACGACTCGATATATTATTACACGTACGATTTTGTACTCGCTCCGGTAATACGACTCAAATTTATAAAAGCATTTGCACCAAACAAGGCACAACACATGGCTCCACACAAAAGTTGACACATGTTCATACTTGGTCGTATCATGACTTAACACTTGGCCAATGCATGTACCAAGCCTCTACTTAGCCCACCAAGTGGCACACATGCAATGAGGCCCCATCACCTGTATCTTTACATGCACAAGACACATGCCCCTAAAAAACCTCTATAAAAAGGGGACAAGAACTATAGAAGAAGAAACAAGTTCGGGAAGAGAGAAAAAAGAGGGGAAAAAAATGGAGAGAAAAAGAGAGACACACATACGCAACCTGCGAATAAAAAAACTCCTCCCCTCGGAGAACTCTCTCCCCTCCCCTAGGAGAACACTCTCCTCCCCTCGGAGAACTCTCTCCCCTCCCCTAGGAGAACACTCTCCTCCCCACGGAGAACACTTCCCTCCCCTAGGAGAACACTCTCCTCCCCTCGGAGAACTCTCTCCCCTCCCCTAGGGGAACACTCTCCTCCCCTCGGAGAACTCTCCCCTCCCCTAGGAGAACACTCTCCTCCCCACGGAGAACACTCCACTCCCCTAGGAGAACACTTTCCTCCCCTCGGAGAACACTCCCCTCCCCTAGGAGAACACTCTCCTACCCTCGGAGAACTCTCTCCCCTCCCCTAGGAGAACACTCTCCTCCCCATAGAGAACACTCTCCTCCCCTAGGAGAACACTCTCCTCCCCTCGGAGAACTCTCTCCCCTCCCCTAGGAGAACACTCTCCTCCCCTCGGAGAACTCTCTCCCCTCCCCTAGGAGAACACTCTCCTCCCCGCGGAGAACACTCCCCTCCCCTAGGAGAACACTCTCCTCCCCTCGGAGAACTCTCTCCCCTCCCCTAGGAGAACACTCTCCTCCCCACGGAGAACACTCCCCTCCCCTAGGAGAACATTCTCTTCCCCTCGGAGAACTCTCTCCCCTCCCCTAGGAGAACACTCTCCTCCCCTCGGAGAACACTCCCCTCCCCTAGGAGAACACTCTTCTACCCTCGGAGAACTCTCTCCCCTCCCCTAGGAGAACACTCTCCTCCCCTCGGAGAACTCTCCCCTCCCCTAGGAGAACACTCTCCTCCCCACGGAGAACACTCCCCTCCCCTAGGAGAACACTCTCCTCCCCTCGGAGAACTCTCTCCCCTCCCCTAGGAGAACACTCTCCTCCCCACGGAGAACACTCCCCTCCCCTAGGAGAACACTCTCCTCCCCACGTAGAACTCTCCCCTCCCCTAGGAGAACACTCTTCTCCCCACGGAGAACACTCCCCTCTCCTCGGAGAACTCTCTCACATCCCCTAGGAGAACACTCTCCTCCCCACGGAGAACACTCCCCTCCCCTAGGAGAACACTCCCCTTTCCTCAGATAACTCTCTCCCATCCCCTAGGAGAACACTCTCCTCCCCTCGGAGAACACTCCCCTCCCCTAGGAGAACACTTTCCTACCCTCAGAGAACTCTCTCCCCTCCCCTAGGAGAACACTCTCCTCCCCTCGGAGAACTCTCTCCCCTCCCCTAGGAGAACACTCTCCTCCCCTCGGAGAACCCCTAGGAGAACACTCTCCTCCCCTCGGAGAACTCTCCCCTCCCCTCTGAGAACTCTCCGCGAGGACAACTCCTCCAACATATGCAATCGATAAAACCGAGAAGCACCAAATAACCAACACCAAAAAACAAGAACTACGAGTGACTTGATTCCCAATCGGGGGATGCGTAGGCATCTCGGAAAATATCCGAGTCCAGCCGCAAATCAATAAAAACCAACAATCTCCTCGGGTCGGGATCGGCGTTCCAACCCAATATAAATATCTTCCGTTAAATAGGGAATAAATTCAAACCCGTTACCAGTAATATAATTAATATATGTGGTAAAGATTATAACTTAAATATGGATAGAAAATCTATATATCTTAACTTTCTTTGTAAAAAATGATTATGTAACAATATTTTTCTTTAATGAAAATGATTAAAATATGATAGAGTAGTGTAAGTTACAATTATATCCCAACTAATAAAAAAATTTAATTGTATGTTGAAGGGCAAATAAGAAAATCTAAAAATTGATGTTAACACGACTTTCTTTATATAATAGTATAGACAACCAATTATCCTTAAACATGTTGGGAATGAAAATATGTATAAAACCATAATAAAAATAGTAAATAAATAATAATAATAACCGACACCATGAGAAAGGAACAAACATAATGCTAAACTATAAATTATTAGTGATTTTAAGAACTTGTGCTTTTATGTCAAAAATATCTATACTATTATATAAATGAAGTCATGAGACCAAACTTTTGATTACCTTTTTTACCTCTTTACACACTATAAAAGTTTATTATTAGTCGGGATATAACTGTAAAGTACTTTACCTTAATTATTATTTAAATTTTTTTATTAAAGAAAATAATTATTAAATAATCTCTTACATAAAAAAAGGTTAGGATATGTGAATTTTCTATACATATTAAAATTAAAATATTTACCATATTTATTTAAAAATTAAAAGAAGTGATTAATTACGCGGAAACCGCGTGTTAACGTTTCTAGTTATAATATAAAATAATATTATTGCCCTTATTTTTAACAGTTAACTAGTAAAGAGCCAACTAGTAGAAAAAAAAATTGGAACACTGAGAAAACTGTGGCGAATCTGGGCGATCAAAATCGACCAGCGCCGGAGATGCAAATCTCACGGTGCCAATTTCCTAACACTCCCAATAACAGCAACCTCGCATCATGCAACAACCTTTTAGGGATTTCTGGAGAACTCGGAGCCCCGAAAAGACCACGTACTGAATATGAATTCAGCGCAACAGCAACCCCTCCACTTGCAATGCCGCAATCACTGAATGAATCCATGAATGCAAACATCTCGTATGCCAACAAAGTGCGCCCTAAGGATGTTAGAATTGACGAATCCAAATTGGTGGAGGAGTGCAGCGAAATTAGGGTTCGCCCCCCAACCGATGAAGATCCATTCGACTCAATTGAATTTTTCGACGAACTTGAGGCACGCATGAACGAACAGTGGAAGGACTCAATCGTGATCAAAGTTTTAGGACGCCCATGGTACTATCCTAGTCTTGTCAACAAACTCTCTGTCATGTGGAAGCTTACCAATGGCTGTGAACTGGTTGACCTGGGATTTGGGAGTTATTGCCTCAGAGGTTTATCGAACATGCAACGTGAATTAATCCTTACGCAAGGGCCGTGGCAAATAGCCAGAAGTTTCCTTTCTATTCGCAAGTGGACACCGGATTTTAGAGCGGATAATGACAAAATTGAGCATGCAATCACGTGGGTACGAGTCTTGAACCTCCCTCTCGAAACTTTACGTGAAGCCGTAGTGTTGACAATGGCTAGATGCATTGGGGATTTAATCAAGATCGATGGAAGTACTTTTACGGCGTCAAGAGGCAAGTATGCCCGGTTCTGCGTGCAAGTTCCTACAAACAAACCTTTGAAGAGAGGAGTTCGGATTAGGGGAAGACTTTACCAAGTTATGTACGAGAACCTCCCATCTCTATGCTATACGTGTGGCTGCGTGGGGCATACCGCGAGTTCTTGTGGAGTAATGAAGGAGAAAAATCAGGATAAAGAAGATAACATGGGGCTGGGAAACTCAGTTGAGGATAATAAACATAATCCCACCCAATGGCTTATGGAGAAGGCGAACAATAGCGAGTTTGGGGAGTGGATGCAAGTGTCTTATCGAAGGGGTGGAAAGAAGAGTAGTGTACCTAACGCCGTAAGTTCTAAAGGAAAGGAAAAAGTTGAGGAGGTGCAGCAGAGAGACTCCCAATTTAAGAACAAAAGGAATATCTCTTTACCAAATATATTCCACCCGGGAAAGGAAAGAAATCAAAATGAAGACGCGGCTGGAAAGAGAGTCCTACCAAGTTACTACTCCTTAGCAAAGAAAACTGCAAGGGGGAAGTCGAAGGCAGTCATAATTGGAAACGCTAAGGCAAAAGCAAAATCCTCCTCAGGAAACTCGAACAGCAATTCCTTCTCGGCTTTGGCAGAAAACGAAAGGGAAAATAATATCTCAACGGATAGGAACACGAGTGATCCAATCCGTATACTCAGAAATCCAGGCAATGGAACCCGAGAACAATCTGAACCTCGTCATGGAGAACAATATGCTGCAAGTGGAGGTTCTTCCTCAATTCTGGGAATTCAGAACGATAACACACACGTTCGCAGGGCCTTTGATGATATTACGAATAGAACTGAGGGACATCAGAGTGGTCGAAATATCACCTCTAATCTGGGAACTGGAGATAGTCACAAACATTGTAGAGAGGATAGAGAATATTCCGGTCTGCTGGCAGAGATTGAACATGAGCAATTGGGAAAATCTTCGACAGAGCTACTTGATACAGGAGTTGACGCATCAGCTGATGTCCTTATGGGGGGGCAGGATTCCTGAGGATCCGATCCACCCTACTCACCTCTTTTGTCCATCCATGAAGATTGTATCTTGGAATTGCCGTGGGGCAGGAGACGACGGATTCAGAGTGAATTTTAGAGACCTTGTTCGGGTTCATAGACCTGATGTGGTATTTTTGTTGGAGACTCGTGTTGCGCAGGAACGGGCATATGAGATTGCCCCAACTCTTGGCTTTACGGATTACTGTATTGCTCCTACCGAGGGCATGGAGGGGGGTATATGGATGTTATGGAATGCCGCATTAATTGAGGTGACAATAAAGGATATTGATGACCAAGGGATACACGCGTTGGTCGGTCTGAAGCAACAACCGAAGTGGCGCCTCTCTGGTATTTATGCGAAACCAAATAAGGTCGATAAAACACGGGCGTTTGATAAGCTTGAGGAGATGGCGCAGAGTTTTGATGAGCCATGGCTTGTCCAAGGGGACTTCAACGAATTATGTTTTGCGCATGAAAAGGTTGGGGGTAGAAGAAATGTACATGCGAGGTGTCGCGCATTCCAACAAAGGATTCAATCATGGCTGCTCCAGGACTTAGGATATCACGGTCCGAAATTCACTTGGGTGAATAAAAGAGAAGGGGGAGCGACGATATATGAACGTATTGACCGCGCGTTGGCGAACACGAGATGGATAATGAAGTTTCCTAATAGCGAAGTTATACATCTTCCTCGAACACATGGTGACCATCACCCTATCCTCACTAATATCGAAGGAGGGGTGATCGAACGTGTGAATAGACCGTTTCAATTCGAGGCCATGTGGATGCACCACGCTGCGTGTGAGGGGGTCCTAAGAGATTTATGGGAGGGGAAAAAAGATTTGATTGAGGCGGTTAGGAGCATACCGAGTGTGATGGGAGAGTGGAACAAGAAGTGCTTTGGTAATGTCTTTAGGCGGAAGCGTATCCTCCTTAAAAGAATCGAAGGCGCACAAAGGGGGATTGCATCGAAACCAAATAATTATCTTGTCAATTTGGAGAAAGAATTAATAGAGGAGTATAATGGGGTACTTCGACAGGAAGAGATATTTTGGCATCAGAAGTCGAGGATCAAGTGGTTGGAGGCGGGTGATCGGAACACGGCATTTTTTCATCGATCCACGATCACGCGAAGGAAGAAAAATCGTATTGTGATGCTGAAAATTGAAGGGAATTGGGTACGGGATCAGCGGCTGCTACGTACTCACGCGAGGGAATTTTATCGAAACCTATTCACGGGTGGTAACCAAAATACCCCGTATCTTCGGGTTTCGCGGCTCCAACGATGTCTTGATGAGGAGGAGATACGGATAATTGGCCGTGAGGTGAGTCTTGAGGAACTGAAAAAGACAGTTTGGAGCACACACCCAAACAAAGCACCGAGCCCGGATGGATTACAGGCGATGCTATTTCAAAAATATTGGGAATGGATGGGCGAATATCTGATGACTTTTGTACACGATGCTTTCGAGAATGGCTCGTTCGACCCCATGGTATGTGCTGCATATTTATGCCTAATCCCTAAGATTGAGAACCCCTCGCTGATTTCACAGTTTAGGCCAATATCTCTCTGTAACGTCACTTATAAGTTTATTACTAAGTGCATTACGTTGAGGTTTCGGGATATTATGCCTAACTTGATTGCACTGTCTCAGTCAAGTTTCATTAAAGGACGTAGTACGCAAGATAACATCTTTCTTATGCAAGAAATCCTCCACTCGCTGCGTACGAAGAAAAAAAATAAGAAGGGTTGCATGATCTTGAAGCTGGACCTTGAGAAAGCATATGATAAAATAAGTTGGAAGTTTCTTGAAGAAACTTTGTTGGCGTTCCGAGTCCCGTTGAATGTGGTCAAGTTGGTGATGTTTTGTGTTCGTAACGCCTCAACAAAAATTCTATGGAATGGGGAACCTCTCGAGGAAATTAAACATGGATGCGGTTTACTACATGGGGATCCGTTGTCACCATACCTCTTTGTTTTGTGTGTTGAACGAATGGCGTACATGATTGAGGAAGCTGTAGAAGAGGGAGCGTGGGAACCGCTGATTCCTTGTCGTGGAGGACCAAAAATATCCTACGTTTTCTTTGCCGACGATTTGATTTTAATGGGAAAAGCAACTTTGAAAACCACGAGACGTGTTAAGGAGATTCTTGACATGTTTTGTGCTAGTTCGGGGCTGAAGCTAAACAAGGATAAGTCGAAAATCTTTTTTTCAAATAGGGGTGGTGCGAATTTGAAGAGGAGGATTTGTGCTAATTTGGGTTTTGCGCAAACTCAAAATCTCGGCAAATATCTAGGAGTAAACTTAGCACACGGTCGAGTGGAGCACGAACATTATAATGAGATGCTTGATAAGATCCTTAGTCGGTTTTCGGGGTGGAAAGGGAACACTTTATCCCTAGCGGGGCGCGCGACTCTCATCCAAGCGGTTTCCACCGCTATCCCGATTCATGTCATGCAATCAAGTTGGCTACCGGAGAGGGTTTGCAATAAACTCGATAAATTAAATCGGGATTTCTTGTGGTCTAACAATCCGGAGGTTAAAAGAATTCATCTCGTGGGATGGAATAGAGTGACTCGGGAGAAAAAAGAAAATGGACTTGGGATAAGGAGAGCAGAATTAATAATGAAGCACTTCTTGCGAAACTTTGTTGGAATATATTGAAGAACAAACCGAGCCTTTGGTCGGACTTGGTAAAGGCCAAGTATCTCAAATCCGCAAAGTTGAGCGAATATATAATTCGCCCAGGTGATAGTGCGACCTGGAAGGCCATCGTGAGGTGCATGGCGCTGATTTTACCCTTTATAAGATGGAAGATTATGGATGGCAGATCTGTCCGGTTCTGGTTCGACAATTGGCTTGGGCAAACTCGGCTTTGCGATGTTATTCCTAACATCAGACACGAGGAGTTTGGGCTGCGACTTTCGGACCTAATTGACGAAGCTGGTAATTGGAATTTAGAGTCCATTCGAACTAATATTCCAGCTGTTTGGGTAAGGGAAATCAAGAAAATGCGTCTAATTTTACAAGAAGGAGATGATAAACTCCTTTGGAGTGAATCGGCAAACGGAGATTTTTCGTGTCAAAGCGCGTATAAGGCTCTACACCGCGAGTACACGACTGGTCCAGCCCAACGCCAGCGGATTGATTGGATATGGAACCTCCCGTGCAGCAATAAATTACGCTTTTTCATATGGTTAGCAGCGCAAGATAAGTTGGCAACGAACAAAGTCCGAATGGGGAGGAGATTGACTGACAACGGGGACTGCGACTTGTGCGTGGGAAGTGAGGAATCAGTTGTTCACATATTGCGGGACTGCCCTGTAGCACAAAAGGTTTGGAAACGGATTCTTCCACCTGCATACAGTGCGTCATTCGCCAGTGAGAACGAAGGGGTTTGGCTGCGCAAGAATTTAAGCCGTGTGACGCCAATGGGAGATGTATACGACAAAGAACCATGGAATATTGTTTTTATCTCGGGAATTTGGTCGATTTGGAAGGCGAGGAATACAAGGATATTTAGAGGGAAGAAGGAGGCGACGAATGCTGTTGTACACCAAATCAAGTACCTTGTGACAGATTTGGCATACGCTTTCAAAAGAGGAAAAACAAAAGAGAAACAGTTGGGGACTTGGGAAAAACCGAAGAATGGATGGTTAAAACTCAATGTAGATGGAAGCGTTGTTGAGACGGAGAACCGTGGATCAGTGGGGGGTGTAGTCCACGACGATAGGGGCAGATGGATATGGGGATTCAAGGCGACAATGCTGAGTCCAACAGTTTTAGAAACAGAGGTCGAGGCAATTAGAAGTGGACTAGCGCTTGCATGGGAGAGGCAAATAGAAAAACTGGAGGTTGAGACAGATTCTAAAGAGGCATATAATCTTATTGTCGAACATCACCAGGACTACCAACCGCTACAAAAGGAGATCGAGGAGTGTCGCACACTACTTCGAAAGCCATGGACTGTTAAATTCCGTTGGGTGCCAAGAACGAAGAATCATCTTGCCGACGCGGTGGCGAATCACGCGGAACATACAGATGGAGGCGTTAGTATTTTACTGAGACCCCCTACTGAGTGTATCTCCATTTTAGAGAAAGATGTAGCCTAAGGGCTTTAGTTGTTTTCATTCTTCTACCAAAAAAAAAAAAACTAGTAAAGAGCCAAATCTCAAGAAGATGGATGAAAGATACCCGTTTAGTACACATGCACGTCCTCATCCATTCTGGGGATAGTGTAATGAACAATTATTAGAATTTAGAAATAAGCATAGGAAAAGGTGGAGTAAATGGCAAACACGCCCTTTGTGTTACTTTAATTGGCAAATATCCCTTTGTATAACTTTTATTAGCAAATGTCCTTTGTATATCTTAAAGATTAGCAAACACCTTATACCGCTATACTTTAAGTTAGTTAATTTTATTTCACGTATCAAAAAATCCAAATTCAGAATGATGCAAATTCAATTAAGTAGTATGAGGGTACACTTAAGTTTCGTATATATAAAAAAAGGGTACACTTAAGTAAAATACAAATGGGGTGATTTGCCTATTAAAATTATCATGGGTGTATTTTGCAAATTCCAATTTACTCTAAAAGGTGCGAGTCCCGTGACTACTACTGAGTAGTGAGTACTGACTGCACAATAGTAGCAGCGGTATAGTTGAGCAGAGGAAAAGGCGGGGTAAATTACACTACTTACCCCTACACTATATTTAGCTTGCAAATCACCCATCATATCATTGATAATAGCAACTCTCCATAGGAAATTGTTAAACATTAGCATATACGGTATACCCCTATCGATATGGGACAATTGTCAAATCTTTTATGGAACTTGTGTTTCTTTAGCTCAATAGCACGCCCTTACTTTTATTTATGAAACTTTTAAATCCTTTTAAGACGTTAGTCAATATATATATAAAAATATATATTTAAAAAGAAATAGTAAAAGTATGTATAAAACTCAATTCGTTAGTAACTTTGATGCATAAAATTACTAGGATATTGTATGAGACCACCGAAACCCAAAAGGCTACTATCCCAGAATTAGAAAGAACAATAAAAAGATGGAACGTATTATTACGTTGCGTGAAAACAAATATTGTTGTCAGTTTCAATTCAAGTACGTGTAGTTTATTTAAGCCTTTGACGCCTAGCACGAGCATATCCGCTAATTTAAGTACTTTACGAGAATATTTGCCAGTATAAACTACAAAGAGGCCAAAATACAAATTAGGAACACCTCAAGGGCAACTTTTGCAAATTGATCCTAAGAAAGTGCAACATGTGAGTAGTGTGACTAGATAAACACATACGTGTCAAACGCACATTCTCCTCGACTTTATGGGTCTCATGAATTTACGGAGCACCTCTCCCCACCAAATCACCTCTCTCTTTCTCTCTCTCTCTCTCTATATATATCGATCAGTTAGGGGCTCATTATAATATTCTAGAATTTGTAATTCAATTTTTTTTATCAGAGAATCGTAACTTTATCCGTAAGTATCGATCAATTTCATTCTGTTCGAGTAATTCGTAATTATCTCGTTCAATTTGTTGATTAGGTTATTGAATTTCAGGTTAATCTTGTTGAAGCTCGTTGAAAAGAAGTGAATCAGAATTAATTTCATCGTGAATTGAAATCGCGTAATTTCATTTGTGTAAGTAATCTCGGTTTTTCCTTTTGATGATAAAATGTGATCGATCAGTTGTTATACGGATGAGTATTGTAATGGTGTGATTCTGTTGCGTTACAGAATCTGAATTTGTAATTGCATTGGATTCGATCGGTTCATAAGTTCATTGATCGATCTCTTTGCGAAAAATGCTGAAACGTTGTCGTTTTCGATTAAGCTTTCGAAAATTTGTGAAAAATATTATTAATACGTATAGCCTTGTCGAAGAAGCGTGCATCATCGTGTACATTCATGGTTTTCCTGTACTGCCTTTCTTGTCTAAGTGAGATTGTATGTGACTGGTGAAAATTCATGTCAATTTGATCGGTTCATTGATTGGTTTTCGTGAAAAAAAATGCTGAAACGTTGTCGTTTCGTTTTCCACTTGGTGGAAACGCCACGAAACATTGTGAAAAGCTCTCGAGTATTTGTGAAAATGTTTGTGATACTTATAGCTAAGTGGAAACGTGCATTGTAAACGGAACTTAAATTTATGCTTTTCTTATCTAAGTCTGGTGTAAATTTATGTCAATTGCTTCTGTTTTCGAATGAGAAATAGCTAGTGGCTTAATTTACTGAATCTGAATTTCTTTCTCTTTAGCCAGTAAAAAGCCAAATGATCTGATGGAGCTAGAGCGTGGGAAGAAGAAATCTAGCAAATCCTTTATTATGTACGAAGATCCCCTGGGTTATAGCATTGAAGACGTTCGACCAAACGGTGGAATCAAGAAATTCAAATCTGCTGCATACTCCAACGTGAGTTTTCCTTTATGTTTTAATGTAATATGGACTTATAAATGGGTCCTGATTTGCTTAATTCATCTCCCTCGGTCTAATTTTTGCTCACGTCTTTCCTTAATGCAGTGCACTAGAAAGCCATCCTGAGATTTATCGAGCAATAACCACCTCTTGTGGTTTGGAATAACAGTCTCTCTACGTTGAAACTCTGTTCTGTTGTTTCTTTGCTCCTTTCCTTGTTCTTTGAATTCAAAACAACACTTTTATATTTCCATCTGTTTATAGCACAAATGGCCTTACCAGTATCTGCTATCGGATTCGAAGGTTATGAGAAAAGGCTCGAGATCTCGTTTAATGAGCCTGGAATATTCACTGATCCCGAAGCCCGTGACCTTCGTTCTCTGTCCAAATGTCAATTGGATGAAATCCTTGACCCAGCACAATGTACCATCGTTTCCTCTTTAGCGAATGATGAAGTTGATTCCTATGTGCTATCGGAGTCCAGCCTCTTTGTCTACTCATACAAGATGATAATTAAAACTTGTGGGACTACCAAACTGCTGCTTTCAATCCCACCTATCCTGAAGTTAGCTGGTACACTTGGACTCACCGTGAGTTCTGTCAGATACACTCGAGGAAGTTTCATATTCCCAGATGCTCAGCCATCTCCGCATCGTAGCTTCTCCGAAGAAGTAGCTGTCCTTGATAACCATTTCATTGGACTTGGTCTCAGCAGCGAAGCATATTTAATGGGTGGTGCTGATGAACACGAGAAGTGGCACGTTTACTCTGCTTGTGTCAAACAGACGAGTGATTCGGCTCCCGTTTACACCCTGGAGATGTGCATGACAAATCTGGACCAAAAGAAAGCCTCAGTCTTTTTTAAGACTCAAACAAGCTCTGCGGCTGTTATGACTGAAGTTTCCGGTATAAGAAAAATCCTTCCGGAGTCTGAGATATGCGATTTTGAATTTGATCCCTGTGGTTACTCCATGAATGCCATAGAAGGAAGTGCAATCTCCACAATTCATATTACACCAGAGGATGGATTCAGCTACGCAAGTTTTGAAGCAGCTGGATATGATTTTGAACTCATGGATTTGACCCTGCTGTTGGAAAGGGTGTTGGCTTGCTTCCAGCCGGCAAAGTTTTCTGTGGCTTTGCATACTTCTAGTGCTGGAAAGGAACTTGATTCAGAGTTCCCTCTGGACGTGAAAGGGTATGAACTTGGGGAAAGGTGCAGTGAGAGGTTCGGCGATGGAGCATCAATGGTCTACAGTAGTTTTGTTAGCACGGGAAGGTGTGGATCTCCAAGGTCGACTCTGCATGGCTGTTGGAGCGAGAACGAGGATGAGGAAACGGAGAAGTAAAAAGTTTGTGTTATGTGTGAAAGTGGCATGTTTTGGCAAGTGTGTGCATTGATTGTGTATGTTTATGTTGATACCCATGGTCGTGTGCGTGAATAATCTTTTTAGTTTTTGAATGATGGACGATGAATAAAATTGCTGGAGCAGCTGCTTCCTGTTATGCCAATATGTTCTTGTAATCTTGTGCTTTAAATATCTTGGACTATTTTTTCCTGCCCTGAAAATCGTTGAGATAAATTTTGAAGGCAAAAATAAAAAAGTAGTCTTATAAGTATAGGGCATATGATATAAGCTATTTCGGTCCTTATCTATATGATTTGGCATTTGTTTTTTTTTTTTTGATAACAAATGAGAAACAAGTACCCTTAGGCTACAAAAAATATGAGAAATATGGGGAGCGGGCAAGTGCATAAAGCAAAATCCTCCATCCGCTTGGTAGCCTAATTTCGCTATAGCGTCGGCCAACTTATTCTTTTTTTTTTTCGGTAAACAAAGAAATGCAAAGGCGCTTACGCCATATCGAAACTCAACAAATTAAGAACTTGAGCCGGGGGTTCATCCCAAGATAAATCACCGTCTTCTTCCCTCCTTTTTAGCTTGGCCAAAGCATTCGCCACTCTATTCGCCTTGCGCGGTACCCATTTGATTTTACAATCCCACGAGTTTTTTATTAGCTCCTTGCATTCATGCACCATAGACCGTAGCGCCTCGGGGATTTCCTTCCCACCCGTAACCATTTTAAACACCGTGAATGAGTCCGTTTCAACCTCAATGTTGGGAATCCTGCGACTCCAAGCCGAGTCCAAACCGTATCTCAAAGCTTCGGCTTCCGCTTCGTCGATTATTGGTGAATTAATTTTCTTAGCGAAGCCCCATATCCACTTCCCCTCACTAGATCGGATAACCCCTGCTGCTGTCCCAGAGTTGTGTTGGGATTTGACGCTCCCATCGACGTTCAATTTTACCCATTCCTTGCTCGACTTTTCTCATTTTTCCTCCCTCATATTCGTCATTATTTTCCTTTGCGCGTGGTGTAGGTTGAAGCAAAGGCTTTTAATTTTGAAGATAATCGTCCTCACAATCTCCTCTTCGCCTCGAAAGATTTTTTCATTCCGTGCCTTCCAAATAAACCAACACGCGACCAGAAAAACAGTCGACCAACTGCAGTTCGAAAGCTCTTCACACCTCCTGGATTCGATTCCAGCGTTTTCCTTTAGCCAACTATTATCAGTCGTGTCGTTGAACCTTGCCAAGTCTGCACCTCCCAATAATTTGCACCATATCCTCCTTGCGCGTCGACAGTGGCGAAGAACATGTAGTACGGTTTCATTCTCGCAGTTACACGACAAACATCTTGCATCAGTCTTGATTTTACGCTTCATGAGAAGGCTGCTCGTCGCCAATCTCTCCTGGTCCGCGATCCACAAAAAATATTTAAGCTTGTTGCTCACGTTTAATTTCCAGATCCAGCCGTGCCTTTGTCCGTTCAGTCTAGCCCCTTCCCTTTGCTTGTAGAACGCACGATACGCCGATTGGCACGAGAAAATCCCACTTGAAGTTTCACTCCAAGTAATAGAATCGGCCTCATCCGTAAAATACACATACTTCGCTGCAAGCGAGGCCTTAAAGTCTTCAGGTATGACGGTGCGGAATTGGTCCCAATCCCAGCCCTCTTCATCGGTCCACACCTCACGAAGACAAAGATTTATGTCCCCTGGATGTATATCATCGACCTCGTCGCATAGGCTGCCCGTGCCACTCCAATTGTGTACCCAAAATTTGATCGTTCTCCCGTCGCCAATTCTCCAACGAATGAAAGGTTTCATTAAATCTACGCATCTCATAATTTCTTTCCACGTTGCGCTATCCCACGGCTTTGTGACATAGTGGAGAATCTTGGTTTCTTTGAGATGTTTCGCTTGGATGAGCTCTTTCCACACCGAGTCTTCGTTCTTCATCACTTTCCAAGCAATTTTCGCGAGTAACGACTCGTTGCTAATGCGCGCAACCCTTACACCCAGCCCACCATCTTTTTTCGGGCGTGTGATCTTCGGCCAGCCCACCAAATGCAATTTTTTTGATGTTATATCCGCCGTCCACAAAAAATTACGGTTTAATTGATCAAGTTTATCACACGCGTGCTCCGGTAGCCAAGAAGATTGCATCGTATATATAGCAGTGGCGGTGGAGACTGACTGGATTAAGGTTGCACGACCCGCGAGTGACAAGTTCTTGCTCGACCAACGATTGAATCTTTTGAGTAACCAATCATATAGCTCCGCACACGCCTCGCGACCCATACGCCCCTTTGCAAGATTAATACCCAAATGTTTGCCAATATTACACGTTTGTCCAAAGCCTAACATGTCGCAAATGTCTCTCTTTATCGCCGAGCTTTGGTTTCTAGAGAAGAAATTTTTTGACTTGGCGGGGTTTAATCTCAGTCCCGAGGCCGAACAAAATTCATCGAGCACGCCCTTAACCACGCACCCCGTCCCCTTTTCTGCCTTTCCCATTAATATAAGATCGTCGGCAAAAAATAGATGAGATAGTTTATGGCCTTTCCGACATGGGATAAGTGGTTTCCACTTTTTCTTTTCCACCGCTTCATTGATGAGGTACGAGAGTCGTTCCACACAAAGCACGAAGAGGTAAGGTGATAGCGGATCTCCTTGTCTCAAACCACAAGAATGTTGAAAAGCATCAATAGGTGATCCATTCCACAAAATCCGAGTGGCTGCGTTTCTCACGCAGAACATTATAAGTTCAATCAATTCGACATGGAAGTGGAAAGCATACAACGTATCCTCTAAAAAATCCCAATCCACTCTGTCATATGCTTTCTCTAAATCTAATTTGAGAATCATATAACCGTACCTTGACTTCTTCTTATTACGAAGCGAATGGAGTACCTCTTGCATCACAAATATATTGTCTTGCGTGCTCCTATCTTTTATGAAGCTTGACTGGGCCGGCGCAATGATCCGAGGCATGATATTCTTCATTCTCATCGTGATGCACTTTGTGACGAATTTGTACAAAACATTGCACAAAGAAATTGGGCGAAATTGAGCTATTGTCTTCGGATCATTTATCTTAGGAATTAAGCATAGATATCTTAGGAATTAAGCATAGAAAGGCCTCGCAAATCTTTTTATCAAAACTCCTATTTCTAAAAGTTGCCTCGGCAAAACCCAGCAGCGAGCCATGAATCCACTCCCAATTCTTGTGATAGAAAACCGCTTGTAAACCGTCCGGCCCCGGGGCTTTGAATGGACCCGTCGCAAACACGACCTCCTTTAACTCCACAATATCAATTGGTCTCGTAAGTACCTGCTGCTCCCCTTCGGAAATGTGGGCTTGAAACCGAGAAAGATGGAGATGAGTTTGCGCAGCGTTACCTCTATTCTTGTTGGCCGAGAACAGCGCTTCATAATATTTTTTGGCATGTATTTGCAGCTGCTCCTCTTCCCTAACCCAAATTCCCTCAATTTTCAGCACCCGGATTTTATTTTTTTTCCTCCTAATCATCACCGCCTTATGAAAAAATTCCGTATTTCGCTCACCTTCGGACAACCATTTAATGCGTGATTTTTGATACCATAGCATCTCCTCTTGCTTGAGTGTGTCATCCAGATTTTTAATCAATTCGTTCTCAAGTCGCGAGAGGTACGGATTCGGTTTTATCGCCAATGACCGCTGGATTCCACCTAATCGAGCATGGATTTCTTTTTGGCGTTGAAATATATTTCCAAATCTCTCCCTATTCCAAGGTTCGAGCACCTTTGGTACCTCCTCAATAGCATCTAAGATATTATTTTTGCCCTCCCAAATTGTTTTGAGCAAGTTTTCACACTCCGGATGCGATAGCCAAGCGGCTTCGAACCTAAAGGGTTTTGGCCCCCCTAATAATTCTCCTTCCTCGGTGCACGTCACAATCGGGTGGTGATCCGAGCATGTTCTAACCGTGTGGTGGACAACCGCATTAGGAAATCGATCCGTCCAAGCAAGGTTTGCAACCGCGCGATCTATTCTCCCTTTAATGTGCGCCCCACCTTCCCTTTTATTCGTCCACGTGAATTTCAGGCCTCGAAATCCAAGATCAATAAGGCCGCACCTTTCAAGATATGTCAGAAAGAAATTAAGGCGGTTAAGATTCACCAGTCTACCCCCCTCTCGCTCGTGTGCATAACAAACTTCATTGAAATCCCCCGTTACTAGCCATGGTTCAGAACTTCCATTGGCTACGTCCACTAGATCATTAAATGCTCTCACTTTATCCGCGCGACGCGGCTGTGCATATACTCCGGATATTTTCCAAGGCTCCGTCCCGTTTGTTTAATACGAGCATGAATCGCTTGATCATTTACTCCAAGAATTTCGACCTCAACTTCCTCCTCCTGCCACAACATCCAAACTCCCCCTATCATTCCATTAGTAGGAGCCATAACATGTCGAGAGAAACCCAAAGTCGAAATAATGCTTCGCGCATTCTCCTCACTCACCCTCGTCTCAAGAATATATGCTACAGCGGGTCGGTGGACTCTCACAAATTCTCTGAAGTTCCTACCAAACTCCTCTTTTCCTGCCCCTTGGCAATTCCACGAAACGATCTTTATAGATATATGATCCAGGTGGTAGAGACGGACAAGGTATTCAATCGCGAACCCAAGCCATAATGACATCAACTGTCGCAAGATCTCCATCATGAGATACATATGTCTCCGACACTCCCATCGACTTATCGTTATCATCTGAAACCATATATTCAGCCCCGCCGTCATGTATCCTAGGACCGTTCGGACCTCGACTTCCCAAACCTGGGGAGGGATCTCTAGTACGTGAATTAATTTGTCCTTCTGTCGTGTTCGTAATGTCATTAACAGGCCCCGAAACCGCTGAATCTTTGTTGCGAAAACTGGTACGTTCAGCCATCTGCCGAGTAGCGCCCCGTTTCTCCAAAATACGTGCCAAATTTGCATGTTTGTTACCGAATGTGAGTGCTGCCGAGGTGTTTGAGAGGCTGACTTGATTTTGAAATAAAGTGCTCTCTGTATTCTCTTGAAGAATAGAAAAAGAATTATGATTTATAAAAGTATCCTTATTAGAATCCATTCCTGTTTCAGCATGTTTAAGAATAGAAATAGGATTGGAATTTTTCCTTTTGCCATATTCTTATTTCTTCCTCCTGTAGATTTAGCCGTCACTTTCCTTCTCAAATAAGTCGAGCCCTACCCCCACGCTATTTTCCCTCGATTTCGATGCCGTCTTTACTTGTGGATTTAGCGATATCGTATTCTCGGGAATTTTTTCTTTCCCTTTCCCCGAGTCCTTTTGTAGCATATTTTTGACGGGTTTATTCGCTCTTGCGTTCCGTCTTGGGGGAGCGACCATCCAGTCCCCAAAATCTTTTTGTTGGACTTTAGCAACCAACCATTCCGATTCCTCGATCTCTTCGATACCCCCCCCCCCCCCCCCCCGTGCTTCCTGTTGGTTCACAACCATTATCTCCGGTTCATCGGGTGTTCGCAACGGACATTGTTCTTTCTTATGTCCCGCTCTTCCACACGAGTAACACACCGCCGGTAGGTTCTTATAGACTACTTGGTAAACAACATCGTCGATACAAACCCCGAGATCTAGAGGTATATCCGTTCGAACTTGAACGCAAAATCGCGCAAACTTCCCGCGGGACGTAGAGTACGTGTTTCCGTCAATTTAATTCGGGTAGCTGATTCCTTTCGCAAGTTCGCGAATCCAAGCTTTGCGGAAATATTCCACTGGGAGATCAAGGATTCTTACCCAAGTGATGGCGCTCTCCACCTTGTCTTTTGCCGCTCTAAATTTCGAACACCACTTTCTAACAGAAAGGAAACTCCCCGCCAATTGCCATGGCCCCTCGGTGAGGATCATCTCTCTTTTATCGCTACTTAATCCTTTCATGAAGTAGCAATTGTGCCCAAGGTCTACCAATTCGAAGTCGTTTTGTAGTTTCCACATTAGGTCCAGTCTCGACATCAATGCTGGATAGTACCCTGAGTTTCCGAGGACTCTAATTATGATGGCGTCTCTCCATTGGTCTTCCATTCGTGATTTCATCTCTGGTAGACTGCTAAACCTTTTGAATGGCATGGTGTCGGATGGAGGACTAGAGGCGATGAATTCGGCCTCCTCGTCAATCTCACTGTCATTTATGCGAACATGTTCATGCCTTTTCTTGGTAGCATCTGCATATGAGAATTGATTTCTCCTGATCGAGCGCTTTTGAATTTCGGGTGCCATATTCTCGTCCGGACTCATGTCCGTGAGATTGCCTTGTCGAAGCCTCTTTTGGTTTCGTGTATCTTGTTGTCCTAAGTCAGGGGGTACGAATTCCGTTGACGCCGGAATAATTCCGTTCGTGAACGATGACGGCGGCGGTGTTAGGGTTTGCATGGCGGCGGCGGCAGCTGCTAAAAGTTTTTATTGACTATATAAAGTAATATATTATTGATAACAGTTCGGCCAACTTATTCTTATCTCTCGCGATCCAATGGAATTCATGTGCACATGGTTTGTAAAGAAGGTCGCGGCATTTTTCGACTACCTCGTGCAAGCCCGACTCGGCCTCTTTCTCTTCAATAATCATGTTGAACGCGGTCAAGGAGTACTGTGTTGGCCATAATTATTTTATCAAAAACAATGTAGGCGATATTTTTGGTTATTCGACTAATAATATTTTGCAATGTAAACTAATAAACCGGACATACTGATATTTTTTTTTGTTTTTTTTGATGATTGAACATATAGTTGTTGTCTAAATATGAACAATATTCGATGCTCACTTTGCATGCAAAACAAGATTCTCATTTCATATGGGAAAAGACTCAAAGAGGATTAATTTACAAAAATCCTTTCATTATCCGCAATATAACAAAATTTGGATGAATTCTGGTCTCGTAAATAATATTTTAAGTTCATAAATTTGATAAGTTTAAGACATTAACGAAATAACATCAAAAAGTATCTGTTTTCTCACTTTGATTGGAAGAGAGTCTCAAGAGGTCTAATTTATCTTCTCAAATGATTTCACGCATACAAGAAAATATGAATCTTCTTCTCTATCTATTGGACGTACAGTTATCAAAGCTGTGAGGAAATAAAAAGAACAAAACAAAGGGATAGAGTAAAAATACAAACACTTGCAATTGGACGTAATCAGTGTTCTTTAAATGGTTGCGGGAGACAAAAATGGATATAGTTTACATTAGAATTAACTAGTATACTGAAAGAACCACACTCAATAGGGACGAAATTTCCTTGCGGCTCTCATTTCCTGTATCCGTTTTTTATCTTGCTCGAACTTGCTTTGTAGCATCATGATCTCTGCAATGAGACAAAAAGATTGAATTATGAGGAAATAACTGCGGTTTTGTATCAAATGATCAACGACACAAGATAAAGCCAGGATATAATCCGAATCTTCTAAAGCATGTTGAATATAAACAAATATGAAAGGGTCAACCAGCAACAACGGCATATATAGGCTGTCCACCTTAATTTATTACAACACATAGGATGAACCAACATTATTGTATCAGCACAGCACACTGATGGATAAACATGCAATATGGTAGCTTTTTCACCCGCATATGAGCTCAAAGTTCATGATCCCACAAATATAAAGGAAATAAAACGAAAACCAAAAACTTATGATTCCTTGAGTTGAGACTATCATCACGGATTGAGTTCTAAAATGCTGAACCAAAACATTTTGCAACAAACACGTACCACTTTGCCGTGCTTCTCTTTTTTGAAACTGGTAGAAGTCTATACCAACTTCCTTGTTTTTCTTTTTTGTCATGTTGTCAAGAACAGCAGCTTGGGCAACAGAACCCACAGCAATTCCACTGTCAGCATCAGTTGTCTTTTTCCTCCCTTTCTGCTGTACAACAACGGTCCATCCACCTTCTGCAGCTTGGGCTTCCCTCTCTTTCCTCGCCTGCATGGTTTAAAATATGAATATAAATGACTGATGAAGAAGAACCAGTAAACCATTTAACACAGAAAACCGACAGAAAACCGGCTACAGATGATCATATGTGTCTTTCCACTGTATATATAACATAAAGTACACCATGCTACCACAATGACTATATTGTAAAACGGGTGGAGTAAAAAGCTGAATGTCAAGTATCAAAACTGTTGCATTTCAGAAAAAAAGAAAAAAGCAAAAAAAAAAAAGAGAGAGGAGAGAGAGAGACAAAAAAAAGCATGCATGTGAGGCGAAAACAACAAGCATCTATTCAACTACCTACAGAAATTGTCAATCGTCAGCACATTCTTAGTTGAGTAATTAACGACCATACTGCAAACTAAAAACTTTACCTGTTCTTCTTTTGCTTCGTGCGCCATTATGAAGTCATCAATTCTTTCTTGCAGCACCTTGGGTCCAGGCCTGCTTTGGTGGTATTGCGTGATCCATTCTGAATAAATAAATAAATTGCCAACATTAAAATGAAGGAAGCAATGTTAAAACAATCCAACTTCAAGAGAAATCAGTGGCCACGTTACTTGACCTCTAACAATCCACCACAATGGCACGTACCATTTTTATTGAACCAACGAAATAACTATTTTATTATTCTGAACATTCTTACAATTTTTTACAGTTTCTGAACAAATCTACACAAGGTAGCTTAAACTAAGACTGTTTTAATACAATTCAAGCAAGGAGATTCATCAGTATCGAACTTGTCTGTGGGATTTAAGATTGGGCGAGTGTCATGTCACTGGTTGCAAAAAACCACATGTACTGATATGTCGAGACAAGTCAGAAGTTTTTGAGAGGCTAAAAGGTGAAAAATTATTTCTTTATTTCAACACCGAATACATGGTAAGGAATAAGTAATTAAGACTAAATTTTGGCGTTTTATATAGTTTATGTAACTCCGAAGAAACACGACATCCAGATTGATCATCCATCAGAACATGAGATTAAATCATCTTACAATAACAAGCTCAGGGCACAAGTAATACAAAACATACATCAAAAACCATAAAAGTGTTCCTGAGTGAGGATGCTTACTCTTCATTCCTTTTGAGTAATCCTCATCCCCTGATGACATCTCATAAACTTCGTGCTCTACTACTTCTTGTCGCTTTTCCGGAAATTTATCCTGGCTCACGTCACTTGCCGCTAATTGGCTCTTCTTTTTTGTTTTTGCAGCCTTTTTGGACTTACCTGTGGAGAAAGGACTTGTTCAAATACAAAAAATAAAAAACATAGCGCCCGAGAATTTCAAAAAGTTACAAATGAAATTTCTGGATGACAATCCGCACCTTTACCACTCCTGGTTTTTCTTGTATCTGCCCCATTAAGTCCTTCATCACTCGCAAAATTTTCACTGGACGGCGGAATAACTATTTCCTGATCTGAAAAAATGTAGCAATGAATTTGCTTTCAGATATAGTTACCAATTCAACTATTGCATTTTCCAGTAAAGCATATTCAGATTACAGGAATACTGCTCCATTACTTTACCCCAGAGAGGTAAGGTCAGAAAAGTTTCATTCACCCAGAGTTAAAAACAATGTATTGATGACATAACATGGACAAATCCATAAAGATATGTGATTGCAATTGAAAAGCTTAGCTGCGTGTTGAAAAATAGAAGAATCAGTCCCAATGGGGCAGGCTGACTTGTCCCATTTGATTTTGCAACCTCAATCCTCTACTAACGCTCCGGAAACCCTCATCACAAACACCCCCCCCCCCTTTTGTTTTTTTAAATTGTTTTCCGCTCCACAAGCATTGTAGGACAAGTTTGAGCAAGAACCTAAACGTGATACAACTGCCATAACATCCTCAAACTACATACAATAATGCATAGAGAAAACATAGCAAACAAAACTATTCCCTCTTCTTCGCCACGCCTATTCTCACACGACCTTTTTATCCAATGCACACCACCAAGTCATAATGCCACAATCAAGCATATACAATATAAATACTCACAATCCAGTAATTTTATACATAAATAAACAAGGACTGTGGTATCTTTCTCAATATATACCACTTTGCACTTGGGCGGCTTCAACATCCGCATTGAGGTTTTCGACAATCTTAACGCCTTTCCTCTTCTTCCTCCTCAACTTATCGTCTCCCCGTTCCGCTCTTTTCGGGGGCAATCTATCTTCCACTTCATCAATTTGAGGTACATCATTTCCAGCTGCAATCATTGCAACATTCTTCCTTTTCTTATTTCTCAGCTTCTCACTCCTTTTCTTTCCTTCCTTTGTTACTTGTGCTTCCTCTACTGCATAAAAATTCAAACTTTATAATATACCATAACTACCACTACGAAAATTAGTTATATTACACTATTTCTGTTACCATTTTATTCGACAAATCTCGATACTGTGAATGAAACAACACATAAAACCATAAAAAAAAAAAACCAGTAAGTACCTCGTTCATTAACCGTGTCCGATTTTACTTGTCTTTTTTTCTTCCCAATTTTCGATCTATTCAGCTTCTTCACTGAATTCTCAGCTCCCATAGCTAAAAAAAAAGCAATTTAATTTTGCGAAAATTAGGGTTTTGGGCGGAGGTTTTGTACAGTAAAATTATTGATACCCGAATTAGGAGAATTAGTTCCTTTTTTCTTTTCTAAGAATATCAATTTTGTCTTTTTGTTTTTTTCAGTTGGGCCTAATGATATTATACAGGCCCACTCTAGCTTTTCGCAAAAAACAAATAAAGATTATTTTATTTTATAAGAGAAACAGCTTCCTAGTCTAATGCCTTTGAGTAGCTCTCTAATAGCAATTTTACTATAAATAGGTAGACACGTGGCGACCATTTAATATTCCTTAAACTCTATATAAATACATTTGCCCCCATACACTGATATCCCATCTGCATTACAAACATTTTCAAGTTTTGATCTAATTAAGGTTTATTTAATTTGTTGTTTTTGTTAAGAGAGGATTTTCAAGAAAAAAGATGGATAATTCCCACAACATGAGCTACCAAGCTGGCCAAACAAAGGGCCAAGCCCAGGTAATTTATTTTAGCTATAAAAATTATTTAGTAGTCTAGCAGGCTTTTGGTTGAGCATAACGTTTTCATTTAAACTTTATGTTGTTCGAAATGATCGCCAGTACCATATACAGTTGCTTAGATCGTTCTCTTGGTAACAAAAACAATCATTTCGTATATTGAGTTACATAAGACAGTTTATGAAAATAAGTACAAAAGTGCCCAAGTACATTAAAATAAGCTGAATTATTTGTGTTTTATTTTATGTTTGAATGCAGGAAAAGGGTAATCAGATGATGGATAAGGCTGGTAATGTTGCCCAATCTGCCATGGATACAATGCAGCAGGTCAAAGTTATACATTTACGTGGTCGCTAATAACAATCTCATAATAAGGATTACAAGACCGAAAGAGTGACACACAAAAAGTGGTTTAGAAGATCCATCATGCATAATAAGTGGTCTTATTTTGATCGCCTTGCATTATTATAGTATTGGTCTTGACTTTATAGAATAGGTCGGACGGATGCATTCAGGCGGTTTTGTATTTCAATTTTCAAGCAAGATTTTCGCTCACTTTTAGCGCATTAGAAAATCCATCGAAGTGGGACTATTGTAGAACTTATCAAACGTCTATTATACTTAGCATAATGTGGTTTTAATCTTTGCTTTTTTACCTAATGGCTCCCAAAATTATTAGGCAAACTTGATTTAATTCATGTCCGTAATACTTTTTATGTCAATAATATAAATATTTGTTTTTTTTAATACTATCAAATTTGTTAATTAAGGTATTTTTGTTGGATTAATTTGGTATTAGGCTGGACAGCAGGCTCAGGCCAAGGCACAAGGTGCAGTTGATGCAGTGAAGAATGCAACTGGCATGAACAAATGAGAAGACCTTCATTGCTTTGGAGTTTCACTTCTATTTAATTTCAGCATTTTCTAGATTTTAAACTTTTTGGGTGGGAATTGGGAAATTTAGACCATTTGTTTAAGTTTATTTCTTTTCCGCTTGAAAAAAAACAAAGAGGGTGTCATAATTCTATTTCTTATGAGATAATAAACAGATTGCTCGACCCTCTATATTCAGAATCTGAAATATTATCGTTATAATCTATGTGCATTGTGCCTTCAGTTCAGCCTGTATTTGTTAATGTGTGAATGAAATTATACAGGTCACTCTCATTTAAAAGAATGATTAAACGTGTGAGCACTAAGAGTTAGGAGAGTACTACTCACATATAAAGTATTAATCATTCATATCATTTCTTTTAATTTTTTGGTGATTGCGATGACATAGCGGAAAAAAAATTAATGGATGAAAAAGTTTGTATCATAAAGTTTTCATCTGGTTATCGTTGATCGTATAGTTTATTTTTTTTGAAAACGATCGTATAGCTTTCACTATCATTTATATCGCGTGAAATATGAAAAAAGTCATAAATAATAACCGTCTGTTTGGGGAATGCTGACACAGCATTGGTAACTAACGATGTTACATAATTAAAAAAATTGTTCTCAATAGCTTTTTAGGTAAACAAAAGATATGAAATTTTCTTGGTAGATTTATGAATATCGGGAGAAATTAAGAAGACAATTGTTAGTGCATTTTGACTTTTGATTTAGATATGAAATTCTTTTACAACAACATATCGCAAGTATCGACTTTGATTACAGCAATTTTATCCTTTTATCTATACATGGTTGATGGTACTTCCAAAGTTAGGTTTCCTCTAAGTTCGTAAGTTTCAGTACATGTGATGTGATTGTGATGTAAGACCAATTTAGAGCAATGGCAACAAAAATTACACTGAGAATACAAGTAGACGCATGATGAGGTAAATCAACATTAACTAACTCTCCAATGAAATACAACAAAGAATAAACTGACGAATGAAAAACAGGGCATTTTTGCAAATTAACATCTTTGCACCGAATCATAGAGGTTTACTTTCAAATCCTTGCGAGTTCCATTACATAAAAATGTTTTCTAAAATATGAAAAGTAATCGTAAATTTAAACATATGCAACATTTGCGCGAAACAGTTACTCCATCATTAAGCATTTTGTCATTTGTGCCTGGATTGTTTTCATTCATTAAGCATCTTGCGCCTGGACTGTATACATTCAGCATAACCCCTTTGCATGCATAATGACAATACATCATCAATCAGTTTTTCTTTGTCAAAAGATGTTCAGTTTTTGCTCATTCCAGATGAATTGAGAATCACTGAGTTGCTTAATAATCAATTTTCGTAAAGAAAGTTGATTAATAATACCATATCGCCTTCTTTTATAACCTCAACTCGTTCTTTTATAGCACATTGGCTCGTTCCAACTTTCTTAGGAGTTCTGTTAAATCCACATGCGCATCTACATGTATGTGTGTCCTGTGATGGGTTGCTAACTTTCGGGTGAGATATAGACGTACAGATACGCAAACACTAAAAATTAGACATGGGAAATAAAAGATCAGAAACAACCAAGTGCACTTCTAGTCAGTATTGATCCATGTTCATAAAAATCCATAACTATGTAACAAATCAAAACTGAAATAATATTTCAGTAAATTCATAGATATTCAGATCTCTAAGACTCTAACATACAGACTAGTAGCCAACTCAAAATCTGGCCCAAAGAACAGTAGTATTAGATGATATACAGGAACTTCTAATTCCAGGCTCATTATGCCTATCTTGCAGAAACATAAAAATGTTTCCACGAGCACAAATGATATGACTTCGTCGTATCATTCCATTAGACAAAATTTGGATGAGAAAGTAACACTCAACCTTTGCTATGAAAGTTATAACTTGCAACAAATGTTAAGGACGAGCGGAAGAGTGTTACTTGAATGGATGGGTTTGGACAGTATATTTACTGCTTTGGCAATTGTCATATTTTTTTACATGCCAAAATTGCAAGTCTGCACAAACTCCATTTCATTATCAACATACTTCGTCCAGAGATGCTTATAACGGTTCATGGCAATATCCAGCCAAGGCTTCATGTCTCCGCTAAAATGAATGACAGCAGCCTTATTTATTTCTTCCATGCTGATGCTAGGATTGATCCCTAGCCCCAAAACATGCCACGATTTGTCCAATGACTTGGTCGTTGAGTAAAAGGTCACAAGTCCGGCTGGTAGAGATCCCAGTTTCCATAAAGTACGGTCCTCATTCTGATCATTCATTAAAGTAAATAAATTAAGAAAGAATTTAGCTTATGAATGGTGAGAAAGTAAAATTATTACCACTTTAAAGAGAAGCTTAAAATTATGCTAGAGCTTACCAAATTCTGCCAATAATGGTATTGCTCAGTGCTTTTTTCCATCCGCCAAGCATCAAGGTCAAACAAATTCATACCAAATGCCCAAGCACATGCTTTAGAATTAAACTTCTCCTTGATGAGAGGATGAGAAAAGTTAAGATACTCTGCATAGCGACGGAATGACCCAAAGCAGGTCTCAACAGCAGCATTCACCTTTCCATCCATATCAACTTGCCATAAGGGAGTCAAATCCTTTTGAACTACAACATCGTCATCCAGGAACAGAATTTTGTGCAGCTTTGGGTATAGTTCGGGCAAGTAGAATCTTAGGTGATTGATCATTGATAAATACTTGGGGTTTCTAAATTTCATATCGTTCACATCTTTAGTTGCACTATCAGGTCTGGTTTCAAAGTAAAACTTCTGCATATTTTTAGATCCCAGTTGCCTGAGTACTGGTGCGTATGAGGGGTTTAAGAACTTGAAATTATCCACAGAATTAATTTCAATGTGAGCACCACCTTGTATTGGCCTCATCTTAAACCACACCTTGGTCGCAGCAAAATTCATCCTGTCTGTGACAACATGGAAAACATGTTTCCACGGCTCTTCAGCATTTTTAACAACTGAGTTTACCACCACAGAGATTGCAAGCACATTATCTGAAAATATAGCATAATGGTACAAACTCGGATCCTCAAATAACGGATCTGACTCATCATCCTCATACTTCTCCGGATGCGCAATTCTCTCCTCCATAAGACGCATCGCAAGGCAATGCAAACTCTTGGGAGTAGACTTTGCGGCAATCAAGCTGGCAAAAACGCCGTTCCTCTTGGCCTTCATAAGCAACTCATGAACCGCGAAAATCGTGTCCTTCAATTTCTGAATCTTCAACTGATTGTCGTACGACTCCTTCGTATCCGCAACCATCGACCTGACCATCTTAACTCTATCCTTCACCTCCTTCTCGAACTGCTTCAACACATCCTCATCCACCGGCCTACCCGATTCAAACAACGCTGCACGGTAGGTCGGCTTCAGCTGCAGCTCCGAGAAATCAGTAACCAAATCGTCAAATACCTTCAGCTGCTTTGATATCTCAAGCTTAAGCTTCCTCGCGTAGGAAGCATAACCATTCACCAACGCAGCATGATTGTTCGCCTCGTTGTATATCAATTCTAGCCTAGTCTTCAAAGGATCCGACTGCCAGGCGAGAAAAGTCCGTTGCACATACGCATTGCCAGTCATCATCTCCATAGCCTAGTTACATAAGTTACGAACAAAATCATCATCACATCACATAATCTTCCCACGCCGTAAGTAATTGCGAAACCACATTTCACGAATCTCACATTTGTACCACATCAATTAAACATAACAGTTAAGTTAACGCAACTCTGTACTCAGCAAATCAATCAACTAATAACAGTTGATTTCTGTATGTCATACATACCAAAATTCATGAATCTCACATAATCAACTTTCTATTTTAGTAAATCAATTAATAACAACAAGTAATTAATACGCCTCTGTACACTAACTAAGTGAATCAATCAATAACGCCTCTGTACGGCGCAACGCAGTGAAGGTGAAGTGCGTGTAACTTACGTCGTTGTGAGCGGGGTGAGAGGAGAGGAGAACAGTGAGCGTGGCGAGGAATAGGAGCGTGAAGAGGGCGGAAACGAAGATCCGGTAGCTTCGGAGTACGGATCCGCCGCTGGATCCGACCCGACCGCCGCGGATCGCGCCGGCCATCACGGTTGAATTTTCACCGTCGGATTGAAATGCGCGAATGAGAAACTTGAGCTGATTCGCAGTCACTTTAGTTTAGTGTGTGCGTGGTTGGAATAGGGAAGTGTTGGAGCTCACAGAGATATGGTGGTGGTATCATGGAGGTTTATGCGCAGTACTGCAGTTGTGTGTGTGTGAGAGAGAGAGAGAGAAAGAGACGCGTCAGTGGATATTTTCCTTTTCTATTCTTTTTTCCTTCCTTTTATTTTTTTATTTTTAATATATAAAGGTGTAATTGGGCCACATAAGTTTTAGACTGAAACGCACTCTAGAAAATTTATTGTCAAAAACAACGTACTTTTAAATCTATACTATTATATAAAGAAAGGCAAAGTGTAACACCAAACTTTTGATTTCCGATTTTAGCCTTATAATTTTATTGTTAGCACAATAGTTTAATTATTGAGTTCCTAATTTAGCCTTATAATTTAAGTAGAATCAATAACTATAGTAATTGTTGTGATTGAATATTTAGTTTCCCAAAATTTAAAAATTTCTATATAAAGTCTCTATCCTTATTTATTTAATCTTTACTTATTCAAATTATTCTTTTACCATATAAATTAAAATAAAATTTTAATCACACGGGGACCGCGTGCCAGCGTTTCTAGTTTATTTATTAAAATAACACATTCTTGTGATCTTGTCACAAACTTATTATCAAAATAACACTATTTTTATTTTGTCAAAATAGCATCTTCTTGAAACATGTATTGCCACGTGCATAAAAGATATTTGAATTCTTTATTTTCTTCAATTTACAAAGCATACTTCTATAATTATAATTGTAGTATATTTTTTTTGTATAAAAGAAATAAAAAGATGTAACATGTTTTCTTAATAAACTATAGAAAAGCTAAAATAACTTTTTTTTTAAATAATTCTCTTAAGCATACAAGTATACTATATGCACATTAATGCATTTTTAATTGACGAATGATGTTTTTTATATTATTTTTTTTAACAAAAATGTCCATGTGTTTGGATACATACCCTAGATTTATTTACCGTAAATCTCATATTATTGTTTTTTTTCAAAATAAAGATGCACAAAATTGAGAACTTAACTGCGAAAATTAAAAAATAATAAGAATAAAAATCGATAACTTCTCAATCTAAGATTCAACAAGGGAGAAGTGCAAAAAAATTGACTAAACAGTTAGAATACACAACAACAAAATGACATAGTAATAATCATACTTGATATACTTTACAAATTAAAAGTAAAAGCATAAAAATTGAGCAATTGAAGTTGATTTTCATTCATAACATCAGTTTGGTATTTCTACTACAATCCATCCTAATATAACAATACCGCCTGCAAATATTCAAATATATCCTTCATAGTCGATATATAATCAAATTAAAATCCAATAAAAGGTAACCAAAAAAAGAACAAAGAACTTGTTTAGCTACAAAGCATAAAATTGCCTCAAAATATATGAGTTGCCTTTGTTCAAATGAAATTTATCTCTAATACGAGCCAATTCTTCGTTCATCCTTGACTCCTATAAATATTCACTACAATTAAAGAAAACATTTAGTGAATATGTTAGTCTAAGTCAGATCAAACCTTTAAAGCACATATAATAAAAATAATTATTTTCTCTTACACATCAAGAATGCTTGTGGTACTTCTATATATTATATTGTTCATCGATCCTGTTGTCTGCCAGATAGGATAAGAAAATATTAGCTTTTACGTAAAATAAAACTAAAATAGAAAAAAAAAATCATGTTACACATATTGTTTTGTACCTTGAAGCTCATTTTTCTGGACATTTTCTTTTATTATGGCCCTCTCGTCTACAGTTTCTACATCGTTGCATTGAACGTCATTCTCTAATATCCATGTCATTATGCAAACGAGTAGATTTAGGACGACCTTTACTAGTCATTTTCAAAGAATTCGGAGGAAAGAGTATCATTCCCATTGGAGAAGGCAAATATGTTTGGTGAGGAATATGATGAAATAGAGGTGCCCAAGTCATTTCATAGGTCGTAATTGAATACCAATTCTGAACCAAATTAGTAAAATCCAGACTACAATGTTGGCAAGCACCCATAACATGAGAGCAAGAGAGTCCAAATACTTGCCATTTCTCGCATGAACAAAATCTCTTATTTAATTTCACAATCTGGACATTGTTGCCTCTACTTTTGTCAGTGACTGAATGACATGTCCTTATACTAAATGTCTCATCCAATCTATTAAAAAGGACTACTTCATGCCCTCCCGTCTTTATTCCATTACTGTTGATTCTCCCATCAACAAAAAGGAGTAAAATGTTGCCCACTAGAAGCTCTTTCTGTTCCTAACTGTCTTCTGGTAGCAAAGTAGCTAGTTACTCGATAAAAGGTCAGTTGGACAAGAGTTGTAATAGGTGGACACCTAGCCCCTTTAAGTACACTATTGAATACTTCAGATAGATTTGTGGTCATTACACCATATCGGTGTCCACTATCATGTGCTAAAGCCTACTTCTCCAATGGTATGTCTTCAAGCCATTTTTGAGCTTCATGATTGATTCTCTCAATTGTTCACATTCTTTTATCGAACTTACGAACTTGATTCTCATTTGCAGCCCACCATACAAGATTTTTCAGCACTTTATCATGAAATTTATTATTGAAATTATTGGCTAAATGGCGAACACAAAATCGATGATATGCTTGTGGCTCGATCCATTCTAAACCAATTTCGCTCATGGCATTTATTATACCACAATGTCGATCAGATATTACACAAAGACCATTTCTTTGGGTCACAAAACTCTTGATGCACGCCATAAACCATCCCCAACTATGTTATTCTCCCCTTCTACAATTGCAAATGCAAGAGGAAACAACTGGTTATTGGCATCACATGAAACTGCAATAAGAAGGGTTCCCTTGTATTTACCATAAAGATGAGTGCCATCTATGCTAATCACAGGACGACAATATTTGAACCCTTCAATTGAAGCTGCAAATGACCAAAATAAACGTCTAAAATCTCATGGGCTGCATTTCTCTAAGCAAATTCTTTGTCCAAATGTACAATTGTGCGGGGATTCCCCTTCTTCAGAACATCCATATATCTAGGCAATATTTTATAAGACTCATCCCAATCTCCAAAAAGGTCTCCAATTACCTTTTGCTTTGCTTTCCATGCCTTTGTCTTAGAAATATCATAATGGAACTTTTCAGAAATTAATGCTTGTATAGTTGTCAAGGAAATTGAGAGTTGGGCCTTCACCAATGGCTTTATTTGATCAGCAATAAATTTTGAATCTAAATGCACATGGTCTCTATTTATGATTGGATTAAGACAAGTGTGAGGTCCATTGTACTTCTTAACTTCAAAGAACAATACTCCATGAGGAATAGCAACACGTAATCTCCAAGAATAAGCGGGTGCTTGCTTACACTTGAGAATCCAAAGATTAGGCGTTGAGTGTGAAACTTGATATTGTTAATGTACTCTTAGTGAATATAATTTCACAACATTTGCCAACTCAGTTTTTGTAGCAAATGTTTGACCTTCATATAATTCTCCGTTATCTTTTGACCGAGTAGCTTCTTGTCCAGGCCCTAATACATCAACCACTGCTATATCAATGTTGTCAATGTTGCCCATACTCTTTGTCGTAATCTGATGGTGAATGATCATACTCTAAAGCAGAATCTAAGTCAATAACTCCAGTTCCTCGAGTAAGTAGTTGTGTAAAAGGTCCGAGAGAAATCACTTGTGGTATATTGGTCTGCTCATCAACACTTGACGGAATTGGTTCCATCCTACCAACATATGTAATCAAATATTAGTTCATATTATACACTAACATTAATTAATTTACAAAACAAGTAAATATTAACTTTTAACTACTTTCTATTTAATTCTAAAATTTCTTAACTATTTTACCAAAAAAAGTAATTTTTCTCAAAGTACAAACTCCTACAACTAATAATAAAAATCTCTATCAATATTGCTTGCAGCAGCATTCTGGTAATTCGTAGCAGCATCTGCTGCTGCAAATTACTATAACAGCAATAACAGATGTTGTTGCATATTACCATAACAACTGCAGAATTTGCTGCTGCAAATTACCATAACAGCAGCAGCAGATTCTGCTGCATTTTACTATCTGCTGCTGCAAATTACATAACAGCAGCATTCTGGTATGTAATTTTCAGCAACAATATCTAATGATAGTAAACTAGTGTGAAATGTTGTTGTTGTTGCTGCGAATAACAAAAACTCAGAAACTTTAGGAAAGTCTTGTTTACTACATTAAATAACTGAAGTGTGGGCAAAGTGGAATTCCTCCCAAATAACCTTCATTATGAAAAACGAAATTGACAAACGCAATCTCAATATTACTCGGAGACATTGTGCAAAAAATTGACAAACGAAGAAATTGACTAACGGAGAATTGACAAACGAAGTTTTGGAGAAGTTACATTTGAATTCTGATGTCTTAATAGCAATATCATAAACTTTGACAATTGTTAAATCAAAAACCCTAATTTATTATAAACCCCTCATTGTGGCAGCGTGACTCTTTGAAACAAAAAGGGTTTATGTACTTTTTTGTTTAAATCATTTTTTTTAGGTATTTGTATATATTTTATATATATTAACTTTAATTGAAGAAAATAAAGAATTCAAATATCTTTTATACACAGTACATGTGTCAAGAAGATGCTATTTTGACAAAATGTTTTTTTAAAAAGAGTGTTATTTCAAGTGCGGGCATGCTCGAGCTATCATATGCCTAAATGATTTCTTCTCAGCTGTGATGAAGGGCATCTTGTTCTGGATTAAATACATAACCTCGCCCTAGAGCACATAAGCTTGATTAAATGTCCAATTACTGGTGGAACATTATCCTCTAATTTCAATTTATGTTGCTTTGTCGTGTTCGTCTTAGAAATCAAACGACATCTCTCCCTATGACTTCTCAATCCTTTCTTGTCGTGTTTTTGCCCATCGATTGCAATTACCTTATCACAATGAAGGCACCATTCTCGGACGAAGTGCTTTTTCAAATACTTGAATGGCTCAAAGTGCCTCCAATATTTTGATGTAAGGACACGAACTATAGGTTTAACTTCTTTCATTCCTTTATGAAACTTGGTAATTTTGTGAGTCACCACAGTCTTGTACACTTTCTCATTGTCATAGAAGTCAGGCGCTCCTTCCTCTTCTCCTTCTTCTTCTCCCTCTTATTCCTTGACAACTTCGGGCGGTGGTTGTTCAGTCTCCCCCCTCCCCATTTTTTCATCATCTTACTCATCTGAAGTATCACACGGTCCGTCCTAATCCCCTAAGTGTTTTTATATGTTGTTGATACTCGCCTTTAGAATAATCATTTGGAGGATCTCTAGAAGTAGATGGTGCAGAGGAATGACCTAAAGTAGACGGTGCCTTGGGAGGATGGGAAAACGTAACCCCTTTGGCATGGGAAGTAGATGGTGTCATGGAATTCTTGGAAGTCTTTGTAGACACATAAATTTTGATTCTAATTAAATTAAATGATGGTAGGTCTTAAGATGCAAGAAATATAAATAATTTATCAGAATACTCAAGGATTAAAATAAATTTATATTCATCAATTCCAAGAAAGAAAAATACTTCAACATTAAGTCTCTAGACAAGGAAAGAATTCCCCACAAGTCTCAAAATTCAAGAGATGGAAAAAAGTTTCTCTTAGATAAAGTCTTCCAAAATCAAGAAATTGTAGACGCGATCACAATCGTTCATCTTGTCAGAAGGTCTTGATTGAGATTTTCTCCACAACTATAAATAGAGGTGATCTTGAAGAAGAAAAATCACAATCAACAATCAAGAAGTCTTGGAGCAACGAAGTTCTGCAAACCCTCTCCATCAACTCCATCAACTTTCAAGGCATTCTTCACGAAAAACTCATTTCAATCTAGCATCAAGCTCCAAGTCATCAAATAACATTTTGAAGATAACACTTATGTCGAGGAAGATCAAGCTTCAAGAAATTCAATAAATCCAAAACAAAGTTCATATCGTTCTTTAACAACCTTCAAGTCAAAATCTGTTCGATTCGAGATCAAGTCATAAGAACCTCGAAAACCCATTTTTGAAGATTGAAATCCTTTCAAATAAAATCAAACCCCAACATATTCGAAGAACTGAAGATGAAGATTATACCAATCTTCATCAATCCTCAAATTATATCACCGTTTAAATTGAGATCAAGTCCAAGTACCCTTGAATTAACGTTTCTCCAAATCCAAACCATTTCGGTGAAGATCAAATTGAAGATTTCCACCACAAGTCTTTAATCATTCAAGATCGTTGTTCTTGTGGAAAAGAATCAGAGGAATAATAGAGATTGTAATAATATTTGTTTAAATTTACATGAAATTCATTTGTATTGATTTTCTTGTTCTTATTTTAAGGACTTGAAATTCCATCGCTACAACCTTGATTGCTTTGGAAATAGACGGTGCCTTGGAAGGAGAAGCATGTTTTCAAGGAGAAACTCTAATCGCGATATTTGTAGAAGCTCCGACGGAGGAGTTACCACTACCACGAGCTGTTGATGTACACTCTCTACAAACAAAAGAGACAATTTCAAGATTCAATACCAAGGACACACAATATATAATTATCTACAATACTGAATTTGATCAATATCAACATGTAATATTCAAAAACTGAAGAATTATGCACGACATGAATCTACACAATACATAATTTTGAGTCAAATTCATAATCTACACAATATGATCTACGCAATACGTAATCTACACAATACATAATCTTGAATCAAATTCATAGTCTACACAATATAATGAATACCAAGATTCTTGATCAAACTAATTGCATATATCTTCCTGATAAACTCTAATCTCACAATGATGCCTCTAATCATATCAATTTTCAAAATCAAGCTCCAATTGCTGAAAACCCCTAATTTGTAAACCCTAATTGATAACTCATAAGCCCTAATTCCTATATGTAAATCAAAGTAATGAGTAAGTGGATTTAAGAAAGCATAAACCCATTGAAACAGTAATTAAAATCTAAACAACAAAATAAAATATTTTGGGAAATTGAAATCTACCTTTGATTTGAGGTTTAGGACGTTGTTGGATTCGGGTGGAGAATGCCGATGGGCGGAGAAGAACACCGATGAGCGGTCATAGAGGCGATGACGCGGGTTGAGGTGGTGGTGGAGTTGTTCGTGCGGTGGTGTATGTGTGCGTTATGTGTTATAAGAGAAATGAGAGAAGAAATAGAAAAGAAGGAATAAAAGAAGAAAAAAATCTATTGGAAATCTGCCAGGATCCCGCGGGTCAAGAACGAGACACGACAAAATCTCGTCCCATCCCGCGATATAATCTTGCATGATTTAATGGGACAATTTTCCGGCGGGTTTTTTTCGTGCGGGAAAAATCTGTCTAGTCGAGCCGGGTTCCCGATTTCGAGTCGGCTCACACACCCCTAGGTAGAGGAGAGGCATAAGTCCTAAGGCCCGTGGGGTAAATTTAATAAATATTGTCATGTTGATTTGTTTTAAGTATAATATTATATATATATATATATAAGTATATAATAATGCAACAAATATGAAATAAATCATTAAAAAGACCATTTATAACCTTGATAATAATCAAAATATATTTGTGTCAAAATCAAATTGCTCATATTAAAAGAAGATGATCACATGAACGCTAATTTATAATTTGTGATAGATGAAACATAGATTTCCTTTTCTTATTAAAATAATAAAAGAAGAAGAAAAACGATTGAATTACAAAATCATGATCAATAAGACACCGTTTCTTCGTTAAGTTCAAAGTGTCTTTCAATTTTTCAATCTTTTGAGAGGCCCTTTTCCTTTTGTTTAGACTATACTATTATCGTTTGAGTCACTTTTTTTTCATTAATTTATTTTGTGGGCTAGAAAACTATGAAAAATAAACAAGAAATTGCAGCCTTTTTGTTGTAGGGCGTGCACATCCAAAAGAGGCGCAAGAAATGTGCTTATTTGGGCCTTGGACGCACACCCATTATTTGGGGCATGTGCCCCATAAACTTCACTCTACATATACTCGTCCAAGGGCATTTTGGGTCCAATTTCGTCTGTAGCACGCCTTTCACAACAAAGATTATTTTTTATTCAACTAAAACCATTTTTTTTCTTCTTTAGATTTGATCTTATTTATGAAAAGTGAAAACTTTTTTTTTGATCGGTGAATTTTTTTTTATTAGTGAGAGTATAAGAAATACTCTTCAAGGAGGATCAAATTAAACAACAATGAGGTGACGAAGACCATTCAACAAAAGAACAAGAAAAACTTCTAGACCTTGCTTTAATCCAACACCAATATCGAACTTTAATCAACTCAACAGCTTCATCAACGCTCACCTCACCTCCATTGAACACGACTTTGTTTCTAACAGACCACAAAACCCAAATAACAACCACCCATATGGCAGCTAAATGGGGATTCCTCTTCGAATTTTGCCGACGAAATTTTTTTGTGAACGGGGTAAAATGCGAGCGTGAATTCCCACTCATTGCCGCTTCAAATCCTTGGCATTTCAAGATAGACATCCAGACACGATTAGAAAATGAACAACAAAAGAGTAGATGATATGTTTCCTCCTCTTGTTGGTTACAAAACACACAGTTTAGCTCCCCACCATTCACATTGATACCTCTTCTAGCCAAATTAGTTTTGGTTGGGGTTCGATTATGGATCGTTTTCCAACCAAAAGCTTTCATTTTCAAATGCGCATCCAAATCCCACAAACTTTTGAACACACGATCACATAAGTTTTTTGGGTCGCTCGCATTTATTTTATAGGCTGGAAGAACAGAGTAATCATGCTTTACTCCCCTTCCCACCCCCATTTATGAGCTTTGTCGGCCTGCAAATGAAATCTTTGAAAAATAAAAACAAACAACGGCGATTGATCGTTTTAAGAGTTATCTTTAATAATTTGAGAACGTTGTTTGGTACTTGCAAATAACGTATTAAAGGATTTTTGCCCAAAAAATAATACATTAAAGGTTGTTAAATTATCATATAATATTTAATATTATGACGTTTGATCAGTAGAGCTTTGCGAATGAAATCCCATCGATCGGTCTATTAAATGACATAACATTTGCCCTGAGACTGTATCTCATGAGCTAGGACCAACTCAAATAAAGCCTAGTAAAATTCACATTACGTATAAAGACCAGTTTAGGGATATAGTAGGGCTTTCGACTCGTTTGAATGCACACCATTGACGTTAAAAGTGTGGATATAGACTCAACCAAGTTTCACATGAGAAAAGTCACATGCCTCTTGCTAAACGTTACGTGATGATACCTACTATGGGACCAACTTCCTAGTTGTTTGTTCCTTCTTTCACATAACCATTGTAGATCAAACCACTGTAAAAGTGTACAATCATTGGGCCGAACGATCTATGTGTCGTATTCATCATCAATTACCTTACCTTTTATTATATAGTTAATTGTACACTTTAATAAAATCGTTAAGGTGATACACGAGTAACGTTTGTTGAGAAATAAATCTGTGAGACCGTAGTAAAATTACGTGGTAAAAGTACCAACCACAACAAGAAATTTTCATTATCACCCAACACTAAAAAAAAATATCTTTTACAACTATCTGTAACAGTCATAAAACGCAAAAAATAGTCGCAAAAGTTTTTTATGATTAATTTAAAACGGTCAATAAAGTTTCGACAAAAGGTGGAGTGGTTTATATCTAAGGGAAAAAAAAAGAAGATAATGCTAGTAATTGAATCGGGTCACAGATTTAAGAGAATAAAATAACCGCAAACTCAAATTGAAAGGTGTTTATTTGTAACTGTTTCGTAATTTAGTTTTCAAAAACCGTCATCATAAAGGTCACTAATTATGACAGTTTGGTAAACATCAGGAACTAGATGAGTCGCAAAAGCCCCAAATTGTTGTAGTGCAACTTTTGCATTACTCAAGTAAAATACGTAGTACAACAACTAGCAATATACAGGATTATTCTTTAAATAGTTTTAGTCTTACATCATTAGGTGCACAATACAACAGTTGCATTAAATATTTACGAACATTTCATATTTACATCGATAACGGACCATGATCGAGGCCTAATTTGGATTAAACATGTCTGATTCAATCAACTTACTGCAAGTATCATCACCATCCACCACCTTCGTCTCATCAATTATTCGACGTAAATCCGAACTTTCTTCTTTAATCCGAACATTCTCCTGCACGATCCGTTCGCGATCCTCCATCAACCGGTTCAGTTTCTCCACGATGAGGCGATTCTCGTTTCGCAGCCACACGATCTGCGACCGAAGCTCGTGCAGCTGCTTCTGTTTCCGTATGCGCGATCTTCGTGCGGATTCTCTGTTCGAGATGATCCTCCTCTGCTTCCTCTCATCGATTATTTGTCGTTGCGCGTATTCTTCGTCCGACGTGGAGTTGCTGTTGATCAGATTTGTGGATTGGGGGTAAGTCTGGAGGTGAAGTGTGTTGTTGATGAATTGATTGTAATTTGGTATTGTGTTGCTGGTGAAGGTGAAATTTGGAGGGAATAATTCATTTGGATTTGATGAGAAGAGGTTGTAATGTAGCTGAGTTAATTCACTGGTTTGCATTGCTATGATTTTGATGTATCTATTTTTGGATAATAATCTTGATATTAAATTATAGGCTGAAGTGTTTTTTTTCTTTTTTTGGTTGAATGTTGTTAATGTGAAATGTGAATGGAGTTGGTTGATGAAGGGAATGGCAGGCCGGAGGGAATCATGAATTTATAGCACATGAATATTAGACACTGTATGTATTGTTGTAACTTTTTATGATACGTCCGAAATGAATGCATAGATACGACGACACGATTTTTTTTTAACAAATTTCAAAAGTCTAATCTATATCCTTTACGGACAAGAGGGATTTTTTGAACATGACACGACTAGTAACGTTCTAATATAATTACATTGTTTGTTTTCATATGTAATTCGCCATACTAAAGCGGGAATAGGAAAAATCTTTTGAGAAGGTGGTGGAAAACTGGGAATGAGAAGGTGATGAGTGCACGGATGTACAAGAAATGTTTTTTTTTTCCACCAAGGAAAAGAAGCTTTTATATGCTTTTGACATAATAAATTATTTTTTTGCCGACCAAAAAAAAATATGCTATAAAATGAATCAAATTCAGTAAGTTTTACAGAGAAATAAAATAATGAAACATTTCTGATTTCACCTATATGAAGATATAACATGTATATTATTTTTCAAATTTATTTAACTATTGTTATGTTTCTCAATAACTCACAAAAAACTCTAGAAAACTTGTGATAGCTTCTAATATTCCATGGCTGGGATATATATATATATATATATATATATATATATATATATATATATATTCCCGAGTAGATACTTTGATCTATGCAAATATATAGATCAGAATTCAGAATTGATCTTGGGGTTAGGATGAACGACATTCTAATTTCTAAGGTTTGATCTATTCTAATTTCTAAGGTTTGATCTAATTATAGGATCATACTACTAGTTAATGAACTCCTAGAAAATTGTCAAACCTGTCATTTTATTCCAATTCATTTGTTTGATTTGTTAGGTATATATGGAGAGAATATATCATATACATAATTTTTAGTAAGAACAAAAAAGAATATATACCATTTTTGACTAAGCTAGCTAGGGCCATGAAAAATGCCTAGACTTTAAATTTTAGTTATGAGTTTGTCATATAATATATACATATAGATATAAATATAGATATATCTTAAGCAAATGGTAATATATGAGTATAATTTTTTTTATTTGTATACCCAATTCAACTATAAGAATATAATTATACATTCTCTTTCGAATAAGTTTGTTTCAACATTCTCTTCTATATTGTCCATGCTACATTGTGATGCACGAGCAACATATACAATGCTATCTTGATAAGCTAATTCTTTTTTAAAAAGATATTTTAATATAAAGATGTAACGTATTAAATATTAAATTTATAAAAATAAACATTAGTCATAGGTCTTGTTGTTATACTTTGTAGAGTGCCATCAAACTTTAATTAGGAAAGCAACCCCACATCTCTTATCCTCTTTTCTTAAAGATTTTGACCAAATGACGAAACAAAGTTTCTTAATTGACTAAGCTATAGACTATGATAGGATGTTGTCATTTCATTTGTTTTGTTCTCCTTGTTTTTAGTTGTGTACGAGCACAATAATTATTTAACGTCTTCCACCATGATTGAGTTGAACTCGGAAATAGTTTGACCACGCATTCTCCACCAAAAAAAAAATGATGAAACATTATTCGTATGTAAATCAAGGCCATTAATTAAAAAGGACAGAAAATGCTCTTGAAATTTGTTCTCAATAAATTTCTAGAGTTTGCAATTAAGTTAACTTTAAAACGTAGTTGGTAGATATATTATTAAATGGGACGGCAGAACTGTGTATAAGTTGGAATTTCAATATATATTAACTATAAAAAGCAATCAAAAGTTATCTTGCACGGATACTCCGAAAATGACTCCGTATCCCGTATCGGATACTAAATAGATAAGGATACGCCTCAAATACGTTTCAGATACGTTTCGGATACGCCATGTGGCGTATCCTATTTAAATATTTTTTTTAATAAATCGAATACGTGTCGGATACTATCCTAAGGCGTATCCGATACGTGTCCTCAATAAAATAGGTTATTTTATTGTTTTTGAAAATTTTAAGGGTGAAAAAAGTAATTTATTTATACTACAAACACCAAAATGCAATTTTTTAATTTGTTAATTCATTTAACTCATTCATCGTTTTCACTTTTCACTTGATGAACCCGACTTTGAGTCGGTTTTATTTGTTGATGATGTTGTTTAACAATAAATAAGCTATATCAATATTAATCTTTTTTGTTATATTATGAAACTTTGTAATATTCGTGTTGAACATACAATTAATATTTGAGTTTGTGGAATGGTGGATCTTTGTATATGGCTATATGTTGATTATTTTTTGAATTTTATAAGTGTTTAATATTCATTATTTTATATATTTACTTAAATTATATATATACATATATAATTTTTTAATATTAAATATTCGAAGTATCCTTGACGTATCTCAATATGTAATTTTAAAAAAATTCGTATTTTCGTATCCGTATCTTGTCCGATACGTGTCCACGTATCCGTGTCCGTGCAACTTAGATCAAAAGTAACTTCAAACCAACTTGAATTTGATGGGGAATTTTAGCTTAAAAAATATTTTTATAACACAAAATTATATATACATACACGTAAAAATACTTATTATTAGGTTTGCATATTTAATCGTGATATTAATGAAAACTCACGGTTTAACCACGATATTTTCTCTTTACATCTAACCTCTTAAAATGAATTTATATATTTATGGTTTCAAACAGTTGTTTAATTTGATGAGTATGAAAACGTTGTGTAGTTAATTAATAATATTTGTAAGCGTCAACACTTGATTAAATCTGCATAAATTCACATATTTTAACTGCCAAGTTAATTAAAATTACTGACATAATGATGTTCTATAGTACTGGAATAATGATTTTCTGATATTAGTTAACGAGTATAGTTGAATTAAATACAACGAATAAGGTGCCGTGCTATATACTCTTGTTTTTACTTATTTTCTGGTCATGAGTTGTTACATGTCTATTTGGTATGCAATTTCTTTAATGCTTCATGTACCAATTACTTTCAATTATACTCGCTAGCTACTTTCCTAAGCACCAATTACTTTCAATTATACTCGCTAGCTACTTTCCTAAAAGCATAACAAATAATTTGCTTATGGGCTGAATGGCTCGAAGCAGCTTTTGCAAAATAATTACAATAACCTAAAAAGCCACTGATATACTAATCAATTTCTATTTTGTATGAAAAGATAGAAAGCAATGGTACCTTTTTGCATGCATGGCAGACATCAGAAGCCGCATTTTTTAAGACTCAAAAGGCATCATCTTAATCTTTTTTTTTTATTAAAAAAGCTGAAAGAAGCGATTTATATACTATTATTTTATAATATATGTCATTGTACTATATCACGTTTCTTTTGACTCAGTTGCACTTGCCACTTGTTGCTCCAATTGGCCAAATCGAATACAAATTACTAAAGATTTGTGCACGTATGAGTTATAACTTACTTTAATTTTCCTCTCTTATAAATTAATATCTCTTCATTCCAGGAATAAAAAACAGTAATATTTATAAGGAACAAAACATATTGGCAGGAAACTCCCTACGTGGCAATTTACATCATGCAAGGAAAAATCTGCTTGTAAAATTAAAGTCGATCGAGAGCAAGTTTGAGTTTTTTGCGTTTATTGTGATTTTTTGTATTGATTGCTTAAACGAGTTTGTATAGGGTATTATTAACCATATATTTGATTAATTGTGTTTATATACAAAAAAAAACAGTAATAATAAGATCGTTAGACTTGAGATCATATATGGAAGGAAAGCAAACAATGACTATTCTATACTTTCTAATAATAAAAATAATATACAAACAAGGATTACCTAATAAAATGGCAGTCACCTCAATCATGCAACTGAATGACTGATATGGTCAAAAGATCACTTAAAGTTCATTGAAGAAAAAAATAATAAATTTAAAGTTCATTGAAAGAGCACCTTAATTAATTTGTTCTAAACCTAAAAAGTTTTAAGTCAAATATAATGCTACAACACAAATTATTCTTTTTAGACATTTAATTAAGATTGTATATTACTTGCCCCCTGCTTATTATTTATGATCTTATTCTTTTTCCCAAGAATAAACTAGTTACTTTGTGTTAGAAAATACTCACCTAGAACCTATCGAAAATGGATTAATTGGATGCTCCATTTTGTAGATCTTCAACCCGGCTTGTTTTCATGATGTTTTCTTCATGTGTTTCACTCCAAACTAGTCTGAATCCGATCACGAACGGAAGGGATTCGATTGCCACAATCCAAGAGTCAATTTTGATGAGTTTTCATGGTGAAAATGGCTACAAAGCCTTTTCTTTATACCCTCAATATTGTGTACGAAAATGACTTACTTTCTCTCTTATTTTCTAGTCCTTAGAAAATAATAATGCTGGAGAAAACTTCCTAAGAGAGAGAATACATTGGAGGGAAAATGTGGTAGTTTCTTCATTCAGAAATGAAGAAACTTCTCCCACCCATATTTAAATTTCAATTAAAATTAAACGGGTCGGGAAAGCTCGCATGGGCGACCCACAAACCAAATTCTTCATCTACCACTCGCACATAAGGGCCGGAACGATGTCCAATAAGATCATATCAACATACTCATCAATTTCATACATGCAAATGGACCGTGTGACCATCGAGCATATTGAGCATTGACGTCATACACCTGTTAGGGATATATGGCAGCTCATCTACTTAAGCCTAGTTGTACACCGGTTAAGGATATATAACAACTTAACTTCTTCATCACCACGAGGACAATGTATCTCGCTATACCCCATACTTCAGTTACTTGCATCAATCAAAGTATCTCTTATTCTTTGTCATAAAAGGAGCACACTCTCTTTCACATTATACGTTGTATTCACAATTATATTCTAAACATCAAAGTTTGACATAATTGCATGTGCGGTGAATACAAGATAGACGCAAGTCTTAGACAGTCTTTTTTTCTAACTTTAACCTCTTAACACTAAAATGGTTGCTTTCATAGACATGCACCGTATTTCCGAATTTGTCATGGCTATTAGTAACATGCTAAAGTAGCAACACCAAAGTAAAGCTTCGAAAAAAAGTTAAAAAGTCATAACGGTATAGTATGAGGTCTTATAAACCTCTGAGTCTCACACAATGAGGAAACAATGTTCAATTCACTCATTACTTCAACGGTCACAAAAGCACATGTGGTATGAAACACATGTTGCGATGCTTTTCTTCCTTCTCATAAACGTATGTCACATTTAGTTGTAAATGCATCGTACAGATCTTAGTTCAAGTGTCTCTAACACTTAACATGAGTTTTCTTCTTGTTAGCCCTCTATAAACTCAAATCACGAGAAAACTCACATCTGGCTATAAGACAAGTATTATGGATGGCGGGAATCCATATCGATTACTTAACCTTACGACAATAATCTCATCTTAATCATCAATCAAGGAAACATGTCAGTGTAAGTATGACTTTGTATCCAAACAAAATCATAGTTGTTTCATCTCTGCACACTACCAGTGTCAGAAGCGATTGCTCGTGTGAGAGAGGCAATCTTCACTTGTCAGACATACCTTTAGACTTTGAATGTGTTTCCAAAAATCGATAACTTACACAACATTCAAGTCTCACACTCATGGACATAACTAATTGAACACCAGCTAGTCCAATTAGATAAGATTCTATGCAAACCCTAAGATACTAAGCAATCCATGAATACATCTCTAGGTTCAAGTTAAGTTACTAAACTAACTATTATTAATGCATAGATAAATATTACAAAGTCACTTCTTTCTTTGCACATATATCTCTCACAAAAGCTTTATTTTGTAATTAAGTGTTTGTTCATATCACTTGATACTCCTGTGTAAGCAATTGTTGCTTGTCACCATAGTGCACATAAACAACTCCTACTTGCCTTACTGTCTCAAACGATAAATTATATCTCTAACCAAACACCTTATACTGCAGAACAAAGTGCCATTAAGGCTCATTTGATAGGCACATGAATACACTCGTTCACTTTCAGCTATTCTAGCAAATAACATCAGTTAAAGAAGAGCAAACCTAGATGTCGATTTACTCCAAGTCAAAATTACCTCTCGATTAATCATTGGTGTATTTTCATTAATAATGACCAAGTCCATTATTAAGTATGCGGTATCTATAAGATTTCAAAATCCTATATTTGCATAGTCCATATTCTATTATTAAGAATTATGCTACACTTATCGACCAAACCCATGGCATGACAACTATCAGGACAAGTATGTAGCGCAATAAATCTCAATCATTGAATTAACAAAGTGTGGTTTAGACATATTTCTAACTAGAGTCTTCATGGATACTAAGGCTTAAAATTTCACCATTCTCAAGAGTATTAGTTGTTCTATAATTCATTCCAAATCTTTCATACATTTGTAGATGCAAAACATCAATGTACTGGACGATTTCCATGAATTTGAGCACGTAAGGTACATTAACCTCAAGTTTACTCTTTAATTCAAAGATACAAGAAGTCAAGAATGACCATTATTAAATGGCTCAATCACACTCTTCATAATCTCAACCATCAGGACATTGTTAAGACAAATGGATAGAGTTATTACTTTAAAGAATCACTCGAGTGTTTAGACAAAGATCTTAGTGTTTCATGATAAAATAAACGAAGTCACTTTATCGTGATTCACATGCACTGAAGTTTGATTTAAAAACAATGGTTTGACACTTTCACAATGAAAGATAATGAGACCATCTCTAAAACGATTCCCACCAGCTATAGTCAGATGAAGCGCACACCCAATAACTTTTTATCATAAAGACGAAGATTCTCTCATGTGAACTTCACATATAACACCTCTCGATGTTTTTAATGTAAGTACACCCTCTAGCAAAGATCGTTTGAGATTACCTTTTGGTGAATCTTATAAACCACCATCTACGAGATTGCCTAAGGCCATAGACCACCATAAAGTCTCTAAACTCTATTTTCTATGCCTTTGGTATGAAATCTATAAACTTGTATATAGATTTATGTTCTCAAAATACACATCAAGAAAAGCAATATCATGGTTCATGTCATGTAATTCAAAAAACTCATATATCTCCATGAATGGTAAATTAACAGATTTTTCATTTCCAAAAGGAGAATAAGTTATTGTCAAAAGTTATATTCCATTTTAAGTGGAAAAATCTTATACATCTAAATATTTATACAATCTTTAAGTATAATTTTGAGAATTCAATAATTCTCAAATATCTTGCGCCTTAATACAAAGCCAACTAGTATATATACTTGGTTTGACCTACCGACCCGTAATTATTTCATTCCACTTATTCGGGGAAACCCTCAAGATAGGATATGGTATGGCTTGTCATTTAAATTTTATTTATCTCCTCGAGATAGAAGAAAAATAGTAATGATACTTTAATGTCGTTAGACACATACTTGAGCCCATCTGCTACAATACTTATATTGTATTTAACTCATTCATAGCGTTGATTCATTTACCCCTATAGGCTCCCACTGGAGTCATGGAGCGTGATACATGCTTGGACTTGAAAAAATGAATCAGCCATGATGAGAATCAACTAAACTGGCAACCTTCTCACCGATTTGCATCCTAAAAAAAGGTTTAAGGCCTTGAATTATACAATTCTACAATCCAATTTCAATTACCCTCACTCCACATGTTCATGATGAACACAATGACATCATGTTAGTTGGTATATCCCAGACATACCTTTAAGATTTGGAACGTCGATTTTCAACTCACAATGAAAAGATCATGAACATAATTTCCTTGTCCCAATATACAGACATATAAAACCGAATCTTTAATCCAATCTTATCTAAAGTGAAGAGTAAAAAAATACTAAGGCATATTATTAATCAAATAAACTTTAACTGAGAAAGCATCTCCGTCTAAGGAAAGCGATCAGATAACTTAAGTCTATAATGAACTTCTCATTTATAACAGTTTTCTATTCTCTCTCATAACAACCATTTCGTAACGGTGTGCGAGAAATCAAAAACTATTAAAAAGAAGTCATCTTCATTACATATTACACACATTCTCTCCAATTCAAATGATCATTACAATCCTACAAATTGGATTTTAACTCTATAACACTCAAGATACTCATGTATCTCAGATTTCTTAATAGTTAAATCAAAAAGGAATGTGCAATACCACCAACAAATATAATGAAACTAGTGGCTCCAAGCCATGCCTTTTGTATTAGTCAAATCATAAAAATTAAAGGGAGTTATCCTCGTGGGAATTCCGTCTAAATCCATCTATCAAGATGGCTATCGTGTCAAGTTTTTCTATGAGGAAAATTCAAGGGTAAAACAAGAATATGGATCTCATAGGTATGACTCCTTAATCTAAGTTTGTTGTTACCCAATGTGGCACAGATGAGCGTGTTAGGTACGCAACATCAATGTTTTTTATTACTATCCGAAAGGTGTATTGATCGTTTCCATCAATCAATACAGTAATTGAAACATTTATGTAGTCACAATTGACACTATAAAAAATAGTCTGATGTCTAACACCACGAAATGCAACCCCTAATAAGATTTTTTTAAACAAGGCACAACATCATAACCAAGCCAATAACTCATCGAAGAAATATGCTTCTTCGTCTCAAGTCTAACATCTTCATCCCATTTACGAAGCATGTAGGTGAAAGTTCAGAAGTCATACAACTCAAAATGTATGTACTAACTCTTTCTAGGTATGCCATTGCATAACATCCTACACATTATCAACACTTATACATGAGAGTAATCAATAGATTTCCTTAAGCATGATCTTGTCTCAAGTTCTTGTAAATCTAAAAGTACACGTAGGACAAAGATCTATCACTCGACTATAGAGACGATACAACTTCTTAGAAAATCATCTATTTAAGTGCAATTTCCCAAACAAGGCAATCTAAAAGACCAACACTTAGAATGAAACAATTGCAAAGTACTCCAATAGGGTTTATCCCTCATCAAACACTTACATATATTCTCTAACTATACAAATAGTTCACTCATCTTTAGTCGCGTTTTAGTTGATCATGCAACCAAAACTTGCAAGCTCTCTTTTTAAGTTATTATGAACCTAGAACCAACTACAAGAAAAAATTGAAACATCGAGTCTAACAACACAATGCTGTTTATCTCAAGTTTCAATAGTGGGTAACATTTGAATTTACCAATTTCAAATAAATTGAAACTCAAATGAATTGATGAAGAGAATAAAATGAGGTTAAGACTCGAGTTTATCACATTATCAAAATAGACATGTTAGCCGACTACTAAACATTGATCACATTTAACTTGAATCAAAGTCCAAGTCAATATTGAATTACCAAATGTGTGGTTTAGTAGTTATCGATTTTGAACAGGTACATGTCGTACATATATGCTTCAGATATAAGTGTACACCAACTACAAATCATTACATACAGCTTCACATAATACCATAAGCAGCGGAAGCTAATAAACTTTGTAAGCTCTTTGATCTATATCCTAAAATGAGAAGTTTGACTTATAGCTAAATGATATAAATGTTTAAGTTGATGCTCCTCAAAGCATCTAACTTGTCTTATGCCATTGTGAATCTAAAGTGATCTGATTCAAGATCAACTTACAATTAGTACAAACAAAGCACAAGTTCGAATGACCGCTACGATCGATTCAATTGCCATGGTCTGTCAATTATGATATATCTGTTATTTATGTCTATCTATTGTAAATGTTTGATTTTGGATTTAACAAATCAACATTCATAACAATTCACCATAAGGTACAGAATCGAAAAGGTCACAAAGTGACCCATCATCATCTATATTCTCACGTTAGTCATCATAAGTTTAATCTCTAAATTACAAAATTCACAAAGTTCTTGGTGAGAACTTCTCAAGTTCTACCAACCATAGAACTCCCACTCAACTTTGGTATATACGAGCATTTATCATGTATAAAATAATACACTTAGACAAATAGCACTTAAGGAGATAAGCATGAATGATATACCAAAATAAAATGTCAAACAATTCAACATAATCATGCATCTTTCACACCACATACAATTATCACGAGAAGTGAAGTAAAGACATGTTAAAAAGCTAGATTAAGTTAAACATGCTTAGGTGTACGATTAAATATCTCCTTAAAACAATTCAAACATTGAATCTTAATCACATCAAAATTTTAGCTAATCAAGTATGCAACAAGATTTCGTTCAAAATGTTTAACGTTTTCCAACAATCATACCGGACAAATGAGAGCTACCAAGCTCGAAGGTTTCCTTCGAAAATTATCATAGGGCAATAAAACGTCCAAATCTCAACTCAAAAGAGATAATCTACGTCTGGAAAATGGTTATCAAACCATTATTAGGCCTCAGGGACAACTCAAAACATTCATCATGGCATTCATTACCATAAAGAAGCATTCCATGCTTGATTTCGTACTAAGTTTAAAAGAAAAACCTAGTTTTTCATACTTGACAAAATTATTTATGGTTCATATGAGTGCCAACTCCCACTAGGCAATAACACTTAAAATAAAATTTTCAGATTCTAGAGAAAAAAAATCAGAATTTTCCCAACTTAAAAGTAATTTTCCATAATTTTCTTAATTAAAAATAACCCAAAATTGAGAAAATAATATTTTTAATCTGAAAAAATTAATCATAATATACCATTTCATCATAAATCTAATTTCGGAGAGAATGGTATGGATTTCGTGAAAATCCGGCCACCATAGCCCCTCACATCACATGGGAGTAAAGAAGTTTTAATGATGTGTCGCTCTATTAGTCTGCCACATCTCCCTAGCAGTTGACCGGTCAAACAGTCAGCTTAAAGACGTCATCAACCGCACATGATGATGTCACCCATACTGTTCATCATCTTTCTTATTAAGAACCCCATGTTTTGATCCCAAACTAAAAAGATGCCATAATCCTCTCAATACTAGGCCAAAATTTATATTCTTTATATGGTTGGAAAGCTCTCAACGAGATCTATTCATCCATGTTACAATTACAACAAAAAACGTAACAAGAAAATTGTAGTAAATCGAGAAAGATTCTGCAACAATGTTAAGAACATATCATGCAATTCCAAGCATGTATTTGGCATGAAAAACACATATATTCCTGCCTAAACATCAGAAAACGAGTATTAGGACTCTGATACCAATGTTAGAAAATACGCACCTAGAGTCCATCGAAAATGGATTCCACGGATGCTCCATTTTGTAGATCTTCAACCCGACTTGTTTTCATGATGTTTTTCTCATGTGTTGCACTCCAAACTAATCTGAATCTGATCACGAACGGAAGGGATTCAATTGCCACAATCCAAGAGTCACTTTTGATGAGTTTTTATGGTGAAAAATAGTTACGAAAGCCTTTTCTTTTTACCCTCAATATTGTGAACGTAAATGACTTACTTTATCTCGTATTTTCTAGTCCTTAGAAAATAATAATGCGTGAGAAAACTTCCTAAGAGAGAGAATTCTATTGGATGGGAAATGTGGTAATTTCTTCATTCAGAAATGAAGAAACTTTTCCCTCCCATATTTAAATTAAACGGGTCGGGTTAGCCCGTATGGGCGACCCACAAACCAAATTCTTCACTTTGCACATCAGTACTTCAATAGATATACAAAATAACAATATGCTGCAAAAGCGTTTTCTTCTCAACTAAAAATAATCATAAGTTCTTAATAATTGTATAACAATAATTCATTGATTTGTCACTTCATTTTGAAAACAAAAATATTTCCAGCCAACTACAAACTACGACAGGACACGCAAGCATGTCAGACAATGCACGTACCAACGCCACAGGATGGACGATCTAATTGTCAGAGTTCCGATGCCGCTCTGAAGTTTCACCAATGCTTGGGCTCCATCATGTAAATAAGACCTATTTATGGATTTTTCCTTGTATAAAATAGTGTTAAACTTCTTTAAAATCTTGCTAGGATTGGATAACATAATTTATTATAAGAAAGTTGTAGAACCTTCTTTAGTACCGTTAGATTAGAACGATCCAGGTCGTTTATGGAACTCATCTACTTATATATGTACCTATTATCTCTCACTCTTTCGATCATCAAAAAAAATTTCACCTCACTTCCCTTGCTTTTATCATTCTTTTATCCCTTTCTCGCTCTAGCCTTCTCTGTTTAATGTCGCTTGTCTTTTAGAGTCTAATCATTGGTGCCTTGCGCACTAGTAAGCCTCAAAATGTAACATTTTTGAGTGGAAAAAAATCTAAGTTTGTGTCACGAGGTGTTTTATTATTTAAAAACAAATGACAACTGCTTTACTTCACTAAAAAAATAATAACTAATTCAATTTGCTCATTGGTAGATACAACATGTGACTATTAAACGTGCCTCTTATAATAAGAAAAGTTCCATTAGCAATTCCACACGTGCAAATTTGCCATGCAAGAGTCGTAACATTTGGAAAAGTACGCATGTCGTGCAATTAACGTTAAAAACATCACTTCTGTCACCCTCGACCGTGAGTAGTTTACACGGACCACGAGAAAGACATACCGTTAATGTCATTTCCGTACTCTGAATTGCTCGTAAAAGTGTTGGGATCATGCACGATTTGCAAAGTGGTGTCCTTTGCAGCATCAGCCCACAACTTGGAGTCATCCACTTCAACAAAATTTATGTCCATTTTGTGTAAAATGCCACTACCCGCCGTCACAAGAGTCATAACATCAAACTAATTTGTGGTCAGGAAAGAAATAGATGAGGTTGTACCAACAATGTTGTCGCAGAGTAATGTATTCTGGTGATTGGTGTAAACCGAAAAATCAAAACAAGTGTTGTTGTTCACTGAATTTTCCAAATTGAAATTGGTAAATGGGACAAATTGAGTTCGGTGCTCGGCCAGTTGATTGACTAAAGGCTACTTATAAATGGTATCTTTTTGTTGATGGGCCTACTAATATTTGCGATGATTATTGATTATCTTCGTATAGGAAGCAACAGGATAAATGCATTTGAAAGTTCTTTAAATTCTTAGTTAACAAACGCTATTAAAAAAGTACTGAAAATAACAACAAGGTTTCCTCCACATGATTCCAGTGGTCGCGGGGATTCCTAGAATTTGACTCTGTACCACTGCAGGATTCATTCGTATGCTTGAAAGATAGCCGAAAAAGGCAAAAATCAATCAGAGCCACATCACCCAAAATTGAATATGTTTTGAACAGCTCTTGTTATCCTCCGTGTCCGCATGAGCAGCGCAATGCGAAGCCAATTCAACCTCGAGTTTCGATTATCGAATGGCCTAGAAATTAGATAGCATCTACGAAGTAGGTTGTCATCTAGAACGCTACACGATCGTAGGACTTCGGAAATACAATGGGAGGCAAAAGAGAAAGGATTGAGACTTTAAGAGTGCACAAAATACTGAGTGTGAACAAAAAGAATAAGACGCGGTAAATTAATTTACTTAGAGTGTGATCTATTGAGAGTGAACAAAATACTGAGTGCAAACAAAAACAAGAAGTTGCAGAAAATTATTTTTACTTAGAGTGAACAAATACATATTATCGATCAGAAGTTTTTCACATTAATTGTTATATTATACATACTATTAGTGGATACAACTTTCAGCACATAAAAAGTTATAGAGTTTTCGCATAGCAACCCATGTGTTATGCCAAATATGCACTTACCCTCGTGCTTTGTTAAATAATCATGTTACTTTCTGTAAAAAAAATGAAATAGGCAAACTACCCATTATCATACGATATTTATCTAGGCACATACTACCTCGTGCATAACGATATCATCATAATCACACTCCACATCATTTTACCACATAAGAATTATTTGCCCATAATGAAGATCACGCAAAACTAAAAATAAAATTGGGAGCTGATACAAAACCCTCCATTTCAATTCAGAGAAGTTTCAATTCAAAACATCCCAAATACACACGCGCACTTGCGCGCTTGTGATACTAAAAGAGGAAGAAGGGAACTCGGCGGATGTTACTCCATCTAAGACTTAACCTTTTAACGACTTAAGATATCGTTTCAACATGTTGAAAGACCAATCCAGAAATACTACTATAGAAAGGAAATGCTAAAGCAAAGACAACGTATTAATCACAGTCACTATAAACAAATTAAAGGAAGTGCTAAAGCAAAGGCTATTGAGGGTGAGAAGCTTCATGGGAAGCTTCCCATTGACTGCCCAACCACCCTATTAAAAGTGTGGTAATGAATATAGATGGGGAGGCAGCCGATCCCTCCCCATTTGTGCCTATAAATAGCGTGTATGTGCTATTGAAGAATCACACCTAAAAAATGTAGTCTTGTAGTATTTCTCGGTTTTTTCTTGTAGTATATTTATATACTTGGGGGAGAGGAGTGTATTAGGGAATGTTTCTACTGAGAGGGCTCGGTTGAGGGGTCGTTGGGGATGAGTGAAAATTATGTAGATGTACAAATTTTCTTCATAGTGGATTTTGCTCGGGTCTCCGTGGTTTTTCTCCGATTTTGGAGTTTCTACGTTAAATCCTTGTGTTGTTACTATATTCAATGTTTTATTCGTGTTGCTTCGTATTTATCTCATGGGCAAATTCTGGAGGCGGTATTTGAGGCGGTTCAAATACCCAACAGTGGTATTAGAGCCCAAATTCTGTTGGAGGTGGAGTTATTGCTAGGGTGGAGTCGTGGTGTGATGTAGTGTGAATATGTACTGTAAAAGGCGGTTCTGTCAATGGTAATTGGTTATTAAACGGGACCGTTGTGACCCCACCAATTACTTGGGAACCTTGAAACCTTGTCAGGAAAGATGAGTTATCTCTTTCACGGGGTTTACTTTGTACTATTCTGATCTGTTGGAAATTCACCAGCTCGCCGGTGCAATGTCGGAAGCAGGGGTACGAATATGTTGAAGTTTGGCGTGAAGTAGTTTGATGGAAAAATCAACTGTGACTTGTGGCAAGTCGGGGAGACGTTGATTTGGTCGGGTTACACGATGATTCAACTGGTGAGGTTATCGCTATACGTAGCGGTGTTACTAGAACGACTGATACAGTTGCTAGTGGAGTGGTGCCGACACTAGGACCACGGAAAAGAAAATTGTCTAGGACGAAGAGTCGATGTGGCGGACGACTCTTAGTCAAACACTAGCGAAACTAACATTGTCTACTTGCGTGACGTGTTATAAGTGGCGGTACGTTTTGATGGCATGAGACCGTGAGGTTGCCATGAGACATGGTGTTGGTGTTAGCGTGTCCAGTTTGCACACAGGCATTGCTTTGGGCGTTAATGTTGTGTGTTATTCATGTCGACGGGCTGATGCCTTCCGGTGGAGCCCAAAGGGGAAGTTACCACCATACTATTAACATGATTATGATCGACATGGGCCGGAAAAGAAATTCTCGGAATTGATTTATTCTGAGTGGTTGTGCTTTATGGTGGAGCATGGTACTTTTGAGATGAAGTATGACTTCATTGCAGTGATAGCGAAAGTTGTGAAGATCTTCTGAGGCGGAGTTGGGCGTGCGATCGTCCAGGGGACGGAGTGAAGATGATTTTGAAGATCTGATTGAGTCACGAATTAAATCTTCAAGGTGAAGATTGTTGACGAATGAAGCTTCCCATTGGCCACCCAACCACCCTATTAAAAGGGTGATAATGAATATGGATGGAGAGGCAGCCGATCCCTCCCCATTTGTGCCTATAAATAACATGTATATGCTATTGAAGAATCGCACCTAAAAAATGTAGTCTTGTAGTATTTCTCGGTTTTTTCTTGTAGTATATTTATATACTTGGGAGAGGAGTGTATTAGGGAATGTTGCTACTGAGTAGGCTCGGTTGAGAGGTCGTTCGGGATGAGTGAAAATTATGTAGTTGTATAAATTTTCTACATAGCAAATTTTGCTCAGGTCCCCGTAGTTTTTCTCCGATTTTGGAGTTTCCACGTTAAATCCTTGTTGTTACTATCGTCAATGTTTTACTCGTGTTGCTTCGTATTTACCTGATGGGCAAATTCTGGAGCCGATATTTGAGGCGGTTCAAATACCCAACAAAGACAACATATTAATCACAATCAAATGGGGTGAGATCATATGAACTAAGATGAAAATCACACTAAGTCACATAAAACACATGTCATCAGTGTACAAACCCGATCTCGATCAAAGATCACATTTGGTAACTAATATTCAAAGGGAGTTTTGAGCTTCAAGAAGTAGATTATTTCATTAATTATGAAAAAAAGTAGATTATTGCATTTCCTGGCCACAAAATGAATACGTCTCTTGTGCAGTAGTTCCAAACAGAAGAATGACTCAAAGCACAATAAAAATAAAAAAAATGCTTCGTTATGTTTAATAATACCTAATTTACTGAACTACATATAAAATGGAGTATAATGGAAAAATCACATGTTACTCCTAATTGTCAAATAGACAAATACCTTCCCTGCAACTTTTATATCGTATTTATCTCCCTCCCTGTAAATGTATGTGAGCCCCATAAGGCTCTAGATTGGTCATAGTCTCATAGACCAAATTTGATCTCATATTTAGTTACAGTAAAATATTATTTTTATAACTACTTCATAAATGAACACTGTCAATTACGAGAAATCAAGAAAACAACTGAGATTTCGCACTATTTACTATTTCAAACTTTCAGTGGGGAATAATTGCTAATGAAGATTTCTCATGTAGTACTTGTCAGTTTACATAACACTGGTAATTGTATTTGCAGTTTACTCTGTAAATGGAGGAGCACCTATATCATCCTAAAAGTACTCCCAAAAAATATTTCACTCAATAAGGCGATCTTGTGCTATATGCTCTGGTGATCTCTTTCCTACCGAGGCACGCAAACTCCCATCGTAAGAGTGCTTAAACTTTCTTATTAGTTCAACCTCAATGAATGATTAAGATGTAAAAGGATTCATGAACATGCTCTTAAGGCAATATAATGTTATATGTTGAACAGTAAATCATGGATCTATCGCCCCAGGAAATAACATTAAAAGGTCGGTGCTAGTTTGATGCATTTAAGAAAAACAAATGAATGCTAAACTCTTTTCCTCTGCAACAACTGACCAAATGGGATTTAGCAGATTATATACTATCTTCCAGACAACATATTTGCCACTAGTACCTTGGTTTACAGGTTCAATTAAAAGGAAGGAGGAACAAGTTTATCACAGAAATTAGTACTTCAAAAAAGGTTTCCATTCACCATTTACAAATCCACTAGAATAAGTTTACAGATGATGGCCATGGAATAATTATTTCATGCATTGTTGCATAATGATGTAGTGCAATCAATTCGATGCACGGTGAGGATTTTATTGCCGGTGAATGAGAAAATGCCGCATTCCTAATGACTTGTTTCACCACGTGATCATACCACGGCTGTGTGAACAATATGATATAAGGCCAAGAATGGGGTAATTCATATCAGTACGTTTTTACAGATTCGATTGAGGGCCAAGAAGAAGTCATTTAATATCAGAGTCAGGCAAAGAGGAGCACTGAACAAATTTCGCCATTTATGAAGAACAGAGTGCCACATGTTGACAGTTTGTAATCGAGGCAGCGTATTACACATCATAGATATTTATGCTCTCTCCTTTATAATAGCTTAAGCTTCAAGTACAACAGTAATCTAATAACTAGAAACAAACAGGCAGGGAATCACAAGAGAGACACTACTGTCCCAGGATAATTACTAAATTTCCAGCAAAGCAATTTAACAATTAAACAATAACAATAATGACTTCCATTCAAACATGCTGAGCCGATCGCATGATTTTTCCCTTTATTACAGCATATAACAAAAACATGCAGTAAAAAGGTCAGCAAAATCGTTTGACAATAAGGCAAAAACTAAGATATATGAAATTATCATACAAGGCCATAACATGCTAGGGCAATTTTCATAAATAAGATCGAGGATATTATTTGTCCTCAGACGCATCTGCTTGTCAAGTGATAGGTAAGTGTGAGGCTACTTAAATAGATTTTAGCACTTCCCCACATTAAGTATATGGTTGGGGCTTGATGGAACTTACCTATGCGCTAAACAAACAGAGGTAAATTCTCCAGACACCAAACCACTAAAGGCGCAAATACGAAAAACTAAAATGAAAACCCAAGATGATCAGTAGCGTCAAGCTTTCAAGTCATCGCCACTATATTTTAAGCAGATGACTTCTATTGGAGATTGCAGAATGTTAACAATTTGAAACGAATCTGTAACTTTCAACATAATATTTACATGTACGTTTGCAAACACCTGTTCTAAGTGCAAATATAGTTCAACAAACAAAACGAAAAAAGATGAATTTCAAAGAATGATGCACCTTCTCAAGGCAAAAACTCAAAATTGAACCCCATGTCAACATCATCAATCAAAAGAACAGCACTTCCACCACCCCTTCTCTCGCCTCTCCCCCTCTCGTAATCTGCGTCGTCTGTAGGTAACTCAAACCTACAAACAGGGCACGTGTTCCTAATCTTGAGCCACGGCAGTATGCAGTCCCCGTGATACAGATGGCAACAAGGCATCTTCGTCACCTTCTCCCCAAGTGCAACCTCATCCTTACAAACCGCACAAACCACAGAACAAGACTTGTCCTCTGTTTCCTCCTTTGTCAACACTACAGTAGGTAGATTCTCAACCACAGACTTAGCAGCCGGTGGACTACCCTTCAGAGCACTCTCGTTCTCCACCAACAGCCCGAACATGGTATCATACTCCATGGTTAAAACCTCCCCGGGGAAATTGAAGCGTTGAGCTTCACTCACGTGGCTATTGTATTCTTCCGGAATCTCAAAATCCAAATTACTCATCTCCAACAGAATTTCCCACGCGTGGTTCCGCCCTTCCTCCCCCTCTATCTCATCGCCTAAACGCAAATCCTCCTCGCATTCCAAGTCGTATACATTGGACGAAACGGATATTTCCTCGATTCGATCAATCACGGAATTCAAATTCTCCCTCTCGTAGAAATGCAATCTGTCACTCACCTCCTCCCACTCAAGCTCATCCCTATCATTCTCACCACTACGACGATTAACGACAGTACCAACCGTGAACATATCATCGTAATTATCGTCTTCCTCATCGACATCGTTATCAATAAAACCTGAATTCACCTCAAACTCCTCGGAATCAGTCTCCGAATCAATTTCAGCCACCCGAAGGCCCGACCCAAACCCTAATTCAAGGACCGAATCATCCAGCTCCCAAATCGGAGCTTCCGGCACGTGCGTCTCACGTGACTCGAACAGATCCGTGACGAAATTAATCCGATCGTCATCATCGTCGTCAGTTTCTCCTCCGTAAGCAAAGCGGTTACGATCCTCGCACGCGTACCGGAGGCTCTCGTTCAAATCAAAACCTAGGTTAAACGACGCCGCGTAATCTTCGAACGCGGAGCGGATCGAAGAGCGGTTGGGAGGAGAGTACGAGTCGCAATCGAAATCGAAACCCATGCTGTCTTCTTCTTCAGCAGGTTTGGATTCTTCTTCACCGTGAACGGCGGTTTTCGTGGCTGTTGATGCTGGCTGGTGGTTGAAGCGGTGGTGGAGATTGGATACTTCCGCCATTGATGAGATCTGTTGCGGAGAGAGTGACGTCATTATCGTTTGTCCGTCATTTTATTTCACCGCGTTTTCTTCTCGCTCAAATATCGTTTTTATTATTATTATTAAACTAATGGGAGAGGTTGGTTAGGTTAGGTGAGGTGTGGTTCGAACTTAATGATTGTTAAATTATTTTTAGTATGCTTTAATTTAATGCTCTATAGTATTATTACTTGTGATTTTGGGGAATTTATAGAAGTTCAATTTTTCAATACTGAGATGGGTAGGAAAGAAGAGACACTAGCTTAATAATGTGCAACATACTCTAGTATCTCTAGAATGAAGTTATTTTTAGGAATTAAACGTTAGATCAATAAAATTAATATTTCCTTTTTAGCCAACTAACTACCCTTGCGGAGAGTGCACGTATCATTATCGTAGTTTCATACACATTTTCTCTAGATTTGGATATATAATAGTTTTTTCGTTTTAGTGAAAAAAGTAAAATACAAAGCTAAAAACTAATATAGTTTCATGTAGATCAGTCAACTCAACTTGGTCAGATTTAACCAAGATATGTTGGCATAACCACCTCACTGATGAGGTGCGTGGAAGGTATGACGGTATAAATTAAATTGGCAAACATCATTGGACAAAATCGTGTGTGTGTAATAATGTTAGAGGGAAACCCTAATTTTACAATAGCCCCAAATCAACTTGGGGATAAAAGCCCTAATTTTGAAATTAGGGCAAAACCCCCTAATTTCCTAACTATGAATTACAATCTTAAACCTATAAATATAGGTGCAACGAAGTTTCCTGGAAGCAACATGGTGGCCCATTCTAGAACGAGCACTGCGGTGAATACCTACTTGGCCTACCCGAAGATGACCGTTGGGCGAATCATAAAGAAGAAGGACCACGGCCCGAAATGGAAGTTACTTGCAAAAGAACAAATAAAATTAGCAACCATCATAAATGGAAAGAACGGAGAAACGCGAAGAGAGAGAAGCACAAGGCTTATCTTTGAATATGAAGAAATGAGAAAGGAAAAGCAAGGGACTTTTGCCATATTTACTTAACCCATAGACAAAATGTGTGCTTTATCCCTTTTGCTTAGTAATATGGTTATTTACCATTATGCCATTTTGTTGTTACATACAACCTTATTGTAATATTGAACTTTTTATGCAATGTGATATTTTCTAGTTTCTCACCTCTAATTCTTCTATCTTCCCACCTATTTTCCTTAATATCTTTTCTATCAGTGCAATAATCTCAAAATTGGTCGAAATTGTGGCAAAGGCCAGCGTAATCGTGGTAAAGGTCATAACAATTGGTATCAAAGCGAGGATCGAGCCTAGAGGACCTGGAAATGGTTGATCAAACCAGAATGAGGGAGATCTAGGAGAACCAAAGGGAAATGTAATAACAAATGGTATCTATACCTAAAGATACACATGGCAAGTCCAGGCACTAAACGAGAGGCATGATCAGTTCTAGAACTCCTTGAACACCATACATACTCAATTTCAAGGAGCCATGGATGTGATCATGACCCAATTACTGAAAATGTCATAACAAATGAGTATGTATAACATGAACAAGTAATGTTTTGGAGAAGGGCCAACTCAAGTGAGTAACAGTAGAATACACTCCCCACCTGAGGTTATGAACCCCACCCAGAGACTTGTTGATGCTCATACTAATATTTTTGAACAACAGCAAAAGGCACACACATGGTACCAAGGAGTGTGTGGACAACAAGAGAACACCTCATGGGAAGATTTTGTTAAGAGTATATTCTTAAGGCTTGCCAACCTTTGATAAGAGAATTATTACAGTGATTCAAGTACCTTCGTTTTAATGCTTTTGTACAATACTTGTGGCAATTTCACTTGTTTTAGTTTTATTTCATTGTTTTTTGTTTGAGTCAAGTCGAAGCAAGACGATGCTTATTTTGCGGATTTCAACACCTTTTAGTAGTAAGGAGCAGTAGAGCCATGTCGCTACCAACCACGCTAGTAAAGGAATCGAAAAATAGAATGCAAGGCGAGCAAGAACGTGATTGCATGAGAATGCTGGAGAAACAGTGTGGCGCGCGATCAGAGGCGTATTACGCATCTGGCCCGCGATCAGGACAAAAAAAATGGGCCAAACCCAGAAACCCTAAAACGAAGCCCATAAGTGAAGAAAAACTATAAGAGGCTACGTTTAGAGTTAGAAAAATCCACGAGATACCATAATTTAAAAGAGCATTCTAGGGTTAGAGGAACATAAATTATGTTGTTCATAGCATTACAATCATAGTTGAGGGAGAAAGGTGAACAAGAGGAGTCAATAATCAGAGTAGAAAGCAACAGATAAATCGGGAGTCTAATCTTTTTCTTTTCCCTTATTGAATAATCTATGATGAATTGTTGTGATTTGAATATGATTATGAGTAGCTAATCACCTTTAACCTATGTTTTGATTATGTTTATTGATGAATTTGTTTTGTTGGATATTATTTGTTGCTTATGGCACTTGGTTTGTTTGATGAACATGTTTCTTTGAGGGCAAAGTAGTGACATTGAACAACATTATATTATATTGAATTATGCATAGGAGATTGTTAACGTAACATTGGCATAGTAGATCAGGCAGATAAACCTTTAGACCTTCGATATTAACATGTTCGTGGAATTTAAATCATAATTGGTAACTCTAATTTACTTCTAAAACGTTGTATAGATCCTATGACATGGTGAACTTTTGGTGAGGGAAAAGTGCTTAACGACGTGACATCAATATGGATTAGAGGGTTTCTTAGTACATTGAAAGGTGTCTAATTTACTACATCAACGTGGAAACAAAATAATCATCAATATATAGCGTCTTGCATACGAGTCATTGGAATTTTGTCTATGAAATACATGCATCCGATATTAATGAAATTCATCTCTTAGATACATTTTAATTAATTTACTTTACAACCTTAGAGAGCAGTCAATCAATCAATTAAATTATGTTTTAGTTAGTTAATTTAGTTTCACCCCTTTTACAAGTCTCTCCAATTGCAATCTTTAGTTAGCTTTACTTCAACATTCTAGTTTAGATCTTTAGTTGTTAGTTAGTTAATTAATAGAGAAAAATCCAGACACCTATCCAAATTTTGGTCCGTGTTGCAGTTACCTACCTAGACTTTAAATTTTTACAGCTTACGGTCCAAACTTTAATATTTTTACAGTTTTCGGTCCAAACTTTCATTCCGACGAAACTCCGCTAAAAAACATCACTTTTGGTCTAAACCTTATTGTAATATTGAACTCTTTATGAATGAAATATTTTCTAGTTTCTTACCTCTAATGCTTCTATATTCTCACCCCTTCCCTAATATCTTTACAATGAGTGCAATAATCTCAAAATTGGTCGAAATCGTGGTAAAGGTCAAAACAGTGTGAGCACCAACTTTTGGATGCAGAAAATACATGTATGTTAAAGAATGAGATCACCTGATCACATATTTACCATTGCAATATTTTATTATATCATGTGTCTTACTTTTGTTGATTGACTACAACTCACTAAGGAAATTGAGGAACATATCTCTAATTCTAATACTTGTAAACTTATTATTTTACTTTATTGCAATGCATGATTACAAGTTTAAAGGATTCGTGTTGCTTAAAACATGTAACAACAGACGATGTACTGGTATTGGAGACGGTAGCATTATAAACGAAACAATAATGGTTCATCAGAGGAGTTGGTTTTATGATGATTGAAGTGGTAAAAGAGAGCTATTGATGTAGCTGCTGAGCTACTGATGTAGCTGCGACACCAATGCCGATGAAAGTAACAACAATGGCTTTGGCAACCATTTTCAAATCTAGTAGAAGAGATTGAGAAAGAGAGGATGAGAGGAGGAGGAGGAGGAGGAGATCGTTTGAGCCTTTGATGGATGGTAACTAATCGAGAAAAAAAGATTTTATGTTATCGATCATTTTGATGAAGTCTAAGAGTCCTTTCCCATAAACATAGGAACAAGAGAAGTTTGAAGATTAAAGGATTGGCTAGCTTTGATCTTAATTGTTGTTTTGGTCTTTTTGCTTTGTTTTGATCTTAAAGGAGTTGAAGCATAATAATTAAATATGCACAAAATGTTATTAGGGCTACAACTAATTTTTACACACTAGACAATCTACATTTCAAGTGTGTGTAAAACAATTATGATATTTGGTAGTATTGCAAAACTCACCTTATATGCTATTTCTCTCGCGCTCTCTCATATATAGGGGTGTATATGAGTAGGAGAATTTATAATGCTTGAGTCAAACATTGATTGATATGTTATTTGAAAAAATGAATCTATATCATAAACTTGCACCATATTTCATTTGGGTTATACGATTCGAAATTATCATGTCAATGTCCATAACGATAATTGTCACACACTTGAAAATATTATTTCTCAAACATGTAAGGGAAAATGATGATATTTTGTAGTGTTATAAAACATTGATTTACATCCTAGTTCTTTGGATTATAATATTGGAAATTTGCACCAAATGGATTTTATATCAAAGATTTGCACAAAAAAATATTTCTTCTCACACCTAAAAAAATGGTTTACGAGACTAAATCACCTGGAAAAAAGACATACTATGATGTTAATTAACTGAAAAAGTTAACTTCAATAATATTCAATTAACTCTAGCTCTTCACGCAGTTTCAAGTAATATTAAAAGGGAAAAAAACAAGAAATGGCACACGGGACTTCTCCATGGTTATAAAATTGATAGTCATGAGTTCCCCTGTAGGCCTTGAGACGAGACTTCTCGCTTTCCATCCCAGGTGCGACAGTCAAATTACAGCCCTGTGTCACAAATCCTAGCATATCAACAATAATATCCTTGTTATGCGCAATGAACATGCTTTGACGTGGCACACGGGGTTACAACACCAAATATAAAATCTATTATCCCATAGATATCACATTCCTTGAAGAATTGACGGTCGACTTTGGCATAAAAGTATCCTGGAAGCCAATAAATACACATTTGTAGAATGCCGCTGGGTCGAAATCATTGAGTAATGTCACAATTAGGGAACAGTCGCCTTTTCGAACGTGAGGAACATGGCCAAAAAACAATTTCCTCTCACAATTGTAAGAAAATATGAAATTATGTGATGAAATCAACTAGAAAAAGACATACGACGAGGTTAATTAACTGACAAAAGAAATACTACAAGCTCAATTAACTTCAATACAGTTGAAGTAACTCTAGCACTTCGCACAATTTCAAGTAATATTAAAAGATAAAAAGCAAGAAAACTGTTCACAAAACCAGTTAGTCACATAAGTTATCTAACTAGGACAGTTAAGAATGGAGGGGGAGTATTGAGCATAATCAAGAAGGCCATATTTTATTCAAACATGCCACAACATCCTCATCTCTTAAAGTACAACCTTTCATCTTCAACGTCAACCTCTCGAATTCGTCATCATTCAGAAACTATAATCCGCGCTACTCCTTAGAGAAATAGGTCGAGGGTTATTAACAAACTTTCTCTTACGTGTTGAAGGTGTAGGATTTCTAGGGGTCACGCCCTCCTGAGACCCAGAATCTCAGGAATGACGTCAGATGGTTTAGGAATCGCCACAGATATTTCTTCACCAAAAGAAATTGATGGACCGCGCTCATGCTACAACAAGTGGACCCCCTACACAGACTCGCGTCCCGCTTCACTGCATCCATGTACCATTGCTTATTTGGTACATCGGGATCAATGGCATTCATACTCTAGCTTCTTATAGGGCCGAGATGCTCATTTTTTTTCTTTCAGTTGGCGAGATCCTCAACAATACGACGACTAAGATTGCAACCATAATTAGCTGACGTAACTATGCTGCGTTACCGATCAGGATGGTCTCACCAGTCTCCGAAGGTCGTAACACCAGGTTTTGAGTCTCAAAATCTGCATGCCGCTCAAATGCCCGAACAAAAGGTACACGAATGCTAACTGAGATCCGTGGGACTAACATACTTGCACGCGTTAGATGACCTTCAACAGCCGCTTCGGGTGCCCCAGTATCCGCACCCACAAAACCTCCAATTAGAACCTCTGGTCCCGTATCTCTAGTCTTCTCAACAGACCTATCAAGTTGCAGCGAAACTGCACGTTTACTCTGAGCAGTCTTCTTAACTCGTGCCATTACCTATATATATATAATAAATAAATAAATAAACTTGACATAAGTTATTCAGGAAACCTAAGAACATACGTCGAATAAACTCCTCAAATTTTAAAGCTTGACCTATATATGCAGACACTTGACCTATCCAAAAAATTCGACGTAAGGCGGCATTTGTCAAAAAAATGCGATTGCGTTATTATAATAACGTAAATGAGAGGACCAACTTATATATATATATATATATATAGAAATTCTAGCCTTGCTAACCGCGTCGACGCATTTAATGCGCATAAATCGAGTATAATATATCGAATTTCCAAATTCATCATATTATTCCAAACCACATATGTCAAGCACAAATACTTGACATATCTATCAACTTGTCAAAACTATAAAGACTTCTCTTAATTTATAACTCATAATGATCTCCATCAATGATCGTGAATTGGAGGAGCGAAAAATCAACCAAAACGGGACAAAATCCTCTGTATGATTCATGTTATTTTCTAGTCTATAAACTTAGAGATGCTTTGGGAAACAAACTTACAAAAAAACTAGACAACAGACACCCGACCACAAAATTTTGAAAAATGAAAAACGATTTCTATGACAACAGCTTTCAAATTGGGGGGCTACTTGATATGGGCTAATATATATGGTCCGTCCCGAGGGACAACAAGAAATAAAGGCTCTATGGATACGTTGAGTATTTGAGCTCGACATATCCAACAGCCATATGTCGAATATTTTCACTTGACATGCCCGGTAAATGCTAGATGTGGTACCGCATTCTGAGGCCTATAAATACCCTCGACCCGATAATTAAGACAAGTTATTCATTACAACCTACAGCTCACCCCTCTTACGTCGCATATTTATATTTGACACGTAACACTCGACATATCATCGTTAGCTAGACGTACACTGGATACTCGACATACTCTTAGTACTTGACATACTCCTAGAAGCTCGGCTTATAGCTCTACCTATTCCCATGAGTTCGACACATCAAAGAAGACTCGACGTATCCAGTCGGTAAAGCTTGTCGTCTCGCGTTACAGTTTTGAACGTGTTCCGAACAAAAGTTGATCAGAGATACCGTGGAGGAGCTCATGTTATCATAGTTAGAATATTAAGTTTATCTTGTATTGCTGGCATGTAACTCAAACGAACTTGTACCGAACTGCGTAAATTAAATTGATATATGCATTGACAATTATATATTCTCTTGAACTAAATGAATGACTTATGAACATAAAGATAATTGTATTTGTGAGATCTTTCTTAACATTTTTTTTGCATAATTTATTTACAAAGATTAAATATAATACGATTTCTAATAAGTTCAACGACGCCCCCAAATCTTAATATTTAATGATTTAATCGACAGAAAAGAAGGGCATCGGGAAATGTTTCTGAATTGCATGCCCATATTTAATTATTTTTGATTTCCACGTAACCATTTCAATTTCAGCTCACAAATTTGGGAAAATAACAGGAAACAATTAGTCAATTATTGTCAATCAAATTGATAAATCCGTGCTACCTATTTAAGAGAAATAGCTGTCTTCCTCTTAACAGAGAAAATTTATACAGAAAACAATAGTGAGAGACACGCAGGTTAGGGTTTTGAGGTTGAAAGAAGAAAAAAAATTGGATAAAAAAGGGAGCTTTTTTATTATTTCGATCAATTACAGGTAACCCATCTCAGATTTCTATGTACAGAACTTAATTTTTACTGGGTTTTTTGAACTGTTGATTTTGCACCAAAGATTCAATTTTTTTTGTTCAGAAGATTTTGATGTTCATTTTAGAGTACTGGACTTGGTTTCTGGGAGCTGAAAGTGTAATTTTATATCGTTAAGTTGTTAGTCCTAGCTGTCAAAAGTTGTTGAATCTTGTTTAGTTTAAGTAAATGATCATTTAGTAGTTATGTTGTACTGGGATTTCTTGTATTGCTCATTTTAAGTATGGTTAGTGGTTTCTTGATCAGGAAATGGCTGGGCATACTGGATTTTTGGATGATAAAGATGTGGGATTTGTTTAAAAGTGACTCGAATAAGTTTGGAATCACGAAGTGGAGCGTGACGAAGTTTGATATGAACCTTGAGCTAGCTTTGCGTCCGGTTGGTGAGATTTATATAACGGATGAAACACGGGAGGCTTCTGAAACTAGGTCCATGTCATCAAACTCCAGGTTGGTGAGAAGTAGTTCTTTTCACGAGGAAGAGAATTTTCACCGGCAATCAAGTTTTGGGGCCAGTTGCTCTAGGAATACCAGCCCTGTTGGACGAGTGGGTTCGAGGAATACAAGCCCCTCTAGACAGGTGGTTAAGACCAAACCACGTGGGTTAGAAGAAGAAATTTTAGCCACGTTTAGTAAAATTGTGCATCCTGATATCCAGATGGAAGATAACTTATGGTGCATGTTGCCTGAAGATCTGCTAAATGAAATATTAGCCAGAGTTCCACCATTCACAATATTTAGGCTGCGTTCGGTTTGTAAGAGATGGAATTCTATATTGCAAGATAATAGTTTCTTGAAGTTTCATTCGCAAGTGCCCTCCCACGGGCCTTGCCTTCTAACTTATTGGAAAAATCCTCAGATGCCTCACTGTTCAGTATTTAGCTTGCCCCTAAAGCAGTGGTTTAGGATTCCGTTTACCTTTTTACCGCAGTGGGCTTTCTGGTTAGTTGGTTCTTCAGGGGGTCTTGTATGCTTCTCGGGTCTGGATGGATTGACGTTCAAGACTTTAGTTTGTAACCCTCTGACTCAAACTTGTAGAACTTTGCCAAGTATGCATTATAATCAACAAAGGCAGTTGATCATGGTAGTTGATAGGAAGGACCGCTCTTTTAAAGTTATAGCTACTAGTGATATTTATGGTGACAGATCTTTGCCCACAGAAGTATACGACTCAAAGCTTAACAGATGGTTGCTACACCAAACCATGCCTGCTGTAAATGTTTGCTCATCAAAGATGGCATTTTGTGACTCGAGGTTGTATTTGGAAACTCTTTCACCACTCGGTTTAATGATGTATCGACTGGATACAGGCCACTGGGAGCATATACCGGCAAAGTTCCCCCGTTCGCTATTGGATGGATATCTGGTAGCTGGAACTCAAAAGCGATTGTTTTTAGTTGGGAGAATCGGCCTGTATAGTACTCTTCAAAGTATGAGGATATGGGAGCTTGATCATGCGAAGTTTGTCTGGATCGAGGTGAGTCGGATGCCGCCGAGGTATTTCCGGGCTCTTTTAAGGCTGTCGGCTGAAAGATTTGAGTGTTTCGGACAGGATAATTTGATATGCTTCACGTCTTGGAACCAAGGTAAAGGTCTTCTCTTCGACGTGGATAAAAAGGGGTGGTCTTGGATAGCTGGCTGTGCGCTTCAATCGTACAACAGCCAGGTCTGTTTCTTTGAGCCAAGATTTGATGCTGCTGTAAATTGATATGCCCACACATTCTGTTATATGCTGTTAAGATATTCGAGATTCTTGGGGTTCGTTGTCTACAATCCATTGTTTTCCTGAGCATCTTTCCATCTCTCCGGCGAGTCTTCTCCTTCAGTTATACTTTCAACAGTTCCTTATCATCAAAGCCCCATTTCTGAAATCAGAGTCACTAGGGGTTATTTATCTTGGTAGTTTACAGGCCTGTAGAGGACTGATGACCCGTGCTCTATATATATTCCCAGAAGGTGAAATGATACCCTCGATCATGATGACCAATTTTCCGAGTTAGATGCGCACAGTTGGAGCTCCTAACGAAGTATCAACATGGTCTTTCACAACTGTAAGCAGCTCCGAACGAAGTACCAACATGGTCTTTCACAACTGTAAGCAGCTACTCCTCCACCATATATTGCCGTGGTGATGTAAACTCTTGTTCATATCCTTTTCAAAATGTTTTTTAATTTAGATGTGCATATACCTATAATTACAGATGTGTTTCTTCTACAACTAAATATTTGCTATCAGAGTTGATCGTAGAAATTAACCTTAAAGTTTCTTGCTATGAAGCAAATTTTGTTTTTAATTCAGGCCCAGTTTTGTGCAAGTCCTGTTAATGGTCAGTTTTGTCAAATTGCTAATGAGTATGTGTTGTTGTTTAATATCACGCAGATGCTTCTTGGCCACACCATGTCACTGATCCATGGTCATTATGGTATTTGCTGTTTGTTACAAACACAAAAAGTTCTGAATGCAATAAATGTTTCATTGCGGACTATCGATGGATTGGTGGTCATTTCAAAAACAAAACAAAACGTGATTGAGTTTGTCCGAGGCTATTGAGGCTCGTTTATTGCGTGCTAGGAACTAGGATATATGTTTTCATGTTTATGCATTATGCTTGAACTAGGATGTTTGTGTTCATAGATTGAGAAAGGTCACGTGCTTCACATCAAATCATAGCAGGACACTGATCTCATAAATAGTCATTGGTTGCAATTAACATAAAACTCAAAATTTTGTTTTGGCTCTTAATTGAATAATCTACGTGTTACATGATCTAGTAGGGCAATGGTTCACATTCACAGGTTCTCTTTCTCTTTAAACATTGTATATATCGCCCATGATTATGACCTTGTTTTGGTATTTTGGCCTCTCTTTTGATATTGCAATGACCGAAATAGTAGGGTATTAGTGGGTAGAATAGGGTGGGGCAGGGTAGGGGTGACAAAGGTGTATTTAGCGTGAAATTGTGTAGGATAGATAGGGGTGGTGTTAATAGAGTCAGGCGAGGGATACGTGTACGTGTAGGGGGCGGTTGGGCGGCTGGGGATATGGTAAGATAAGGTGGAGAGGTAAGTGTGATGTTTATGGAGTATGATATTAGTTGGTATGATAGGAGTGGTTTAAGTTAACGGATCTTTGTGGGTCCAAAGTGGATCTAGTACCTATGGATTCATGTGGATCAAAGTGCACGTTGTATGAATAGGTAATGCGTCAACATGTCTTCCATTTTCTTGTTAATAGAAATTTAGCTACTAGCTACTGTATATTGTTTGGCGACCTCACAAAAGTTGGACAATTCACCATTGTGATAAATGTCATAAATTAAAAAAGACGTCTGTGATGTCACTGAGAAAATAGAGAACTTCGACATGCGCCTTTAAGGTTGATACTTAAGTATTTCAAGAAATAAGTACTTAAGAGGCCACAAAGTATATTATCAAATTAACGTCTCCAAAACCAATGTTGAATCTAAACACTGCATCTTGTGTATATTTTCTATTTTATACCCAAAATGGCATGTTCTGAGTCGTCATTAGTATTGGAGACGTTTGTTTGATACACATCTTTGCTTCTTGTATATTGTTTTGACAGTTTAAGTACAAAACTTTTTGATTACTTAAGTAATAAGCATTAGAGCACAATTGGTGCCATTGTATGGTTTTCTGAATCTTGGGAGTCATCACTGGGTCACCTTGCCAGAATGCGACACGTGTCCATGACTTTTATTTTTATTTTTTGTATGTATATGCTTTTTTCTTCTTTTTTGACAGCTTTTAAGTTTCACTTTTTATAAGTGTTTCAAGTTCCATTTTACTTCTATAAAAAAAAAAGAAATTTATTACTTCTCATTTTACTTATGTGTCAAATTTGTTTGGTTTATTTTTTTATCTTTATTTATATACATGTATTTGACAGTTTTTTTTCTTTATTTTTTGACAGCTTTTTCCTGAATCTTTTTTTTTTCTTACTTTTCTATAGGTGAAGAGCTAAAACTCTATAATTTTCGTCTTGAACTTGAATATATTAATAAGATTGAAAAATACTTAAAAGTTTATTATTTTTTTTTATCATGCATGGCCAGATTGAGTTTTTTTTTTTTTTTTCTTTTTTCTTTTTGAGATTGAGATTTCTTTAATACTTACTGGATTTCTATAAAAAGAAATTGGTATGTAGATTTTTTGGCCATGCATAATAAAAAAAATGACAAATTTTAAATATTTTTCAATCTTAAGTTTTAGTTTTTCACCTATAGAAAAGTAAGAAAAAAAAATCAGGAAAATATGTTTAAAAATAGAGTAAAAAAAGCTATTTAATACATGTATATAAATAAAGATGAAAAAAATAAACAAAAAAAGTTGGACACGTAAGTAAAAATGAGAAGTGGTAAAATAGTTTTTTTTTTATTATTATTTTTTTATTATGGAAGTAAAATGGAACTTGAAAGTTGAAATACTTATAAAAAAATTAAACTTAAAAAAGCTGTCAAAAAGGAGAAAAAGCATGTACATAAAAAAAATCCAAACTGGACAGAAGTCGTTTTGAGGGTGACCCAGTGGTGACTCCTAGGATTCAGAAAATCCCATTATATATCATTCGATTTTGTCATCTATTCATATAGTGTGACTTGACTTACTTTTACCATATCCTTAAACAACCCCTTGTAGCTACAATAGTATGAAGGAAATGATGGAAGCATACATTGGCGTATTCAGGAATTGTATGTTGGGGGGGCTAAATTTTTTATTTTTAAAGAACAATAGACAAAAAAATAAGAAATAACTAAGACTAGAAAAGTCAAAATGGTTACTTAAGAAAAGAACCGATGTCTGGAGTCATTTTTTGGGGGGCTTTTGAAAAAAAATGAAGCGTATAAAGTTTGTGGTTTTCTTTCAACTTTTAGTCCACAACGAAAACGTCTGCGATAATTTTGTTACAGTAACTGTATTGATAACCAATGATTTGATGCGTTACTATTTTTTATCAAATGTATATTTATTCCAAAAATACTATAAACTATGTTATAATACTTTTAGAAATGTGTAACAATTGTGTGATAGTATTATAAAACTCATCAACACCATAGGGGCAAAATGTAGAGTTGGGGCAAAGTGTCTATTTTGGCAAACGATAGGGGGTTGACCATAATAAAACAAACTTAAGGGTTTTGACAGCAAATCGGACCATACGATGGGGGTTTAATGTAATTTTTTATATAATGTGACATGTTAAATATTTTATTCATGAGATATTGAACGTTGCAAGTTGTGAATTGTTATAATTTGGAAATGAAATAATTGAACACAACAACGAACAATTCCAATAAAGAAGTATAATAATGGACTAAAAGCACAATGTAACGACATTAACGGACGATTTTTGTAATTTTTGCTTAAGCTAAGAAATAAGATAATAATAATATTTCGGCATCTCATGTTTAAAAAAAATAGACACTATTTTTTTTTAATTAATATTCATACAGTGGAGGAAATCTCGTCATTGGTGCTCCTTCAAACACTTGAACTCTTCGTTCGTTTTTCTCGCCAATGCAAATTCAGACATGAAATATATCATAAACACATAAAGTAAAGTGAAATTGGAAACTTTGTGTGTGTATATATATATATATATATAAACATATTTAAAAAGTACCATTTATTCTTTTAATTAAGCTATGTATATATCTAGAAGATTATTCCGAAATCAATTACGTGTGATTTGCGCAACATCTGCTAAGTTACAGTCAAATTCTGGTAAGAGAACTTCCTACGCGTCATAAAATTTATAAAAGTGCCGCCTCCCATTGTCAAATGGTGGCCATAATGTAATTTGTTGATTTAATGGTTTTTAGAGAATTAGAGTTATCTTATAAAAAATTTACATGATTTTCTCGCTTATTATTTATTCTAATTTACATCTTTTATTCACATTAAAAACATATATCTCATATTCACATAAATGTTTGTATAAAAACAGTTGTAATAGATGTGAAAATTCATCTTATGTTGTGTTTCAATAGGGTCAAAATTTAAAATGTTTCAATATATTTTGAGAAATCATTTATAAACTTTGTCAAGTTCTGAAGGTTATTAGATTATTAAAATCACCATGTTGCTGTTGTGGATGATTTGGTATGGAGAAGATGCTTGATAAGTTGATAGCAAAAGTTTTCGGTGTTGAAGTTGGTGGATCAGCACTCGACTCACATCATGGTTTTGTCCTTGAGTACACGATTGACATAGGTGTTAACCTTAAACGTCTGCTTAGGCAAACAATTTTTCAGAGGTGAACTATTTTTTCGTGGCATGCGGGGTGAAAAACATGTGGACACGCAAATAAAGTTGGAGGAAGTCGTTAACTGCAATTGTGGACGTGCAATTCTTCATTGTGGTCATAATCGACATGGAGCAAGAGCCACCTCGTCAGGAATTCTGTCTTTAGGGAACTTAGGAAATATCATAGTGATTTCTCCAGCTGGAGTTCAAAATGCCAGCGTGAGAAGGAAGAAAGACATCGACAATCCATTTCTGATTTTAAACTAGAAATTTTGTGGAGAGAAGCCTGAGCTCCCATATTATGTACTCGAGCCGACCTCGGACAAAACAAAGTGTCGTTGTGAGTATCTTGTGTAAACGAGGGAGCATTGTATGTCTGATCATATGTTTGACAATCAGACAGGTAGAGTTGATGAGGCCGATTCAGGACTCGATGTCAAAGTGAAGATAAACTCCATAGAGATTGCGATTCTAGAGATTCGTTCCCCTTGTTTTTCAGATGACCATTCTTTCCAACTTGTCCGAACTCAAAACATCTAGATCGTATATCTTTTAAATTTCTAGCTGAAAGATCTTGGATCTATAATATTTGTAAAACTGATACAGTTGTAAGTAGGAAAAGTTACAACTGTGTATGAAAGTAATACGGATTTTGGTTCTTTAATCTTTGAAACCAGTTTTACTGTTGCAATTAGGGGTGTACGCGGGTGATATTTGGCGGGTGCCAAAGAAATATTTCACCCGCCCATAACGTAACGGGTGACCAATTTTGTCAACCATACGGGTGCATTTTTTTAGTAAACCGTGCGGTTACGGTTGTACGGGTGCGTGCGGGTTGGCGGGCGGTTTGCGGGTTGGCAACTCATAAATTTTATGTTTGAATTATTAACTCTTTTTTCTTTTGAAAGACTAGCTGAAGAAGTGAGAATTGAAGGAAAAGAAAAAGAGAGAAAATGGTGACAGTGAGAAAAAGACTAGCTGCTTTTGATGTTCTGGAAATGTTATGTGAATACACATTATATTACTTTATGAGCTGTATTAAAATATATAGTTTCAAAATAATCATATGTGATAATAGAAGAGTATTCATTGTGGTGCGAATTAAGACTTATCTGATTTGATATAGAAGAGTAGCACATGACTGACCATTATAAATTAATTTTTATTTATTTTCTTATCTTGGACGGAAAATAGAGGACACCAACAATTATATTCCAAATAATAACGGGAATGGCCTGGTGACGGTGACCACGACATCCCTTCCTCTCTCAGTCTTAGATAACCAATTATACAAAAATGAAATTCTCTTCTCTTTTTTTTTTTTTTCCTACTATATTTCTATACATTATATATCTATTGCGGGCAGGCGGGCGGGTGTAAGGATAAACCCGTCACCCGCCCATAGACCTACGGGTTACATAAAAAGAACCCGCAACACATATTTAAAATTAAAACCCGCGCGGGTGCGGGCGGGTGCAGGCGGGTGCGGGCGGATCGGGCGGGTTGGCGGTTTTTTGTACACCCCTAGTTGCAATTAGGGACAGTTGTAACAATTAAACGAAAGCAGTAAAAAACACAAGGTTTTTATGTGGTTCGCTCCAAATGGTCCTACTCCACGGGGTATGCACCCAAATTATGACCCAACACGATATACCTACTTAAGAATTACAATCTTAGGATTTACTTCAAAGTAAAACTAGACTCCCTCTATTTTATTCTTGCAACACCTAAGCATCAACTATATCCGATATACTTCTTTTGAGTCAGAGAACTTCAAGATAGCTCAAAGTTCATTTGAAAAGAAGTTCTCTCACTGAAACACTTTGACTCGATATAAGACAAATGGCTACAAATTATCGCTCAAAGCATGTCCTTCTACGTATCGAGTCTTCTCCTTATATTGGCATAGGCAGAATCTATGCGAATCTCCAGTTGTAATCCTCGTAGATCTTCTTTCCTTATCTAATAAGTTCTGCATATCTTCTGTTGCAATCCAAGCAGAAATTCTTTCCTTATCTTTGCTTATCGTCTTTCCTTCTTCATTTATTGCAAGGCAATATTCGAATATCTTTTATGTATATACCACAATATGAGTCCGGATACATGTAACAGAGGATAAGTACAAATAACTTGTGCCATAAGGAATGTCAATCTAATAAGATATAATGAATCATTTAAGATAACTACCATCTAAATGATAACTTCTATCTTTAATAAGATTGACATAACATAACATATTTGATTTTCAAAAACAAGATCAATTTTAACCTAATAAGGCCCATTGAGAAATTGGCCCTAACGCTAGCTACTTTCTGTGCGGAAGTAAACTTGATTTGGAGAAACACACACACACACACACACACATAGATACACACAAATATGGGACAAAAAATGGTGCGATAAGGATCGAGTTGGAATAATACTTACTTAGAGCAGCGTTGTGACAAATTTCATGATTGCAATAATTCTCATGATTTTTTAAAAATATAATTATATGAAATATTTATATATCTGCCTTTTTAATTGAAGCGTGAGTTTATAGATTTGGTTTTTTTTTTTAAAATGGTCCTTTATCGTGGCCTCATTACGAAAATAGTCTTCTATCACGGGTTTGTCCATATTTAGTCCTTTATCATGGCTTTTCATCCAATTTTGATCCTGCAAACTTTTTTTTTATTTCTTCTTGCCCCTTAAACTATATTTATTAGCAAAAGAACCCCACATGTATTATTTATAATTAGTAAAAATCTCACATTATATATTCACTTAAAACTACATATTCACTTAAAAATGCTTAAAAGGTATTATAATAAACTAAAATACATAAATACTAAATATTAAATTTAAAAGAGTTTCCTTTATTAACTAATTAAATAATTTATCTTCAATTCTAAGATATAAGCCCAAAATAATTTTATTGTATATTAATAGTTTTTAAAATACTTATAATTTTATTTTTATACTGTTAACATGTTTGTTATTTTAACCTAATTAACGAGTTTATAAGGGTTGGAACGCCTTGTCCGGAAGTTCAGAATTGTGCTTATGACGAAAACATCCCTCTTTTTATTCACTAAGAATTGTATGTCTTGCTTGTGTTGAGTTGAATTGAGTATGACTTGAATTGACAATGGGGGTACCCCTTATATAGAGGTGTTTGGGGACATGTGTCACTATGCATGAATTTAGTAAAATACATGTGTCGCAATGTGCGTGAGTGGATAAGTTATACTTTATCTCAGTGTCCTTTATCTACTAGGACATGACTAGGATGAACTTCTATCCTTTCCGATAGCTTTCAGGGGGCTCTGATAAGGAGATTCTTGGATTCTTTCTCCGATAGTCTAGGGCTCCCGGGAGAGCTTCATAGGTGAGGCTGGGTGCTCGTCCGATATCTTTTTGATCCCGATAGGGGTCAATTTTTGTGTTTTAGTCTTCGTAGTATGTACTCCGATGGTCCGTGGCCCTCAGGTTTATCAGCATAGGGATGTTCTCGTATTCGTGGACTCGGGGTCCTTATATTTGCAGTGGTCCCTCTTGGCGTCTTGATGGATATCGAGTTCTCGCGGACTTATCGTGATTTATTCTTTTTCTGATGCCGCGTAGATATCTTATTTTTAGTCATCATGACTTTCCAAGGGATGCACAGGTGCCTCTTCGCGGGTGTCGCTTTTTTACCACTTTGGGTTTGCGGCACTGGATGACCCCTCCCGATACTACGTGATATCGAGAGTTAGGTGACAGTAGTACCATCCTTAGGTTAATCCCTATTTTTTAGGGTTAACGCTTCGGTTAATCCCTATATTATTTTTTAGGGTTAACACTAGCCACCCCCCCCCCCCCCCCAAATTTCGATCGCCATCGTAGAGGCGAGAGGAATTTTATTCCTTCGATTTTTTACCTTCGATGAGGCGAGGGGATTTTTCTTTTTTCTTCTCCTTATATATATATATTGAAATTGTTGGATCGGGACTTGATACTCTTTTTCCAGTATTAACCTTGATGTTGGTCTAACACTGATCAGCTCTTCCAATGTTAAGCTGATGTTGGACTCTCGATGTTATCTTAACATCCGTTTAACAGCTGACAACAGTTAACGTTAGCACAAATCTACTTGACAGAGAATATTACGCAACGAATAAATAAAGAACACAAGTAGATGTAATTTTAAGAAGATAATATATTAATATGATCTTCCGAGCCGTAGGCAAAATAACCCGTTAAGGTTTTAACAAAAGTCGTTCTCTCAACTCTCAAGCTCCTCACTCTCAACTTGATCAAACTAAGCAAAGCACACAAGAATTGCTTCGACTATCTCTAAAAGCTCCTCACTCTTAGATCTATTCTAACAACTCACAAACTTTGCTAAAGCAAGACAAAGACACTTGACTATAAAGATTTCCTCACGGGAGATTTTCGCTCTTGTTTTCGTGTCTTTTTCTTGATGCCCAACATGCCTATTTATAGTGAAGTCTTCCTTGATGGCCAAGACATGTTGTGCATGTTTTTGGTTGCTATTAGATCTCCTTGTATGACTCTAATTTTGCTCATGGCAAGTCTCCTTCAATAGGGAAAGGTTTCCTTGTCCAACTTGAAGTCTTCAATGGAAAGGTTTCCTTCTTTGACTAGAAGTCTTCAATGGAAAGGTTTCATTCTTTAACTTGAAGTCTTCTAAGGAAAGTATCCTTCTCCATCTTGTAGTCTTCTATGGAAAAAATCCTACTGCAAGTAATCTTCTCTCCTTCTTGCAATTCACACGCCTTGATCTTTCCATTGCAGCGCACACATCTTTCCTTCTTTAATTATGGAAAGTTCTTCTTTGGATACTTCTCTTTGAATGACAACTTCTCTTTAAGGAAATAGATCCTTCCTTGAAGTCTCTTGACCTGGAGCACATACAAATACCAACTACAACTCGTGGAACTAAGTTAGTAAGTGAATAAAGGCAAACCACAATTATAGCAATAATCCCGAATGTGCAGTTTTTCTGTGTTCAATGTTATCCTAACATTGCAGTTACACTGGTGATCTAACAGACTAACATTGACTAAATACATGCACTTTCAATCTCCCCCCTTTTGCCTTTCTTCACAAAACCAAACCTATTCACTATTCATATTATGCACAATGCTCTAGCAACACAACATCATTAATATCTTAAGCTACTCCCCCTTAATATGACACTATTAACCAAGTAGCTTCAAGATACTTATAAGAATGCACAACGAGTTAAACATCACAATTATCAGCATAACTAAGAAGACATTAGCTATATAAGAATTGTAGAACAATAGAATAAACATGAAGATCAAATGGCTTACTTCTCTCCCTTTTTGTGAGGAAAGCAAAATCTTGACGAATCACTTCATAAGATTAAGTTCTATAGCTCTTTCTTTAGCAGTTATTTCCATTTCTTTCTCTAAGAACTTTATCATCCACTATTTCTTAAAATCCTCCATAGCCACAGTCTTATCTCCCAACAGGAAATTAAAGTTAGCCTCAATTGTAGATATTACCTCAAGTGTTACCTCTAATATTGAGTCAACATTGTTCTCCAGCGATGCTGTCGTAACAACTAGCTCAGACTCAGCATCATCAGACTTCTCATAACCTTTTTCTTTATCCTCTTGATCTCAATGGTTTCATCATCATCATTCTCAGTTTCCTAATCTTTTTCCTCAGAACCATCTTTTTCCTCATCACCACTTCATCTTCATTCTCTACCTTTGTGTCCTCCTTATCTTTCTCATTCTCCTCATCACCTTGCAATCAACCAACAGCATCAACATCTCTTTTTATTTATAAGTGCCAGCAACAAAACACTGCTCCCCCTTAATGCAAGCGATCAAACTCAATGTTGGCATAACATTGACATCTATCAATGTTGTCATAACATCAGACTGTATCAATGTTAACTTAACATTGAATCCAGACTGTTTTTGGTGAATTGTAAGAGTTCCTCTTGCATGGCATTAATCCAGTAACTATCCTTAAGAGCTTCAGTTATATTCTTAGGTTCAATGGAGGAAACAAAACAAGATGCATTATCAATAGTACATGAAGAAGACATGCAAACACACAACTTAGCCATATCCTTGTAATTGACCCTTTCTTTGTTGCGTGTTCTAACTCTTTCAGTAATTTGTCCAATTACTTGAGAGGCTGGATGATCTCTTTGAATCCTAAGAGGAGGATCTCTTTTGGATACAGGAACATCTTCATCTTCAGAATCTGACAACGCATATGTTGGCCTAACATTGGGGGTTTCTGGTGTTAAGTCAACATTTGTTCCGGTTTCCAGTTCAGCATCTCCAACATCTGTGTTCAATGTTGAGTCCAATGTTGGAGCAACATCTGAACCAGTGACTTCTTCAGTACCTGAAGAAACAGTTAAATCATCAAAAAAGACATTCACTGATTCTTGTACAGTATGCAATCTTGGATTGTAGACCCTGAAAGCAGCACTATTAGGAGAATATCCAACAAATATACACTTTTCACTTTTGGGATCAAATTTGCTTAAATAGTCTCTATCTTTTAGCAAATAGCAGTTAATACCAAATTCATGAAAGTGTGCTACTGTTGGTTTTGAGCCCTTCAAGATTTCATAAGGTGTCATAGTAGTACCAGGTCTAAGATAAACTCTATTACTAATATGACATGCAGTATTTAAAGCTTCAGTCCGAAGTTTCTTAGATAGGTTTCTAGAATTCAACATTACTCTGGCCATCGCTTGAAGTGTTCTATTCTTCCTCTCAGCAATCCCATTTTGCTGAGGTGTCTTAGGTGCTGAAAACTCATGGAAAATGCCTTTAGATTCACAGAAATTAGCAAAGCTTACATTTTCAAACTCCTTTCCATGGGCAGACCTAATTCTTCCTACAGAAGTACCACATAGATTCTTAATACTAGCATGCAAAATCTTGAATGTGTTGAATGCCTCTAATTTTTCTTTCAAAAACTTAATCCATGTATATCTTGAAAAATCATCAACAATAACAAAAGCATACTTCTTACCATTCAGGCTACTAACCTCAATAGGACCCATGAGATCAATGTGTAGCAAATCAAAGCACTTATTAGTTCTAGGGTTAGTACTCTGTACCTGAAGTGGTGGATGGACAGCTTTTGTTTGTTTACCTTTCAGGCAGTCTTCACAAACAATTTTACATGGGCTAGTCAACTTAGGTAGTCCTCTTACAGCCTCTAACTTCTGTAGTTTCTCCAGATTTCTATAGTGCACATGTCCTAACTTCTTGTACCACATGGCAGATTCATCTACCTTGGCATGGTAGCATTCAGCATCATCTTGAGCAAGATAGCAGTTATCCTTTGATCTTGTACCTGTCATGACACGGACATTGTCGCTATTAAACACATCACATGAACTTTTATCAAAAGTAACTAGCAAGTTATCATCACAAAGTTTACTTATGCTAATTAAATTTTCTTTCAATTCTTCAACCAACAACACATCCTTGAGTGGTGGAAATCCATCAACATCCAGTACTCATTTTCCAATGATTTTCCCTTTTGTGCCTCCTCCATAGGTAACTGTTCCAACTGTCAAAGGGATAACATCTTTCAGGTTGTCAATGTTTCCAGTCATGTGCCTTGAACACCCACTGTCAAAATACCACTTACCTGCAAGGTTTGAGTAAACAGCAGAAAAGACAATATTGCAAACAATTTTAACCTTATGAGTTTTTAACTTTTCAATCCAAGTTGTACTTTTATGTCCTTCAGCTTTGTAACCTAATGTTGGGATAACATTCAGATCAGAGGTTCTCCTAACATTGGTATTGCTATTAATTACTGTTTTCTTTTCAATCACACTTTTGAATTTTTTGCAGTAAGGCTTAATGTGATTAGGTTGAAAACAATATTGACAGATAAAAATAGGATTTTTCACAGTGTTGGAAGGGATTTCACAACTCAAGTTATTGCTTTCCTTGATAAAACCAGCTTTCAATAGGCAGAATTAACATCTTCAGAGCAAGGTTTCTCAACATAGCCCAAACCATTTTTACCTTGATTTCCCATACTCAGCACTTCATCAAGCAGAGATGTAGAAGAGTTCCATTTGTCAATGGTATGTTCAGCTTTATCTAATTTTACCTTTACCTCTTTCAGCTCAGCCTCAGTTTTGTCAAGGTCTTTCTCATACAGTTTCAGCATCTCCTTCATGCATCCAATCTCTTCCTTCATGCTTTTGTTGCTCTTGATGAGTTTGTGATTCTCAATCAGCAGTTTGTGGTAGATAGACTTCAGGTCTTCAATGATTTCCTCCTGGGACATTTCACCTTCAAAGAAGTATTCTTCATCTAGATCCACTGTGCCATGAAAACAATCAAAGTTAGATTCATCAAAGTAGGACGCAAGATAAGGTTCAGAATTAGTATCATATTCATCCCAATCTGCAAAGAAGGTCTCCTGTTCTGATGTTGGATCCTGAATGTTGGGGTAATATTGAGATCCGAAGCAGTTCAGGGGGTCTTCTGGCGTCCAGTCAATCTGAGTGAGTAGCGCAGCAGTTTGAACCTCTTCTGATTGTTCTTCAGCTTCTCCAGAACTAAAGTCATCTTCATTGAAATCATCTACACAAACCCAATGAGAATTTCCTCTTTTTCTAAGTGTGTTAGCACATTCATTAGCCATATGACCATATCCTTTACATTCAAAACATTGAACATCTTTTAACTTATCAGCTTCTAAAGGAGTAGGTTTCGATGCCATGTACTTCACAAACTTAGGAGGTAATTTCTTATAACCTAGGGAACTATTACTAAGGTTCTTTTATTTACCTTTTCCTTTAAGATTTAGCTTATTGAACTTCTTAGTAATTTTACTATAGTTTGAAGAAATTATTTCAAAATCATCATCACTTTCATTGTCAAGATTTGAACCTCTTAAAGCAACAACCCTATGTTTGCTAGGTTGTGAGGCAAGCTCCATCTCAAATTCTCTAAGAGTATTCATCAAGACTTGAAACTGTAGATTAACAAGGTTTCTAGATTCACTCATTGCAATTTTCTTGAGAGCAAATTTAGATGACAATGTTCTCATAGCTTTATAAACCATTTCTTGATTAGTCATAGCAAAACCTAGGTTTTCACATTGGTTAGCAATATCAAGAATTTTCTCAAAATAACTGTCAACACTTTCATCTTCACCCATCTCAAGTTTTTCAAATTGAAGAAGCAATTGTCTATGTTTAGAATCTTTAACAGCAGAATCTCCTTCACAATGTAATTCAAATATATCTCAAGCATGTTTGGCTTTTGTACAATTTTGGATTAACTTGAACATGTGATGATTAACCCAACTAAAGATAGCATTAAGAGCTTTTTCATTAGAGTTATAGAGACTTACCTCTGCTGCTGTCCTGTCTGCTTCTGGTTTTGGAACTAGATCACCTTCACCATCTCTTGGTAATGTTGGAAGAGAGTATCCATTGATCACAGATTGCCAGGCTCGAATATCAATAGCTTTGATGTGAGACCTCATCCTGATCTTCTAGTATGCATAATTGGAGCCATCCAAAACTGGAATCCTGTTGGCATTAGGATTGACATTGTCCATGGTGTTGTATCACCTCCAAACCACCAGTGTAGTCGGTGTTTGGCTCTGAAGCCAATTGAAATTTTTTGGACCGTGGATTGACACAACAACTTTGAGAGTTAAGCTGGAATTGCCTTAACTCTATTGTGATCTTCTTGATAATAATGATGTGCAGCGGAAGTAAGAATACAAGAAGATATAATTTTAAGAACTTTTCAATATTATTAAAAACTTCAGAGCCTTAGGCCAAATAACCATAAAGGTTTTATCAAAAACGTTCCTCACAACAATTCACTCACGCTCTTTGTTGATCGGACTCAACGAAGCAGACAAGTACGAACTACTTAACTTCTATGAACTAGACTTAAATAGTTGATACAAAAACTTCGCAAAAGCAAGACGAAGACAATACAAAGAATGATTAATCTCTCAGATTATTTAGCACGATTGTCTTGTCTTCATCTTGATGAACTTCACATCTTTTATAGATTTCTTGAAACTTGCACGCCAAGATGTGTTGTTCACAGTTTTGGTAACTCTTGTTATTTCCTTGTTGAAATTTGCCTTCTTTGTGAACTTCATATCTTTCCTGAATATGTGTTTCCATTGTTACCGATTTAACAAGGTAACACATCTTCTTCAATTTGCAGAATCCTGGAAAGAATCGCGTCGCAGAGAACAGCTAGCTTGTTTCCTTCTTTTGAAACCGTGTGGAGTTGACTTATTAAACTTAGCTTGAATTATGAAAACTTCAAGTAAGGAATCTTCCATAGCTCTTCCTTATGATTAAGATACCTTCCTGGACATAAACATAAACAGCTAAAACTGTGGAACTTGATTAATAGGTGAATAAAGGCAAAACTTAATTTTGGCAACTAAAGAGCAATTTTCGCACAAGCTCTCGGCTTTCAATGTTATCCTCAATGTTGACCCAACATCGTCTAACATTGCATCGTCTAACATTGATTCCAGAAAACCCTGCACTTTCAATGATTGATCGATGTTTTCGACATTTCTCTTTACGACGGACCACAAGCTAGTGAATTGTTGAATCCTGATGCTGTTACGCTTCACCACGAGTACAATTCAAGAGCTTGCACATTTGAAATAGTGAATGATTTGTAGGCAGCTGTTAAACACATACGTAAACATGGAAGGGACGTTTGTTTTATCTTTCTTTTTTTGTAGCGTATATGTTGCTGAGAACACCTCAATGAATGATTGTATTTTCTATTCCTATTGCAGTGGCCATACCGAATGTATTGTTCCTGAGGATAAAGAGGCAACCGACTATTTTCTAAGACAAATTGACATGTAATAGTTCGAAATAATCTCATTTGTGTACGATCTTCTCTTGGAATATGATATAATAGAAAATAACGCTTGGCGTGAGCGACCCAATCTAAAGCATTTGATCCATCAAAATGATTAAGTGTTACATGTGGTGGCTTTGGTACTGTAGACGAAATGTCACTACCACTGTATAATGGATTAAATGTGTTTGAATGACCGGACTGCTGGTAGTCTCAACCCCTTGCGGTTTTTTCAATAAAATAGCCATATAAACACGTAATTCATCCACTTGTTCACGCATCCTAGCAAACTGTTCGTTAGATTTAGCCCGTTGCAAAGCAGAATCTGCTCGTTGCTGATCATTATTTATATGAACCTCATTATCAGACGATTGCGATTGATCTTTTCGAGCCACAGATAGTGAAATCACCAATTAAAACACCTCAATTAATTAAGGCGTAACAAATTTGTCCAAATTTGAGATAGGACTTTCTCCTAACAGAAATATAGAAAGAAGATAGAAATTTCAGAATTTTTTCATAAGCAAAGGTATCAAGTTTTACAATCTGATAATTTGAATACAACCACTAAACAACTGCATAACTACCTACTACATAATATTTCGAAATTACAATTAAAGAAAATGAGATAATTAAGTAAGTAAAATCTGAAATTAGACTAGATAATCTTTCATCCACTTGGGCTTAATAATGCCACACCAGGTCCCAACTCTGCTAATGGGCTTGTCCATATCAATGCCTCCCCCTGAGGATTGGACCGGGTCCTCACGATCTAGCTGGGGCGGCCCAAATGCGGGTTTAAACAATTTTGAGCCCTCGGATCTACCAACTTCATCACAACCCTCCAATTCAAGGTATAGCTGATACAAAAGCTCATTGTCCAACCATTCAGCTTCCTCTATGCCAAACCCTACCCAACTCACTAAGCTTTGACATTGTTTTTCCCTTTATGTCCAAACCTCTCTCGTTTCAAGAACCATTTCGGGTTGAATCAACACTTGCCCATCGAAATTCATGGCGGGTAGCGGTGGAGCAGCTCGTGGTGGCGGCCCAATACATGCACGCAATAAGGAAACATGAAACACGTTATGAAGCTTTGCATCCAGAGGTAGATTTAAGGCATACGTGATGAATCCGACACGACGCAAGATCTGATACGGTCCGTAGTACCGGTGGCTTAACTTATTCATCGACTAACGACAGAGAGTCATTTTCCGATACGCACGAAGCTTGACGTACACCCAATCATCAACAGTAAATTCTTTATCCAAATGACACTTATTAGCTTGCGATATCATCCGACTTTGAGAACGTTGCATGTCAGTTTTAATATCATTCAAGATCTGTTTTCGTGTGACCAAAGTAGTGTCTATGCATGCGTTATCGGATGAACCAGGTAGATAAGTGGGCATGGGGTGAGGTGGTCGGCCGAACAACGCTTGAAAATGGGTAGTTTTTATGGTACTGTGGGGACTTGAGTTGTACCAATGTTGAGCTATAGGTAAAAAATGAACCCACTGGTTCGAGGGATCTATTGTGAAACATCTTAGGTAACATTCAAGGCACCTATTCACCACTTCCGTCTGTCCATCGATTGTGGGTGATAGGTTGTGCTAAAATGTAGAGATGTCCCCATCTTTTTAAAAGGTTCTCGCCAAAAGGAACTTAGAAAAATAGTATCTATGTCCGACACAATTGACTTAGGAAGCTCTTAGATACTATAAATCTCTGTGAGAAAAATATTTGCCAATTATTTGCCAAATATGCTCCTGAATATTTAGGTGGTAGAGCCACAAAGTGAGCAAATTTACTTATACGGTCCTCTAACACCCAAATTGCACATTTCCCTTAAGACGTCGGTAAGTGAGTGATTAAATCCATGGTTATATCAGCCTAAACTTGAGACGAAATAAGAAGGGGGTTAAGTAACCCATATGGTTAACAAAGATCTGCTTCTGGTTAAAATTTAAGTTGAGTTTGGATCTGCTTCTGGTTGAAATAGATTCTCAACCCAAAATAGACCTAACAGATTTGGGTTGAGTTGAGATTTATCTCAACTTTATGTGGATCTAGACCTGTAAAGCTGGATCAAATCTGGATGATCCACAAATCTAGATCCATATTGCCACCCCTACTCATATGATAATAGACTTTTTATGTGTACACTGTAGTCGATACGTGCCAAATATCTACATTTCATTGCCAATTCTAAGCTTATTGTCAAACAATGAAACTTTTAACCTCGTTTAACTTCGTCTCATGCATCACATGGTTGATGGTGTCGCTACCTTACACTACGGTCTACGGTTTTCAGGTAATATACACGCTAAATATCCCAAATGCGTCCCATGCATTCCTTGGGTCATGTTCGTGCTGCCTTTACACTACGATTTTTCAAGTAATATCCAAACTAAAGAACACAGATGTATACGATATTTTAGTTGCACTCTAAAATCATTGACTCTCTGAACAATTAATGCTATATATGTTTCAATCTTGAAACATTTAACCTTTTTTTTGTAATGCATTCAACTATTCATACTTGAGTTAACATTGCACCAATGATCCTTTATTAACCTTGTATGATTGGATGAAACCAAGGCGGAGGTGTGTAGGGGTTGGGGGCAGTAGCAGCCTCCCCCTCCCAATGTTTTTGGTTTTTTTTACATATTTATATATCTAAATTTTAAAGTTGAAAAAATATTTTAAAAAATACCTATAATATGTGTAATTAGAAATTAACCTCAAGTGTTATTTTAATAAGTTTGTCAAGATATTAGTAAAGAAAGACTCTAATTTCTTGCAAAACCCCCATATGATGTTAAAATATTAGCCAAAAAATTCTTCCAATGTTAAGAAATTAGCAGAAAAGCTCTTTGAGCATGAAAAAATTAGCATTAAACCTCTTTCGATGTATTTGATGTTTAAAAATAGAAAAAAATGTCTATTTGATATTAAAAAAATCGCGAAAAAAAACTCTTTGATGTTAAGAAATTAGCAAGAAAATATATTTTGATATTAAAAAAAAGTTAGCCAAAAGCTCCATTTGAAGTTAAAATTAGCAAAACAAAATCCATTTCATGTTAAGAGCTCGCAACAAAAAAAAAAAAAACTTCGAGCCTTTATTCTTGTGGTTTTCTCTTTATTTCTTGTGTATTGTTCTTTACAAAAACAATTTAGTCCCCTAATTATGAATCCTAGATCCACTTGATGAAACAAAGCACACCCATTTCCCATTCCATCTTCGTGTCATACAGACAACTAGCGGTCTTGTGTTCTAGATTGTAATTGGAACAACTTGATTTCTCGTATAGGAAAAAATAGAATTGATGTGATATGGGCAGGAAGAATTATAACATCAAGAAGAAAATTATATGGACAAAAAGTTACTAAAGCCAACAGAAATGTAGTCAGCCAGTCTGAAGAAGTAACATCAGATTCATGGCTTACATATTACATAACCTAATGCAAGTGAACTTGAACAGAAATGTTGTCATAAGCACATCCATCTCACATGACAAAGAGACCCACCATATTATACTTATACGGCACATTTGGATAACATTAATAAGGCTTATTAACTAAATAATGGGGATTAGTATTGAGTTTAGATGGCAAATTATTAGTAATGGGAGCCCTGTTTTGTGGGTCGGGAGGGTGCATTTTCCCTTACTAATTATCACACATCCACCCCTCTGATAATTTAATCCCAACACAATCACTTCATTAATTACCCAAACTGCCCTTGACTTTCCCAATTAAATTACCCCGCCTACCCTGAAATGCGCGGAAATAATTTTGAGATGCACATAAAAGGCTCAGTTGATCATTTCGACAAATTCCAGATCGCGATTTAGGTTTTCAGGTGCTTCTCTAAAAAAAATCCCCCCACAAATTGAAACTATATTTTTTTGTTTGTTTCTTGGTTTTTTATTCCTAATCACAATTCTAATTTCTTGTTCGCAGGTGTACGCGAGAGGTTTGAACACTGACACCCAACAGCACAAAAATCCTCTGCTCAACACACTAGCAAACGGTAACACTTTTCCCTTATCCCACACTTCTATGAATTGAAATACATTTTTAGTTAAGTTAATTTCACTAGTATTACTTGACTACGTGATTGAATTGGTTATGTTTGTCATACCTTATGGGCTTGTTTAATGTACTGCTGCCTGATAACTAATTTAGGGTAATTCATATGTGTTATTGTGGTATTTACATGCTTGTATATTGCATAACCTGTAGGCATATGTTTGAATAAATTATGTTGTATGTGTTTATTATTTGAACAGAAAAGTTAATTTGTGGATAGGCTTGAGTAAGTGACTAATAATATTCACCAATGAACTTGCGCTAAAAAAAATTAGTAGTTGCTTGTCATGTTCGAATCTCTGTTTTACAGAAACAAATCTTGCATTACTCTATTTTTACAAAAGTTAAACATACGTTAATTGTTGTTGAATACTCCACCAGGCTACGTTATGGATGGCATTGAAAGGTTGCGGTTGTATATGTTGATGCATCAAATCATGTTTAATGTGTCCTTCATCGGTTTCATAGTAGTTCTTCTAATTGCGATTGAGGGGGGGCTGCTAGGTCGTAGACCTCGTAGGCGTGGCATTAGGTATAACATTATTCGACGCATCCCATTCCAAATCAAGTACCTAGACATGGTACTGAACACGGGCGACACGCCCCTCAAAGATAACCTCAGAATGAATAGAGATTGCTTCTTAAAGTTCTGCTATTTGTTACACGATTACGGGGGGCTCCGTGAATCCAAATATGTCAGTATTTCAGCACAAGTGTCGATGTTCTTAGACGTCTTATCACACCACACCAAAAACGTTAAGATAAAATTTCACTATGTGCGTTCGGGTGAGACCGTTAGTCGCTTCTTCGGTAAAGTACTTCTAGCATTATTGAAATGCCACCGAATAATCCTTGTAACGCCAACCCCTATAGGGCCAGATGACATCGATCCGACATGGAAATTATTTCAGGTACAATTTGACAACGCTAAATTAATCACTTTCAATAATTAATATTACATAAGTTCCCCATACACTAATCCTTGACCAATTGATATTCCTACGCTTTAGGGATGCCTAGGGGCGTTGGACGGGACGTATATGCAAATGCGAGTTCCCGTTGTAGACAAACCCCGTTACCGGTCGAGAAAAGGTGTTTTGGCAACAAACGTGTTATGCATTTGTGATAGGCGTGGACAATTTGTATATGTCTTGCCGGGGTGGGAAGGGTCTGCGGCGGACAGTCGAGTCCTTAAGGATGCCATTAATCGACCAAACAGGCTTAAAGTGCCCCATGGTATGATCCATGATGCCTAACACTCCCTCACCTTAATACAATAAACAACTGAACTTAAATAAAAACTCACTTCTTAATGGCTTGCTGAATGTAGGTAATTATTATCTAGCCGATGGGGGTTACACAAATGGAGAGGGTTTCCTAGTACCATATCGAGGTGTCCGTTATCACTTGAAAAAATGGGACACTGGGAATCGTGCTCCACAAAACTATCAAGAATACTTTAACATGAAACATGCACGTGCACGTAACGTCATCGAATGTGCCTTTGGAGGCTTGCAAAGTAGATGGGCAATACTACAAAAGAATTCTTTTTTCCCGGTCAAAACACACTGCCATATTGTAATGGCTTGCGTTCTACTGCACAACTTCATCAGGCAGAATATGCCCAATGCACATCTAGATGAAGTTTACCCTCAATCTCCACGGAATTATGCTCCCGAAACAGGCTACGTAGATGTCGTAGAGCCGTCAGCTGCTTGGACAAACTATAGAGATGCAATGGCACAGGAGATGTACAATGCGTGGAGAGCTCGTCGTGGCTAACATTAGGCTGTTTTCCAACATATTAATATTAGTTTCTTTACTCTGTTTCGGGTACAGAGGCGACGAGGGGTGCTAACCCAGCCACCCAACCCAACAGGTCAGGGGCGGGCCGGCCATAGGTTCGAATCCTGCCACCTTTCTTGTGGATCATCCTGTGGTTACCGGATGATGGGAATAACAAAGCAGAAATTTGGAAATGAGCACGAAATGTCAATATATGAATTGTTTCATTATTCGTTATTTCCGGGTCTTTTCGTTGCATTCACTTACAACAAGAAACAACCACCAGTGTTTGGTGCAGCTCCTGCATTTTGGTGTTCTTCTTTCTTTCCTTGGTCTTTTGTTTAACTTTAAGACCCTTATTTTAACAGTTTGTTAATGGTGTTTGCACTTCATTATTAGCTATGATCATGAATTATGTGCTGGTTTTCTTGACTTTGGTGAATGTAAGTTAAATTTCAGAATTTAATTATTAATGACACCATTCAGAACTTTGTGCTTACATGTAGTCCTTTCAATGATCTCTTTGCATATTCACTACTATGAAGCAGATGCGTTTATGCCTTCTTTCAAGTTTAATAATTGACATTTATTGGACATGAATGTAGGCTGAGAGGTAGAACACAGCTTTGCTAGATATAACTACTTACCTCTTTCTTTACTCTGATTACTTATTACTCTCAATATTTTGCTAATATGAACTGAGAGGTTTAGTTATTATTACTCTGATATCAATATTTATTATATTGTATATACTGTCATTCTCTTCTTTTAACAAATTAACAGTAATCATTACACATTTCATTTAATAAGTGTGTCATCAGTTTTCTACAACTCTCTATTTACGTCTTGTGCAATTAATAAAAGCCTGTCTTCACATTTTTTCCCAGATGGTTGGTTCTCAAGTACCACCGCAATTTGTTCCTGGGCCATTCAAAAAACCAGTTACAAGTAGGCGTGTATGGAGTAGAGTGGAGGAAACAGCAGTACTTAATGCGCTTCTTGACCTTGTCGCTAATGGTTGGCGGTCAGATAATGGATTCAGGGCAGGTTATCTTCTTCAATTGGAGAACGCAATGAGAGTCAAGTTCCCAAACGGAAGACCACTCACACAAAAGCACATCAACTCGAAGCTAACGGTCTGGAAAAAGACCTACAGCACACTAAGCCAAGTAGTAGGCACTTCTGGTTTTGGCTTCGACCCAACACCAAACACTATCGACGTGCCTGATGATGACGTTTGGGATTCTTATGTAAAGGCAAGTACATACTAAAATGTTTTCAACAAATACTTAAATTGATAAAAGTGTGGTCTGATGATTTTGTTATTGTTTATGTTATAATAGAATTCCAATATAGATATTCTGCATATTAATCTTGGTGTTGAACACAACATAAGAATTAATGTCTGAAAAGCGTTAGTTACGAATTAATGTGACTTATTGTTTGTCGGGGAGTTTGTGCGGGTATACCGCGTGCAATTTCCAAAAATATAGAATGAATAACCTGCTACTTTTTATTTGACGACTGTAATTTTCCGGTATTTATCTCTATACACTTATGTTATTTGCTGAAGAAAATCGTATCCTTTTAAAGAAGTTAGCCAACTTCCTGGTTTACTCCGTTTGTAAATTATAGACTATTACAGACTGCCTTTTTTGGGCATTGCTTTGCGTTATACTAATTAGCTTCACTTTTTCTGGAAATGATTGTTGTATTAGTTTTCGTTTTCTGTCACATGTAGAAAGTGAATTAGATTCCATCAAACTACACATGATTTAGTTTTTCTGCTGAACTTTTAGCAAAAAACTTTGTGTTTGAATGTGATAAGGAACAATACATTCTGTATGTTGCCGATTAATTCTGTTTTTTATTATTTTTCTGAATCTTGTGCTTGAACCTGACTTCTACATTGTGGAGAATGAAGCATATATTCTATATTTGTTTACTGTCAGTAGTACTGAAAGCTATATAGATAGAGAAATGTTCTCGTCTTCTTGTCACAATATACATTCTTGAACTTTTGTATTCTATTGGGGGCGCTTGTGAAATCAAACTTTTTTCATAGCACGTATGGTCCTCCCTCTGTTGTGCTTATAACAAATTCTGGTAATTTAAAACGTTCCTTCTTTTTTAATTACCATAAGCAAACTTTAGACATTGGGGTGACATAACATAAGACTAATGAGATTATGGTACAATGTGACAGGTGTATAAGGAGGCTGAATCCTTTCGTGACAAGACTTTTCCCTATTACGAGGACTGGAAAATCTGCTTCGGGAACGATAGGGCTAATGGGAAGGCTGCACAACAGATTGAGGACGCAATTTTGGACTTGGAGCACCCACATGACATAACTGACGAGGTTTACGACATACACGTTGTAAGCGGGGCTAAAGGGAAATCTGTCTTCACATCTTGTGTCTAAGATGGGGATACATCCGATCCAACTAATGATTGCCGTCACCCACAAGATCATTGACAGTCCACAGAACACCGAGCTCTTCCTCAGTATGGACGAGGCAACCCGTGAGGCGTACGTTGAGATTATCATTAATGGAGGCCCAGGGACTGCCGGTGTTTAATCCACGCGGATTGGAAAGTGACTTCCCTTTTTTGGACCCGTTAGTATTGCGTAACTTCAAATTATGAACTCAGTCACCTTTTGGATTTGTTTATCAACCAATACTGGTTATATACTATTTAGTCGAGTACGCGGGTTTTATGCATTTCATATGTTGTTTCCAGATTATTTTGAGTCTCCTTGGTTGTACCAAGAAGTTTTTAAGCCTGGAAAGTGTTTGTATAAATTTGTGAAGGGATATATTACCTCGCTGTATTGGTTTTTCTAATGTACTGGTTTTCCTAATACGGCAAAACACAAATCCTAGAGTTATAAACTCGTGGTTATGCTGCTGTTTTAATGCTTTTATGTAAACCAACTCTGATGTTCCTCTAATTTATGAGATATCATAAATTCTGGAGTTAGTAATGTGGAGTGTTCCATATGATGCCAAGTTTGAATATTATGAATATTATGATGCTTTAAGTATTTTTTGGTTGAGACTTATGAGAATGTTGCACTGTTTCTTAGTGATATATTTGTTTGGTTGGATTATAGATATCAGGGGAGATTAAAAGGCAGATGGTATCAAAGCACTCTCATTCAGTGTACTTTTTGATGTTGTGCATTTGCTTGTATGTCACAGTTAGCAACACTTTGGGCTGCAAGACATTTCTCAGTCAAACTCTTCAATTAGCTCATGCTATGGTGATTGCGTCATTGGCTTCATAACATGTATTTTCAATATCATGTCTTATCGTAGCAAGCATGTTTTGGCTAGCCTTGGATCTTGTTTATGAGAGCATTCTATATGATTTTAGTTGCATTTGGTCATTTTATAGTTAGGTCCTTTGCCTTCAAAATCAACCTCACTTGCCGTTTTATGTTGTCAAATACGTAGTCTTATTGTATTTCAACTTGTTCATTGAGAAAAGACAACGGGACCGAGATCCTAGGTAGGTGTGTGCATCGTGATTATCAAGTATTTTGTACTCATTTGGCTCTGTCATGAATCTCCTGATACCCTAACCATGTCTCTCCCAAGCTGAGCTACCTCCTTTTACTATTTGAAAGAAAAAGCTGAAGTTGTGTTGTTTTCTTTGTTTAGTTTCTTTTCACACTTGTACCATTTGTAATATTATTTGAAGCCATTGTTCGCTCTGGTTCTGTAGTATGAAATAACCATGATTGCCTCATGGTTATAGCTGAGGATATTTTTTCATTTCGTAATTCATAGCACAGGTGAGTACTGGTAATTAACATCCTCATGTATGCATTCTAATCATCACTTTCTTCATGGTTAGAGTTGCTACGACCAGCTCAATATCTGAGAGTTCTATTTTTTCTACATTAGCTCATGCTATGAGAGTTCTATTTTCAATTACCTGATGCTATGGTACAATAACTCATGTCTTCCTGTTTTGAAAAAATGTATTGGTTATTGCAAGTACTGGAAACTAATAAGCATTCCATAAAAGCATTTTAAAACACACCATTATATACTGGTTGTCCACAAACAATATTACAAATTATTACAGATTGTTCATGAATGCTTTAAATAAAAATATGGTAAGATGATCTTTATTTTTCATTGCCTGCTCAATAACATTTTCTGTTGCCAACAATAACTTAAACATAGTACTGCCAGAACATATTACATGCACCTTTATCCAAAAATCATCAATTACATTTCCATAGATGGATACTAATACTTAAAAACGGTAATCAATAGTACAAAAATTATAACGAGTAGCGTAGCAACGACAATCTTCAGGGAACGATTGATTTGTTCGTTACGAATTAATCTCATCCTTAGGTTGTGGTTTTTTTGCAGTAGTTCGTTAACGATCTCCATGTAATGAGCCGCCAATTTACCATCTTCCCACGCACGATACTCGAAACGCATCCCTAAAAAATTGGATGGGAATTCGGATTTTTTCATAAGAGTTGTTCTACTGGAAGAGGGTAATAACCATCTAATGTAAACCCACACATAAAAAAAAATAAAAAACATGTAAAAAGTACAATTTACTTGCCCTTTCATTCGAGCATTGCCATTAGCGTCGTCCAGGATTTTCGCTTGACCAAACTACTAAGCTCGATAGTATCTGGAGCCGGTTGGAGAAGGGATATTATCATCGAGACATCCATAATATGCACCATTTGCTTCATGCACTTAACGATTTGGAAAGTCGTTGAACTGTCAAGACCGTTCGAGATCTCGTCCATGTAGAAAACTTTTGCTGGTCCAACCAGCATTTCTCCTGAAATGGTATAGAAGAATAAAACTACTTAAGTACAGCTGCGAATCAAAAACCTCAAAAAACTCGAAGCAAACAAACATCGTACCAGTCGTGAGTCGCTTCTTCTGTCCACTGGAGATTCCCCTTCTCATCTCGTCTCCCACCAAAATATCAGCACATATATCTAATCCAAAAATCTGTTAACACCAAATTGCAATCTCAATAAGTATTGTTTTTGACATGGCTATGATATGAAAATAAATTGTTCGTAAACAAAGGAAATAGATCTTGATACTGTAGTCAGTCAGCATGTTAAATTCTTGTCTAGCCAATGCCGTCGATTTCATGCATGCGTCAATTTCAGGGTCGGGCTTAATTCCGGCTTCTTTCTCTCGCCTTGTTAAATCCTCATGAAACTTATATCTCGTACCAACTCCTAAGCAACGACCAGCAAAATTTAACGTCTCATTATCTTCATCCACAACGCAGAGCATATTCGCAATGAGCCGCTTCTTTTCTTCTTTACCAAGATTGGCAAATCGATCTCTCCATGAACGAAGTACCCGATATCCAGTACTTGCTTTTTAATCCCTTTTCTCATATGATCGAATGTTGGGAGCCTCTCAATCGAGGCCCACCTAAGCTCCTCTCAAACTTTAATGGATCTCTTTATCGAATATTAACTACTGCACATATGAAGATCGAAGAGGAAAGCTTCGCTAAAACAACTTATTACCTTTCTTTTTGCATAAAATTCATTTGTAGGCATCAGAGTGTTTTGTGGTAGCACTCACGCCCTCAACCATTACGAGATTCCCAGGTTCATACCCATCGGGTTTTGTGTTAACTGACGAAGCGCCACTGACCTTGCAACGTGAAAGTTTCGAAACGATCTCCACATTGGTGGATTATATGGTTTCCTCATTTTTCGAATGGCTTGTATCATCCCCAAATTGGTGTGATATATTACTTTTGAGGGAGTTAACTTAAGGGCATTTTGGGAATTTCAGGTGAGTTATGTAGTTTGGTACATGAAACCAAACGTGGAATAAGAAAGACTGTGGTGGTAATTATGGTGCTAATATTGCAAGCAAACGTCATATTAATTGCTTATTTATCTATCAATGTGGACATTAATTAATAGGTGTTTTCTCCTTACATGCCATCCAAAGGTGCAGATATACGATAAATAATCTATAACATGTAAAGTTTGAATAGGTCCGATCGATCCCTGCAACTCATATTCAAGCCAATTCTCATAATACCCTTAAACCGATGTTGGTAACTAATCACCAACTTACCTTCAATACTTGATAATAAATCAGGCAACCGCAACACATGATATTAATAAGCTGATTATAACTTTGCTTATCTAATGCATTAAAAGATTATACATTCATTATCACACACACAAAAGTCGGAATATAATCCATAAGTTTACACAGCTCAACCAATTTTATCTATTCCAATATAAGAAAAACTAATTTGTCCACCCTCACTCAAGAAAAACGAATATAGAACAGGAACTCAAGAAAAACGAATATAGAACAGGAACTCAAGAGGGGATAAGTTTCGCGGGATGAATATGTACAAACAAAAAAAGTTATCTAAAATACAATGCTAGTGGTATATTAGCTGGATCAGTTGAGCAGGACAAAGGTTTCGGCTTGGCCGGATTTGTCGAGCTTGTCAACAAACACCCCTGAGATGATTTGATATCAAATTTTACTCAGAGTGAACACACATATACTTATACTTTACAAGGAAAAGATATGTCTATGAAATACGAGTGTCTATCTTAAACGCCAACAAAATAAATCTTGCACGTGAAAGGTAATGTAAGTATTAAGTTTCACAATCATGGTAAACATACGGATGGTAAGAGACGACATACGGAGTTGGCGTAACAGAGCATCTTATAAATTCCAGCTTCTGACTGGATTGGGATGGTATTGGCGATAAAATAATATCCCTGCAACAAAGAGACTAGGTTTAAAAAATAATAATAGAAGAGAAAATTACATCAAATATACAATAAAATATTGGGAAACATGACGCATAAAGATGATAGATAATCTGCACTCACTGAAGGAATCGGCTGATGATAGATAATGGCTAATCTCAACTCTTAAAGATGGGAAATCATTGGACCATACTGAATTATAATAATCATCTCCATTCCTTTGAGTCTCGCTGTACTTCTCTTTCACCAACGGAGAACCTTTAATTATTAAGAACCTTAGATTGGTGAGGCGTTGAATGGTTTCCTTAGAAGGCAGATCCCTAAGCTTCTTGCAATTCGTAACTACTAATAATCGTAATGAAGAGATGTTCCCAAGCCATTCAGGTAAAACTTCCATCAAACCAAAATCACATAACAATAATTCTTCTAAAGCAGTCAATTGCTGAAGCTGGTCTGGCAGAAATTCCCAACACTCATTTCCATACAAAGTAAGTGATCGAAGGGACTGAGAAACTTGAAAGATGCCATGGAGGATGTCATAGAAGGAAATTATATCCAATGAATCTGAAAATCGACCAATGTTCAACAAACTAAGAGAGTTGCACTCTATAGGAAAATTCATCAATTTGGGAATTTTGTAAACTTGTAAGTGAAATAGATGCGGCATTCTCGGCAGGCAACCAATCACCTCCGAAGGATATGTCAAATTTGCCAAATTACTCAATTGGAACCCGCGAAGCTGTTCTCCACAATCCTCTAGCATTTCCACTGGCAAAGTAGTCAGCTCTTGGCAATTTCTAATATACAGTTCCTCAAGAGAAATGAGGCCACCCTGTGCCTCTCCACTGCTTTGATATGGAATTGACTTGAGCTTCGGGCAATCACTTATTGACAACTTCTTCAGAGATTGTAACCTGTGTAGATCATTAGGCAATTCTCTCAGATTTTCACAATTCATTATTCTCAACTTTGTAAGGGATACTCCACCACCTAATGAGCCTGGTACAAGATGTGTTAAGTTGGGGCAATTCTCAATCTCCAGCTCTTGAAGAGAAATGAGGCCACCATGTGCCTCTCCACTGCTTTGATATGGAATTGACTTGAGCTTCGGGCAATCACTTATTCTCAACTCCTTCAGAGATTGTAACATGTGTAAATCATTAAGCAATTCTCTCAGATTTTCACAATTCCTTATAAATAGAAAATTGAGATTTTGGTTTTTCACAAAAAGCCCATCTGGAAGAGAAATCAATCCTGCCACCTTCCGGACCACAAGCTTTTTGAGAGAGCTTAAGTTGCCATCACATATATGTGTCAAAGGTAAACAACTATCCACATCTTGAAAATCCAGTGTTTCGAGGCATGTAAAATGACTCGGAACACTCGTCAACCGGGGGCAAGTTTGAATTTCCAAGTATGCAAGACAAGGAAAAATTGTAGTTGCAACTTCTGGATCTACCCACTCTGTCAAGCTTGGCATCTTATGCAACGTCAACCTCTTGAGTGCTGGAAATATATTGTTGGATGCGTTGCGACTTTCAATGCCATAAAATTTGAGCCCTATGGTTTTTACATTACACAGATCAAATAAAAACAAAGATTTGAGATGTGGGAGTTGGCCTAGCATTGGAATTTCTTCACATTGATAGCAACTTGACAATGTAATATTAATTAAACTATCAAGTCCTAGCCAGTGATCTGCGATGCCACTGCGGACTGCCATTCTTATGGTCCACAAAGCAAAGTTTTTGGCTTCGTATCCTGTAATGTCTAAGCTCTTCAGATTTTGGGGAGGCTGGAGGCCTTCTAACACATCCTCATCATTTCTTTCACTTCCGTAACTTGCCCATATCAAAGAAAGATGAGACAGATTTGTTTTCCCAAATAAATCTGCATGTATCGCCTCTTCTTTATTCTTAACCAATTGAAGATTTCGAATCTTAAGACTTCCTCTAAGATTCTTCAAGCTTCCAAGCTCTCCAATTCCACAACCCTCCTCTTGGCGGACCTCGTATTCGGGCAATGCACGAAGACACGTTAATTTCCCAATCCCAGGAGGCAATTGCTTGGAACCAATATAAAGATACCTCAAGTTAATCAAGTTAGTTATAGTGTTAGCCTGCTTCTCGAAATGTCCTGCGTATAGAGTTTGCAAGTTGTAGAGCTTTCCCACAAAGTCCGGAAAACATGCAAGTAATAAATTAGATATGTCAAGATATCTTAAATGTATAAGATTCTCGATCTGTCTCGGAAGCTCAGTAATATCATGTTCCTCCAATTTTAGAACATGCAAGCACCTGAATTTTGAAAACATGTTTTCTTCAACTGTACCTTCGAAACACAGTGTACGCAAATGTTTTGCTTGTTTTAGTGAGATCTTGAATTGGCCATCTCTAGACGAATTCCATGAAAGATATTGAAATGGATGAATATCAGTTGAACCGCTATTTTTCGTGCCTGAAACTGCACATGCAAGATCATGCACAAGGTCGTGCATTTTACAGTGTGTTACGTTGCCATACTCGTCTCTTTCTGTATCTTGAAATAAAGAGTTTTGCAAGAGATGGTAGAAAAAATTGTCACCCACAGTCTCCATATCATTTCCTTGATCAGGCTGCAGAAATCCTTCAGCCATCCACATCTGAATTAGTTTTTTTCTCTTGATCCTAAAATCCTGTGGAAAAATGGAGCAATATGCAAAGCACTTTTTAAGTGATGACGAGGGCAGACGATCAAAGCTCAATTTTAATATAGTCATGATATTATTTTCATCATCACGAGAGTATGATAGTTGAGTCTCCAGAATCTTTTGCCACTCTTCTCTCGATTTACCATTCAACAAACCTCCTACCACTTTGGCTGCTAGTGGCAAACCTTTGCATTTTTGTGCAATACGTTTTCCCAGTGCTACAAATCCTGCGGGAACATCTCCTCCTTTGAAGGCTTTCGCTCTTATTATGGACCAACATTCATCGTCTGACAAGTTTCTTAACTGATAGCACGGAAGTGTCTTCACCATTTCAGCAACATTTCTCTTTCTCGTAGTAACAATGATGCCATTTCCCTTGACAGAAGTAATTCCTTGCAGTGAACCCATAAATTCATCCCACTCGTGTGAATCATCACTCCACATGTCATCCAGAACAAGCAAGCACTTTTGACTTCCCAACACATTCTTGATCTTTTCAAGAACCACCTGAGCTTGACTTGATCCACAAATTTGCCCGGTTAATGATTCAAGAATCATCTTAAAAAAAGTCACTGCCTTGAAAGTCTCCGGCAAACACACCCAAATCTTCTTGTCAAAGTGACTTTTAATGCGTTCATGGTTGAATATTTTTCGGGCGAGTGTCGTCTTGCCAAGGCCGCCCATGCCAACTATAGGAATGACAGAGAAGACGGACGCCGTAACTAACGTTTCAACAATAGTCAACAAGTCATTCTCCCTCCCCACAACATTTGGCTCTAGGATGAATGAGTTAGTTTCCCGAGCTGAAGGTTGGACTGAGAGAAGACTGAATTGCTGCGCACCCAAATCGGTGGTATGAAGGCCATAGCTTTTTGCTGTTTCATTAACCGCCTTCAGCTCCTCATTGATCTCCCTGATTTTACGAGCCATTTTTGAGCGGTTAGAACTCGAAGGCGAGAATAAGAGGCTCGCAAACTTTCTCTCTTTCAGGTTTTCGACTTGTGCTTGGAGACGATGATAGTTGATCTTATCCAACACAGTGTAGGCTTTGAACGCCACGCATTCGAGCTTATAGAGCCAAAGTTTGACAGATTCCTTATGGACCCTCAGCTTCTCGGCATCGGACAAGTAAGCCTGAATCATGTCGAGCTCGCCTTTGAGCTTCTTCATTTCTTTCTTGTAAGAGCCACGGAGATTAATCTCTTCCATGGTTTTCATCAGCAAGCTTTGTAGCACAACTTGAATAGAGGCACCAACAACAGCACCAACTAAAGTCGCTTCCATGATTTGAACTTTGAAGTTTACAATTCACACACACGAAAAAGAGATGAGAAAAAATGTGATCCGAAAATGTCAACGAGCAGTTATACTAACACAACTGATGTATGTGCTAGCTGCTAAATAATTAGTAAAAAACACCCTACGTACTATTCTATTCATTGTTTGTTTGGTATATATTATCATATCTTCAAAAAGCATGAGTGCGCTACCTAGTTAATTTTACTCTATGCTTTTGTACGATTTAAGAAAACATTAAACAACCATCGTAAAGATTTATTCTCAGGGCTTCTTTTACTAATACCAAATTTTTAATTTTTTTGCTGATCAAGATAACATCATTTGTCAATTAGCAGTAACAAAGAGATAGATACTCTTTTGCTATTAGCTCCTACAAATAATCCACATTAAAAAAGAATAATTGAAAACTTGAAAGGGGGCCCATAATCAATTGAGACCTCATGTTAAGTTTTCTGGAAATTATGGAGAAAATGCCAAAGCTCAGGAGAAAAAAACGAAATAAATTGAAAGAAAGTGTGAGAGGGCCCAATTCAATTCGATTCACAATAATACATACCACCTGCTAACGTTAAATTGCCTCTGACAAGTGACATATAGAAAAATAATGCCAAGACTTTTATGGTGATTACCCGGAAACGAAATAATTGAAATTCAAATCAATTGAGAATGCTTACTTTCCTCGAAATTACAGCTAGCTAAAAACAAAGGAGCAATAAAAATAATGTGGTGAATTAAGAAAACTGTGTTGAAAACGGAGACTTGAGAAGAAGACGATATAATAAATTAATAATAATCGGAGACTTGAGAGAAGACTTCTGAATAGGGAGAAGATACTTGTATCATTATATGGGCGTGTATGGTTGTCTGATAAAAATAAGCAAGGTTGTTCTATATACAAGCCTGGACCCACATACTAAAACAGATAGACCATCCATATTCTTTGTTTGGTTACAATTTTTTAATGTGTAATAATGTCTAATTTATTGTTTGATTAGTCATTACAACGAGCATATCCCAACAATTCGAAGTACAATTACCCATTTAACTCCACAGTATCTTTGTTCATATTTACCGTCTTCTTCTTCAATAAAACATATTCCCGTCGATGGACTTACTTTTTCTCTAAAAAAATGTACGAATCTCAAATCATGAAATTAATTTGTGCAGAAATATTAGAATAAACACTAAACCGTATATTGATTGTTATTTACAGAAACCTTGTGAAAATCTGTTGTTGCACTTAGAACAACTATAAGAAATTTGAAGATGAGGAAAAAAAAGTGTTAAAGAACAAAAAAGCCACCCAAAACTAGATATTGCTGCTCAAAGTTCCAGATTTTTAGAGGGTTTCACTGAGTTCATTCGTTCTTCCTTTTTTATTTGTTTGGAGAGGCACAAATATTGGGATTTCATCCTCTCATTCTTATTCGTTTTTTTGAGTAGTAAAAAAGAATTATATAGAGTTTTGGATAATTTATTATGAAACTAAGGAAATGAGGATGTTTCGTGGAAATCTCAATTGTTTTGAAAGAGACAAAAAATTGGTTTTGTTTCACCTTGGTGAAAAGAAAGAGGTTAAGGGACAATCATGTAATTTTACCTCCATAACATGTTTTACTTTTGTGCAAAGATATGGAAGTTGGGGCCATATTGATTAGTGTTTTCAGACTCGGGCCGGTCACAGAACCGACGAAGCTATTGGGTAGAGGGTCAATAGGTCGGACCGATTGGACCATTGATTGGACTGGTTTGTTGACTTTGGTCAACGATTCAATAAAATATATTATTACAAATACTCAATTGTATAAGAAAATTCATAACAAAATACTCAATTGTATAAGTAAAGTCATAACTAAATACTCAATTCTTCAACTTATCATGCTAATATCACAACTTATCACTAAATAAGCAAACAAAATATTAAACAACTTCAAATCTAGTTTTTTTTTAAAGTTAAGAAGCAGGGGCAAAAATGTAATTTAAAAACCGGGTTTCTGGTTTTCCGGGCGACCCGGCCGGAACCAGCAGTTCGCTCGGAAGGGCACAACAACCCATTTTTGGTTTTGGTCCGTTCCACTGCGGCTGCCGGTTCTCGGTCCGACCATTCTGACCCGTCGGTCCGGGCCGGGTCAGAGAACATTGATATTGACAGATTAAACCTTGGCCTAACAACGCGTCGTGCAGATTATGACCGGACGACCCTGGATTTTCGCATTCCAACAAAACGTGGCTGCAACACTGTTCTCCCCACATTAAACCCTTTATTAAGGCCCTATAAGGGCACACCATACGTGCCATATCCGTTTGGCATTGTTGGTGAGCTGTCACTGTTGAAATGGGCCAGGTTGAGTTACTGTCAAAGATTTGGACCTTAATGTATTAAAGAATATATATTGTTGTTCATGATGGTTTAAACTCTAAAGTTAATCGACTGAATTATGTTTAGGGGTAAGACGTTGAACTTGTACCCAGAGGTGTACGCGGGCGGATATTTGTAGGTTGCAGCAAAAAGATACCATATCCAAGTTACTAATTTCTTCAACCATGCAGGTAATGTTAGTTTCAAAACCATCTGGGTGACGGGTTGGGCGGGTTGAGCGAATTGGGGGGCGGGCGACGCGTTATAACACAATCAAATATACATAATCAATTCCATAAGAAATACACATATATTATAACTTGTTTATTTATAATACTACTCATCGATTTACTAATATATATATAATATTTACATTGATATTTACATTAACAATTGAGCAATAAAAGATTTAGCATGGTATATTAGGCATAAATTATAAAACAACACTCTCATTAACATAAAGTAAATATATTCATAGTAATTTTCATCTCTCGTGTTTATAGTTTGATGGTTCATTATGCATAAAAGTGACGAGAAATAACAATTCACACTAAATAAGTATTTTTCTTTTGTATTGGATAGGTAGCTTAGAATTCTTATAATAAACAAATAAGCGGGGTGACCGGCAGATGACAAGGTAAGCCACCACCCGACCGACATTGAGCGGGTTGACACAAAACCGACCCATCCACATGTACAAAAAAAATAAAATCATGGCTGGTACGAGTAAGTGCGGCCGGGTGCGACCGAGTCTGGCGGATTTTTATACACCCCTACTTGTACCTCATTATAGTTCAAGTCCAAGTGTTCAACAATCTTTCCCCTTATTTATATTCATGATGACTATTTTATCTGTTTTGAAGTTCATGATTTGTTTTAACAGACTATTTCACACGGAGACTAAATATTATTCTGGGTCGTACTTGTCTTTACATAATTTGTATTCTGAGTTCAACCAATAATTCTTGATTTTCTTCAATTTTTTGATTTGGATTTTCTACATCCTAGTTCCTTTTGTCTTGTACATTTTATTTTTAATAATCTTTATAACTTGAGTATCAGATATGCCAGTAGTATGCCACAATGGTTTCCAATTCAATTTTGAAAGAATAATGTGTACCGACGCGTTTGGATCCCCCAAAATGGCTGGATAGAAATTTTGGTACTGTCTTATCTCGTGTTTGGTTAACTTGACCAATTGTAACGGGCACCCGTGATAAGTGGACCAGCCTTGTACTTTTCGTATGATAACCTATCCTATCTCACCCCCCGGATAACTTATCCTATCTACCAGCTCCAACGCAAATTATCATTATTGCCCCTGAAAATCATCTTTCCCCCCAAAAATCAAATCAATCTACGGTTGCAGTGCATGTGAAGCTCTTCTTCACCTTTCCCTTCCCTATTTCTCTCTCCCCGTTTTTCATTCCAGCTCGCCATCCTAGGGTTTGCAATAGTAAACCTCTCAAGCTCTTCTTTTTACCTACGAATTCGTTTCTTAAATTAATGCAGAATTTTCTAACGTTAGTTGTTTTGTTGGGCAGCTCGTGCTCTTGCTGAATTCAGTGGCTGCTTCATCATTTACCTCAAGTCTTACCTCAAGGTATGAGTCGTTCTCCTCTAACTCATGACTTACCTCAGCATTGTCGAATTCTTTGAATGCGACTGTCTAAACTTCCATGTCTTTTTGTATTGTGCCCTTTAGGTGAGTCTTGTGCATGAGCATTCAATATGTGCGCTGTTTCTTTATACCAAACTGATGCATTGTGAATGTAATGATAAAAATTGGTTCATATGTTTGGGCTTAGTTTCATAAGTGTATATTTTAGTGATGTTGGTAACTGCTTACTCATTGCACAACTGGTTGGTTGTTTTCGGCTTTTATTTGCTTGAAATCTTTGTTTTTGGTGTTACTATACGGTCTTGTCTTTCTTACGTGTGGCTCTTGTGGTTTAGCTTACATTTCATGTTGGTATGTGTTAACCATAAAAATAAATAAAAGGAAAAGAAGAAGGTTAATCCTAATCGGGAAATCAATAAATGGACAATACAATTGTCACGAGTACTTCCGATGTGATGTACCCACTCCTAATAAGGAGACCCCCTCGGATGTTGCCCTACTTCTCGGTCACTGACCTAACAAAGGCATAGAAGAGCACACGAGGAGGAACATAAGCGTCCCTTGGAAAGTCAAATGGTGAGTAAAAAACAGATATCAACGCGGCATCGGAAAAAGAGCAAACCCCGATGGACCCGCGCGACTCCGATATCCACCAATGCGCCAAGAGGGACCACAACGGACCCCGAGTCCCCTGAACTTACAAGAAAACTTCCTTGCTGAACACAACTCAATGAAAACTGCACTCGGACCATCATCCGAGGACCCATTTTCGGAGAGCGCCCAATAAATATATTCCGAGGACTTATACGGAAAAGTCCCATTTCAAGCAGAGCAAATACAACCCTCGGAGAGCAAATACAGCCCTCAGAGATCATATCAAGCCCTCAGAGATCACATTATGCCATTAGAGATCCTGTTATGCTATCACATTACATCCTCGGAGATCACTCCAGATCATTGAAGAACGAACCCGAGTTAAGAAAAAGAAATAAAACCCCTCGGAAGGCACATACATCAGTCCTTACTCTCGTACGAGCATTCTCATTATGTATCAACAAAAGCATAGCCCTCGGAAGAGTGGCGTCCCCAAAACAATCATTTATCGGAGATCCTCGAAGCCATCAGAAAGCACAAAAATGGGTCTAGTCAGCATCTAGTAGATTAAGAGATAAACCTTATCCTAATTTTTACACCTGTATCAATGAAACGACACCTGTCTTTACTAAAGCACATGCACAATGACACCTGCCCTTATCAAAGTCTATATAAAGGGAGGTGATCAACAGAAGAAGGATAACTCAGCTTAACTTAACACAACTTACCACAAATACACAAAGATAAGAGGAGGAAAAGTTCAGTGAATAAAGGAAGGGAATATTCTTGTATCTCTTGTTATTTTCAAGTCATTTCCATCTATGATTGTTTCTGAATCACGGACAGGGTGTTCCGACCCAATATAAATATCTTCCGTTAAATAGGGAATAATTCCAAACCCGTTAACAAAGTGGCGCCGTCTGTGGGAACGCCATAATATCTGTCGTCGAGAGAGTTAAGCAAACATCGGCTATGATGGATGATCTCTTCGAAAGTGAAAACTTTCCAATTCATTACAGCGACTCGGAAGAAACTCTGTCCAGTTATGAATCAGGTACGAGAGATTTTATTAATATTCCCCGATCTGTTTATGAAAGACTTGTAGATGCTACATGGGCACCCCGGAGGGGGGAACATCTCGGAAACATGTCCTCTATATCCTCCGAGGACAGAAATTTCCCTTCAGAAAGAGATACACCCCAGGCGGTGCGGAACCCAAATTCAATCCGTTGGCATCAGGAACCCCGACAAACGCCCCGAAGGTATGTTTATCCTGAAAGAACCCCAGAGAGGGGTCGGGGGGAAATTTCCCACCCCTCGGAGTATCGGGGAGATGCTGAACACTCCTTATGGGGAATGATGGACGACTTACGAAAAGAATTGGGTGATCTCAAGAAAACCATGGCCCCAGAGGAGGATCCCACATTCAAGACCTCTCCTTTCATTCCCGAAATTGCTTTAGCCTCTATCCCCCCAGGGATGCGACCCATCAATATCCCGCTATATACCGGAGAAGCTGATGGGAGGGATCCGCAGGACCATATCCATCAATATTTGGTCGGAATGCACCTATCTTCCGCCCCTGATCATGTGTTATGTCGCGTGTTTCCTGTCACCCTCGGAGGGCGGGCTCAGGCGTGGTTCACTCACCTTCCACCTAGTTCCATTACGAACTTTGACCGATTAGCTCATTTGTTTGTACGACAGTTTGCTTGTAATCGAAGGTACCCTAAGTCCGCCACACATCTTTTCACTATTAAACAGAAAAAGGATGAACCCCTACGAGGGTATATAAAGCGTTTCACGGACGAAGCACTAGATGTTCCCAACATTAGTCCGACCATCATGGCGGACATATTGACTCAAGGACTTCGAACGGGGGATTTCTTCAGATACCTTATGGGCAATCGTGTCACGGACATGAATGAACTTATGCAAAAAGCGGAAGTCTACATTTTGATGGAAGAGGTGGAAGGAACGAAGAAGCAAATGGAGCAGGAGGATAACGAGCACCTAGAGCGCGCAGATAGAGAAGCAAAGACTAAGGAGAAGGGTAAAGAGGGAAAACCTCCTCCGCGTAAAGACGAGGGCGGGGTGATTAAGAAATTCCTCCGACCCGTGCCCTTACCTCCCATGACTATTACTCCCCCGGAAGTGCTCAATATAATGAGAGGTAGCAACGAATTTCACTGGCCCGTACCAGTTAAATTTCCTAACCGAGATAAGGACACAGGGAAATATTGCAAATACCACAAAACATACGGGCATACCACTGAAGAATGTACCACCCTTCGTAGAGAAGTGCTTCGTCTCCTAGAAATAGGATACTTGAAGAATTACCTCAAGGAACATAATCTTGGGGAACCCAAGACAAACGTATGGAAGAGGTCACAAAAAGAAGAAGAGGAGAGGACACCCAGTCGGAGGTCACGAGAAAGGACGCCCAGTCGGAGGTCACGAGAAAGGACGCCCAGTCGGAGGTCAAGAGAAAGGACGCCCAGTCGGAGGTCACGAGAAAGGACGCCAAGTCGGAGGTCACGGGAAAGGACAATTGGACGCCCCCGACCCCAAGAGAGAACCAAAGACCGTCGACAAAACTCCCGAGAAAGAACCATGGGGTATCAGAGTTTCCTCCTCCACCTGACTCTTATAAAAACAATCCCCCGTCAGGGCGAACCATCAATATGATTGAAGGAGGTGAAATTTCAATGACGCCCCAAAGTAAAAAGAAGAAATACTTGAAAGAAGCCAGACGAGCCGAGCAAGGATTCCCAGTGTGCTCGGTTCAAGAGTCAAAGTTTCCTAGCATTTCCTTTGGACCCGAAGACCTTACAGGTATAATATACCCTCATGAAGACCCGTTAGTTATTTCAGCCATTATCTATGGGTATGAAACCCAACGGATCCTCATAGACACAGGCAGCTCTGTGGACGTACTCTTCTTGCCTACTTATCTTGCTATGGGGCTGAAACAAGAAAAATTGGAAACCGCTGAAGTCCCCTTGGTAGGATTTTCTGGGGAAACCTATCACACCCTCGGAACTGTGACTCTTCCAATGTCATGGGGAAAGGGAGCCCTTCGGAGAACGGAGCCCATCAAATTTTAGGTAGTGGAAGCTTCTTCACGGACATATAATGCCATTTGTGGGAGACCCTCTATTCGATCCTTTGAAGCTATTCCCTCTACCTTGCATCTTAAGGTGAAATTCCCCACCCCCTCGGGAATCGGTGAGGTCCGAGGAAGTCAATCTAAGGCCATAGAATGTTGCATGAATGTCATCCCCTCGGAAGAAGACGAACCTTCCCTCGGAAACAATAAAAAGCGCAAGACCGAAGAAACACAAGTCCAACCTGTGGAAGAATTAAAGATGGTAGAATTGGTGGAAGGAAGCCCTGAGAAGGTGATCAAAATGGGTACTCACATGACATCAGCAATAGAGGCTCAACTAATTTCCCTCCTCAAGCAATTCCATCACCTTTTTGCATGGGAAGGAGGACCGCCCGGGAGAATCAGCAACAAGGTATACCAACACTTTCTTAATGTGAAGCCCGGAGCTAAACCTGTCCAACAAAAGAAAAGAAAAATGGGACCCGAGCGTAATAAAATCATTCGCTCGGAAATACAACGCCTTCTCAACTTGAAGCAAATTCGGGAAGTTATCTATCCCGAGTGGTTAGCTAATGTCGTATTAGTTCCCAAGCACGGAGGGAGATGGCCGATGTGTGTTGACTTTACTAACCTTAATGAAGCATGCCCGAAGGATTGCTATCCTTTACCGAGCATAGATCAGTTAGTTGATTCCACTGCTGGATGTGCACTTCTGTCAACCCTAGATGGAGACCAGGGATACAATCAAATCCCGATGGCGGCAGTGGACAAGATAAAACTAGCTTCATTACGGATGCAGGCACATTCTGTTACCTAGTCATGCCCTTTGGGCTAAAAAACGTTGGGGCTACCTACCAAAGGTTAGTAAGTCTTATGTTTGCCAGACTTATTGGAAAGTCAGTAGAAGTTTACGTGGATGACACGGTAGTCAAAAGTAACACGGCCAAGGAACATCCCGAGGACCTACGGAAAGCGTTGGTCATTATGAATAACTTTGGTATGAAAGTTAACCCTGGGAAATGCTCTTTTGGTATCCGATGAGGAAAATTTTTGGGGTTTATGGTTACGGAGAAGGGAATAGAAGTAAATCCCGAGAAAGCGAAGGCCATCATGGGGTTGCCCACCCCAAAGACAGTGAAAGACGTTCAAAAGTTGACTGGTAGAATGGCCTCGCTGAGTCGATTCGTCTCCAAGTCAGCAGAAAAAGGGCTTCCTTTCTTCAAGATACTTCGAAATGTCAAGGAATTTCAATGGACTCCCCAGTGCGAGGAAGCCCTCGGAGAACTGAAAAGGTACATGTTGAAACCACCCTTGCTGGTAAAACCTTTACCTCAAGAAGAGTTATTTCTATATTTGTCGGTCGGAGAGGAGGCTATTAGCGTCGTTTTAGTCAAAGAACAAGATGGAGAACATCGTCCGGTATATTACGTCAGCAAGACCCTCCTCGGAGCCGAGACCAGGTATACCCTAACTGAAAAACTTGTACTAGCATTGGTTACTACGGCCCGCAAGCTACGCCCCTACTTTCTTTCCCACCCAATTACAATGTTAACAAAGCAACCCCTAAGGACAATTCTTAATAAGCCTGAATCATCAGGGAGGTTAATAAAATGGGTCGTAGAACTCACCGAGTACGACATTTCTTACGCTCCGAGACCCTCCATCAAGGCACAAGTCCTGGCGGACTTTGTAATGGAACTTACGGGCATCGAATCCGAGGGGAAAGAACCATTGTGGTATGCTTATGTAGATGGGTCCTCGGTGAGCACGCACGGGGGGGGGGGGGGGGAGGGGGGGCAGGAATAGTTTTTGTAAATCAAGAAGGGGAGGATGAAAGGCTCCATTTTGCAATCAGAATAGATTACCCCCTCTCTAACAATGAAGCTGAGTATGAAGCTCTCCTTATTGGTATGAGACTAGCAAAAGAATGAGGAATGAAGAGAATACTCCTCCATAGTGATTCTCAATTGATTGTCCAGCAAGTCAAAGGATCATATGAAGCAAAAGAAGAAAGAATGCAAGAGTACCTCCGAGTTGTCCGTCAAAGGTTTGAATGGTTCGAGGAATATGATATAGTTCAAATTCCCCGAAAAGAAAACCAAGAGGTGGACGCCCTATCTAAAATGGCCACTCAAACAGCTGCCATTCACACTCGGAGGATTACTCTACTTCATGTCAACGAGTCTGAAAAAAGTGAAGGCAAAGAGGTAAATACCATCTCAGACCCCTCGTCTAGCTGGGTGACTCCTATTAAGGCCTATTTGCAGGACCCCGAGGGATACTCCTCGGACAAGAGTATCCAGCGGATGATGTCCAGAAAAACCATTCGGTACTTCCTCAAAGACGGAATACTTTTCCGAAGAACGTACTCGTGTCCCCATGCTCGATGCCTTAATGAAGAAGAAGCCCAACTAGCTTTAGCAGAAACTCACGAGGGGACATGCGGGAGTCATACTAGCGGCGAAAGCATGGTCGGACGCTTGATTCGGCAAGGTTACTACTGGCCCACGATGGCTAAAGACAGTAAAAGCCATGCCGAAAAGTGTAAACCGTGCCAAGCTTACGCCCCTCGGATTCATCAACACGCGGCCCCGTGGGAACCCCATCTTACTCCTTGCCCGTTTTCCAAATGGGGCATTGACATACTTGGACCTCTCATTCCTGACTCTGGTCAAAAGAAATTCCTACTAGTAGCCGTTGACTACTTCACCAAATGGGTGGAAGCGGAACCCCTAGCTAGGATAACCGCAGGCGCCGTTATCAACTTTCTTTGGAGAAGTATCATTTGTTGCTTTGGTGTCCCTCAGAGCCTGGTAAGTGATAATGGTCTGCAATTTACGGACCAAGGGTTACAAAAATGGTGCGACCATTGGGAGATAAAACACCGTTTTGCTTCGGTGGGGTACCCTCAAGCAAACGGTCAAGTAGAAAGGACCAACAGAACCCTTTTAAAAAACATGAAAGCCCGACTCGATTGGCACAAAGTCAAGTGGGTTGAGGAAATACCCGGTATACAATGGGCCTATCGGACCATGCAAAGCGCCGCTACGGGCGAAACTCCTTTCAGTCTATCCTACGGATGTGAAGTTGTCCTGCCCTCGGAGGTCTCCATAGAAAGTTGGCGAGTCAAGGAATACGAGGAGGTAACCAATAGCTCAAATCTAGCCCTCGCCCTTGATCTGCTCGAAGAAAAGAGAACCCGAGTAGCCCTCCGAGTGGAAGAATACAAGACTCGGATGTCACGATACTACAATGCCAAGGTAAAGCCCCAAACTTTTCAAGTTGGAGATCTAGTGATGAAACGAGTAGGGGCTTCCAAGAATGTAGGCAAGCTTGATTCACGATGGGAAGGACCCTATAAGATAGTGGAAATTAGGGGGCCAGCAACCTATCGTCTTGCCGATTCCGAGGAAATAGTGCTTCGTAATACCTGGAACTCAATCAACCTTAGAAAGTATTATGCTTAATGTAACAGTCATGCATAAATAAGAAAAGTTATTCGTATACGAAGGGTTCCATTACAAAAGAAAATAGAGTTGCTTGACAAAAGGATAACTCTACATATGAGTCATCTTAGCAACCCAACAAAAAAAACCCCTCATATTATGAGCTAAACTATATAATATCCCTCTACAAGTTAAGCCCCTCCTATAGGGCGTTTTCCTTCTCGAATAAGTCACCGGCGCTGCTCCTCGGAAAGGGAAACCGGATCATCAACAAACACCATCGGAACTGAAGGATCCCTAATGGGTGAGGAAAGAAACTCCTCGAAAATCTGACGAATGTTAAGTTCCGGAATAAGCAAGCCTGGGGGAAACTCTGGTAAAGCTTGTATAGCATCTCGGCACAACTGATAGCCTATATGAACCAAATCACGCATCTCATCCTGGAGAGACTCACGAAGGCTAGATGGACCCACCACTTCCAACACTGCTTGGACTCGAGCCATAACCAACTCCACTGCCTGGTCACGAGTTGCCCCTAGTATTTGTTGGTTTAGGGCATCTTTTTCCTTCAGGGCCTGCGTCAGTTGCTCTTCCGAGGACCGCATTTGGTCACGTAACTCCCCTATTCTCCTCTCTAAATTCAATACACGAGCTCTCTCGAGCACCAGTCGGCGTTCCAAGTCCCACGCTTTATCCCTCTCGGATTGTAACACATTGTTGTGGGTTTCCTGAGTGGACTCGTGAACTTCCTTCAATTGAGTTATCTCCGCTTGAGCTTCTAAGAGACCTTACTCTAACTCGTCCCGACGACGATATACCAAACCAGGATCAGAAGAAGAGCTTCCATAAGATCCAAGAGCATCTAGTACCATATAAATCTGCTCAAGAGCAAAGCAAGTTACATCAGACATTGGCGACAGGTTAGTAGTAAATAAAATAGATAAAATAAATAAAATACCTCACACAGGTCTTTACAAGCTAAGTCCTGGAGAACGGATACCGGAAGGGTCTTCATCAACCCGCAATCAGTCACATTCAATAAACCACTAAGAAAGTTTCGACAAAACCCCACCGCTGATCCGAGAGGAGAAACATCCTGACTGTCCCCGGGGGGAAAAGATCTCCCAAGGGAGGGATTTCCCTCGGGCGGCGGTGCTGGAACACGGTCAGGAACCCCATCAAAGGGCTGCAAGTCCTCCGTATCGGGGGAGAGAAGATACTCCTCTAATACGTTCACTACGGCCGAACCACGGGGAAAAGGTTGTGATACCACTGGAGTCATGTGAGAGTCCGTTTGAAAGGAAATCGCTATCGGATCCGACACTCCGAGAGGAATTATAAAGTTTACTGGGGGGGCTGCTATAGGCAATGCCTCCCGTCCCTCCTCCTCCAAAGAAATATCAACCATCGCTTCCTTTACGAGTGGATCAGAACCACCAACTCTCAGCGGTCCGGGACTACCATGCAATGCCCGCCCCAGAAAAACATCATCAGAAGACCCGAGGGAAAACGCTCCCATCTCTGCGCCTGCAAAAAACATCAGTATGCAAACAGTCCGAGGACACCCAGAGAATTTACAAATTGAACAGGTAAGGAGTGATCAGTAAAACTTACGGAAATAAAAGTTATTGTGAAGAGGACGAGATGTGGGGGTACACCCCTCCACCCCCTCTTGTAAACCCGCTAAAATCAGGGCCTCGGGGAAATCCAGCAGCCCGGACAGGTCATAAGAACAAGAAAAAAGCCCTGAGTGAAGCAATACCTCCTTCTCGTGACCTTGTGTTTCAGCGTTGGGAGCAATATATCCTAGACCCCATCGGATGGGCACCCCCCATGACCTGGCTGATTGACCTCTCGGACGGACAAAGAAAAATCTCCGCCTCCAATCCCCTCTACAAGAGTGGGTACTGGATACACGAGTGAAGGTATTTTCCTTGTCCCGATAGGTCACCTCTAAACAGGGTCGAAGGGCAAATATTGTTCCCACCCGATAAGGGGACATTGGAAGGTTTAAAAGCTCACAATGCAGGACATACCCCACTAAATGACTATTTGAACTTGGTGTTAGCTGACTCGGACATACCTGCCAATACCGAAATAGTATTTGGAAAAAAAGGGTGGAAAAACGTTCGTAACCCGCAACGCATTTGTTCATTGTAGATAGTCAGATAACCCGAGGGAGGTGCATAAGCTCTCTGACTCGAGGAGGGCACTATTACGTCATATTCTTCAAAATCCAGGTTATATCCAGTAAAAAGAGACCTTACCGAGTTCTCGCACTCCGTACTCGTAGTGGATCCTACACGTCCTCTACCTATCAATCTGGACGGATTAAGAGGAATCAAATCAAATTCCGAAGACTCATCCGCCAAAGGATATGGCTCCCTACCCATAAATATCTCCCTAACATGATTTACTCTGCGAGAATTTGTAAATGAAAGCCTACGAGCTACTCCCAAAGAGGGGCCCGCGTCAAGTGTCGCATAATTTCCAGACAAATTATCCCTCGGAGAGGAATTCTCACAAGAAATAGGAGGAGCCCTTGAGGGTCCAGAGGGACTCCGAGCAGTGTCCCGAGAAGAACCACAAGATGAAACTGAACCACTTCTTCTATAGTAAGGAGGCATCATCTTTTCAGGTAAGTATTATCCTCGTGCTTACAATTATTGACAAAATTGAAAAGAGATCAAGGACTATTTATGATTATAAGGTTAGTATTAAGTACATAACTGATGAAGGGCCTAAGTGCATAAATACTCTTCACTCCTTGATTAAAAGAAGAAGATTAGATCCATATTACATAAAGTAAGGTACACGTGTCGAGAAATTTTCTTAATTAAAAGTGACACGTATCTTACATTACCATGCAAAGCAACACCTCCTACTTAGGAGATAAACTTAGTCAACAATCTTAAATGATTTATCATTATCCTCCTTAATTAAATTTTAACAATAAAGACAAAAGATAGAGAAATGAAAAGCAAAAAATGTCTATTTATTTAAAAGCCGAAGAGTCCTCGGAAAGGGTGATAAGTACAAGAGACATTTATTTAAAACAAGAAATAAAAAATTACAAGGAAAAAACTATGCCCCCATGGTAGAAGGGTGTGAAGGAGTCATCTCCTCAGCAGAAGTACCCAACGGAGCAAGGCGAGAAATTGGGGAAAATACCCCCCGGAACCACTAGCCCTCGGACTCGGACTGCTGGCAGAGCGCATCGGAGAAGGTACGGGAGAATCCCTAGGGGATAATAAACCTCCAAATCTCCCCACAAAGTAATGACAGTCATCGGGAGTTGGCTTCTTCAGCTTGAGAAGGTCAAAAGATTTGGAAAAGTCCACATCCGTCCTTAACAAAGACTTGGCCAGTCTAGCACATTCCAAATAGCCCCACAAAAGATGGCCTGTCAAAAGCTCGTGAGAAGGTGTATCGGAGACTCCCGAGTGCTGCCTAGAGATCTCTCGTTGAGCAAATTGAATTGCGGCATCACTCTTAGCCTGCACCTCCTCGGGAGAAAAAAAGTTTGCCAGCTTTCCCTCAGCTGACTCAGCCCTATCGGTGACTTGACTCAATGTCTCCTGGAGACTCCTCTCCCTCTCACTACCTTCTGCCACTTCCTTCTCGAGAGCAGCGATACGAGCATTGAGAACCCCCTCGGACTCCCTTTTTTCCTTCTCCAAAAGGGCTATCTTGGCCGTTGCAGCCTTCTCGGAGACCTCTATCTTCTTACATGCAGACTCCGCCAAGTTTAACCTATGTTGCAGGCCCTCGTTGGTTTTCTCCGCTTTTTGCAGCGTGAACTCGTAGTTGAAAATTTTTGTGAGAAGCACCTCTTCTCTCATCTGACTCTCATTATCCCTGGATAAAAGAGGCGTTAATTGCTCTCGGAGAGCTTTCAACTCCTTCACATCTTTCAGACCATGCTCCTCTACCGCAGTAACTGCTTCCCGAGTCTTCCCAATCTGCAGAAGATAAGCACAAAAAGAAGTTATTGCGGATAAATGGTACAATCCTAGAAAAAGAAAAAGGAAAAAAAACTGGTGTAAAGGAACTTACCATGAGCCCCAACCAGTTAAGACTGGTATACAGAAATTGATACCCCTCGGCGGGTGTTGAACTAGAGGAAGCAAAGAACTGGAGAATATCCTGATAGGCCTCCCCAATAGTCCGAGACGAAAATTGCCCCTCTGGCCCACTAGGAGGTATGGACGTCTGAAATGTGTGACCTCTCGGAGATAGAGTCACGGGAATAGAAGGAGGTACCGGAATGTGGCCCCTTAGAGGAGTGGTTCCCAGTACTGGAGTCATCACCTCCGAGTTAGTAAATACGGCCCGAGAACCACCAGCTACGACGGACGGACCAGTCTCCCCCAACAGCGAATTCAAGATCCCCTCCTTCACATCTCTATCCTCGGAAGAGGGATCAAACTCCCCTTGAGTATCCTCGGAACCCCCTCGTGAGGCCTCCTGCTCGGGAACACTAAACTGGGCCAAGAAATCTTCCTCTACAAAAGGTAATCTCTATAGGTAAGAAAGAGAATGAAACTAGAAAAAATTATCACTAAAAGAAAAAGACAAGTGAAGAATGCTTACCGTATAAAGAAGGCTCTTCCACCATCGGAGCCTTACCTTTGTCCGCAATTTCTGCATCAAGAAGGAAAGTATCAACATATGAATAAATTCTTCGAGAGAAACACGGAAAATTTCATTAAAAACTCAAGAGAGCTCACCACGAGGAACAGATTCAGGAACTTCCGAGGATGTAAGCTCAGTAGAATCAGGAGAAGGATCATCAGAAGATAAATCAACCACTTCAGTAGCCTTTGGAACAGACTCTTCCTCCGTCACCCTCGGAAACATCCCTTCTTCGGAAACCCTCGGAGAGTTTCCTATATCTGATCCAGAAGCGGGCAAATCACCTGTATTGGACTTAGAAACCGGCACCAAAGCCCAAGAGGAATAAGGGGCTACCTGACGTAAGGGAACATCACTTCTGATAACCCCCATCCCATCTATATACAGAGGAGAATGGTCCTCGTGAGCTCCTCCCACCTCCAGAGCCGTGTGTTCGCCCTCGGGGGCATTGACCTCCTCTTCTTCGTGATCACCCTCCACTGGCACATCAGAAATACCACTCGGAGTAGGTTCACTCGGACCCGACTGCAAGTAATAATTGGCCATAACCTCCTCTGCATCACCCCAAAGTCAGCATATATAAGTACAAGTCACTATTATACTTAGAAAATGAACAAAAGAAGAAAATAAGGAACTTACAAAAAAGATTCCTCGCCTCGGAAGTCAGGGACAAAGGCTTTTCCACAGCATCATCGGTAAACGCCACGTGATGAAGTCCGGATGTCTCAAACAACATTGTAAAATCCTCCGACTCCATTAATTTGTGTTGAGAAATTACAGGAGATAAAACTACCTCCGGGTCCAAAGTATGCACGGGAGTTGTGCCCTCTCTCCAATCAAAGGGCATATCCCATTCACCTTTTGCGGGCTTCACGAAACAATACCTGTTTTTCCAAACGCTATGTGAAGTAATCGCCGCCCCCAGAATCCTCTTCGTGGAATTCCCCGAGTTGTCCCGATGACGAACATTGTAAAAGGGATACCCCCCGGGCGACACCCCCACATCAAAAATTGAAAGAAAATGATCTACCCCACACTCCAACCCATTCACCTGACACCAAAAAACATAGATACAGAGGGCGGCAAACCCATTCGAAACCATTTGACTTGGGCTAATATTGCAAGCCTTAAAGACCTAGCAGAAGAAAGGCGACATGAATGAACGCCACCCATATTTTACTTGGGCAAAGTAAACTATCAACATACCTGGAGGAGGATAACACGCTCTCTCATCTTTCGTCGGGATTTGGAACACCATGTTCTTTTGAAAAGCCCCGGTTGAAGTGAACAAATCTAATACTTGTTCACGAGTAGCGATACTCGGAACCCTCTCCACTTTGGCAAAAGTCCGAAGAGGCGCCTTCTTCGATTTGGGAACCCTAGCTTTTTTAGAAGAAGTGGCGCCGCCCTCAGAAGAAGTAGCAATCTCTCCTTTGCGTTTACGAGTAACTACCCCCACCGGAATACTCCTCACACTTGCAGAAGAGGTAATCGGAGCAGTGACTTCAGAGGAGGTAGCGGCGGCAGTGGGATCAGTGTTGGTGGAAGAAGCCTTTGGTGTAATAGTAAAAAAGGGAATGTTTTCAAAAAAGAGAAGACGAGCGAGTAAATCTGCTGGGAATTTGAAGTACAAAAGACGAAGAAAAGAAGTTAAGAAAAGAAATTTTTGCTCTGAGAGAGTTACCGCAAAGATGAATTGAGAGAATGAAGAAAAAAGGTTAACAGTGTCCCTATTTATAGCCGGAGATGACAACGGTCAAATATCTTTAAGACGTGGAACTTGTTTAAAGCTCCACGTAACCGCCGCCTGATCACGCCACGCCATCACTATTCTGACCGTTACCAACGGTCAGATATTTCAATTTTCAAAGCTGGTCAAACAACAATCCGTCACCTGCGCCCCGAGATCTCCGCGTCCCTAATAACGATACCCTAAGGGTATTCAGGTAAAATCCTTATAAATTCTGAATATATATGCATATCCCCTCGAAAAAATATCAAAAAATAAATATAGGAAATACCAGAATATGAACTAACTCCTCGCCTCACCGAGGACGATGATTAAAATTCCGCTCGCCTCTACGAAGGCGATCGAAATTTGGGGGGGCTAGTGTTAACCATAAAAATAAATAAAAGGAAAAGAAGAAGGTTAATCCTAATCGGGAAATCAATAAATGGACAATACAGTTGTCACGAGTACTTCCGATGTGATGTACCCACTCCTAATAAGGAGACCCCCTCGGATGTTGCCCTACTTCTCGGTCACTGACCTAACAAAGGCATAGAAGAGCACACGAGGAGGAACATAAGCGTCCCTTGGAAAGTCAAATGGTGAGTAAAAAATAGATATCAACGCGGCATCGGAAAAAGAGCAAACCCCAATGGACCCGCGCGACTCCGATATCCACCAATGCGCCAAGAGGGACCACAACGGACCCCGAGTCCCCTGAACTTACAAGAAAACTTCCTTGCTGAACACTCCTCAATGAAAACTGCACTCGGACCATCATCCGAGGACCCATTTTCGGAGAAGAACAAGAAATGAATAAAAGAGCGCCCAATAAATATATTCCGAGAACTTATACAGAAAAGTCTCATTTCAAGCATAGCAAATACAGCCCTTGGAGAGCAAATACAACCCTCGGAGATCATATCAAGCCCTCGGAGATCACATTATGCCATCAGAGATCCTGTTATGCTATCACATTACGTCCTCGGAGATCACTCCAGATCATTGAAGAATGAACCCGAGTTAAGAAAAAGATATAAAACCCCTCGGAAGGCACATACAGCAGTCCTTACTCTCGTACGAGCATTCTCATTATGTATCAACAAAAGCATAGCCCTCGGAAGAGTGGCGTCCCCAAAACAATCATTTATCGGAGATCCTCGAAGCCATCGGAAAGCACAAAAATGGGTCTAGTCAGCATCTAGTAGATTAAGAGATAAACCTTATCCTAATTTTTATATCTGTATCAATGAAACGACACCTGTCTTTACTAAAGCACATGCACAATGACACCTGCCCTTATCAAAGTCTATATAAAGGGAGGTGATCAACAGAAGAAGGATAACTCAGCTTAACTTAACACAACTTATCACAAATACACAAAGATAAGAGGAGGAAAAGTTTAGTGAATAAAGGAAGGGAATATTCTTGTATCTCTTGTTATTTTCAAGTCATTTCCATCTATGATTGTTTCTGAATCACGGACAGGGTGTTCCGACCCAATATAAATATCTTCCGTTAAATAGGGAATAATTCCAAACCCGTTAACAGTATGGGTTCATTGTTGTTCGGTAGTTGTGGCAGAAATGGTTGCAATTGCACATTTACTTAAACATAATGATAAATGTTAATGTTGGGGCATGGTTTCCAATGGATGACAGAATGAGATTTCAAGTTCTTATGGTAGTGCACCAATACTTCTTCAATATGTCGCTTATCTCCCTACTTGTTTTAGTGTTAGTATTGCTAGAAAATGGTTTTCTAGGTCATCGACCGCGAAGGCGTGTCTTTACGTACAGTATTGTCCAGCGAATTCCATTTCAAATAAAACATTTAGATAAAATAACAAACACGGATGATCCAACTTTGAAAAGTAACACTCGAATGGATAGGAATTATTTCATAAAATTTTGTGTCCTATTGCATAACTATGGAGGGCCACGAGATTTTAGGTACGTAGGAGTTTCGGGGCAGGTGTTGATGTTCCTAGACATCCTGTCCCATCACACTAAGAATCGGATGGTGGGAATCCACTTTGTTCACTCCGAAGAAACAGTTAGTCGCATTTTTCGCCGATTGTTGCGAGCCTTGCTTAAATGCCATGATCTCCTTTTAGCAAAACCACAACCCATAGGGCCTGATGACCTTGACCCTACTTGGAAGGTATTCCAGGTAAACTTGAAATCCACATAAGAGTTCCATTACTTTTTACAATTAATATAGTCTTCTTACACGTATGACGTGGTGTCATTTTAGGGCTGCCTTGGGGCACTTGACGGCACGTACATGGAAGTACGCGTGCCAGTTGTAGACAAGCCTAGATATCGTACACAGAAAGAGATATTGGCAACAAACGTATTGTGCGTCTGTGATAGGCAAGGGAAATTTGTGTGCACATTACCGGGTTGGGAGGGTTCTACTACTGACAGCCGTGTTTTAAAAGATGCTATTAATTGGCCAAATAGGTTTAAGATCCCAACGAGTACGGTTACGGTAGTACATTCACCCATACGTTACTGTTGTCCATTCATTTCCCATTCTTTTAAATGTAGGATCTCCCAACTTCTAACTACATAGGTTTTAAATTGTAGGTTGTTATTATTTGGGTGGCGGGGGGTACACTAATGGGGAAGGGTTTCTAGTACCATACCGAGAGGTTCGTTAACACCTTAGGGAGTGGGAGTCATGTAGTCGTGCACCGCACAACTATCAAGAATACTTTAACATGAAGCATGCGAGAGCTCGCAATGTTATTGAGTGCGCCTTTGGAGCAGTCAAGGGTCGTTGGGCAATTTTAAGGAAGAACTCCTATTTTCCAATCAAAAACTACAACCAAATTATCATAGTTTGCATGCTACTCCATAATTTCATAAGGAGGGAAATGGTTAATTCCCATTTGGAGGAAGATTACCCACACTCTACAGGAGAAGAAGGCCCCAGCCTAGTTATGTTGACGTCGTAGAACCATCTTCAGAGTGGAACAATTCCAGAGATGCCATGGTCGTGCATATGTACATGGCGTGGAGGAATCGCCACTGAACGCTTAGTCTTATATTAATATGTACAAGCCTTTTATTTTGTTAATTATATTTTGTAACCTTTTGAGGAGGAAGTGTTCAAGTACAATGCATATGTGTATCTACTTACTTTCTGTTCCCTTGTATTGACAATGGTTAAAGTTATATAATGAACTCATGTGCCTACTCATGCAATTGTTCCTTTGATTATGATACCCTTCTTAGTAATTATTATTATGTGATGTGGTCTTGCTTTCCAGTTCAATGTTTTTGCTTATGTGGCATCTGCTTATGCGACGTGGTTTTTTTCTCCAGTTGATTGATAATTTGTTTTCTAAAAGGTTTCTGTTGTGATTATTAAAAGCTGGCAATGACATGATACTAATGTGAACAGTTCTCTGGAAATTAACACGTATTCAGTTTTCTGTGGTTTAAGTACCTAACTGTCATTTAATCACTTCTCCTCAATTACGTCCGTGCAGATGTCAGGAGTGCCACCTCCACCATCGTTTACGCCAAAGCCCTACAAGCAACCCAGGTCATCTCGCCGTATTTGGAGCAAGCTGGAGGAAGTAGCGTTAATTAATGCTTTGAAGGACCTCGTTGTTAACAGATGGAGGTGCGATAACGCCTTTAGTTCAGGATACTTAGTCTAATTAGAGAGGGATATGTTCCAAAAGTTCCCCCTTGCGAGCCTTTCCCAAAAGCATATCAATTCAAAGATGACAGTTTGGAAGAAAACACATTACCTGCTTCATGTTGTAGTGACCACATCTGGTTTGGCATTTGACAACACGTCTTGCCTGATGATGTTTGGAATGTGTATGTCTGGGTTGTATTTACTGTAATTACACTGAAACACTGTCAGTTCACCATCTTAAGTGTGAGATGTTAAAAGAATCTTGTGAATGGTATTTATTGACAAATAATTAGGCTGAAATAAGTTCAAAAAAAGTTCATTATGAGAATGTTGTAGTTTATGGGATTATGATATGTGTTGAATTTTAGGTATTTTTCAATTTAATGTAACCTTATTTTCATAAGTTTGCCATTTGTAAACTGTCCTGACGTATGATGTGCTACTGTTCCACAACAAAAGTAATGAAACTTTTACATTTTTGTAATCTAGTACGGGACCATGTAATTTACAACACTATATTATTAGCTATGAAGCGGTGACGTTATTGTTGTCCTTAAATAACACCACTGTGTTCAGGTGTACAAGGATGTGGAGTCATTCAAGAAAAAGACATTCTCGTACTATGAGTACTGACTAATAATCTTTGGGAATAACAGGCCAAACGGAAAGGGTGATATGCAGATTGAGGATGGCATTCTCCAGTAAGACCATCCACACGACGTTAGTGACGAAGTACACGATGTACATGTTGTGAGTGGCGCTAAAGGAAAGCGACCTGCAGCCCAAGGCTCATACCGTGGTTCAAGTGCTCGCAGTGGATTCAATGACTTTGAACATACTAGCTCTGCATTCAACCACGGGAATAATGGGAATAACAATGATGGAGAGCAAGTTGATAACAATGAGAATCCGAAGAATAAGAGGTTTCGTGAGACTACTGGTGTGGTCGAACAGTTGGTCAATTTAATAGGTGCACTGGTGGTAAAAAAAACAACCATAACTACAATGATCTCGCAAACAAATTTGCTCAAAGCTATGTTCCTACCCCACCACTTGTCCAGCCACCAAGTAGGACTAAGGTGGTATTTGACCATGTTGCGGCTATGGGCATACAACCACTTGAGCCCATGATTGTCGTGGCCCATAAAATCGCTGGGGTGAAGGAAAACATTGGGTTGTTTTTATCTATAGACGATAAGACACGCGGGGCATATATGAACATGATCATTACCGGGGGCTTAACCCCAGAGCTGGATCTTCCTAAGAAGTGCATTGGTTTGGTGGTATGGTCCAAAAGACAGCTAGCACCGTTCTCTTATTTTGAAAATGACTACCGCTACACAATATGACAACGTACTTTTGTTGTGCTTGCGTTTCCTCTATTAGTGTGGCCATAGTCTGTTCTTGTTATATTTTCGTTTATCCAACACTTAAGTAACTCTTTTGATTGATGTTATTAGTGTCGAATGGATACTGCTTTTTCCAGTATTTTGTCCCAACAAGTAAGAAGCAAGATACGGGTTATGTAATGATTGCCAACAATAAATTTTATGATGAAATCTTGAATTTGGTTTGTAAGCTATAAATGGTATGGTTGTTGTAGTTCATGTGTTGGTGTATAATGGATTACTTTTAAAAAATTTAAAAATTGCCATTCGTTCATTTGCATCCCGTTTCTTCTGAAATTTATGATCCGTCCACACTTGTATGATACAATATGATATAACATTTCCCTGAACACGTCTGCAACGTCAGGAAGAAGCCTCACATTTGCACCTCCAAATTCCAATTTTTTTATATATTATTGCTGAATAAGGATACAAAGCAAAAATTACATCATGACTCTAGTAATAAAACTATCAATCCATATTATTAATAAGATTATACATCTGCCGATTTGTTTGCACTTGTGGCGTGAGGCATTCTCTTGCTAAACAAAAGTTTGTCATGAAATAATGTGTTCATCATGGCTTTTATTCACTTAAAGTGTCTTTCCTCCAGTGGCCAACCATGGAGTTGTTGTTATCTTCGCTTCCGTAACAAGATTGTTAGAAACTCTCACCTTTGTCGGTTTTCTTCGCTTAGAATACACTCCACTTTGTCTCAGCCTATATGCCAAACTCGGTCGTATGATGCTTGAATATCTTGTAAGTCAGAACTAGTAACCTCCACTTCAACATCATAATCGTTCCATAACATCCAAATGCCACCTAAAACACCAAATTACTTCATATGAATTGAAACCTAGGTATGGAACAATATCCCAATGCCTCATCCGGAGTAACTCGGGTTTTAAGAACAAAAACAACTTATGGTTCATAAAACCTCACTAAAGCACGCAAATCCCTATATAAATCCTCATGACCTGCCCCTTGACGATTCCAACAAATCACTTCCGTACTTGAATTATTGATATGAGTAGGATGTACCAGATTGTCTAGTGGAATTTCGTGCCCTGTCGCAACAAGTTGTCTCATTACTTCGAGTGTTAGCACCCTCTGACGGTTCATCTTCTATTCAATCAAGGTGAACTTTTGCCACCACTTGTGGTTGTCATTCTGTGCATCTATCATGTGAATCGACGCCTTGATCTTTCATGTGGTCGCTGGAATCGTTGTCACTCAAACTAGCCTCTCCCAAGTAGTTGTTTGTAATATCAAAGAACGACCTTAAAACTGATCAAAGATTATCTCGAACCCCAGAAACCAGAAATCTTCCTCAAACATGTGGTTGTTGACTGCGTTGTTTTCCATGATTGTAGTGGAAACTCTGATTATTTTGTAGTGTTCGTATACGTCGCAACGATGTAACTTTTCTAGAATACCAAAAGGAGTAGAGAGATGTTATATGAGTTTAATTTCTCACTTAAGAGACAATTGAGATTCCTGAGTTTTTTTTAATGGTGAAACTGGTTCATTAAATGAGAAGGGCGGGTAAAGAAATGGTGCTTTGTTCTCGCCAAATATTCATCACTTGATGTTAAACAAATATTATAATTAATTACTCATTTAATAATTTGATTTTACGTATCATTATTTTTATTTAACATTATGTGTGACATTTATTTTGATTCTCAGTTTGCAGGTGGTATTGTAATTCATTTAATTTATGGCTTCTAAGGGGATCATTACTCTTTTTGGGTGCATTAACTAGTTCTTACAAAGTTAAGCACATTTCCAGTGTCCTTAGTGGTAAAATGTATTCACTTGCTAAACAAAATAGATAATATAAAGGCATTACGCAGGTACATGTTAAGCCTAGTACACAACCTAACTATTAGCCTTTTAGTCCATAACGATATAGAGCGCGACATAAACACGCCTCGCACGGAAACAAAATACTCAACTCACCTAAAAAGGCACATTGGAAACTTGCTCCAGTGATGTCGGCAACCTAACATAAGGACCCCGTACTACGCATACGAGATCAACAAAAGTCTATGTTAGCAGAAATAAAATAAGTTCCACATGATTAATATGGTTATAATCCAAGCAATGGAAGGAAAATTGGAGAGATCAAGATCTTTAGTCAAAGGTTGATGAGTTTTCCCCAACATGCTTCAAGAATCCTATGAGTTTCGAGTTCCCCTTAATTGGTCCAGTGATAGAACTATTGGAACCTTGAGAGCTTGTCACGTTTTTGCTTCGTTGTAGACCTGGTCGTTTTTTGCCCTGCCCCAGTACAAACTTGTAGGACTTGTCGACTCTCCCAAACAAGTTACGCAGTTTCATTGGAGCTTTTTCAGGCTCTCGAGGCACGTTAACATCAGACTTTTCAGCAGCATCGCTGAGCGATCGCTCTCCCTATGCCTTATACCCCTGATTTCTGACGTCGGTCCAGAACGAAGGACTCCCATTGCTGGTCTTACCACTGAATACATCTCGGGCAGATGCATGATATTAGAAGGAACATACCTTCCATTGTTAAGTGGCGTTGGAGATTGTGTGTTGGTATTGGCTGGTGGTTGAGGGATTGTTATGCTATCATCGGGGTCGGTTCCTGTAAGGTTAATTGTTTCAACTCAAGGTGGGGAAGACAAAGTTGCTGGCAGATCAAATATCTCACATAACTCATTACAGGAAGGTTCTTCTCTGAGCATGTAAGCATCACCAAGCTTGTATTTCTGCAGCAACACCGTGGAACGTTTGAAGAGTACAAGTTTTGCAACAGAGTACATGATCAATGAAACCATAAATGTTAATGCACAATGAAATTAATACACGCGTTTAGCAGAATAGATTTTACCAAGACAATGTAGTCCCACACGAAGTCCTCGAAGGCGTGAACCACGTTGTCCATTTCATTGTAATATACTGAACTTAAGCAGATTATGAAGTTAAAGACATCGTGACGGTGCTGGAGTTTCTTGAACTGATTCATACATTCACGGTTCATGAACGCCTATTGAACACGGAATTAACTCCGTTGCGAGAGGTACGGATTGGTATGGTATCTTTTATTGTCAGAAGCCGATCAAGTCGGTTCCTTTCAATCACTATAGTGTCAATGAACATGGAGTCAACAGATAAGGTCCATTGAGGGGTGTAGACAAAAAAATCTTGGGAACGTGGTTGCAAGGGAGCAACATTGTGGTTAGCCATTAGGATTTATTACTACTTGCTTGTTCAGTGTTTGGTTGGTTGCAAGGATGAGCTTAGTATAAGGTTACAGGGCCTGTATTTGTAGTAGCAGAAGATACAAGTGGAGATTTAAAGGAATGATTACAAGTTTGTACAGATGGAAAGCAATGGTTGATGTGCAACTTAAGTTGTCAATGGTATCTTTTATTGTCAGAAGCCGATCAAGTCGGTTCCTTTCAATCACTATAGTGTCAATGAACATGGAGTCAACAGATAAGGTCCATTGAGGGGTGTAGACAAAAAAATCTTGGGAACGTGGTTGCAAGGGAGCAACATTGTGGTTAGCCATTAGGATTTATTACTACTTGCTTGTTCAGTGTTTGGTTGGTTGTAAGGATGAGCTTAGTATAAGGTTACAGGGCCTGTATTTGTAGTAGCAGAAGATACAAGTGGAGATTTAAAGGAATGATTACAAGTTTGTACAGATGGAAAGCAATGGCTGATGTGCAACTTAAGTTGTCAATGGTATTCCTGCATGTAAACAGGTATCAAAATTTTAATATTGATGTGTTATTTGATTGAAGCCTCATTTTCAACCAGGTAATTAAGTGGCAAGAAGGCTAATGATGTCCATAATTCAAATTAGGAGCAGGAGGTAGTTGTGGAGGTATCAACAATTGAAGGCTAGTTGTAAGGATGATTAAAGTACTATGTCAGATGACTTGTATTTGTATTAGCAGATGTTACAACTTGAGATTTATAGAAATGCTTACAAGTTTTTACATATCTGTAGCAATAGTTGACAGCTTTTAATAGATCTCAATGGATTTTCTCAATCTAAGCAGTTTGATACTGATGTGTAATGTCATGGAAGCCTGATTTTCAACCCTGTAATTAAGTTACCAAAAGGCTAATGAAGTCTCAGCAACAGGTGGTAGTTGTGGAACCCTCTACAAATACAATGAAATATTGTAAGGATCATTAAAGTAGTATGTCAGAGGACTTGTATTTGTAGTAGCAGATGTTAATACACTCATCTTAAAAGAAATGATTACAAGTTATTACAGATGGAAAGCAATAGTTGATGTGCAACTTAATATCTCAATGGATTTTCTGCATATTATCAGCTATCAAAAATGTAATGCTGGTGTGTAATTTGATGGAAGATGTTTTTCAACCTTGTAATTAAGTGTAAAGCCAGGCTAATGAACTTCTGAATTTAAATTACGAGCATGTGGTAGTTGTGGAAGCTACTCAGCAAATGAAGGCTGCTTAATGGATTATATCCCTATGACAATGTGTGTTTATTCAATTTTGTTACACATTACATTTGGTTACATGGATTGAACGAAGAGAGAATTTTGAATGTATGTAAGTTCCCCTATGCAAGTTATGTATAACTCGTGAAAGAAAATCATATTATAACATTTGTTATAAGTAGAGTTTTTGTCAACAATTTCATTGCTTTTACAAAGGACCATTGTTTTTTCAGTTGCCCTACTCCTAATGAGACATAACACTTGCATCTCAAAAAGGAGGGACAAATATAATTGTTGTAACACGATTTCAACAAAATACAGTTACTAGAATACACAAGAAAATGAACACCTTCGAATCTTAAAAAGAAGAGACAACTATAAATATTTTAACATATTTTTAGGCAGTAACTGAAATTCAATAGTGCTTTATTAGTAGTATTTTTTCTCAACACTTCCCTTGTTTTTAGAATACACCTTTCATTAAAGTGCAGAAGTTTCTCATAGGCAGACATTGAAGTATTGTTGTAGTACCAATGGAGGTGATATCATTAGCATCATGACTGTACTCATTAGTTTGGCTGTTGTGACCCATAAAATTGAGGAGGGGCTCTTCGTTGAGCAGTACAGAGAATGGTACAATAACGGTGTTCCCATCTTCTTCAACAGAGGCATTCTGTGGCACAACCTGGTTTCCATTTTCAAGAATGGAACTCTGATGGAAATATGGACATTGTAACAAAAGAAGAAGATTACAAGAATTCAAATGAAGAAGATGTCACAAGAATGGATCAAATTTGCACTTTGAATGGGCCAATCACAAGAGGGCTTGCTAAGAAGATGGGAGCATCTATTTATGGGCTAATTAACCAATTTTGGGTCCATAATAATAAAGGAGGCCCAAATGAGAAACAAAGATGGTCAAATCTGATCCAAGTGACCTTTTAAAACATGGTCAAAAGTCAAAGACGAGTTTTGACCACTCTTTCATCATTTCCTAATCTAGTTAATGTATTTTCCTTTTCTAGAAGTCTCTTTCATCATTTTCTAGTCTAGTTAATGTATTTTCTTTTCCTAGAAGTAGTTGGAAGGTCATAGTTGATTTCTTAGTGACCAAGTTTGTCTCTCCTATAAATTAGGAAGACCATTTTCATTGTAAAACAACATTTATCATATTTATAAACTTTGTGAGATTTTATTCTCTTTGGTTCTTTGAAGAACTATTTTCCGAACTTATCAAACGGGTTCATCATCCTCGTTTGTGGCGTTCAAATCCGACTTATCAAACGGCACCTTCCATAACCGTTTGTGGCGTCTTCATTATACCAAGGTTCGTGTTTTGTATCAAGTAGCGGGTCGTGGTCTCCATACCAAGGTTCATATTTTTACTAAGGCAACGGGTCAAGGTTCCATCCAAACAACCTGAAGATAACGATCCTACGTTTAGCATACGAATACCACTCATCATTGGTGGATATCGTATCAAACTCCATTAAGTAAATCCCAGTTCCATCAACTCAAACCAGAAAGAGTTAGTTGGACTTGCCTCGTTATTCCCCAAGTCTTATCCCATGAGTGCAACCACTACCAGATGATGTGGATAAGCAGGTTGGTCGCCATCTTTGGATTGGTCTGTAAGCGTAAAGGATTGAGCAAGGTGATGTTGCAGTTCTATGACAAAATAACTTGCGCAATTCCTTCCACGTTGGTTCCCTCTCCAACATATACGCCTCACTGAAGGGATATTTCTATCAAGCAACATAGTAAATCATAATACTGTAAAGAAGGGTTAGCTTAGGATGCTTAATTGTGAATTTCAAGAACAATAGTAAGAACACATACTTCTGTCAACCAGCACATGTGTATAAAAAATCTACGTAATTTTTGGTAGAGAGTTTTTTTTTTAAGTTGTGATGCATAAAAGAGAATTGAAGGATAAAAGTAGACACAAACCAGATAGCAGTAGTCCCACATGAACTCCTCAAATGGGAAAACAATGTTGTTCGCCTGGTCATAGTACACTACACTGAGGCGGATGGTGACGTTGAAAATGGTATAGCGCGAATGAAGCTTACGAAATTGTGTGATGCATTAGCGAACGCTGAATGATTTGTTGAGGTTTGAATTGAGTTGGTTGCGTGCACATCGTATAGCGCCTAAATCGTTGGTGTCAGGTTCCTGCCTAGGCGACGACCTTCCACAACAAGCCAGCTAATGAACAGTGTGTCTACCTGAACGGTCTGCTCACGAATGCGGGGCAGAGTTAAGTAAAGCCATGATGCTGATTTTAGTATAACAAGAGTAGTTTATAAGGTGAAGGTTCCATGTACTGCCTTTAAATGGGTGGTATTTATATTGTGAAAGGGCTGAGTAGGTGTGTGTGACTTTAACATAGAAAACATATATTTTATTTGGGAGATAAGGGATATCTGATATGTCAATCCACCCAATATTTTCTACAAAGCAGTTTTAAGTACAAAAGTGGATTGATTACAAAAGTGGCTTGGGTTTAATTTTCTGTTTTTTGGTAGATTTGAGGTCTTATCGCCCATAATGGTTTGTTGGCGCAATGAATGTGGTCATTCACATACCTAAAATATGGTTTTGATGTGAAAAATGCACAATATTATGCTATATTCGTTTTGTGTACTTCAACAAAAGAATGCTGAAATCAAACTTTCATAACCTAGTTTTTTTCATCAACAAGATGGTGAAAAGGAATTCCTTCAAGTTCAACATGTCATTCTTGTTACACAAATGCATTTCAACACTTTTATACAACACACAAATGCATTTCAACACTTTTATACAACACAAAGAAAAGGTTGTCAAGTTCTGAAAATAAACCTTAATCCCCATGTAAGTAAACATCAAGTCATATATACAACACCAAATTGAAATTCTTATGCAGAACCGCAAAACCAACATTTGTTGGACTCACCAGTCAACTGCAAAGTTAATAGATACGCATTCAAAGTTTCCATTCAATAATGCTAAATTCAAAAAAACATATATTCTGCAAGCTCTTTTGATAAATTGTTATATAAATGATTTTCGATAAACCAGCATTCAAAGTTCAGTACATCGTTAATTGATCAGCCGCATAATTTTATATTAAGTCTAATGAAATGCAATACATAATAAATTGGATTGTACTGGAACAAAGAGTTATAGTCCTTAGTCCTTACAAGGAGTTCTCCAACCTCTAAACTAGGATGTTCATAAAAATAAGTGCCATAACTATTATGACTAAAACAACAACGGACACCTTGTACATGTACAGGGAACGTTTGGTACACACAGTTGCAACGCGAAGCTCCTTAGTTTTAAACAATAGGCCGTTAACCACGTCCTTGTAATGGCCTGTCAATTCACCATCTTTCCAAGCAGAAAACACGCAACGCATACCCTGCACTAGCTAAAGAATATTAGGGGTTGTAATTTAAGGCAAGGCAAAGAAAACATTAATGCAAAGGTAATTTCACTTAAACTTGAATGAAAATTTTGAGAATGCTTGCCCGTTCATTGGAGCATTTCCATATTCACCCGAGACTCTCCAACGACCAACTAGTGCACAAAATAACAACTAAACCACAACAACATCGGGGAATGCAACTGGTTTCACGCCTGGATATTGTATGCGATATCATGAAAGTTGTTGTCTCCACCCATTCTTCTGCCATATTGCTTGATTCACTTGTCATTTAAATTGATTTACCAATAGTTAACTTAAGGTTGAAGTGGTAATGTAAGCATGTGGCTTTATGTGAATTGCATTGAAGTGGCTATATTAGTTTTATAGAGGTGTTTGCGGTAATGGTAGGTAAGTGAGCAATAAGTTTTAAACCAAATACATGAAACATGTTAGTAGACTTTAGTGGGCAGTAGGATGTTTAATTGGAAAAAGCTGAAGCAAAGAAGGACATTACTATTGCTGAGATTTTGAAAAGTTTTCCATGAATTCAAAGTCTGCCATTGTTCCATCCAAGCAACAATGTATTCAATAATTTTCCAGTATTAAATTAAAAATGTTAACAAGTGAACATGATAAAATGACATTTTTCACTATTCCATGCATCATATCAGAAGGTTCATCAAACCGTATAATTTGACAATACCATTTTCATACAAAAATGGATACACTCTATTTCATCACCAAAAAAAAGAATCCCACGAGTTCCAAAAACTTAATTGATAAGTAAATACTAGTCCAAAGTAGATACGGTTTTATGATTCCAAAAAAATAAGTAGATACAAATTCGATAAAAAGGGATAAAATCGTAGTTATCCCCATTCTTTAAACAAATAATACATACGTCAAGTGAACCGACAATCACACACAAATAAATGAAACCCATATTATTGACAAAATCAGATTCTACTTAATCAGCATAATCATATTCCATACATAAATAGTAGTTGTACATAGCGCTACTCTAGTTCAATTATAGTTTCATACCTAACTGGCCTTAGAACATTGGCTGGAAACCAAGCCTACAAGAAACCATGTAAACCTAAATTCCAAATAAGCTGTCTATTACATGATACTAAAACTAAAACTGAAATTTTAATCCTTGAAACCACCTTACGCGTCTTTCACGAGCCACCAGCATTTCATCACAAACCTTGAGCCCACTCTGGCTCAGGATTCCCGGAGTTGAAGTGCACAACTCATTTTTCAGGCATTAACGCTGGCTTACCCAGGATGAAGAACGCATGGCACTACCAGAACGCGGGGTATTCAAACTCACTCAGATCTTGTAGAAGTGACAAATCATGTGACATATGCCCTTACACATTAATATGCAAATTCCAAATTTCGAATTCTTTAATTAAAAAAACAATTACAATCATATCCAAATTAAATAAATGTTTTTTATTTCAATTAAATAAATTAATGTATTTTATTTCAATTAATTAATTAATGTATTTTATTTCTATTAATTAAATAAATTTATTTTATTTCAATTGACAAAAAATCTTCATTATGATCTTTTTTAGTTGTAGAAGTAATTACTAAACAAATTAATTAGATTATTATTATAATTCTATGCTTGAAATAATTATTATTTAAAATTAGAATTGAGGAATTTACTAAGGAGGAGTTGTGAGAGAAAGAAGTGGATGATGAGAATGAATATATGATTGTAATGGTTGGGGTATTTATAGAATAGGATAATATTTTTGGCTTTTGAACAATCCGTAGCCAATATTTATTGGCTACGGTAGATTCCGTAGCCAATGGCTATTGGCTACGGAATATTCCGTAGCCAATGTTTAATTTGTAACTATTTATTTATTTTTTAAATAAAATATATTGGCTACGGAAAACTCTCGTAGCCCGTAACTATTGGCTACGGAAGTTTCCGTAGCCAATAGTTACTGGCTACGAAAACTTCCATAGCCAAAAAAATCGGATTGGCTACAGACACAGCGCAAACGGAATACTGAGTTTGTACAGTGGTTCAAACAAACAATCGTGTCAGGACATTATGAGGTCGACCCACGCCTCGATGCTCTAGTCAATGGTCCAGTGGCAATGGTAAATGTGTGCAGAGGCTACAAAGTGAATGGCTTCAGGTTCCACATGGATTCACATAGTGGTGGCCAAAAAACTAACTGCAGCTGCGTGTATGTGAAGGGGGGGGGGGGGGGCGTAGAAGGAGCGTCTGAGATGAGCTACTACGGCATCATCAGGGAAATAATTGAGGTATTCTATTGGGGAGGCACGCAAGGGCAATTGATCATTATGTTCAAATGTTTGTGGTTTGATGTCTATCATGGCGTTAGAGTTCATCCGACTTACAACTTGGTTGACATTAACCCAAGAAAACTGCTAGCAACAAATGAACCATTTATATTTGCAAACCAAGCACGACAGGTGTACTAAACTCCATATCCTTTGCAGTCCACCCTATTCGTGCTCGGCATGTAGTTGACATATCCTCACTGCCCCAAGAAGAACATGGCACGACCAATCAAATGCCTGAACTTTTCCAAGATGATGAGTCGCATGGTCCCAACGAATTTGTGGATTCGAGTTTGTTTGACCCCCGAGGTCAACTAGTAGACGATGGGTTTGAGTTATTTGAGGAACCTACTTTGTCCTAGTTACTATGAATGTTTTTTTACGTTGGAAAATTGTAATAAATTTCAAATATCTCTTATGTATTTGTGTTTATTTGGTTATATAATAACGAATGAATGTTCAAGCAACCATATAACTTGACTTTTAAAAGTAAACTAATAAACTAGAATATATATATATAAGTGTCTGGTAAAACACACACACACATATATATATATATAATATAACTTGATTTTAAAATTAAACTAATAAATAAAAATAGAAACACGAATATTAAGATTATACTCGTTTAATACATGCCGAGGAAAATTCACAGAAGTTCTTACATGCCGAGGAAAATTTATAGAACCCAAACATACATAAAATTAATAATAAGCAAAACAAACAAATATAAGTTCTTAAATGCCGAGGAAAGTTCATAGAACCCAAACTAAACACAATAGTAAATATTATCTAATATAATAGTAAATATCCATTAAACTAACAACTCGGGCCCGTTCCACCATCGTAGTTCTACGATAGTTGATATCGGGAAGTACGTTCCCGGCGACATAGTTAGGGTCCCCAAGAAGAGGAATATTGAGAAAATCACAAACATTGGACCAATTTTCTATGTTCTGACCACCACTCTGTCTTGACTAGTTCCCGCATTGTTGTCACGCTCCAATAATGTTCTCTCCAACTCAGTTATCCGCATATTTGAGGCACGCACTAATTCTTGTGTCTCCAGCAATAGTTTTTCATGTGCGGCTAACTTCTCGTTCGTTTTTCTTTCCTTCCTAGTGATCCTTACTTGCTCCCCCTGTGACACTTTCCTCGAAGAAATGCCACGTGCTGCAGCATTAGCACTGTCGGGCAGTCCTCTATACCTCCCCTTCTTGACATTTTCGTTTGCTTCTGCGACAAACTTTGGAATCGAATCCGCTGGCCATATGGCTTCATTAAGCCCATATTCTCTTTTAAGTATGGCGCAATATCTCTCATACACAAATTTTCAATAAGAATATTTAGTATATAAAATGACATATACAACACAAATTACTTTTATATAACGATACACTTACCCAATACGCCTTGTCCTCTTTGTTCACCTATTGGTCCAACGGTTCGCCCCGTGGAACTTTTTTCACCCGAGTCCACATGTACGACTCATGATATTTCAATTGCCTATCGAAATACTTGTTCTATAACGATATTTTGAAAGGCAAATTAATAATATTCTATAATCTATGACTAAATTAGATCACTTCAAAATTAATAATTTGTAAGTAACGTACGTGTCTCTGTGAATGCTCCTCGACACTAAGGCCTCCACCGGTGTACGTTGAACTCACAGAGTTGTTGTCGGTGTTGCTCTTGTTTGCCTTTCTGTTCTTTGATGCCTTTTCAGAGATTGCCTTTGTGGTACTTAGCTCCCAATATGGTTTGTATTCCCGCATCAAGGCATCAGACATCCAAGAAAAAGGTCGCCATTCGTAAGCAGGATCATTACACCTTTCATAGTATAACTTCTTGGTGCGAGACACATTGCAAGAAAACAGGGTAGTCGCAGATATTTTGAATCTATCAAATATCATGTCCTCATCATCTTTATCCCACGTATGCGTTTCCTTGTAAAATATTAATGACTCATTTAAATAAATTAATATTCTAACATTATATACCAAAGTTGAAAATCAATAAATTTAAATAAGGTATTAAGTACTTGCTTACCCTAAACCTTTGTTCCATAGAAAATTTATCGTCGCCAGTGACTTGGCTAAAATTCTCCGCCATAGTCCGATAACACCTCTTGATAATGGCGCTAATTGTGTTGTTGATTCGGTTTTTTCCACTCTTCCATTCTACAAACTCATTAACCACGATATTTTTTCACTTCGAGGGGTCCGACTGCGGCAGGTCACCTTTCCTCAACCCACGACAACCACGACGAGACATACTACCCACACTTGAACGTTGGGAACTTGGAGACGGGAGCTCTCCCGACAAAGCTGGCGACGTCATCTCTTGATCTTCATCATCATTTTCATCACAAATTCCGTCTTCGTCTTCGTTTTCGTCGTTGTCTTCCGGTTGCACATCCATCAACCCGTAAGCTATGCGCCTAGGTGGAGGAGTGAGAGGAAGGGCCCTCGACGCAGGGACAATTGGCGGAAATGTCGTTAAGAGCCTTCGATCGGTCGTCGTTGTTTCATATGGAATTTGAGTGGGCTCTTGCTCGGCAACATTGTTGCGCTCTTCGGTGGGGGCACTCCTTCCATGAAGGGACGTACCAATTCGTGTTAGATTTTGTAGACTAATCGTAAAATTTCCTTTAGCATTTTTTCGTGGGGCGGAATTTTTATCGGCCATAACGAAAGCACTACTATTTGGGAAAGAGAAAGAGATATAATGCTAAATTTAGAAGATAGATGAGAATGATTTGATATAAAATTGAAGAAATATAGTAGTATTTATAGTGTTATTTATTATTATTATTATTATTTTTAATCGCATTGGCAACAGAAGATGTCGTTGCCCTCGGACAAAGGCAACGGCCAAGGGCTACGGTTTGGTCGTAGCCCTTTGCCATTGACAAGGGTATTGGCAACGACCCTTGGCCGTTGCCTTTAGCTATGGGCAACGTACAGTGTCCGTTGCCCTTGTAGAAGGTGTTTTTCTTTTTTTTAGTAAAAAGAAAGCCATTGGCAACGGATTCTTTCGTAGCCAATGGAAAAACAGTCATTGGCAACCACACCCGTTGCCAATGACCGTTGCTAATCCTGCTTTTTTATAGTGATACATCAAACTCGACATGCCCGCACGTGTGCAGTGGCGTATCTAGGATTTGAATATAGGCGGGGGGAGGGGAGCTAGATTGTTTTTTTAAAGAACAGTAAGCAAGAATCTAAAAAAAATTAAGAGAAAAGACAATGAAACAATACTCCAAAAAAAGAGAAATTTTACCATGACTCTATCGATAACCAAGAAATCTTTTGGGTTTTTTTTTTTTTCTTGCATTGCAACTTTTATAAAATATATATTTACTAAAATAAAAGACTTAAACTATGTCAACACTCTTTTACATTTTTCTTGGAATTAAAACATCATAAAACTATTTTATACTACCCTTACACAGTTCTATAGATTTAGAAACTAATAATTTTGTAAAAAGAAAATAAAGAAACATGCATATAATTAAATCTTAATAACAATAATTCTTTATGTACCAAATAAAAAATTAAATCAAGATTAGTGATTCCTTACATTTGAATTAATTAAACAGTAGAGGTATTTTCTGCTAGTTTTACAACATTAAGACTTTTTTGCTGATTAAAAATAATTTATGAGGTTATTTTACGAATTGGACATAGTTGATTTTGCAATATTTGGTTACAGTCCACTGAAGTTAGTGGCGTCCTTCTTCTCTTTTTTTTTTGTGCAATTGCATTTTAAGATTTATACTCTATAATATTATACTAGAACCTCCAAAACTTGAAAGAATCTCACTTATATATCTAGGTATAAAAAAAAATCAACAAAAATAAGGTAGGCCCCCACGCCATATTTGTGTACCAATATGAATTCTGTAACATGAACCTGATTCAATGATTTTTTTAATTTGAATTTTGCTGATGAACAAGATAAAAAATTTTGCATTTCATGAATTGGAGCAACAACAAGCAGGATTAGAACTTTACAATTGAATGAACTTTCCCTACCAATATTAACACTGAAACAAGGATATATAAGCATCAGTGGTAATTTGACTCTGTTTCCTATCCCTTTGCCTTGAAGTGGTTTCTAAAAATCATATGTTTCTGGTTTCCTACACAAAATAAGATGAGCTCTAAAGTATCTACTAGCTTTGTTTTCCACCTTTAAGCAACTCCATACAAGAAGGCATATGTTACTGTAGAATCAGTCTACTTAAATGATGGATAAACGAATTTAACCACAAATAATAGTCATAGACTGAAGCAAATATTGCGTGCACATATTCTAAAACTAGAAAAAAACAAATTGATTTCGATCATAATCAACACCAAACATTGACGCGAATAATCTAAGAAATGCAGGTTGTATTAAACACTTCAATTCTCTGAATTTCAAGCATATATATATATATATATATATATATATATATATATATATATATATATATATATATATATATATATATGCGTTAGTTCATACACAAACACAGGCGTAAAACAGAATATATGTAATATGTAACTTTAATCTATTTTAAAATTAATCGAGCCACATAAAAGATGAGCTACTGATCGCCACACGATTTTTGTCAATTGAAATAACAACCTATTTTCATATCATCAAATCATGATGAAATTTTCGGATCATGGATTGACACAACAGCTTTGAGAGTTAAGTTGGCGTTGCCTTAACTCAATTGTGATCTTCTTGAATATTGTAACATGCAGCGGAATTAAAAACACAAGAAGATGTAATTTTAAGAAGTTTTCAATATTATTAAAAACTTCCGAGCCTTAGGCCAAATAACCATAAAGGTTTTAATAAAAATATTCCTCACAATAATTCACTCACACTCTTTGTTGATCGGACTCAACGAAGCAGACAAGTACTAACTACTTAACTTCTATGAACTAGACGTAAATAGTTGATACAAAAACTTCGCAAAAGCAAGACGAAGACAATACAACGTATGATTAATCTCTTGGATTATTTAGCACTATTGTCTTGTATTCATCTTGATGAACTTCACATCTTTTATAGATTTCTTGAAACTTGCCAAGATGTGTTGTTCACAGTTTTGGTAACTCTTGTTGTTTCCTTGTTGACTTTTGGATTCTTTGTGAACTCAGTATCTTTCTCGAATATGTGTTACCTTTATTACCAATCTAGCAAGGTAACACATCTTCTTCAAATCAGAGAATCCTGGAAAGAATCGAGTTGCAGAGAACCGCCAATATTGTTTCCTTCTTTTGCAAACCGTGTTGAGTTGACTATTCAGATCAACTTAACTTGAATTATGGAAACTTCAAGTAAGGAATCATCCATAGCTCTTCCTTATGATAAAGATACCTTCCTGGACGTAAACATAAACAACTAAAACCGTGGAACTTGATTAATAAGTGAATAAAGGCAAAACTTAAATTTGGCAATTAAAAGGCAGTTTTCGCGCAGGTTCTCTGGTTTCAATGTTACAGTCAATGTTGTCCCAACATCGCATAGCATTGATTCCAGAATACCTTGCACTTTCAATCTCCCCCTTTTTGCCTTTCTTTACAAAACTAATACATGTTCCAATCAAGTCTTATATCCAGAAAGTTAGAATCAACAAGAAACAAATTAAACTACTAAACTGTTCCCCCTCAATGCAAGCTAACACATTTAAAGTTAAATTAGAAAAGACAAGTATTGAGGTCATCACAACATCAAATGATGCTCAGACCCCAACATTCATCAATGTTGCCTCAACATTGAAACCAGTGAGTTTCCTGCATAAAAGGTTAACCAGGCAAGCAGTTCGAAATGTGCTTTCATAAGAAATAGCAGTTAGAGCAGTTCAACTGTAGCAGTACTTAGAGTTACAGGCCATAGAAAAATATAAAGGACATGTCCCTTGATCAACATAAACCAAATAGAGATAAATGTACCAGCAACACAAACATATCAGCAATTCAAGAGAAACAAAACATAAACTAGAAAACAAAATTTAAAACTTGGAACTACTCTCCCCCTTTTTGTGAAGAAGGGAGTTTCTCCAAATTTTTCACCATGTCTTCCAGCTCTTTGAGATGCTCCTTCTTTTCCTCAATCTCCCTCTGAGTATCAGCAATTTGCCACCTGTACCAATTCAGCAGATGATCCACAAAAGTTGAGGTTATGACCATGCAATCCTCCTATTTGGACATAGGCACTGAAGTTCCAGCAAACTCCTGAGCCTTCTTCTTCTCAATTCTTGGTCTCACCACTCCTTTTGGGTTCCAAGGAAGATCTCTCACTCTTGATCCAGACTAGTAGCTTGGGAGAATTGTCAGTTCAACATCATTCTTCCTCCAGCCAACAATGACACTTGTCTTCAATCCTTGCTTGTTAAGGATTCTGCAGATGAATGAGGTAAAAGGCAGCATGTCATTCTTCCTTCCAGCAACTTTAGACATTGACTTCAAAATCCTCTCCCACATATTCACAGCTAGCCCATTTTTGATTTTGTACACTAAGATTGATGATTCCTTAGTCAGTACAGTAACATTTTTGTTTGGCATCCAGTTGAAGCATGATATCTTATGTAAGACAGCACTAAGGGAAGTGAGTGTTGTGGTTGGCAGAGCATCTCTCCAGATTTTGACCAACCCTCATGTCAAGTCTTCAATCACATCATCATAGTAGGGGTCCTCTGATTCTTCAATAAGTGGGAATCCACATATCTTATTGATGGTGTAGGGTTCAATATTGAAGACTCTCCCCCCCCCCCCCCCCCCCACCCAAGCCTTTCCATATTTTGGAGATCTGTAGTCCCTGATCCACTTGGAGAGATTCAGGTAGAATTCCATGACAATCTCAGGAGCATAGTCATTCAACTCCATCACAGATTGATGAATCCCTCTTGCCTCAAGCAAGTCCATCACCTTGTGTTTGAAGCTGGCCATCTCTACTGCTCTTTCAGTGTGAAGTTCCCTTCTCTTGAAAGAATCCCACTTCTTCTCCAAATCTGGTAAGATAATAGAGGGAAGAGTAGTCCTCTTCATCTTCAGGGTAGATCACATACAACCCATCAGAGTATTCTTCTGTCTATGATGTTGCCTTAACATCTGCAGCAACATCAGCAGCAACATCCTGCTCTTCTTCATCAATCTTTTCCTCTTCCTTCTCCTCCTCTTCCACTTCATCCTCAACATCCACAACCTCAATTTCCTCTTCCATAACTTGCTTCCCCTTCCTCTTTCTCTCAGCAGCAGCAGCAGATTTTCGATCTTCTTCGGCCTTTCTCTCAGCTTCGGCAGCCTTTTTCTTAGGTAACCTCTCAACTTGCCTTTTTCTAGCCTCAACACGTTTCTTGGCAGTTTCAGACATTGTTCGACCACAAATCATCTTCTCACCAGTACCCTTGCTCTTTTTCTTTTGAGCCCTAATCCACTTCCTCACCAATTTATCCACAAGTTTATCCACAGATTCACCAATCTCCCCCTCAACAATTATATCAACGTTAATTTCAGGGTTGAGTTCAGCCATGTTTACCTCAATTTCAGGCTCATTGATGATTGGAGCGGTTGACTCAGCAGTTGGCTCAACATTAGAAGTCGATTCTCCCTGTTTAGCTTTCTTTCCTCGTCGCACGTAGGGGATCACCTTCCTTTTAGCAGCAACTTGAGAATTCTCAGATTTTGCAGCAGCACCTCGGGTGTGAGAGCGGGTACGCGCAGCTGTGGGTTCACTGCTCATAGCAACATCTGCAAGAGTATGCATGGGTGACTTGCTTGCCATTGTTAGTAAGAGAGATTTGCAAAGAAATTTTGAGAGAATTTTGAGAATAGCAGAAATTGAAGCACAAATAGGGAATTGTAAGTACAAATAAGGAAATTAGGGTTTTGATTCCTAATATAACCATGACTAGTGGAGAGAGAGTGAATGTTAGTGGGTAATTACTGATCTTTAACCAAATAAAAGCTTCCCACTATGTTTTCCCGCGCACACTCGTCAATGTTAAAGTAACAGGTAACCAGAGCGGTTTTCAAAAATTTGAAAACTTATAAGTTCTTGTTTTCAATGTTGGCCTGTGACAGTGCACAATGTTGGAATAACATTCGATAACATTCAAAACCAGAAGGTGAAGGTACAGGCTTCACCAAGGCAAATTCATGTGAGAGCTTGAGATACATCCAAAAATACATCTGAAACTTAACCAATATAGCAAGTGAGTACCTCAGACATATTGTTCAGATCAAGCCATCCAAATTGGTATCCTATTGGTATTGGGATTGATGTTGTCCATCGTGTTGTATAACCGGTGTTTGGCTCTAACGTCAACTGAAATTGTAGGATTGGTATTGATACGTTGAACGCTCTAACTTAAGTTGGCGTTGCCTTAACTTGATCACAATTAATCTTCTTGACAGAGTAATAATGCAGCAGAATTTAAAGCACACAAGAAGATATTTTTCAGAAGTTTATAAGTGATTATAAACTTCCTAGCCTTAGGCGAAATAACCAATAAGTGTTTTAACAAAGATGTTCCTCACAACAAAATCACTCACGCTCTCTTGTTGCTCGGACTCAGCAAAGCAAACAAAGTCTCTCTCCTTAAACCTATTATCTAGATTTAATTTGCTAGTCTAAAAACTTTGCAAAGCACGACAAAACAATCCAACTCTAATGATCTAATCACTCAGATTCCTTTAGCTCTATTGTCTTGTAGTTTTCTTGATGAATTTCACACCTAAATATAGGTTTCTTGAAACTTGATCTCCAAGGTGTGTTGTTCACAACTTTTGGTAACTCTTGTTGTTTCTTTGTTGAATTCTACCTCCTTGTAAACTCGGTCTCTTTCTTGAATAATTGATTCATTTATTAGAGTTCTAATAAGGAAAGACACATTCTTCAGTTCAGAGTTAATACTGGAAAGATTTCTAGTTGTGGTAGATCTTCAATTGTTTCCTTTCTTGAAATCGCGGTGTGTTGATCGTTCTTCTCAACTTGAATTATTGAAACTTCTAGCAAGAAAACTTGTAATGCACCTCCTTAGGATAAAGATATGTTTATGGACATAATCAAAGACAACTAAAATCGTGGAACTTGATTAATAGATGAATAAAGGCAAAACTAGAATAAGAAAGTTTAAAAAATAGATTGTTGCAGAGTATCTGTTTTTAATGTTATCTGATGTTACCCGGTAACATCTGTTAACAATGATTCCAGAAAACTTTGCACTTTCAAGTTCACTTGTTGGCAATTAGTTTCATTTTGGAAGTGTTGTATGTAGGCTGGCTTGGTCAGTGTAACTTATTTTATTTATCCAGTTAGAAACTTGTATGCTACTTCGTGAAAAGATTACAGGATACAATGATATACCTTTCTTAAATCCGGATCCATTTGGTAATTGTCATGGTGTAGCATAGTTTGTTGATATGTGTAATGTCTTGAATCTTTAACTTTAGTCCCAGGGTTTCAGAAGCTAGGGCATAAATAAAGGCTACATCGATAGAACTGGTGTTGTATTTGATCTTTTTTTGTCGATTATAAGCATGTGTGGCATAAGTTCCATTTATGTGACTATTAGATATGGTTATCTGAACTTCTAGATTTAGCAACGCTGGCTTTGTTCTAACCTTAGAGCCAAAATTGGAATCAGATTTTGCAATGTAATCATCTTGTTGACTGAGTAGGCAGTTCTTGGCTTAAGTATAAATCATGATATAGAGTCGAAGGTTAATCTCTTTCATGTGATCATATTTGTTTTTAGTTGCTAATTAGAAACTTAAATGTATCATCCTTAACCTGTAAACGGGTTTTGGTTGAATGAATTCCTTGCGACGAGTCTCTGGTGACAAGCTTGCTTTGTCTTTCTTGTTCTACCATCACGTGTTTCGCTTAAAGCTCGTCAATTCCTTGTCTTGAATAGTTTATGCAGGTAAAAACTTGAACAAGTGGTGTTCGAAACCTTTTTGTTGAAGTATAATCTCATAATATTGCTGAAGCTGTAAAAGTTAGCCTTTGACAATTTATTCTTTAGGTCTATGGGGATGAACAACCATCAATTATTTTAAGGCCCGTGAAATGGTGATACTTGTAAATTGGACAAGTAAGGAGGAAACACAAGAGAACACTCAATAAACACTCTTTACTCAATGGAAATCCACCAAAGAGCGTAGAGCCACTCGTTGCCTTAAGAATCCACCAAAAGGAATAAGAGTTTAAGAAAAGTCTAAGATTTTATGAAGGAAGTTGTAATTTTATTCAATCTGAGTGTTCAAAACACTACAAGGCCATGGACTATTTATTGGTGAGATAGAATTATAGAATGACCTTTTAACTCTTCAACTTCCTAGACATTGACCAACACAAATTAACTCTTAGAAATATAAATTCTGACTCTAAATGAAGATAAGAAAGGACTCCAAGTGAAGACTAAAAGAAGTAGCAGCTGAAATTACAAAGGAAGACAAAAGGACTCAAACTAGACAGAATTCGAAGTAGTCTGTGCAGCCTTAGTAAATCCGCCATAACTCTCTGTAGAAAATTCTGAATGACCTTGCTTCATTTTTAAGAAGACTTGTTGAGCTTTCCAACCATAGGTCGCATGCCTTTTGGAACCTTCTCAATCAGAGCAAGTTTACAGAACAAGTTGGGCTTCTTGCTGGACCGAATGCTGAATAATTGAATTTTAGCCCACTAATATTGTAAAGGCCTTTCCCCATGATTTCTTCCCGCATCATTCGCTTCTGCTGCGTGCAAACTCGTCCCGGGTTTCCTTTGCTTTCAAATAGTCCAACCATTGGATAATAAGATGACAACAAGACTTGTACTTGTGTACTCCAATGTGTGCCAACTTTATTGCCACATAATTCTAACAATGTTCTTCTTTTGTTGGAAAGAACACGTCCATGAATCTTGGCCAACTTTAAAATAATATCAATTAATGGTGCAATGGAAGAATTCATATGCAAATTCCACATCAGTGGTAAGTCTCTTAGATTCTCCATCATCTTGAAATAACACTTTTGATGATCGACATGATTATCGTCAAAATAAGACGTTCCAATGACAAAATCAATGTCATCACCATTATTTTCTAATGTAAGACGATCATCATAAACTCCTTGTACCATCATATCTTGAGATCCACATATTAAAAGTTGAACTTGGTCACTGAAAGTAGATTTGGAATCAAATAGCTCATTGGCTTGTGAAGAACCATCATCAATATAAGATCCACATTCGGAAGGATCCACCGTATAAAGTCCACTTCTATCCTTAAGGTTATCGTCATTTTCTTCCTCTTCTTCTGACTCGTCATAAATTGGAGGACAATCATAAACTTTTTCTTCACTGTCATATTCTTTCTCAACTTCAAAACATGTTTTTTGATATTCATAAAACATTGTTGAATTCATAGTCTTGTTGATCTGAGAAATTTGAGCAAGAATCATCACAATATGTTTGATTATGATCAATAGAATCAATATCCTCATCATAGAATGTTCATTCTTCGAGTCATGAGAACTTACCTCATGTTTGAAAGACTTGTCGCATGCTACACGCCCTAGGAGTTGTTTCTCAACCTTTAGTGAAAGCTTGATTACATCGTTGTAGCTCCAATATGACTTTAATTGAACGATGTTAGCAATTTCAGTGCGCAGACCACCAAGGTAACGAGCTATATTTTGCTCTTCCGGCTCTACAATTTCACATCTCATAGAGAGTTGATCAAATTCAACTGCATATTCTTCAACTGACTTTTTTCTTTACTTGAAATTGTAAAGCTTGAGAAAAATATCTTGTCGATAGTTATCTGGCAAGAATTTTCTCTTGAGCATCTTTTTCATCTTTTCCCATGTAACAATCCGCTCTTTTCCTTCACGACGTCGTTGTTTTTTAAAATTTTCCCACCATATCGAAGCGTGTTTCGTAAGCTTCATGGCCACCAACTTCACTTTTCGATCTTCCGGCACTTCATGATACTCAAATACCCTCTCCACCGAGTGCAGCCAATCAATGAGATTTTTTGGTTGCATTCTTCCTTCGAACTCCGGAACATCAACTTTGACATTGAAGTGATTCTGAAATCTTCGCCCATGTGCAGCACTTTGTCTCCCGCGTGCACTAGTAGTTAAACCATGAAAATGATGAAAGTGGTTGTCCACCTCTTCATCGGCTTGATCATCACCCTCTGGATCATGATGCGACTCGTCATATTCCAAAGGTTCATGCTCAGTTAGGAGTTGCTGCAGTTGTTGCACTTGTCTTCTCAAATCTTTCAACTCGATATGACGAAGATCACGTTCACCCCTTGGAGCTTCACCTGGAAAAATCCTGCGACGAGGGGACATCATAAACCTCGGCTTTGGTACCACTTTGATACCGGTAAATTGGACAAGTGATGAGAAAACACAAGAGAACACTCAATAAACATTATTTACTCAATGAAAATCCACCAAAGAGCATAGAGTCACTCATTGCCTTAAGAAATCCACCAAAATGAATAAGAGTTTAAGAAAAGTCTAAGACTTTGAAATTGTGGATCGGGTCGATACGTTGTTGATGTTAACTTAACACTGAAGTTCTAACAGCAGTTTGTGTTTGCTGTTAGTTCTATGATGTTACTTTAACAGCAGACCAGAGTAACAGTTTGCAGCGGAATAAACAAACACGAATTTAAGAAGTGAATATAGGATTATATTAACTTCCGAGCCGTAGGCAAAATACCACAAGGGTTTAACAAAGGCGTTCTCACAACTCTCAAGCTCCTCACTCTCGAATTGTTCAAACTAAGCAAAGCACACAAGAGTTGCTTCGACTATCTCTAAAAGCTCATCACTCTTAGATCTATTCTAACAACTTAAAAACTTTGCTAAAGCAAGACAACACTCAACAACTGTAAATTAATCTCTCGGATTGATTAGCTCTTGTCTTGTTGTTTGTCTTGATGTACTTCACACCTATATATAGGTTCTTGATTTGGACTTCAAGGTGTGTTGTACACGGTTGGTAATTCTCCTTGTTTCCTTCTCGAACTCCTCTTCCTTGTTCTCGCAGTCCTTCTTGAATAATAGTTCCTTCGCCAGTGATCTAGCTAAGGAAAGACTCCTTCTTCAATTCAGGACTTTCCCTTGGAAGCTTTCCTAGTCGCACTAGACTTCTTCTTTCCTTTTATAAGCCGTTTGCTTTAATTAAGGAAACTTCTCATCTTGGAAACTTTGAGCGTCCAACCTAATGCAAGTTTGTTTCCTGAATAATAATCAAAGACAACTACAACTGTGGAACTCAGTTAGTTAAGTGAATAAGGCAAAACAATAATAATAATAATAACTAGATTGTAAAACAGTTTCTGGACGTGCAATGTTACTCAAACATTGAAAATCTCAATGTTATCCTAACATCCAGAAAACTTGCACTTTCAATCTCCCCCTTTTTGCCTTAATCACAAAACCTAAGAAATAGTTCTTATCAGATCAAATTATTCAGAAAAACTTCATTATATCATAACAATGAAAAACTAAGTACTCTCCCCCTGAATATCAGAAGGAACTAATCCAATGTTATTCTAACACTGATACTTTCAATGTTATAACATCCAGCTTTATCAATGTTGGTTTAACATCAGAAAGTTAACACCTGCAAAACAGAGTCAGTACCAGTAATCACAGTTCAATAATAGCATAAGCAGAAACACTAAGTACCCAAAATAAAAAGTACTTAATTACAGTCCATACTAGCAGCAAGGAACAGTCTCCTTGATCAGAATAAAAAGAAAACAATTGTTCAAAAGGCATTAGAAACAGAAACTAAAGAAACTTGCAGGAAAATTTGAAAATTTGATCTACTCTCCCCCTTTTTGTGAGGAAGGCAGATCCTTCAAGTGTTTCCTCAAGCTGTCCAGTTCCTGCAGTCTGACTTGCTTGTCAGCTATTTCCCTTTGGGTGTCCTTGTACTCCCTATCCAACCAGACCAAGGTTTCCTCAACAAAAGCATCTGTAATCACTGAGCAGCTGTCACCACTGCTCACTGGAACTGAGGAAGCAGCAAACTTGTGTGTCTTCTTCTTCTTCTTCCTGCTGGGACCAGCTTCTCCTTGAGGGTTCCAAGGCAAATCCTGGATCCTCACATTAGTGAAGTAGCTCCTGGTGATTGACATTACAACCTTGTTGCTGATCCACCCTTCAGTCTTCTTGGTTTTGAAGCCTTGCTTCACCAATAGACATGAGATCAGTGAAGGATAAGGAAGGATTCCTTTGGGCTTCATAGTGACTTCCTTCATGTGTCTCAGCACTTTTTCACCAATGTTTACACTCATTCCATTCTTCAGCTTGTACACCAACTTTGCTGACTCTTTGGTCATCACAGTAGTGTTGGAAGAAGGAAGCCAGTTGTAAGTGCTGATCTTGTGAAGCACGGCACTAAGAGAAGTCAGCCTGGTTGTGGGAAAGCTCTCTCTCCATTGCCTAGTGAGGCCACCTGTAAGATCAGTGATGATCTCCTCCATAGTCGGATCCTCAGACTCTTCAGGATCAGGAAGACCCCAAGCCTCATTGATCATGGCAGGAGTGATGTCATAGATCTTCTTCCCAACCCAAGCCTTCCCATACTTAGGAGAATCCAGGTTGATCACCCACTCAGAGAGATTCATGTAGAACTCTCTCACTACATCAGGAACATATGCAGACAGATTCTGCACAGACCCCAAGACTCCTCTAGCCTCAAGCAACTCAAACACCCTGTTTTCTTTGAAAATACCCTCCTCAATAGCCCTTTCCTTGTGGATTACCCTGGCTTGGTATGCCTCCCATTGCTCCTCAGCATCAGGAGACACATAGAAGTCAGAGTAAGCTTCATGTGGATACTCTCTCATCATTAGATCAGTAAACTGATCATCATCTGATGTTAGAGTAACATCAGCTTGCTCTGGCTCATCAGCCACAAGCTCTTCTTCCTCAACTTCCTCTTCCTCTTCCTCCTTAATCTCTTCTTCTTCTTTTTCTTCTTCTGACTCATCCTCAGAAGACTCAGCCATCACCTCCTTACCTTTCCTCTTCCTGGCAGCATTTGCAAGAGCAGCCAAGGAAAGGTTTTCATCCTCATCCTCTTCTCCTTCAACCTCAGCTGGTTGGTCACTCACAACAGCTTGGTTACCTTCAGTAGTAACCCCATTATTTACACCAAGATTGCCATCAGCAGCAATCTCCTCAGACAAATCCTCATCATGCTCACCAGTAGCATGTTCACTCTCCTCAGCAGCAGCAAACTCATCATCATTAGCCTCATTAGGCTCAATAGAACTAGCCACAGTTGGCTCCACCACTTCCTCAACCACATTACCCAACCCAATCACAGGGGCCTCATTCTCCCCCTCAATACCAACATCGACATCAGCAGGTATACTCGGAGTAGGGTTAGCCATTGTTACCTCGATTTCAGGATTGGTGGGAGCAAGGGCTTGCTCGACAGCATCTGATGTTGAACCAACATCTTTCTTTGAAATCTTTTTGCCCTTGCGCCGTTGAGTGGTAGCTTTCCTCTTTGGAGAGGCGGCGACTGTGGTTTCAGCGGCGGTGCGTCTGGTACTGCGTCGTGGCGCTCGCTCGACTTGCGCAGCTGCTTCTGCAAGAGCATCAATATTGGACTTGCGTGCCATTGTTAGAGTAACTTTGAGATAAAAAGATTGAAGATTTTGAAAATTTAGAGAGTAATTTGCTTTGCACAGTTGTTAGCGTTAGAATGAAGAAGAAATTAGGGCAAATTATATATATGATTCAGATGAAGAGCATGGAATAGTGGTGTTGTAACATGTTACCATAATAATTTGACCACTGTCACACGTCCCCTACATGTTATTCTTACCACGTGTCAGTGTTAGGTTAACACGTAACCACAGCAGTCTTCATTCCTGAAAACTTATAAGTTACAATGTTACAATGTTGGACTAACATTGGCAAGTTAACATCAGGGAGGGAAGTTGGAGGTGCAGGGCTTCATCCAAAGTAGCATTATCTTGTGAGAGCGTGAGATATTCCTGTACTAATCTGAAGCTTCAACCAAGTACACAGGTACAATGACACAGCTTAAGATCATCAGTATAAGCAAGTGACAAATCAAACAGAGAAAAACACAGAGGATATACTTATCCAGGGAAAAGATTTTCCCACAGCAAGAAGATCACAAAACATAGTGCTTTTACTTGTAGCTGGTCACCCAAGAAGTATGCCTCAACACATGATACTTAACTACTCCCCCTAAGCCCAAACCGACAAAAGGAAATATGCAGAACTAGAATGAATGCAACCATGTTAGATTAACATTTGAGAGATGGTAACCACATACAAACCGCCTTGCTAACTGGGATCAGGACATATCAATTTATCTTTAACTTTCACTATTTTTAGAAACTCTTTTGAAACACAAACTGATGAATGTTAAAGGACAGTCTCATCACTGAATGTGGGCAGCACAGGACTCCACACACCCCAGCAACTTAGCTATCAGCTACAGATCAGGCAAGTACAAAGGAATTGAATGAAGACAACACTTTTATCAAATATTTCTCCACCCCAACTCCTCATGCATACTTGTTTACTAACCTGTTTATCAAGGAAATACTAAGTAATCAATGCTACTGAATGCACACAGTCTAAACTTTATACACCCCAGTAGGAAAGATCACTATCATGTAGAAACCTTGGCCATAGACAAAAATATGAAAATAAGCACAACTGAATGACAATGAGGCCTTCAACATCATGTAACCCAGCTTCTCTTCATACCTTGTCAAACCTAACATGGATAAGACACAACTGAATATCATCAGAGTAGTGAGCTCTGTGTATCCCAGCTTCTCCCATGATGTTAGGTTAACATTCACAGACTAACATCAGAGTTATTTCTTTCCAAACCTCTTGATATGTACCTGTTCACCAATCACCTTAGCTATTCACACAGGTCAACCACACAACCAACAGTTTCTCTAACAAAGATGTAATTTGCAAGAAAGAAGAATGCAAAAAGGAACAAACAAGAATTACAGCTACACCACAACCAATAACCAATGCTAGACAGTGGTGTTATGTCAACACTGGTGAACTAACATCTCTAAACAATGCACATGCCAAGAGAGTTCCTCAGACTGAAGAACCTCTCAGTATCTAATGGTTTAGTGAACATATCAGCTAGCTGATTGTTAGTTTCTATATGTTCAATGTCAATAAGCTTGTCTTCTACCATGTCTCTCAGAAAGTGATGCCTAATGTCTATATGTTTTGTCCTAGAATGCTGAACAGGATTCTTAGAGATGCTTATAGCGCTAAGGTTATCACAAAACATAAGTAAGGTATCACTGTCTAACCCATAGTCCAGTAGCATATGTTTGAGCCATACCAACTGGGTGACACAACTACCTGCTGCAATGTATTCAGCCTCAGCAGTGGATAGTGACACACAGTTTTGCTTTCTACTGTACCATGAGACCAAGTTGTTCCCCAGATAAAAACATCATCCACTTGTAGACTTCTTGTCATCAGTATCACCTGCCCAGTCTGAGTCACTGAAACCTACAAGATTTGTGTTAGTATCATAAGAGTACCATATGCCAAGGGCCAAAGTGCCAGATATGTATCTAAGTATTCTCTTCACAGCAATCAGATGTGACTGCTTTGGACATCCCTGGTACCTTGCACATACACACACAGAGAACATAATATCAGGTCTTGAAGCAGACAAGTATAACAAGCTTCCTATCATTGAACGGTACAATGTTGGATCAACATTGACACCAGTATCATCCCTGGATATCTTCACAGATGAAGACATGGGAGTCTTGCAAGGCTTTGAATCTGTCAATTCAAACCTTTTCACCAAATTTCTTGCATACTTTTCCTGACTTAGGAAAATACCATTACCTGTTTGTTTCACTTGAAGACCAAGAAAGAAAGTTAATTCTCCCATCATACTCATCTCAAACTGCCATGTCATTTATTCAACAATTTTTTCTAGAATAGAATTGTTAGTTGAGCCAAACACAATATCATCAACATATATTTGAGCAATACAGACATGAGAATCTTTCTTCAAGACAAACAGTGTTCTATCTCCATCACCTCTAACAAAACCAAGACTTAAAAGGAATTTTGTAAGCCTTTCATACCATGCTCTAGGTGCTTGTTTAAGACCATACAGTGCCTTTTCAAGCTTGTACACATGGTTTGGATACTTAGGATCTGTGAACCCCTTTGGCTGTTCAACATATACTTCCTTATCAATCAGCCCATTCAGGAACGCACCCTTTACATCCATTTGGTATAGTTTTATCGTAAGACAACATGCTATGGCTAGAAGTAACCTTATAGATTCAATCCTAGCAACTGGAGCAAAAGTCTCATCAAAATCTACACCTTCAACCTGTGTGTACCCCTGAGCAACTAGTCTAGCTTTGTTTCTAACTATAACCCCTTCCTCATTACTCTTGTTCTTAAATATCCACTTTGTCCCTATTACATTAACATTAGGTGGTCTAGGTACAAGTATCCAGACATTGTTCTTAGTAAACTGTAATAGTTCATCTTGCATGGCATTAATCCAAAAGTTATCAAGAAGGGCTTCATTCACATTTTTAGGTTCTATGGTGGAGACAAAACAAGAGGCATTATCAACAGTACAAGTGAAGTTCATACAGACACACAGTTTTACCATATCTCTATAGTCAAGTCTTTCTCTATTGCGTGTCCTTACCCGTTCAGTGAGTTCACCTATTACCTGGGATGCTGGATGGTCTTTCTGAATCCTAGCCGGAGGGTCTCTTCTAGGTTCAGAAGCACCTTCATGTTCTGAGTCAGAATCCTCTGATGTTACTCTAACATCTGATCTCGCTGGTGTTAGTCTAACATCGTTCCCTGACTCTTGTTCAGTGTTTCCAGCTTCCAGTTCCAATGTTGGTGTAACATTGTCAGGGGTAACATTCTCGGTTTCCACTGTTGGTTCAACATTGGGAACTAAGATGTCACCAGTACCTGTACCAAGAGTGAAATCATCAAACACAACATTCACTGATTCCTGAATTGTCTTCAATCTAAGATTGTAGACTCTAAAGGAAGTACTATTGGCTGAGTATCCTACAAAGATGCATTTTTCACTTTTAGAATCAAATTTACTCAGATAATCCCTGTCATTCAGTAGATACCAATCACATCCAAATTCATGAAAATATGCAACATTTGGTTTTACACCCTTCAAGAGTTCATATGGAGTCATGTTAGTTCCAGGTCTAAGATACACCTTGTTACTAATGTGACAAGCAGTATTTAAGGCTTCAGCCCAGAGTCTTTTGGATAAGTCTTTGGCATTGAGCATAACTCTGGCCATCTCTTGAAGAGTCATGTTCTTTCTCTCAGCAATCCCATTCTGCTGAGGAGTCTTAGGAGCTGAAAATTCATGGAAAATACCTTTAGCATTGCAGTAGTTATCAAAACTAGCATTTTCAAATTCTTTACCATGATCAGACCTAATTTTAGTCACAGTGGAGCCATACAAGTTTTTAATACTAGCACAAAGAATTTTGAACTGATCAAAAGCTTCTGACTTTTCTTTAAGAAATTTTACCCAAGTGTATCTAGAGAAGTCATCTACAATCACAAAGGCATATCTCTTCCCACTGAGACTACTTACCTCAATTGGACCCATTAAGTCCATGTGCAGCAATTCAAAACACCTACTAGATCTAGGGTTAGCATTCTGTACCTGTAGGGGTGTATGAACTGCTCTGGTTTGCTTACCCTTGAGGCAATCACCACACACAAGCTTACCTGGACAAGACAGCTTTGGTAAGCCTCTTACAGCATCAACTCTCTGTAATTTCTCAAGGTTTCTGTAGTGAACATGTCCAAGTTTCCTATGCCATACAGAAGCTTCATCTATTTTAGCATGGAAACACTCTGCTTCCTCTTGAGCTAGGTAGCAGTTGTCCTTGGACCGAGTACCTGTCATAACAAGTACATTATCACTATCATAAACATCACAAGATGAACTGTCAAATGTAACCAGCAAGCCATCATCACATAGTTGACTGATGCTGATTAAATTTGCTTGTAGCCCATCAACCAACAACACATCCTTCAGGGGTGGAAATCCATCAACATTCAGTGTCCCCTTTCCAATGATCTTCCCTTTTGTACCACCACCATAGGTCACAGTGCCAGTACTCACAGAAACCATATTCACAAGATTGTCAATGTTGCCTGTCATGTGTCTTGAACATCCATTGTCGAAGTACCACTTACCTGAAAGGTTAGAATACACAGCAGAGAAAACAACATTGCAAACAACTTTAATCTTAGGGGTCTTAACTTTTTCTACCCAAGTTCTACCTTTCTGTCCTGAACCTAATGTTGGTCTAACATCGGAAACTGCTGTTGTTCTAACATTGGGTTCAGTAACTGTTTTCTTACCACATTCTCTTATAAATTTTCTACAGAATGGTTTTATGTGGTCTGGTTGGTAACAGTATTGACAGATAAAAGTAGGTTTACTTCTCACAGTGTTGATGGTACCTAAACTCTTAGAATCAGATTCTTTAACAAAGCTAGAAGATAGATAGGCAGAATTTACTATAGAAGAGGAAGGTTTCTCAACAAATCCCAGACCACATGAACCTGAATTTCCCATGCTAAGTACCTCATCAAGTTTAGAAGTACCTGCATTCCATTTAGCTATGATCTGTGTGTCTTTCTTGAGTTTATCCTTTACCTCTTTCAACTCAGCTTCAGCTTTGTCAAGATCTCTTTCATAGAGTTTCAGCATGTTCTTCAAACATTCAATGTCATGAGTCAGTGCTTTGTTCTTCTTTATGAGTTTCACATTCTCTCTCTCAAGCCTGAGGAATGTGGTGTGCAGATCATCAAGAATCTCCTCATGGGATAATTCTTCTTCTTGGGAGTACTCTTCTTCTAGATCAACTGTACCATGAAAACAATCAAAGTTAGTATCATCACAATCAGAGAGTTCATCAGAGATAACCTGGGAATCATTGCTGTTCCAGTCTCCAAAAAAGATTTCCTGCTTTGCTGTTGGTTCACCAATGTTAGAGTAACATTGTGATCTTAGGCAATTTCTGGAGTCTTCATTGGACCAGGTGATCCTTGTGCATAACGCAGCAGTTTTGATTTCCTCTGAGTGTTCCTCGGCACTTGTTCCAGATTCAAAATCATCTTCATTGAAGTCATCTACACAAACCCAATGAGAATTCCCTCTTGTTCTGAGGGTGTTAGCACATTCATGTTTATAGTGACCATACCCCTTACATTCATAGCACTGAACATCCTTTAATTTTTCTGCATCTTGAGGTGTGCTCTTGGATGCCATGTACTTAACAAATTTAGGGGGCAATTTCTTGTAACCGGGGCTATCATTACCAGTTTGTTTTTCTTTCTGTTTACCTTTGAAACCTAATTTACTAAACTTTTTGGTAATATTGCCATAGTTAGAAGAGATCAACTCATATTCATCCTCATCACTCCCTGTAGAATATGAGCTAGTACCTAGTAAGGCTAAAGCAAGTTGTTTACTGGACTTTCCTAGGAATTCTAGTTCAAATTCTTTTAGAGTGTTCATTAATGTTTGAAAGTCCATGTTGGCAAGATCTCTAGACTCATTCATAGCAATTCTTTTGACAGTAAACTTAGAGGATAATGTTCTAAAGGCTTTGTAGGCCATGGTTTGATTAGGGATGATAAAACCTAAGTTTTGGCACTGATTAGCAATATCTAGAAGTTTCTCAAAATAACTATCAATGCTTTCATCCTCACCCATCTCTATCTTCTCAAAGTCCCTCAAAAGTTTTCTATATTTAGAGTCCCTCACCGCCACATCACCCTCACAGTGTAATTCAAGAATTTCCCATGCAGATTTAGCAGTAGAACAAGTTTGAATCAGTTTGAACATATGATTACCTACCCAGCTAAAAATAGCATTGAGAGCCTTTTCATTGAAGTTGTAGAGAGCAATTTCGTTGGCTGTCCATTGTCCCCTTGGCTTAGGTACCAGATCAGCATCTCCATCTCTTGGCAAGTAGGGAATGGTGTAGCCTTCTAGTACTGCGTCCCAAGCTCTTAGGTCGATGGATTTGATGTGGACTCTGAGCCTGATCTTCCAGTAGGCATAGTTGTTGGGACCTTCCAATACTGGCAACCTGCTGGTATTGGGGTTGGAGCTGTCCATCTTGTTGTATCAACGCCAAACACCGATGAAGTTGGTGCTTGGCTCTGATACCAATTGAAATTGTGGATCGGGTTGATACGTTGTTGATGTTAACTTAACACTGAAGTTCTAACAGCAGTTTGTGTTTGCTGTTAGTTCTATGATGTTACTTTAACAGCAGACCAGAGTAACAGTTTGCAGCGGAATAAACAAACACGAATTTAAGAAGTGAATATAGGATTATATTAACTTCCGAGCCGTAGGCAAAATACCACAAGGGTTTAACAAAGGCGTTCTCACAACTCTCAAGCTCCTCACTCTCGAATTGTTCAAACTAAGCAAAGCACACAAGAGTTGCTTCGACTATCTCTAAAAGCTCCTCACTCTTAGATCTATTCTAACAACTTAAAAACTTTGCTAAAGCAAGACAACACTCAACAACTGTAAATTAATCTCTCGGATTGATTAGCTCTTGTCTTGTTGTTTGTCTTGATGTACTTCACACCTATATATAGGTTCTTGATTTGGACTTCAAGGTGTGTTGTACACGGTTGGTAATTCTCCTTGTTTCCTTCTCGAACTCCTCTTCCTTGTTCTCGCAGTCCTTCTTGAATAATAGTTCCTTCGCCAGTGATCTAGCTAAGGAAAGACTCCTTCTTCAATTCAGGACTTTCCCTTGGAAGCTTTCCTAGTCGCACTAGACTTCTTCTTTCCTTTTATAAGCCGTTTGCTTTAATTAAGGAAACTTCTCATCTTGGAAACTTTGAGCGTCCAACCTAATGCAAGTTTGTTTCCTGAATAATAATCAAAGACAACTACAACTGTGAAACTCAGTTAGTTAAGTGAATAAGGCAAAACAATAATAATAATAATAATAACTAGATTGTAAAACAGTTTCTGGACGTGCAATGTTACTCTAACATTGAAAATCTCAATGTTATCCTAACATCCAGAAAACTTGCACTTTCAGACTTTATGAAGGAAATTGTAATTTTATTCAATCTGAGTTGTTCAAAATGGACTATTTATAGGTGAGATAGAATTCTAGAATGACCTTTTAACTCTTCAACTTCCTAGACATTGACCAACACAAATTAACTCTTAGAAATATAAATTCTGACTCTAAATGAAGATAAGAATGGACTCCAACTAAAGACTAAAGGAAGTAGCAGCCGAAATTACAAAGGAAGACAAAAGGATTCAAATTAGACATAATTCAAAGCAGTATGTGCAACCTTAGTAAATCTGCCAAAACTCTATGTAGAAAATTCCAAATGGCCTCTCGTTTGCTTCATTCATAAGAAGACTCGTAGATCTTTCTAACCATAGGCCGCATGCCTTCTGGAACCTTCTCAATCAGAGCAGGTTTACAGAACAAGTTGGGCTTCTTGCTGGACTGAACGCTGAATAATTGAATTATAGTCCACTAATATTATAAAGGCCTTTTTTCCATGATTTCTTCTCGCGTCAACTTGGATCCTTCTCAATTAGCATATTATATTATGCATGAGAAGAAGTATAAATTTAAATCTCACTGTCCAAAAAAAAAAGCATTGTTTTTATTAAAAAGCAGATGTAACATCTCTTGTAATGTCATCATCGTAGGGGAAGACCAGCAAGAAATTAATTAGTTCAATTGGAAAAGAAAAGAGAGAGAGAGAGAGAGAGAGAGAGAGAGAGAGAGAGAGAGAGAGAGAGAGAGAGAGAGAGAGAGAGAGAGAGAGAGAGAGAGAGAGAGAGAGAGAGATAATAGAGGACCCATTTTCTCCTTGTGAATGATCGATATGGCGTCACATGGACGCTATTATATCATGTAATCATCGAAACAAAACTTAGGCATAAGTCATTACTTCATAATATCCAAGTTGGAAATATGATACAGTATGAAAAGCATTGATTTGTAAATTAATTGTGCAAGTTGCAATATAGATCCACTTAAGTGTAAGTATGACCACTACAACAAAAATGGCCTATAGTGACACTATGCTAGTGGCATTTATATTCAAATGTCACAACAAAAGTATTAGATGACCTTTTCAAAGCTGTCACGGTATCTAAAACAATTGTGGCATTCATCTATACAAATTAATGACATTAGTTTTAAAATATCACTCTAAATTTATATAATGTCACTCTTAAAAGATGGCACCATAATAAACATATTAGTGGCATTAGTTTAAGCTAATTAATGACACCAGCACAAAAATATCACTATAAATTCATATATTGTCATTCTTTAAGATGTCACTTATTATTAACACATTAACGACATTGATTTACATTAATTAATAGTATTAGCTTAAGAATGTCACTGTAAATTTATTCAGTGTCTTCCTCAGAGGCGCCACGTGTACTTAAATATATAATCTAGATTAAATTGGTGGTTGTTTTAAGAAGGCCACAAGCCCACAATATAATTTTTTTTAGAGGCAGTATATGTTGTAGTCAATGTACCACAGTATGAAGTTATGAATTGTGGTATTAATATAGTCGCAATTTAAAAGTTATGTTATCTTAAGTTTTATTCTTTTGTTGTACAAAGACTAGATTAATATGATTCCGGAATGAAGAGTCAAATAAAGTTTGACGCGAAAAAAAAAAGACAAAATAATCAAATTTGCAAAAGCGCATGTACCACGAGCCCGTGCAAATTGGGGCACTTATGTTAGACCAAATAGCCCACGACATATAAGCTTTTGACACGTGGCAACTCGACAACGTAACGGAAAAAAAAAACTGAAAACTGGTTAATAAGTCAAAATTGGGCCATAAACCAACACTTGGGCCCAATTTGACCTATAAGCCCGATTAGAGTTGAAGATGTTGTTAGAGTTGAAAAGCACATTCGAGTTGAAGAGTTGAAATGCTGCTAGAGTTGAAAAGCCCATTCGAGTTGAAGAGTTGAAATGCTGCTAGAGTTGAAAAGCTCATTCAAGTTGAAGAGTTGAGAAGTTGTTAGAGTTGAAAACCATTCGAGTTGAAGAGTTGAAATGATGTTAGAGTTGAAAAGCCCATTTGAGTTGAAGAGTTGAAATGATGTTAGAGTTGAGAAACTAAAAGACTGTTAGAGTTGAAGAGTTGAAGTGTTGATTCAAGTTGAAGGGCCTATTTGTGTTGAAGCCAACCAATCAAGCCAATCTGATAATTAAGGAAGTTTATGCCTATAAATACACGGCTAATCTTCATTCTTGAGGTACGTTTTTCAAGGTGAGCTCTAACCTAATTCGAGTTATCGAGTTATTTTGTTAGAGTTAGAGTTGAAGAATTATATTCGAGTTGAAGAGTTATTGAGTTGGTATTTTAATTCGAGTTATTCAGCAAATTCGAGTTGAAGATTTATTTTGCTCTGCATTCAAGTTGAAGGTTGAATTCGAGTTATTTGGCTTGTTTTGAGCAGTTTTCAGCATATTTTCGCACATTTAAGCACTACGAGACCTATAATTGGCATTATAGGTCAATTCCTTCAAAGGCCAATTACTGACTTAGGCATCGGAATACCTTTGCGGCAGCCACTGCCTAGTTCACGTGCAGTGTTTCAAGTGTAAGTTTTTCGAACTCAAAGCTAGCTTGGGACTGGGACCAATCCTGAGCTCGGGCTAGTCTGACGTGAAGTAACTAGTCAGCAGACGAAATTATCCCGCATCACTGAATATCCTGAATCCATCTACAATTTTTTTTTTAAATCCATCTACAATTTGAGAAGAAACAAAATTACTTAATTAATGAATCTTTTATAATTATACGTTACAAGCCTTCAGTCTTCATATTATTTATATATATAAATAAATTAGGCAGTATAGCTAGTAAATTCAACAGGATCTTGGAATAATAAAGTAATAAACAACATCAGAGTGGCGTTTAATTTACGTTTCCTGTATATATATTTTATTTTATGGCAAAGGAAAATAAGTTTTACACTAAACATAGGTTGCGCCGCCCCGCCACTCGTCCACGGTCCATTCATCTACACCGTAAGCGAAAGGTAAATGAAATCTATTTCAAATTCACTTTGGCGATTTGAGTTTATATTCAGATCCATTTTTTGGCCGAAAGTTTTGTTTGATTCAATTTCAGTGGATTCTAAATTATTATTGTAAATCAGTGCTTCTGGAAACCCTACACTGGGTATGAAATTATAACGTCGATAATGTTGCTGAGTTGGATTGTGGTTCAGTGGATTCTCATGTCTTATTATTTGTTTGAGTTGGAAGAATGCTTACACATTTCCTTGTCACGTTGATCAACTTGAAAGTATGAAGCGATAATCCAAAGTGATAATCATTATTGGTGTGTTCAATTAGTCTTGCAAACCATAATAGCGTGTCTTTTTAGATTCTGTGTTTCACATTGCAAGTTTTCGAGTTGAAAAGAATTGTCAAGAGTACTGGCAACTCTTGTTCGGAAATGCTTCCTTTTTGCTGCCATTAATTAGTATATGAGGTAGACTTCCTTCATCTTCAACCATTGGATCAAGTAATAGTTTACGAAGTTTAAGTTTCTGTTTTCTCGATTTAGGACACATTAACACGGATGTATAGAGGTGTTTCATATTCTAAAAGGGGCCAGTGTATTCCCCCGACACAGAACATTTAGTTTATGACAAGATTAAGAATAAGAGAATAAAGTTACTTTTTTTTCTTCGTAGATTATTAGCTGTTTAATGAATTATTTAATCACAGTCTTTTGCATGCTGGTTCATCTGAAGCTTTAGAGGATAGATTAATCTCATTTCTGCAGTTCTGAAGCCTACCTATAGCATCCTTTATTGATATCACCAAGTTGTGATTCTTCTTGGGATTTTGAGTTTCAATGGATTTAGAATATTTTTCTAATATTTACAAGTTCGTTCTATAGCATAGGAGATTTAAGTATAATTTCACTCATCCCGGATAGATCTGAAAAGTTGTCTATGCATCAAGTTAAGGACTGACTCTCTAAGCCTTGATTGTTGAATATTTGATATTATAATGGCAAACATGACATTCATTTAACCTATTAAACAAAGTTTTAATCAGTTGGCTGCAAGAAAAAAAAAATTTTACAAGATAATGTATATGGAACTCATATTTTTCCTATAATGTTTTTTAGGTAATTGAACAACATGATTCCTAGCAATAGAATAAATCCACGACTTACACAATGGGAGTGAGTTATTTCCAGGCAGATTTTGTGACGAGGCATTCTTATGGAATTCAAGCTGGCATGGTGAACTCTATGGCATCACGTTCTGATTGCTCTAGTAATGTGATCATTCTTCCTCAAAAGTGAAAGTTCTCTCTCCCTTGCAGTACAAGACTGAGTTTCCCGAAGATCTCACTCTATGTGTTATCTTTTTTCTGATGCTAGCACATTTAGCTGTACAAATAATTGATCAATAACTTCTAGTTACATGATTAGTCTTTTACACTTCAAATCTGCAGTTCTGAATAGTTACATGCATGATTGCTCCTTTGTACTTGAACTACGTGTAGGTTGAATGGTCTCCGAATGGTGTGATTCTAAAAGGCTATACTTGTCTGACAAATTTTCTCTAGGCTAATCTTCGTTTCATTCATTGCTGCTAAATTTGTTTACAGTTTGACCACCAGACAATGATATTCTGTCACCAGGTATTCCTCAATATATCTTACCTATGTAGCTGGTCGGACTTTTATCCTTATTTAGCTGCCATGATATATAGTCTTTGAAGGTTTTTAGTATATAATACTTTTTGTTAACTTGTGATTCCTTTGGTTGTTGTCTAGTTTGATTAGGGCTGCCACTTTGGCTATCGACTAGAGTCTGGCTAGCGACAACCTTAATTTTCTTGGAAATAGTTAACAAGTTCTGAGAACATAAGAGTTCTTCATCACAGGAGAATGTTATGGAGGTACGCTTCTACTAAATTAGGTAATAATTTCTCGTCGTCTATCGTAGAGATTATTTCTAAGCTCATTTTAACAGGTCATTATGTTCCACATCTAGTGAGTTTCATTTACAATCCAAAGCATTTTATTTCAATGTAGTTGCCTGTGAGTTTTTTTTTTTCTTTTTCTTGCTGTTAGCAATGTAACAGCAAACATTACATTGAAGCGTATATGGTTTAGCTATATTAATTCCAAAATTAATATGTTTTTGTCCACATCAGATTAGGAATTCCCTCCTGGATTTGGATGCCGATTCCAACTCAAGCGTGGAGTTTTATTGTGGTCTCGTGGTCTGATATTTGATGCAACATTCAACCAATTCACTTTTTTTTGCAACGACTCTCAAATGGCAAATCGGAAGACAAGTTCACTGGAACACTCATATTGGTGTGCACTTGGTGATAAAACAAGTTTCATCAGAAGTCAGCAAGGTCATAGACGCCTATGATGTAACTCTTGACATTTGTTTGGCATGTGCTCTGATGCAGTATGAGACTCTACATAAACAGGAGCATGAATACTGTTTGGATGGTGGATTGTTTGAAGTTTGAACATTGAACCATAAGAATGTCGCAAATGATGGTTAGCAACGTAGTGTATTAAGTTACTGTAAATTTGGATTTTGTAGTTTTATTTCAATAAATTACTCAACAACAAGTAATTGAACTTTAATATGTGACACGATTCTGCCTTTTCTTGTTTATTCTTGTATCCGATTTTGAATTTTAATATAATTTCATTTTATCCATTATATATTTCATATAATGGTGTACATTTTAGTTTTAAAATTTTCATTATAGCAATATCATTTTTGGGCAACCAGAGGATTCGGTTGCCCCAGAATTTTTTTTTTATTTAATTCTAATGCGTACGGTGGCATTAGAAAGTGTCAGAATTGGTAATATGCATGTCATTTCGGGAGGGCCGCTAATTGACAACTAGTGACACCATTGATTTATATTATGTCAATACAATTGCGTCATTCAATTAAGTTTGTGTGGCACCCTATTGAGCCATCTAATCCATCTATACTAACATTTATTAATGTCACACTATCTAGTTATGACGTCATTGTAGAGCATCAGTAAAGCTAAATCACATGACGTTTTAACGTGTCATCTAATGTATTTTGAATGGCATTTCATAATATCATTGTATGTAGTTATTCTAACACTTTATCTTGTGCCATTAATGAACAAATTAGTGATATTATTACTTTTAGCTACATCGCTACAAGTGGCATTTATAAAAAATGACATTAAACGTAAAAATGTCACAATCATAATGTTTTACTAACATTTTTCAATGCCATTAAATGACAATTTTGTTGTAGTGGACGAACCGTTGCCAAATTCTTCAAATTATTACAAATTTATAACGACAAGTCTTGAGAAAAGGTATTTCTTGGCTTCCTTGTATTTAAGAATATTCTAGTGCACCGCCCGTGTACAATTTCAAAGACACGCATCAAAGCCATACGTATACAAGTTTCCAATGCAAGATGACTGATATAGTGCCTCATTGAACCTTTTAACATGGATCAAAATTAGCATACGTTTTCACTCAATACATTATTTTTTTTCTTTGACTCAGTTGAAATGAAATTTAAGTTTTAAATTTGTTTTACGACCACTACAAACTATGTGTAAGAAATTTCCGAAACACGTTGAAAAAGTCTAAAAACATAACAACCAGTTCTAAATATTAAGTATAACGAAACATGTTTCGAAATCGAAATTTGAATCAACGCATTTTTGTCAAATTTGGGCTTTCGTTGAGTTTAAGCCCATGATTTAGCCCAACACACATCTCCACTCTTCCAATCTTCACCATCTTTTTTGCTTCCAGTAATTAGACAAAATTACCCAAATTTTAGGGTTTTAGCTAGGGTTTAGTTTCTCTCTCTAAAATTAGTTTCTTCTTCCAAATTTCTGTAATTTGAGCTGTTGTTGAACAATGAGGAAGCTGAAATTTCACGAGAAGAAATTATTGAAGAAAGTAAACTTCTTGGAATGGAAGAGAGAAGGTGGTCAGAGGGAAAACCTCGTTATGCATCGCTATCATGTAACAGGAAGAGACGATTATAAAAAGTAATTCAAATTAATTTCAGTTTAATTGTTCAATTGTTTCGTATTGTATCCTATATTTGTACTCGTGTTTGATGAATATGATTAATTGAGTTGTTGTAGGTTTATAATGTAGTGATGCAATTTTTTGGGATTATAATTTGGTACATTGTGTAGATTAATCTTTTTATGTTAGCGCGTAATGTAAATGTTTGTTATTAGAATGGATAGTTGTATTCTTTGTCGTATTGTATTCGTCGTTTTTCACAACAAAAAAAAAAAACACGGGTTGTGCGCCTGTACTGTATTTGTATCGGTTTGTTTGTAGATATTTTGTGGTGCTGATTGGCATTTATTTTTTTGTTAGGTACTCGAGTTTGTGTAGAATGGCACAGAAGCTGGTGAACATATTGAAACAGATGGATGCGAGGGACCCTTATCGTATTGAAATGACTGATGCCCTGCTTGAAAAGCTGTGAGTTTTGCTATTCTTATTCAGTTTTACTACGAGTTACTGTGTTTGCTGTTTGTTATGCAAAGCTTCTGAAAATAAATTGGAGTAGGATTTCTTTTGAGTAGAGTAGGAATTTTCTATCTGTTCTCAGCTTAGCTATGAGAAATAGGACGCTTTTGTTGTGGTAGGTAGAATATCATTTCCGTCGCTAACATCTGGCTTTTGCGCCATTCTTTAGTTAAAGATCGATGATTTTGTCACGATACAGTGACTGGTGCTTTCGTATGGGGTTTTTATTTACTTTTCTATTTTTGTACTCAAGATCACTACAGCACGAGTTTGTTCTTTGTAACAGTTCTAATTAGCTTTGCTGCTGCCAAGGTGAAAATGTGCTTCTTGCCTAGGGGTTGCAATTTTTGCCCAATTTCTGCTGTATTTATTGTTCTGAGCTAGTGATCACGGTGTAACATTGTGTTAGTAACTCGTAGACGTAGTTCTTAGGTCATAATTGTACTTCCTTGTTCACTAAATGGAAAGTTCAAAATTTGACCAAATGATTTTCTTTTTTGTTTAGCTGACTGGAGAATTTCCTTTATTTAGGTACAACATGGGCGTGATACCATCTCGTAAAAGTTTGAAATTGTGTGAGCGCTTGTCAGTATCATCCTTTTGCCGGTAAGCACGGATTAAAATGCAAATTCACTGCCAAGATTCTGTGCACAAAGAATCTATATGACATTTTCGTATGCTTAAAGAGTTTTGAGTTCTTCAATGCGATCATTCTGCAACAAGATGATGATTTGCTGCAAAAGCTGGGTTTCTTGGGAATTTGTGAAATAAATTCATAAATATTTTGACTCCAAGTTCTCTCTCTCCCTAAATCTTGCTCTGTAACTATCAAATACCATCTAATGTACAGAGCGTTAATGTCTGTAACATGTTTAAGCTGTCATTGGGAAAAAATAAAAACAGAATCAGTATGTCGATTCATATTCTAATTCTGCTCATTTGGTATTCTTTTTGTTTGCCTTAGGCGTAGGCTGGCCACTGTTCTGGTACGTCTGAAGTTTGCAGAGCACTTGAAAGAAGCAATTACATATATCGAGCAGGGGCACATTCGTGTAGGACCAGATACAGTTACTGACCCAGCATTTCTCGTTACGAGGAACATGGAGGATTTCATTACATGGGTAGATACATCAAAGATAAGGAGGAAGGTCTTGGAATACAACGAGAAGTTGGACGATTATGATGCAATGAACTAAATGTTTCTACAAAAGTTGATTGGCTCGAAGGATTTTGAGGTTGACAAGGTGACGGCAATGGCATGGTTTACCCGATGATCGAGATGGCCTGTTTGAAAGTCGTCATTTCTTGCTTCCTTAATACAGGAAAACTGCAAAAAAAGTACTCTTGTAACATTCCATGTTAAAATTCTCTTGTAATTTCTATTATCAGCTGCCTTCCTATAAAATCTGAAAGAACGTATTCAACATTGTGACTCCATTCTTTGTTTTTGGGGTTACACCAATGATGGTAGTATAAAATAGTATTCATGAATTAAAATTTAATTTTAGAGTGCCTTCATTTTTTAAATAATAAAGAGACTTGTTTTCAGTAATATCGGGCTAGAAATAGAAATATACTTTTAATGACTTTGGATTAAAGCTTTAATAGAAAATGATGCCATCCCTTGATATATAGAATTAGAATACGAGTAAATTTATGTGAATTGATTGGTGTTAAATTGTATGGTTTTAACTTTTAACCAAAAGATGGCAACTTTACGGTTTTATATAATCGCCTATTGTTCGAGAGAAAAGATTACAGGTGAAATAAAGATGGCAAAGCTGAAGCATGGAACCTCAAATCTACAAACAAATGAAACAAACTATATTTGACATTTCTAATTTTCACAAAGCTTATGTGATTTTTGCACTCATGACAATTTTATTTTAAATTGAAATTTGGGCTATCCAGGTTATTCACAAACGCACTGGCAGATAGTGTAATATTCAAGAGGGCGTTTGATAGCCAAGAAAGCAATAAGCATTAATTAAAATTTAATATAGCTAGAAATCATTATGCATCATTACAGTACTTAGAAATACAGAGTCACCTCGCATCAAACTCAATACTACAATGGACCTACCATGCACACCAACAATAGTCACCTCGAATCACACGTCTCCTAATAAAGGCATGTAAGTGCTAACAAACGGCCGCCTAACAAAACCCAAAAAAAAAAAAAAAAACACAATACACCAGTAGCCACTAACTTATGTTGGTTAACTAAACCAAGTACCCCCCAGTCTCTTTTCAAAGCTATCTCACCCTTACCATAAAAAAAAAAAACATGCTTAGGTTACAAAAGAATAGGATAGCAATGCACTCGTCGAAAAAGAACCAAAGCACACTTGCTAGCTTGCACTTTGCAATATCAAGAAGGTAAATGCCATTGCACAAGGAAATTACATACGACACTTTAAACACAAATGGAAGTGAAATCAGAGACATATATAGTTTTGTGAAAAGGTGTCGGGCGTGCTCTGTTCCCGTCCCCTTCAGCGCAATTTAAGCATGCAGCAAGGCAATTGCCCATATGCACATATATCTCACAGCCACGACTCCGCGATATTCCAGTTCAACTGGTAGCAATGGTAGCAAGTGAGAAGTGGAAGTGGAAGTGGAAGTGGATAGTGATCTGACAATAGAAAATAGCCACCATTAACAACCTATCTTCGTGGATGGCTATTTCTCGTAGAATGTCAAAAGCTGCTTCAAGTGATTTTGCCAAGCTGCAACATTTTCTCCATCGATAGCCACCCAATCAACCACAGTTGATGCAGGTTGCTCCCACCATTCCTCAAGCTACAGGAAACGGAAAATTTACATTACGAGATTACAAGTATAACAGACCAAAAAGATTGAAACAAACAAGGAAGTGTTAGTTTTTATATGCTCCTTCGGACAGGGTAGAGATCCTTCAGCAAATATCAGAAGCACTTACCAAACCTCCGACATATTTGCAGTCTTCGAGGCATTTTTGAGCGCTTTGAACTGCATTTCTTAATTCAGGTACCCACTGCTCTGTAACAGTCTTATCTTGTTCGGATGCCAAATTCAGGCAGTAATTTGTCGTCCTAAAGACAAGTGTTGAGAAAGTTCAGACAAGAAACCAAAACACAGCAAATTGAAACTTTTGAGGAATACGATTCCTTGTTCCAGTAATTTTTATAAAACACAAAACAAGTATAACATGCATTGACTGGAAAACTTTCCAAAAGTACAAACAAAGAAATTGACCAGAACAAAAAGTCTTACTTTGTTCAGTTCCTAACTTATATGTTAATATTAGGAATATTCACCAACGAGGAGAAAAGGAACTAGTTAGATGTACCTCTCATATTCTTGTACTGCACGGTGAGCATGATTTAATAAAGCATGACCACTCTCAACAAGATCTCTTCGTACATGAACCAAATTAATTGCCTTTGCGAAGTCCTCCAACACTGAAGCCTCAGAGCCACGAAGCTTTAAACAGAATTCCATGGACTCCAGGACGGATGCTAAACCAGCGTCCAAACCATCCAAGCCTATATTAGTGCAGAAAATCATGTCATTTAAAAGGTTTAGTTTATGAATTTGTCGTTGTCACGTGCTTGCAAACAGCATACCACTTGCTACACAGGAGCAATAACTCCTGAGCAGATATACAACCTTCTTTTGAAAAACGCCTAAAAACCTTAAGAATTTCAGGCTTCCCTAATTCTACGCAAAGTCAACTATTGAAATGCGACCTTAACAATCACATGCGACTTGATTTGCATCTTGAGTTAACAAATTTGCAATATGCATCATAAGAATCTATCAAGAATTTAGTTCTTCAGTTTCTCAGAGGGTCAATTGACCGGAAAAGCTTGTACGGAAGTTTAAGATCCCATTAAGAGAGTAAAAAAAAGGGCAAAGGGCAACCCGGTGCACGAAAGCATCCCCGCAATGCGAGGGTCCGGAGAAGGGTCCCACCACAAGGGTGTATAAGGGGCAAGCCTTCCCCTGTCAATTTTGACAAGAGGTCGCTCCCAGGACTTGAACCCGTGACCTCTTAGTCACACAGCAACACCTTTACCAGTGTATATAAGATAAATTATATTGATGAACTTGGAAAGGGTGGTGATTTAATTGGTACATACAGTCCAAGCAATAATCCATAAGCAAAACCTCACCAGCTGGATACTGAAGGGCAGAAGAAATGCGACATATAGAAGGGATTGCAGAAGGATCTCGGGCTCCAGCTCTAGCCGTCAGCATCCCTGCATTTCTCTCAGCCGTAGCAACTGCTTCAGGCCCAGTAGAACTGTTCACACCCATTGACTCCAACAATGCCTGACATAATGAAGAGGTAGATAAGAGAACTGATTCACAAAATTTCACTAATGGGTTAACCAAGTTCCTCTATTTCCCAAAAGGTTCTCGACAAAGTTCTACATAGCGTAACAGGTATCGTTTGGTCAAACTAAGCACTAAAAACTACATGTAACATGATAAAATCATCAACGTCTTCAAGCAAACGAGTACACATTGATTTTTCAAGTCTGTGGTGGGAAGATCAGAATTCATTAGAAGTATGCACTGTATTCAAACGATTGTTCTTTATTTATTCTCTCAAGGTAAACTTTCTTCAAGAGGCATGAAATGACATTAACAATGTAGCCGTTCAAAACAATCTCCAACGATATAAACACCAGATCACACAAGAATTGATTTGATTAGTACAGGTTCTTATTCGAATTACTGACCTCTATCTTATAGTCATATGAAAAGAAATGGAACCATAATTTGACCACCAGGCCTCCAACACTAATAAAACTTGTGTAGAAACATGAAACTATAAAAATCAGGATTTAGAGCCATTAAAAAATGTTGGCTGTCTAGACAAAAGTTGTTTTAGTTGAGCTTTGCCAAACTATGTCACAAAGTTTCACATCTGAAAAACAAACCACAAAACCTTCATATCAAGTTTCACTCTCCGTAGAAAAAGGAAAAGCATTATGAATTACAAACACAGCCAATGCTGAAAACTATTTGTGATGCACTAACCTGAGGGGTCGATGGAAGCATGTAAAGGCTATTATCAGGAGTTCGATAAAAGGCTGAAACCTCATTATCAATGAGATCTTTTGCATTGTGTGATAAGTCCAGAACAACATTACATGCTGGAATTATAGTGCTTGATGCATATTCTCTCGCAGCTAATGGTTGCTGGCTCCAGAAAGAAGCAGCATCCTACAATATCAAGGGACATAACAACAAAAGGATGTTAATGAACGACAGGAAATAATATGAGCAAAAGCTTGATTTGTTTCTTCTGTTTTCACTTTACGTGTCACAGGAAGGCAACTAAACCTTGCAATACCATTTACTGATGAAACTACAATCATGGAACTATCCTGCAACTTTACAAAAGAAATGATCAATGCTTATGCAAACATAATCTGTTCAATGATCACAAACATATCTAGATCCCCTCTGAATCTTGCTTTATGATCTTTCTGAAAAAATTTGGCCAACTCATATTTCCCACAAAAGTATCTTGGTTCTCAATTTTCAGGATGAGCTTCTAATCAGGGTTGCTTCATTAGAAATGTATTATATAAGAAAAACAAGGCATAATTATTTGCAGAGGACACATAATATTTTAGTTAAAGTTTGAAACATATAACTGGATACATACAAAGACGCTCAATTTTCAATGCACTTATAATGAGTTCATAAAGCACTTCTTCTTATGGGCGATGGCCCCAAGTCCCCAACAATGTCTTAACATGCTTATGGAGAGAGAAGGTCTGAACACATACATTAGAGAGAGAGAGAGAGAGAGAGAGAGAGAGAGAGTACCATGTTTGCCTTGAGTAGAGAATTGTAGACTGACTCCAACTCAGATCTACGTGCATCAAACTCTTCGATTTTCTTCCATTTCTTTCTTAAAGAATTTTCTGCTTCCTTCCTCTCAGCACATAATTTATTCAAACGATGTACTTCCGAGACCAGTGTATTCATGCTAGCCCGTATTCCAGCAGCCTCTCTTTCCTTAGCCCAAACTTCTAACTGAAAAGGATTAAGAAAAAGACATGCTAAGACTGATTATTTTTGTCCAAAACAGTGAAAAGTTTGGGCAGATTTAGCATGTAGAAAATCTAATTGATTGAAGGCTACTAAAATAAGTATATAGATGTAATATCTGAGCAGAAAAGAATATCTTCTCATTTACAAGCAAGCGACATAAACGTCGATATCTCACCAACAATATTCCCTCAGCAATCAAAAATAAGGAAGATAATCACAAGCGTGTGCGCCTTCTGTTGATGGTGATTACCCAACATCTAACTCTCTCTTACTTACATATGATCCATTTTCTTTAAGAACAGTAACTTCAAAACCAAATTTTAGGCATCAGCATATGAAGCTAAAGTTTCAAACAATACCAAGAACAAACACGGTAGAGATGGTGAAGTCTCCGGTGTCAAAGCTACCCTCAAGAAGAATGCTGTTTTTATACTTTTTCTCTCTTTCTATAACAACGTCCTATTTCTTGGCATAACATTTTCTTCGACCCGAACTAGTAAGTTAATGACAAGTAGCCACTAATAGGACTCACATACACAAATGCCAATAGAACTTTACAAATAGTATCACTTCTCTTCAGAAAGTTGAGTAACTTTCTATATGTAGTTCCTGAGCTCCATATATTTTAAGCACAATGCAATACCAAGCAGGTGGAAGTGCTAATGACTAAAAAAGCCAGAAAACAATGACAACATAAACACATCTTATGTGCTCCATAAACTATAAAGGACATAAATAGAATGTAACTTCACCGGCATGGTGGGTTAGTCCTTAGTAGGTGATCCTTTCGATTTTGAACTCCCCGATAGTAACATTACCTCAAGTTGTCTGAGGCTGCTCATGCTCTGTGACGTTCCAGCATTTACAAGCGAATGAGAAGAAACCGCATCAACACTTCCATGGAGACGTTTCAGAAGTTTTTGGCTCATGTTTCTTGCTTCTGCAGCCTTGTTGAGAGCATCTTCAGTGGCCAAAAATTGTTGGACATGAGCTTTCTGAAGGAAAAAATGTGACATTACACTACGATACTCTAAAAGTAAAATGAATAACTTCCATGAGAAGTATATTGTTTTATGATGGTATAAATATTGTAGAAGTGATTCTCAGAATTTGTTACTGGGACGCCATCAGAATTTTCATGCTTATATAGATGTCAAGGCCTTAAAAGTTTAATAAGGAACAAGATTGCACAAGAATGACATATACAGAATAAACAGGCTTTCAATAAATAAAAAAACTACATAAATTCCCTCGACTGAGAAAGACATGTCAAAATAGAATCAGCTAAAGGCCAGGAAAAAAGCAAAAATATCTCAAAACAAGTGCAAGGGGCGTACCAAAGAACATTTGATTGTTATTCCAAGATGGAAGGAGTACCTGTCTCTCCAAAAGTTGATTCTGAGTTCCTCTTGGAGGAGCATCAACACCAAGCTTCCCATCACCATAAAGATGGCTTTGTAATGGTGACGTCACATCAGACGAAGTAACCTCAGTTATCACGTTATTCTCATACTTGTACCTTTAAGAGAATAAAAACCAATTAATATAGCAAAAATAAAGACGATGACATTAAACTAACAATAACTTTCTAGTTGCATCAGACTGAGATATGTTAGTAACTGCAAGAAATGATTTCCCGTGTAACGCATAGAAAATAATGGTTTAGAAAACGCGAGGGAAATGTGCATATTATATACACGCACACACATATACATCGATATTCGGGTATTAAAAATAATTAATTATCATGTTATCCAATATATCTCAAATCCAGACCACAGGATGAGCAAACAAATTGTCGCTCTATCCATAATGCCAATGTGCAAACAACAAACAAACCTTTAAATACAATTTATTCGGGGAACGCTATATAAAACACCATCGTATCAAATCGAGTTTGAATAGGTGAGTTTTTTTCCTCCACTCACTTCGCCTGTGTAACGTATCTTTCATTAAATTCTTCAAGGGTCATTTGCCTTTGTACATCCTTCAACTATCGCGTTCTAAACGTTTGCCTTAAACCTTTTTGAATACTAAACTAACAGTATGTGTCCTATGCTTGAGCATGACTTAACAAAACCATGTATCTTTATACGAGTAGATTGACAAAACCTATAGATTTAACTAAGTGTCTAAGATGCTTCTTGTATTATTTATATCGAGTTTATGTCTGATTACATTATGATGTATAGGCATTGGCAAATATAGTAGCATAAAAACAAACGGTGAAGGACGTGTGTTTATGAAAGTACCTTAGCGCTTCAGCATCAGCTCTAACATCAGTTTTTGCAATCTCCCTAGCAATTAGAGTTTGCAACTTTTGTGTATACAAAGTGATAGCATTTAGTAAAAGAGGAGGACGACGTAGACAATCTGCTATAACTTCCTTAACCTCATTAGGTATATTACCATCAACATCAATCCCCAATCTTGCAGCTTCCAATTGCGAATTTGCATGGATTCCACTTCCTTCATAAGCTGGAAACGAGCTTTGGATTTTTTCAGACATCAATATTGCAAGAGATTCACACACTTTCCTGACATTTCTTTCGCTAGCTGTCTCAATAAGAATCATATCATCTGCAGAATTGCTGTTTGTTTCATTATTTGCATGGAAACTGGTCACCATTTCAACTGATGAATCGACACTAGATCTTTGTGCATCCTTAGCTTGACTCACATAGTACCGGAGACGTTTGTGGTACTCGGAAAATATTTTTGCAGCTTCATCACACTGTTGATCATAAGATTCCAGCATCACCTGCTTGTGCCTGCAGTTAGAGACCAAACTATTAGTTTGATTGGCTCTATATTGGCCTACTCACTTCCTTCAACTTTCTAAGGAAACTCAGATTAAATATAAACACAAAGAAAACAATCTACTTATCTTCATCCAAGCGGCATTCTAACTATCATATAGCAACAAGTCAATGAAACCAAATCTAGCTCCCTTTTTCGATTAGAGGCCATTCGTAAATCGAGATATTGAACTAAAACATGAACACTAATACTAGCAGATCAAACACGTACTTACTGATTATCTCACATCAACTTCCAACAAGGAACCCCTACACGATTAATGCTTTCTAGTACTTTGTTTTGGGTACCAAATGTTCACTCGCTAAGAAATCTCGTGGTAAACTATTTTCTGATATCTTCACCCCAAACGCAAGCAATCACAAAACAAAAGGAAAAATAAAAATAAAAAAATACTAGAGACCACCTCAAACTTAACAGGTTTAGCTTGCATATTCATGGAAACTAACCTGTAATTGGAGCGTTCGTCGATCATCCTCTTGCGCTCGGCCTCCTCCCTGGACACCTCCATCATCCTACCCTTCAACTCCTTCCTCTGCCTCCTGACAACCTGCCTCAACCTCTCGACCTCCTTCTCCGCCACCTCCCTCTCCCGCAACGCACTCTCCCTACTACCACCACCACCACCGCCGCTACTCTCCTCACTCCCCACTTTCACTCCCTTCTTCTTCCTGCCGTCATCCGCGCCGTGGACGAGTATATTTCTCCGAATATTCTCCACCGTCTTGTCCGACTTCACCCTCTTCAGCAGAAAACTCCACACCGGAATCATGTTACCGCGACAAACCTTTCCGAGGGAATCGGGGGTGGGCATTGGGTGCTTCGCAGAGGGGCCGAGTGGCCTGTACCCCATTTCGTGCTGAAGCCATTCCACAATTGCATCGGGCTGCATTTTTGACTGAACTAGGGTTTTGCTGCTAAATCTTCATGGTGAAGTGAAAATTGAAACCCAAATCATCAAAAATTGAAAATAAAGCGACGGATCTGAGAGTGGTGGTGAAGAAATAATTACTAATTAGGGATTGGAATTGAAACTAACTAGAGCATTGTAGTTTCTGTACGTATAAGTGTGTGCTGGTAATGTGGTATACACCACAGCAGACACAGTTGCAGGAGAGAGAGAGAGAGAGAGAGTTTGAAAAAAATTATTGAAATGTGTTTTAAATTATTATGAGTAAAAATTACTTCAAATTACAAAATAGACAAGTTGATAAAGCGTCACTTCGTCGTCATCTTGCAGTTGCAGTTGCAGGCGCTGTTTATATATTATTATTATGGGAAAAAATCATTCAACCCTTATACTTTTGTCCGTTTTTAACTACACCTCCTCAACTTTAAATTTTATTAATTAATCTTTTAAACTTTGCTAATTGTCTAATCATATCACGTTAAGGGCTGTTGATTCGATATATGGCGAGAGATAAAGTGATTTATCCCTCGCTGTATTATATTTGCTTTGAATGTCAGTGCGCACGGGCTCTTATCTAAGCTTGTTGAAGCCCGATCAAAAAGTTGAGTTATCCTCTGTTTTTCATCTCTCGCCCCTCCCCCCTCCCCCCACCCAAAGACAAGTTATCCCGGCCCTTGAATGATAACACCCGAAATTGTGAAATGTCTAGATTACCCCTAAATTTCCACGTGTTGCAGTTGTATTGGTCCCCGAAATTCTTACATTTTCACATCAATACACCACACTTTTCCCCACATTCCTATTCATTCTCCCTCTCAAAAACTAGGGTTCCTCACTTTGCCCCATTTCACACATACGACGGAGTAGAGCAAGGTTAGCCGCGATTCTCCCGTACTTCGTACTCAGGTGAGTTTTTTTCAAACCCAAACGTTGCATGTTGCAATTTTCATCTAATTTTTGAGGTTTTTAACGAGTGATATTTTCACTTTGCAGGAATTCATGCAAAGCAGGTTTTATTTGATTAACCCTACCCCTAATCTCAACATTTACATGTATAATCTCACTATTGACACTTATATTTATGATGCAATAGCTCACATTTGTTAGCTTCCAAGCCACTGGGCCACAAAAGATTGATTAAATATTACTGCATGTGTTAGGTTACCATGTATATATGTGCAAATGTGTTTGTAATTGATTTATCAGTGGTTATTGTGATGATTATGTGCTTGTGCTTGTTTAAAAATTATGTCTAATAGTAAACCCAAGTTATAGAAGATGAACATGAATGTTAGGGTTAGTATTTAGTGTTTATTATGATTTGATCAGATATTAGGTTCGTATAAACCCAAAAGTGTCGAAAGCCCCATTGACTAAAGTTAGCAAACTGACCATTTGACCGATCAAGCTTTAAAATTTCGATGAAATTGTGTTGTGTGGCCATCAGATGGATCATCATCATAGGCGTATGCTACTGTTAGTGCTATTGCAAATTGTAATATTGAGGGTTCGGGCTTTCTTGTTTATGAGCATGATGCACCAACGACGGATTGAGTTACGTAATCTTCGGAGAAGAGAAGTTGTACGATATAGCCTACTGAGTAAGATTCCTAGTATAAGGGAACACATTGACAAGCTAACCCTTAAGAATGCTATATATTCAACTAGGAACTTGAGGATGGATCGTGAGTGTTTTGATAAGCTTTGTTGGGTTCTTCGAGAGGTTGGGGGTTTGCGCGATGAAAAGTACGTGAGCTTAATGGAGCAGGTGACACTATTCATAAAGATAATGGTGCACCGCGATACAAATCGGGTAATGGGGTTCAATTGGCAGCGGTCTGGGCAGACGATCAGTCGGTACTTTGGTAAAGCTCTAAATGCATTGTTGAAGGCTAGTGCGCTATTTCTGGTTACCCCTTCACCTGTAGCATGTAGCCGAAGAAAACGACAATTGTCATGAGCCATGGACTTACTTCAAGGTTTGTGACATTGATTAGATGTTTTATAGTGAAATCTTTGTTAATTTTAAATATCTATTTTTAATCAGTGTGCATTGTTTGTTTTTTTTGCATCGTAGGGTTGCCTGGGAGCGTTAGATGGCACCTTAATCGATGTGATGGTGCCATTGGCTGATCAACCAAGGTACAGATCAAGGAAGGGTCGAATCAACATTAACGTGCTAGGAGTATGTGATATTAACTTGAAATTTGTATACATGCTGGTGAGGCAATGTCGTCCGGGCCCGGATAGTTGGGGGTATGGGGATATTGTTACTCAAGTATTTGTGTTCGGAATGCCAATCTCGAGTTTGAAGAAAGAAGGCACAATATTTTTATTAAGGACTTTGCGTAAAGTACAAGGGGTCGTGTGAGGTACACGAGTTAGAGCTAGAAGAATGCGATAAGTTCTAAGTACAAGTAGGGTGTATAGTAATGGAGAATACAACAATTTTTGTGTGGAGTAGATTTGTGAGGACCGCACTTCGAGATTTAGTTAATATCAAACTCGTCCCATGTTCAAACAACACAGAAACAAACTCGATATTAATTTAGCCTAAAGGAAATGTCTCACGACCAGGATCATACCATACACAAAGAAAATCAATTTATTACATATCACTGCAGAAGTTTTGATAAAATACAAATAAGAACGTCGTAGTTGAATAAAAGTTACAATACTTAGTTATTTAAAATATTTATGATTATTGAAATGCATACTCAAAATCACACTTAGCAAAATAACTTCTTGATTTGGAAAACCGCTCACATCAGCCACACGTAATTCGCCTTTTATTCTGAGGAATGGACAGACAAAATAAAAGAAGAATAAGTCTTTAATGACTTAGTGAGATTTATAGGTTTGGGCGATAAATTGAACAAGAATAAGTAAAATCCAAAAATGATCTGAACAGTAAAGAATGGCAAGAAATAACTATTGAGCGTTAATAACATATGAACATGAAGTAGTGAAAATGAACATGTGCACATAACAACTAGATTCAACCTTATATCAACGAATATACTACCTTATACCTCCCAACAAGGAGTAACCTCGCAACAAAACGAAAAGACATGCTCGAGTACACGTCTATCTAGCACGAAGGGATATAATCAACTCCTGACTATACGCGGTGCCTAGATCGATAGGTATTATGCAAAAATACTTAAACTGACAGCCCTTGCAGCCCAACAGTAAATTAACACAATTCGGGCCCAACTTCCCAAAGGCGTCCCAATGGGTGAAACATATTATCATATGATCTAGTAAGGCGGATAATATACGTTGCTCATTTGCACAGTCCAAGAATCAATATATAGTTTATCATATTAGATAAAGTAATACAATTATGAATTGACACGTCAAAGATTTAGCATTTGAACATGAAGTAACAATAGATAAAAGAAACTGAATCGCCAAAGAGAACAATAAATGAAACATAAAGGCAATATAAATAATGAAAGAAGTGGCTCGTGTTTCGGGAACAAAAATCACGATTTTTCTGTCCAAGTTCCTCAGGGCCGGGTGCCAAACGGGGCTGAAATAATCAAAATCAAACCTCACCTCTTACACACAATTGCCGCTAGTTGTCCTCGTTAACTTCGCCAATCCCTAAATAGGTTTATAAAGTGTTAATAGTTATACAATTAGCTAGTAAGTTTATGTTTTTCATAAGTTGTTTTAACTAGTAATTAGGCTACCCTTTAATACTAACTAAGTTAAACTGTGAGAGAATCGTGTCTTAATATACATCAAAGATCCATACAAAGGATTAATATGAAAGTTAACTAAAGATCACTTAAAAACATGCATCATCATTAGTAAAAATGAAACATGCTCGGCTACTACTATCTTTGCCGTCTAAACTATGATCTAACGAGTGATTTGCTTAAATAACCTTCAATATAGTAGATCTATCATGAAGTTACATTTCAACTCTTGATATTAAGCATCATATGAAGAGATTGGTGGAATATTACATAGTATTCTAAAACAAATAACTAAAATAGTGACATGCATAGATTCTTATACTAAATTGACATTTGTAAAGAAATGAATATCATAGTTAAATATTTTTTAAAGAATCAAAATATATATAGGAATAAATGCATGGAGTAGGAGTGATAAAGAAAGAGTTTTACTATTTTGTAAAAATCCTTGTGTGATAGAAGTTGTTTTCGGACTTTCTGGATAGAGGCTGACTGTTGCTTGCTTTCGGTCTTCAAAAACTTCTCTTTTGAAAATGGTGTCTGAATATGAAATATGCTAACTTAAAGGGGAATCTGGACCTAAAATTTCAGAATTTTTGGACTTGATTTGGATGAGTTATGGTGTTTTTAGTGCTGGGATTCGAAAGCAGTTTTTCAGCATAATGAAACGTTTTGGTCTTTGGAAGGTAGAAGGACAATGGGAAAAATTATGAAATAATTTTTTTTATGAAACTAGACTCAAAATGGTTGAAATAGTAAAGAAAAACGATGCATTTACGTGAGTAATATGATAGCTAAAATTGTTCAAAGTCAGATCTAGAGTGCTGACAGATGCTGATAGGTTCATGTGCAATTATAGTAACAAGTTGGCAACTTGTATAGTTGTCTCCTTATCACTTTTTTTTTTTACTTTATACACCTTATAATATCAAATTCAGATCATATATTCATCTTAAATAATTCACAACTTGTAATTGATTAACTATTATGCAATTATAGTTATTATATAAAAGATATATATATACATAATTAAGTAGATAACTATATAATTAACATGTTTTAAGCTAATTTCGAAATAATCATTATTATTTAGGGTTTATGAACCTAATTTAAGAACATATAAATTGTGTAAAGGCTATCATAAGCTAGTCATAAACGTTTATGACTAAATTTGCAAATTCTGAAACTAATTGGTGTCAAAATCCTAATATGTGTAAGTTGAAGGACTAAAGTGCAAATTAAACTAAAATAAATTGAAAACGTTATTTTTTTTCCGGTGCGTGACAATACCCCCTCCTTAAAGGAATCTGGTCCCCAGATTCATACCTGAATTCTCGAAAAGAAATGGATAGTGTTTCCACATCTCGTGCTCTGGTTCCCAAGTTGATTCTTCTACGTTGTGATTTCGCCAAAGAACTTTAACGATGGACACATTCCGATTTATAAGTTCTTGGAACTTTTGATTAAGAATCTTAACTGGTTTTTCTTCATATGACAAATCACTCCAATTTGAACCGTACCAGGTGCGAGAATATGAGACTCATCGGGGTAATACTTCCTTAACTGGGATATGTGGAACACATAATGAACCCCAGTAACACTTGCGGGTAATACTAATTGGTAAGCCACTTTCCCAACCCTTTTTGATACTTCAAATGGTCCAATAAATCGCGGGCTTAACTTTCCACCTTTTTCGATCCTCCCGAATCCTTTTCGAGGTGACAATTTAAGAAAAACGTGATCCCCTACTTCAAATTCCAAGCTTTTGCGTCTCTTATCAGCATAACTCTTCTGCCTATCTTGGGCTTCTTTGATGCGTTGCTTGATAATATGAACTTTATCAATTGCTTCTTGAATGATCTCGTGTCTCAGTACTCGATGCAATTCATCATAAGAGATTCGACGTTCATCTAAATCCCAATGAACTGGTGATCTGCACTTCCTGCCATAAAGAGCCTCGTATGGTGCCATTTCAATAGAAGCCTGATAACTATTGTTGTAAGCAAACTCTACCAAAGGTAGATGTTGATCCCAAGACCCTTTGTGATCTAGTACACATGCTCTAAGCATATCTTCAAGAAATCCAATTGTACGTTCAGATTGTCCATCACTCTGAGGATGAGATGTAGTACTAAACTTCAATTTAGTTCCAAACCCTTCTTGTAAATGTTTCCATAGTCTGGACGTGAACTTGGGGTCTCTATGAGACACAATACTTATTGTAATCCCATGCAATCTGATTATCTCCTTCTTATATAGCTCTGCCAAGGTTTCAACCTTATAGCTCGTCTTTACGCGTAAGAAATGAGACGACTTTGTTAGCCTGTCGACAATAACCCATATGCTATCATAACCGCCTCTGGCTGTTGGAAGCCCAGTAACAAAGTCCATGGATATTTGTTCCCATTTCCAATCAGGAATAGGGAGAGGTTGTAATTTGCCAGCTGGGTGCTGGTGTTCAGCCTTCACGAGTTGACAAGTCATGCATCTTTTCACATAATCAGTAATATCTCGTTTCATTCCACTCCACCAAAAATGCTTCTTTAGATCTTGATACATTTTTATACCCCCTGGGTGTACCGTGTATTTAAACTTGTGGGCTTCATCCAACAACTCATTCCAAAGCTTTTGTGGTACACACATTCTATTTTGAAACATCAATAGTCATGTAGGGTGTAGGTGATACTTGGAGTTTCTCTCACTCAACATTCTTTTGAGTTTCTCAGTTTCCTCGTCCCCTTGTTGGGCTTTTAGCAACTCGACTTGATAGTCTGACTGGATCCGTATTTCTGCTAGGCGAGCTCACGATTGAATTACAATATAATTTGCTTCACCATTAGTTGTTACTGCCGCTTTGCCTCTAAGTTGGTTCAATTTGGCTTTTCTGCTTAGAGCATCTGCAACGACATTCACCTTTCCTGGATGATAGAGGATTGAACAATCATAGTCTTCTAGGAATTCCATCCATCGACGTTGTCTCATATTTAAATCCTTCTAGGAAAAGATATATTTCAAACTCTTATGATCTGTATATACTTCAAAAGTTGTTCCATACAAACAATGTCTCCATTTCACCAATGCAAAAACAATTGCCCCCAACTCCAAGTCATGTGTTGGATAATTTGCTTCACTTGGTTTCAACTTCCTAGAAGCATAGGCAATGACTTTCCCATTATGCATAACAACACATCCAAAACCCTCTTTTGATGCATCTGTGTAGATTACAAACCCCTCTGATCCCTCGGGTAGGGCTAATATTGGCGCAAAAGTTAATGTCTTCTTTAACTCTTGAAAACTTGCCTCACACTTCTCGTTCCACTCAAAAGGTTGATTCTTCTGAGTTAGTCATGCAAGTGGAGTTGCCAACTTTGAAAAATCTTGAACGAATCTTCGATAGTACCCTGCTAATCCCAGAAAGCTTCGAATTTCAGTGACATTCTCAGGTCATTTCCAAGTTATGATTGATTCAATCTTTGATGGATCAACCTCGTCTCCTCTGTTGGAAATCACATGACCCAAAAATGCCACTTGATCTAGCCAGAACTCACACTTGCTAAACTTTGCATAGAGTTTGTTCTCCCTTAAGACTTGTAGAACTGTCCTCAAGTGTTGGGCGTGATCTTCTTTTGATTTGGAGAATACCAGGATGTCATCAATAAAGATAACCACAAACTTGTCCAAATATGGCCAAAATATTCGATGCATCATGTCCATGAATGCTGTCGGGGCATTCGTTAACCCAAAAGGCATCACGACAAACTCAAAGTGACCATATCTAGAATTGAAAGCTGTTTTTGGAATATCTTCATCTCGGATGCGCAACTGATAGTATCCTTGCCTCAAATCCAGTTTTGAGTAAACTATTGAACCTTAAAATAGGTCAAATAACTCGTCGATATGAGGTAAAGGATATTTATTTTTTGTGGCAACACTATTGAGACCACGGTAACCAATGCACATCCTGAGCGACCCATATTTCTTCTTCTTCACTAAAAGTACATGTGCTCCCCAAGGAGATGTACTAGGTCGTATGAACCCTTGTTTTAATAAGTCTTGCAACTGAATCTTCAATTCTTTTAACTCTGCAGGGGCCATTCGATAGGGAGTCCTTGAGATTGGCTCAGCATTCTGCACAAGTTCAATTACAAACTCTATTTCCCTGTTACAGGGAAGAGAATGTAATTCTTCAGGGAATACTTTCGGAAATTCTTCCACCACAAGTACATCTTCAATTTTATCCTTGTCATTGGGTTTATTAATTAAGTAGGCAATGAATCCACAAGCCCCATCTCAAAGAACTTTCTTAGCTTCAATCAATGAGATGGTGGCAATCAAATTGCTCTTTAAGGTTTGTTTCCCTATTGCATTTGTACCAAGCTTTATTTGCTTCGTATAGCAATTCAACTCAGCTTGATATTTATACAACCAATCCATATCTAGGATCACATCATACTCTCGTAGCTAAAGTTGTATAAGGTCATTAGGGTACAAAACCTTATCTATTTGTAATGGGCAATCCCTATACACGATATCAGTATCTAGGCTTAAGCCTAGTGGCGTGCTCACTTCGACATCATAGGGTAAGTGTTCAGATTCAAGTGCTAACATTTTGACAAAAGACAAGGCAATAAAAGAATGTGTAACACCAGGATCATATAGAACTTTGCCAACTTGATCAAGTATGGAAATGTTACCTTCAACCACTTCATTTGGATCAACATCCGCTTCAGCTGCTCCAAGAGCATAGACACGAGCTTGGATCTTAGGCTTCCCTGACTGTCCATATTGTTTTTGTGTTGATGTTCTTTTAGGGCAATCCTTGATATTGTGTTGATCACTTCCACATGCAATACATCTCCCATTCTTTTTCCAGCACATTGTTTCATGGTGGTTTGGATGGCCACAGAATCCACAAGGTCCTTTTGGCATATTCTGAACTTGTGATATGGTGGACGGCTGGCCTGTCTTAACCATATTGGCTTGGTTTGTTCGGGGATATTTCTTCCCATTACTTTGTTTTTCTCCTCTATGAGCCATTGAGGAAGTTGGCTTGTTCCTCTTCACCCTTTCTTCAAGCTTCACAAGTTCTTTAATCTCAGATTCGACACGTAGTGCTTTCTCCACGGCAAATTCATAAGTTGTTAGGTCGACAGAGATTACGGCCCAATGGATCTCCATTTAAGTCCTTCAATAAACTTTCTCACTCGCCGCTCCTCATCAGCCAAATAATGAGGTGCATACTGGATTAATCGGGTGAATCGAGCCTCGTACTGAGCGACTGTCATGTGTCCTTGAATTAAATCTAGGAACTCTTTCTTCCGACGAATCCGCACCACTTGAGAAATATATTTGCCATAAAATTCCTTGACAAAGTTACCCCAAGTGCTAGGTGTGCCATACTGTGAGGACCGCACCTCGAGATTTAGTTAATATCAAACTCGTCCCATGTTCAAACAACAAATAAACAAACTCGATATTAATTTAGCCTAAAGGAAAGGTCTCACGACCAGGATCATACCATACACAAAGAAAATCAATTTATTACATATCATTGCGAAAGTCTTGATAAAATACAAATAACAACGTCGTAGTTGAATAAAAGTTACAATGCTTAGTTATTTAAAATATTTATGATTATTGAAATGCATACTCAAAATCACACTTAGCAAAATAACTTCTTGATTTGGAAAACCGCTCACATCAGCCACACGTAATTCGCCTTTTATTATGAGGAATGGACATACAAAATAAAAGAGGAATAAGTCTTTAATGACTTAGTGAGATTTATAGGTTTGGGCGGTAAATTGAACAAGAATAAGTAAAATCCAAAAATGATCTGAACTGTAAAGAATGGCAAGAAATAACTATTGAGCGTTAATAACATATGAACATGAAGTAGTGAAAATGAACATGTGCACATAACAACTAGATTCAACCTTATATCAACAAATATACTACCTTATACCTCCCAACAAGGAGTAACCTTGCAACAAAACGAAAAGACATGCTCGAGTACACGTCTATCTAGCACGAAGGAATATAATCAACTCCTGACTATACGCGGCGCCTAGATCGATGGGTATTATGCAAAAATACTTAAACTGACAGCCATTGCAGCCCAGCAGTAAATTAACACAATCTCGGGCCCAACTTCCCAAAGGCGTCCCAATGGGTGAAACATATTATCATATGAGCTAGTAAGCGGGATAATATACGTTGCTCATTTGCACAGTCCAAGAATCAATATATAGTTTATCATATTAGATAAAGTAATACAATTATGGATTGACACGTCAAAGATTTAGCATTTGAACATGAAGTAACAATAGATAAAAGAAACTGAATCGCCTAAACTATGATTAAATGTGAGAGAATCGTGTCCTAATATACATCAAAGATCCATACAAAGGATTAATATGAAAGTTAACTAAAGATCACTTAAAAACATGCATCATCATTAGTAAAAATAAAACATGCTCGACTACTACTATCTTTGTCGTCTAAACTATGATCTAATGAGTGATTTGCTTAAATAACCATCAATATAGTAGATCTATCATGAATTCACATTTCAATCTTGATATTAAGCATCATATGAAGAGATTGGTGGAATATTATATAGTATTCTAAAACAAATAAATAAAATAGTGACATGCATAGATTCTTATACTAAATTGACATTTGTAAAGAAATGAATATCATAGTTAAATATTTTTTAAAGAATCAAAATATATATAGGAATAAATGCATGGAGTAGGAGTTATAAAGAAAGAGTTTTACTATTTTGTAAAAATCCTTGTGTGATAGAAGTTGTTTTCGGACTTTCTGGACAGAGGCTGACTGTTGCTTGCTTTCGGCCTTCAAAAACTTGTCTTTTGGAAATGGTGTCTTAATATGAAAGATGCTAACTTAAAGGGGAATCTGGACCTAAAATTTCAGAATTTTTGGACTTGATTTGGATGAGTTATGGTGTTTTTAGTGCTCGGATTCGAAAGCAGTTTTTCTGCATAATGAAACGTTTTGGTCTTTGGAAGGTAGAAGGACAATGAGAAAAATTCTGAAATAACTTTTTTATGAAATTAGACTCAAAATGATTGAAATAATAAAGGAAAACGATGCATTTACGTGATTAATATGATAGCTAAAATTGTTCAAAGTCAGATCTAGAGTGCTGACAAACGCTGATAGGTTCATGTGCAATTATAGTAACAAGTTGGCAACTTGTATAGTTGTCTCCTTATCACTTATTTTTTTATTTTATTTTACTTTATACACCTTATAATATCAAATTTAGATCATATATTCATCTTAAATAATTCACAACTTGTAATTGATTAACTATTATGCAATTAAAGTTATTATATAAAAGATATATATACATAATTAAGGAGATAACTATATAATTAACATGTTTTAAGCTAATTTCGAACTAATCATTATTATTTAGGGTTTATGAACCTAATTTAAGAACATATAAATTGTGTAAAGACTATCATAAGCTAATCATAAACGTTTAGGACTAAATTTGCAAATTCTGAAACTAATTGGTGTCAAAATCCTAATTTGTGTAAGTTGAAGGACTAAAGTGCAAATTAAACTAAAATAAATTGAAAACGTTATTTTTTTTTCGGTGCGTGACAAGATTAGTGCTTGAAAGTTGGAGCTTGTTGAAGTTGATCAAGTTGTCTCTTTGCTGAAAATGGAGGACTATTTATAGTGTAAGTCCCATGAGTCTTTGGCCAATGGAGGGCCGGTCTTGCCATCTTTGTTGTCGCCCAATGGTGCGAGGGTCTTCTGCGCCAATGAGGTCGTTTGTCTGGTAGTGACCAATGGCTTATGGTCCGTCTGAGCGAGTAATAATGATTTATGTCCCAATGGTCTTTGGGGGTAGTCTGAGCCAATGCATGTAATTCGGTCTGCGCCAATGAATATTATGCACCAATGGTGTTTGTTGCTCGCCGTCCCAATGAAAGAGTTGGACCAATGGGGGATGGTCTTTCCTTATTATTAAGGTGGTTGGGAGTGTTGAGAATAATTGATGCGTCTTCTAGGTAGAGTCGGAGGTCGTGGTTGGTTTGATCTGTCTTTGTGGGTCGTTCATTGCGAAGGAGACCCGACGCCGCTGAACTGTTGATATGTGATTAGGGTGGGTCTTTTCACCTTGCCTTGTCTTTACTCGTGTCCTTAATATTTGTTGTGTGCTCCTATTTCTTCGATTTTAGCTAAGTATTGGTGATAGTTCCTCGAGCGTCTCGTGGAGTGTTGAATGCTCTGAGGCGAGTCGTTCATTTGGGGTTGGGGGGTCTCCTGGTTGTTCGTCGTGGGTCCCTTGTTTTTAGATGGATCGTGGATCGTTGAGGAGAACGTGTTTAGGCCTACGTGACCTCGCTGCACCCATTTAAGAGATGTTGGCCAGATCTGGGGGTACCTTTCTCCGAGGGTGTAGACCGAGTATCCTTGGTGGGTGTTTTCGGGTCGTGACTCGAGGGTACCGTCTCCAGAGTCTGGGCCATCCATCTGTATCCAGGAGGAGGAGGAGGGTCGGGGCTGTCATGTTCTTACCCACAAGACCTTAGATAATTATTTTGTAGGGTACCCACTTTTCCGCCGCTCTCCGAGAGTGGGGCAGATTATGCATCAGCAGGAGTCCCCTCAGTTCCCAGTGTATTTTGTAGAAATCACTTGGAACTCATTAAATGAGTCTATGTGATGTCGAGTTTTTTTCTAAAGATGTGGTCCTTCTTGACCCACGTGGCATTGAGCAGGCCACGCATCAAGGGCGTCGTTTGAGCTGTTCCGCCTATAAATAGAGGAGACTCGGGGTGATTTGTCTCCATTCACCCGAGTCTTCTTATTTTTTCGTCTCTTTTCTCTCTCTTTGGTGCTTTAAATTTTTGCAAGCGATCTGATGACTTCTGTGAGCAGTTTCGGCAAGGAGGCGTACAACATGGTAAGGCGGCGGGCAGCGTCTAATCTGGCGGCAGGAGGTGCAACGGTTTCACCTTCTACTAAAAAGGCGTCGCGACGCCGTCACGTTGTTTCTGGTTCAGTAAAAACTTGTGCCAAAAAGGCAAATAAAGTGATAGTGGCGGCGGCGGCACCACCTAGGGTTTCAGCTGATGGTGTACGGAGTTCTGTAAGATCTCTGGATGAGATCAGAGTTGAGTTTTCCAAGTACGGGGCGAGTTTCGACGGCCTGGAACTCGCGGTGCCCCGGGGTCACGAGAGCGCTTCTTCTCCTCGCTCCAGTTATTACACCGCCTTTGTGCAGATCAAGGCGGGGTTGAAGTCTTCCCTCCATGTGTTCTATCGGGAGGTATTCAAGGCATGCATGCTCTATCCGAGCCAGCTTTCTCCTAACGGGTGGTCAGCTTTGGCTGCGTTTGCCTTTATCTGTGCAGCCTATGGACACCCATGTACGGTGTTCAGGTTTTTTGGGGCTTTTGATTTGGCGAGCTCGTCGTCAGACAAGCTCTTGTACACTTTCACTATGCAGAAGTCGATGAAGAGGATTCTTCACTACCTCCCGAGTTCTCACAGCAACTGGAAGGAGAAGTTTTTCTCATCACCCTACTGTCGGGGGCCTTCTGGACGGTGTTTCGACGGAATAGAATCAGGACCCCCGAGTTCCTGCGACCTTTGACCATGCAAAGGCCAAAGAGGAGTTAACGGGCGAGGGATTTTTTGATCAAGGCTATAGTTGGAACAAGATGTCCCAGGTCAGCGTGTTTTTGGCACTTTATGAGAAGTGTGTCCTAGACGACATATTGGCCTCAGAGTCTTCAGTGGGGAACAACCGACCCTTGATCAGTAAGTGTTTTTTGGCAATTCTCATATGCCTCTTTTCTTAGAGGTTTTTCCTTTTATTAAATCGGAATTTTAACTCTTGCAGAGACCATTACGGAGACACTGAAGTGCGATGCTCCCCCTACTCGCCCCTCTAAGAAAAAGAAAAGGGCTATTGCTTCTAAGCCTCGAAGGACCGGGGGGAGGGGGTCAGCTACTTCAACAACATCGGCCAACGAGCCCTCTAGAGAGAGGAGTGCATCGACGGATGGCCCTTATCGCACCAGTCAGTCCATTGAGAATGAGGTCGGACTGGTAGGAAGAAAGCGGCCACGGGAGCAGGCCGAGGTCTCCTTCAAGAGTAAGGTGATATTGGTTCAGGGTTCCGAGGATGAGGGTCCCCTCTTGACTCAAGTGGGGAATAGTCCCACCGCTTCTCGTCTTTCCCCTGTCACGCAAGCGGGTCGCGTGCGGCCAGTGACTGGTTCACGGAGGCCTATGTTTCGGCCTTGGAAGATGAAACTGGTGGTACTCCTCCGGGTCAAGCATCTACTGCTCCACCCCCGACCACCGGAATGGAGTCAGTGGCCGAGAGATTTTTTTCGCCTCTTCCAAAGCGTCAACTAGTTGGGCCTTTGGACTTCCAGGCTGTTTTTGCTCAGGAAGTTGAGACTTGGGGTCAGTCACTTTTCCTCCGGTGCGGTCGCTTTTGAAGAGTGCTGCGAGCCTGGGAGCTCAGACTCTGGATCTTTTCGACGAATTGGCCCCCCTTGGTTCTTCCCCAACGTCGTATCTGCTGGACGCCCAGGAGTTGGGCTTAGTTGCGCAACTGTGCGCGACCTAGGTAAGTAATATTGTTGTGAGTTTATCTTTCTTTTCGAGTTTCTTTGACTGTCACCTGCTTTCTTTTGATAGGCCCCTGTGGGAATGAGAGGCCTATCTCGGTTCTATAAGGAGGTAGCCCGGGAGAGGGATGCCCTGGTGGGATCAGAGCAGCGGTTGAAGGAGCGTTTGGCAGCCTCGGAGAAGGTAAGGGAAGCCTTAGCCGCGAGGGAAGCTGAGTTGGTCGGGAAGCTCGAGGACTCAGAAAAGCTGGTGGCGTCACCCCGAGGGGTCGTGGAAAAGACCATAATGAAGCGATACGAATGTCTGGCTGCTCAGGAGAAGAAGATAAAGGAGCGGTTTGACCCCCTGTTCGAGGGCCACCTTTTGTGGGGTTTCCAAGCTTATCGATAGCTTGGTGTCGCGAAGAACTTCTTCCGCCCTGATGTTGACCCCCATCGGTTGTCCACGAGCCAGATGTTTCGCCCTGAGAAGCCAGAGGATACTCTAAACCTTCTCCTTGTTCGTAGTTCGGTGGTGCGAAGCTCTCCTACCCCTTCTACGATAGCAGGTCCCGACCACACTCCTCAGGCATAGATAGTTGTATGGACCTTTGTGGTCGTGTTGGCCTTAGTTAAAATTTTTCATTTTTCCTCAACCATAATACATATTATTGTTGAGAATATATTATCCCACATCGCTTGTGTATGATTTTGGATTATTGTTAATAAAGAGAAGTTCACCCTCCACTTAACGAGGCCTTTTAAGTGGAGGAATATAAGCTTCAATTTTTATCATAAACTCTAGATTCTATATTGGAAACATATGTGCACCATATGCCACCTTGAACTCAATAATCTGAAACATCATCGATTTGTTTTCTAATTTTATTATCTCTGATTGGTTCTCTTTTCTCTTTTATCACGGAATAAATTTCCTTCTAACCGAAGTTGAAGAGGGTGAACTCCTCGTCCAGTCGTCATTGCTGCTGTTAGTATTGCAGCTGTTTGGTTTGTCTAAAATCCAAGTGGTTCACGACATAGAGCTTATAAATCCTATGCAAACTTTTGTTTCCATCTCAACTAAAATGCATGATCATACTAAGACGTGTTAAAGTTAAAACTAGAAATTTGAAAGTTGCCTAACAAATCATATTAGAGATGCTAAAGACATAAGTTAGAACTTGGAAGGTTGCCCGGCAAAATTTAATTCAAAATTGGCTCTCATTCATTTTTTAAGTTATATATGTGAAAAAAATAAATAATCTAACAACAGTTTTATTCAAGTTAATGAAACTTGCATTATTATTTTTAGGGCTCGTTTGGTTACTCGGATGGGATTAAGTCATTCTCATCAAGGTTTCTAATAAGATCCATATTATTTCTGTCAATAATAGCTTTGGTTTCCAAAAAATCAATTCATATTAGGGAGTTGGGTTACATACAAGCTTACCTTTGGTTTCATAGTGTGGCACCTATTAGTTAGTACCCGAAAATTGAGTGATAGTATGAAATGCATTGTTTTTACATATTCTCTTTTCTGATATATATATATATATATATATATATATATATATAAATGGCTAAGAAAAAATTGGCAACAAATATAATTATATAATTATATATCTATAATTTTTTTTCTATAAACAAAGTGATACGAATCTGGGCTTAGGCCCAGATGAGGATGGACAAGGGCAGCCCAAACGCACACATAAAAGGCCTAGATGGCACCAAGATTGTTACTTTTAGACTAGTTGTGCAATTCAGCCGTCTATGTAAATATTATTATGTGTTTTTATATTATTAGGTGTGTTTTAATATTATTAGCATTAGTGGAGTTAGTGGAAAGTTACACAACTTCTTTGCCTAACGTGTTTAAGTAATTTTCAGATTGTAACTTGTGACTTTTTATGCAGTAAATATTTTGAGTGTTCTATTTCTTCTTCTCTAGTTTTTTTGGGAGTTAAGTTCCGACTCGAATAGGAACAAATAACCTTGCGGTACGCATTAATTGGTGCTTTCATCGAGTTGATATGGGACCGAAGCCGGCTACACCGACAATGGATGAGATTCTCATAGCAATGACGAAGAAAATTGATTTATCCGCATTGGTTGAATCACTCCAGAATCGAATTGATAAGGCAATTTCTGAGGCTACAAGTAAATTTAAAGGTAAAATGGAAGCCTCATTGGCAGATCTGAAAATAAGGCTTCCCATGGGGACGAATTTCGTGCTGAGTGTTCCTCCACAAATCCAGCTTTTGTTTCGGATGGGCCGCTTGAAACAGACCCTAAGATGAATTTGGAAAAATTTGACGGTTCTAAACCAGTGGAATGGTTGTTTCACATAGAGCAGTTCTTCGATTATTACAATATCGGAGTTGAGCGGCGAATGAGAATGGTCTCATTTTATATGAATGGGCCCGCACTAAATTGGTTTATGTGGATGAAAAGAAACAATCAATTGGGTACGTGGGCAGCATTCGTACGGGCTTTCGATCTGCAATTTGGTCCAACTACTTACGATAATCATCGATGTGCTTTATTAAAGTTGAGGCATAGAGGAATAGTTGACGAGTACCAGGCCGAATTTGAGAAGTTATGTACTAAAGTCACTGGATTGGCAGATCTGAAAATTTAAAGGTAAAATGGAAGCCTCATTGGCAGATCTGAAAATAAGGCTTCCCATGGGGACGAATTTCGTGCTGAGTGTTCCTCCACAAATCCAGCTTTTGTTTCGGATGGGCCGCTTGAAACAGACCCTAAGATGAATTTGGAAAAATTTGACGGTTCTAAACCAGTGGAATGGTTGTTTCACATAGAGCAGTTCTTCGATTATTACAATATCGGAGTTGAGCGGCGAATGAGAATGGTCTCATTTTATATGAATGGGCCCGCACTAAATTGGTTTATGTGGATGAAAAGCAACAATCAATTGGGTACGTGGGCAGCATTCGTACGGGCTTTCGATCTGCAATTTGGTCCAACTACTTACGATAATCATCGATGTGCTTTATTAAAGTTGAGGCATAGAGGAATAGTTGACGAGTACCAGGCCGAATTTGAGAAGTTATGTACTAAAGTCACTGGATTGTCTCCATATATAATTCTTGATTATTTTATATCAGGACTGAAAGAGGAGATCCAATCTGATATGGCTTTGAATAAACCAGTTGATACGCATGAAGCCATTGGTCAAGCAAAGTTAATTGAGAAGAAGTTGAAGGATAGCAGAAACCGAAGTTACTCCTACCCTCGAGTTAATTACCAGACAACATATGCACCATCTGTTCAAAAACCTACTGTAAATATGCCTTCACTATTGTCGGCTCCACCACAAAGTACTCTACGGAGACCTTTGCGGCGATTATCACCAGCAGAAGTGCAAGAGAAACGGATAAAAGGGGTTGTGTTTTCATTGTGACGAAAAGTTCACTGTTGGTCACAAGTGTAAGACACCACAGTTTCTGCTCTTGACCCCCGATGCAGAAAATGAACATAATGATGCTATAGGCGACATATGTATGGATGGAATCGAACCAGAAGGTGAGGAAAGCACTACTGATTTCAGTATTCAACGCATCACAGGTGAATTCCATCTCACGGAAGCTGCTTTTTATGGGATTGATAGTCCGAAGACAATGCGCATGCAAGGTAAGGTTAAGGGTCACAAATTTACTATCCTTATTGATTCAGGCAGTTCTTACAACATCACTCAATCGCGAGTGGCTAAGTTTCTGCAGTTACCAATTTATTCTGTCCCAAAGCTTTCAGTAAAAGTTGATGGTCATTTTCTTGAATGTGAAGGCAGGTGTCCAGATTTAACGGTGAATATTAGTAATCATGATCTCAATATACCGTTTCTGGTACTGCCTATTCATGGTGCTGAAATAGTGCTTGGTGCTGAGTGGTTGAACACATTGGGTGATACTAAAACAAATCTTGGAAAACGTACTTTGGAGTTTAAGTATCAAGGACAAACTATAAAACTTGGGCATCAACATATTTTGGAAGAAGCAACTGCAAGGCATATCAAAACAATGTTGCAGGGTGGTTCACTGTGCTCTTATCATGCAATTTTGTGCAACCAAACTCCTTCCGGTCCAACTCATGGCATACAAGTTACAGATATTGATGAACCAAAGTTGCAAGAGTTGTTGGCGGAGTTTGATGCAATTTTCAAAGAGCCCACTGATTTACCACCAACAAGGGTCCATGACCATCATATACATTTGGAGCCAGATTCAAAACCAATCAATGTAAGGCCGTACGGGTACCCCCATTTCCAGATACAATTATGACTCAATTGATTCAGGAAATGTTATGTGATGGTATAATAAAACCAAGCGCTAGCCCATACTCATCCCCGGTTTATTGGTTAAAGAAAAAGGATGGCACATGGTGATTCTGCGTCGACTATCGCGCTTTAAATACTGTTACAATAAAGGATAGGTTTCCAATACCAACAGTAGATGAGCTGCTTGATGAATTACAAGGTGCAACAGTGTTTTCAAAAAATGGCCTACAATCAGGTTATCAGCAAATTAGAGTGGCACCAGAAGATGTACATAAAACAACGTTTCGTACAGTTGATGGTCATTACGAGTTCTTAGTAATGCCTTTTGGTTTAACGAATGCACCATCAACTTTTCAGTCGGCCATGAATGATTTATTCCGTGATTCGCTACGAAATTATGTTTTGATGTTTTTCGATGATATCCTAATTTCAGTTCCAGTTACGAATTACACTTGCAGCACCTTAGAGAAGTTTTTAACAGATTGTTTGTGAATCGATTTTATGCTAAACTTCCTAAGTGTGTGTTTGGTGTTTCGTTAGTGCATTATTTGTGTCATATCATATCGGGGGAAAGGGTGAGGGTTGACCCTGAGAAGATAGAGGTCATCTTGCATTGGCCCATACCCCACTCATTGTCAGCTTTGCGTGATTTTATTGGCCTTACAGACTATTACAGAAGGTTTGTACATCGCTATGCTAGCCTAGCCAGTCATTTGACTGATCTACTCAAGTTACAAGCTTTTGAATGGAATGAGGAAGCTACACAAACCTTTAACAAGTTAAAAGAAAAGATGGCCCAGCTTTCAGTTCTCTCTCTGCCTAATTTCAAGGAGCCATTTGACTTGACAACAGATGCTTCAGGTAAAGCCATTGGGGCTGTTTTGTCACAGCAGGATCATCCGCTAGCATTCTTCAGTAAGAAATTATCACTCCGAATGCAGGCTGCCTCCACCTACACCAGGGAATTGTATGCATTAACCGAAGCGGTACAGAAATGCAGATAGTATTTACTGGGACAAAAATTCACAATATATAGAGATCAGCAAAGCTTAAAGCACTTGGTTAATTAGGTCATACAAACGCCCGAGCAACATAAATGGATAAGCAAGTTAATGGGGTTTGATTTTGAAATCGTGTATAAACCAGGAAAACTGAACTCGGTCGCTGATGCTCTATCACGGGTACTTATATCTGAATTTTCTGCTTTCACAGCTCCAAACTTTGTGTGGTTGCAGGAGTTACGTGAATTTTTTTCAGCGAATCAGGAGGGTCTGAAATTCATAGAGGAGATAAAGTCAGGATAGCTTCAAAATCAGGGTATATTGTTCATGACAATTTGGTATATTTTCAGGGTCGTTTGTATATACCTGATTTTGCCAACTTACAACCTCGGCTGACTATGAAGTATCATGCAACACCGGTGGGAGAGCATTATGGGCACCGTGCAACTTTATCCAGGTTAGCTGCATCATTTTATTGGCCTGCAATGTCAAAATATGTTAAAACATTTGTGCGCAATTGTCATATCTGTCAACAGAATAAACCCACAAATCACAAACCTTACGGTCTACTCCAACCATTACCTATTCCTAACCGAGTGTGGGAAGATATAAGTATGGATTTTATAACTCATCTTCCTACTTCTAATGGAAAGACAACCATTTGGGTCATTGTTGATCACTTAACCAAGTTTACACATTTTCTAGCCTTACCCCCAAAATACAATTCACCTTTTCTAGCCTCACTTTTCCTCACAGAAATCTACAAACTACATGGCCTGCCCAAATCAATTGTGTCCGATTGTGACCCCTTATTTTTGTCTAACTTTTGGAAAGAACTCTTTAAACAGCTTGGTACAACCCTCAAATACAGTTTTGCATATCACCCTCAAACCGACGGCCAAACCGAAGTTGTAAACCGAAGCCTTGGTACTTATCTACGTTGTTTTACTAGCCAACAACCTAAACTTTGGACAAGATTCTTACACTTAGCCAAGTATTGATATAACACCAGCCAACATTCCTCTCTCAAAATGACACCCTTCCAAGCCCTCTATGGCCGACCACCACTTATTGTTCTAGACTACATCAAAGGTAGCTCTCCAAACTCCACCATTGACACTACTCTAACAAACCGTGCCCAAATCCTAAACCAAATCAAACAAAATCTACATCAAGCCCAACAGTATATGACAAAGCACGCAAATGCAAAACTTATGAATATGCAGTTCAAGGAAAATGATTGGGTGTATGTCAAACTCCAACCTTACCGGCAAAATTTAGTGCGACGACGGCAATCCCCGAAGCTTACTCCGAGATACTATGGGCCGTTTAGGATTTTGCACGTCGTCGGAAAGGTTGCATGTGCAGTGGATCTGCCCCCGGAAGCACGGATTCACAACGTGTTTCACATTTCCCTCATCAAACCATGTCGCAATCCTTCTGTCGAAGTGAATCTACCGCTGCCACCAATGGATGACGATTATCGGCTGTACCTTACGCCGGAGAGGTTGTTGGATGAAAGGGAAGTTTGGAAATATGGTCATATGGAGATTGAATGTTTAGTGCAATGGAAGTACTCCAACATTGAGGATGCAACGTGGGAACGCAGATCTGAGATCAAGGTCGCGCATCCTTCTTTCTTTGATGAAGAAGAAAATAGAAACTCTACTGTGATAAAAGGAGTTGAAGAGGGAACACTTGAAAGTCAGATTTGGGAGAAAGAAGAAGCTGCGTAGGATTTCAAGAGCTGAAGTCTTTGCAAATGACCCTAGGGCTACCTCAACTGTATTTATTGGAGCCCATGAGGACATGGGCTGTCTTAATGGGGTGGGGAATGATACGAATTTGGGCTTAGGCCCATATGAGGATGGACAAGGGCAGCCCAAACGCACACATAAAAGGCCTGGATGGCACCAAGATTATTACTTTTAGACTAGTTGTGCAATTCAACCGTCTATGTAAATATTATTATGTGTTTTTATATTATTAGCATTAGTGGAGTTAGTGGGAAGTTACACAACTTCTTTGCCTAACGTGTTTAAGCAATTTTCAGATTGTAACTTGTGACTTTTTATGCAGTAAATATTTTGAGTGTTCTATTTCTTATTCTCTAGTTTTCTTTGGGAGTTGAGTTCCGACTCGAATAGGAACAAGTAACCTTGCGGTACGCATCAAAAAGATCCATATCTATTTTGGGATTAAGGTGCAATTTACTTATTCTTATTTTTTTAAAAAAATGGAATCGATACGTTTTTACTTTTTCAAAGGTTTAAATTAAGTGCTAAAAAAAGTGCCGACGTTTTTACCAATCTCTCTCACTCTCACTCTCACTCTCTCTCTCTCTCCACACAGCGCAGCCGACGTCGGTCAACGCTCCGGCCTGCGGCCGGCAGTTCGTCCCACACGCCCACTCTATATCTCCTCACTCGAAGTCGACAGGTACAGTGATACTTTTGCTCTGATTACGTAATCTAGGGTTTGAATAACTGCTGATTTGGGAAAATTCGCTCGTTTTGCAGTATAGTCTTATTTGTTGGTTATTTCTATTATGAGCACTCAAATTCATTCAAACTCAATCTGGAAACGCGAATTCACTACGATATGCGCTCCTCAAAGGAACCAAAAGTTGATGATGCATCATCACACCATAAGTATGTACTAGCTGCTTTAATTTTCGCATCTAACAAATTATGATTTCCCTTTTTTGTTACTACTCAGAGGAATCATTTGGGTTTTGTATTTCAGGAGGAACTCATAGGAGGATATCAGTCAAATGTGCTGCTGCTGTTCACTTTCGCCCTTGCATCGACATACACAAGGTCTATCAACCTGGATGTTACTATAGATGCAATAAGTTGCACGTATATTATGTTATGCAGCATTTGCTTAATACATTGGGTCAAGTAGGATTCTGTCGCTTGCCATCTTTGACTGTTAGGAAAAATGACTAAATTACAGTGTTCCTCTTAAGGCCGGCTATAAATTGTAAATTCTTTTAGGACACAGATGTTTAATTTTGGATATCTGATCCCAGCATTTTTCTGACTATTTTCAGGGGAAAGTGAAACAAATAGTTGGGTCCACTCTTCGAGATACTAAAGATGAAGATTCAACTCTTGTCACTAATTTTGAATCAGATAAATCTGCGGCAGAATATGCTAAAATGTACAAAGACGACGGTCTTACTGGCGGTCACGCAATTATGCTTGGAGCTGATCCACTTAGCAGAGCAGCAGCTATCGAAGCATTGCATGCTTATCCTGGTAGGAATACTCCTTTCTCTTTGACCCATCAGTGTGTGATATTTTGATACATTTTTAAATGCACATTTCATTACTTATCACCTCACATGTGATGCATCTAACCTAATTTTACTTTATTTCAATTAGTTGTCGCACAACAAGTCCAGCCACTATGTGGAATAACTTATGTCAATTCTTTGGCATTTCCAGTATTTACCAGCTTCTTGGATGCCATATTGATGAAGTGCTTTAGGTCATTGAAGTATCCTCTGTTAAAAATATCCCTCCACGTTGTTAACCAGTGTTGGCTAAAACTCAGAGTTGTCCCGTAATTGTTCACGGTGTGATTACTCATCAAATTTACTTGATCAATTTACTTCGGAGGCCATAGTAGGCGGATTATTAATTTAGCTTAGAGATACTTGTTTGCATTGTGAGATTGCAACAGGAGATTGGATGATTGGTGACAACACTACCCTCAATTTGGCATGACAAGAGAAATAACATAATTTGGAGGGGGCAGTTTTTGGAAAAAATAAATTATTTTCATTGAAAAATCAAGGGGGCTTCCAGGTTCTTTGATATAAAAACTGTTTTCCTTTTAAGTTGAGACAATCAAGTAAAATAATAGTTTGCGTTGGGTCACTGTTGATAATCATTGACGTCATCATTTTTTGTCAACCCAATCAGATGTGTAAGTTTTTTTGAAATAAGCCCAGTCATTAAAACATAAAACGTGAAGTTTGCGTAGAGCATTGCATTATGTACAATTTTCATGGTTGGTGATGTTTTTAAACATACTTTATCTTAATACATGGATGAAAATTGTCTAGGTGGTTTGCAGGTTGGTGGTGGTATCAATGCAACTAATGCCTTGAGTTACATAGATCAAGGAGCAAGCCATGTTATTGTTACATCGGTAAGTACCTATTGTATCTACATATTATTCAAAAGAATTCACTTTTATCTCGGTAGCTTGGTTGCCTCATAATAGCCGAAAGGTTTCTGCCAATGTATGCAATCAGCACATGAACATGTGATGCATGTTCGCATTAGACAGTTTTATGCCACTTGTATTCAGCCATGTCCGGGTATTATGATACTTTTTCTTAGAACTGCACTGAAATTGTTGTGTACATCTGAGTTATGCCTGCTTGTTGACCATACTAAAAGGCTCACATGCATGAGGAGTTAGCTTTATCTTGTCCTTGATGTCAATCTTTACATTGGTTGAATGTAGAAGTATAAGAGGTCCTGCTTTCACTGTGGTTGTTGATCTTCTACTATAACTACACGACTTTGCTTTCAATGGTGAGAGGACGGCTAGTCAGTCTAACAAATTAACTAAAGATGATTCTGTTGAAGCAATCAAGTGTAAGATGTATGTGACATGGACAGTGAGAAGTCATTGTCTTATTGATATTTTTATGTGTGTGCGCTTTTCTTTTTGTTGGATGCTATTTCGACGTGAAGCTCGCAAATTATGGAATCTTAGTTCATTTAATTGTTATTGAATGTGATTGCAGTATGTATTCAGTAACGGACTCGTTGATTTCGAAAGGCTAAAGGAGCTTGCCAATATTGTGGGGAAACACAGACTTGTGTTGGATCTTAGTTGCAGGAAGAAGGTAATTCTCTGTAGAGAGAACATTAGTCAGTCATTTAAGCCATTACCTCCATTCTTGCTGATTTCTTTTTGTCTATATATTCGAGGTTAAACTCTTTGAATATTTCTCGATATACTTAATTGTCAGTTATTGGCAACCCATTTAACCATGAATTCTCGAAATTATTATGAGATCTAACATTTTTGGATATCATACATGCGAAAGTAAATATTTATGAATTAGTAAAAGAAACATTTGCAGCTCAATGTACTAATGCATTCGTGGCTTCAAATTTTATATTCAGGAAAATAGATATGCAGTTGTCACAGATAGATGGCAGAAATTTAGTGATGTATATGTTGATCAAAAGTCGTTGGACTTTCTCGCCAGTTACGCAGATGAGTTTCTGGTTCATGGAGTGGATGTTGAAGGCAAAAAGTATGTTCGACAACAAATATCCTTTTCTTCAGTTCTGTCTCTTGCATCACCAACTACAAAGAACATTAATGTTAATACTCGTTACAAAATGCTTATAACCGTGATATTGCAGGCTGGGGATCGATGAAGAGCTTGTCACTTTACTTGGTAGACATTCACCAGTGAGTCTTTCCTTCTAATATAGAATATTTAATTCTCATAAGCTATGTATTAGTTTCCCATATATTTATAGTTTCCAATCATGCTATGGAAGTACCCGTTGTGCCCTTTTGGTAAGACTATCCCTCTTTTTCACTTTCAATTGTGTTTTTGTGTGGTTTGGTAGATTCCTGTGACTTACGCTGGTGGAGTGACGACCATGGCTGATTTAGAGAGGATCAAAATAGCAGGAGCTGGACGTGTAGATGTTACTGTAGGCAGTGCGTTGGATATTTTTGGGGGTAACTTGCCTTATCGAGATGTAGTTACCTGGCACTATCAGCAAGGGGCTTTGGTTGTTTGATATGCCTATTCTTGTAAATTTTTTGCAATTTTATTAAATGCCATCCGTGTACGATTAGTTGTAACTGGGGAGCCATTTGAGCTACTACCATTTTGCCTTTCTTTTGAGTACTGCGGAACGATACCATGGCAATGTACTGTTATTAGAACCACATTAGCTACATCTAACATCTGAGGTTCAGTATGAAGATTTAGCCGACTGATTATCGTACCATTTTGGGTTCAGTAGCTAGAGATAAACCATCAAATATTGTACTGGGAAATAATCGCGGCGACAAATTGAGCTGGAATCAGGCCAAACAACTAAGGCGGGGTAATAAAGCAAGTTTTGTATGTCCGAAATTAGAATGGCTTGCTTTCAAGAATCAGTTTCCATATGTACATATCATGTGAAAATAGTATTAATGGATTTTTTTTATGGTTAAAATAGTATTAATGATTAATATACTCTTGAACGTAGAGATTGAAGAATTTATTAAGTAAATGTGTTAAATTATGTCTACATTTCAAAGCATTGTTTCACGCATCGCTGCACAATCATGTGCAGAAAATGCATATAACCTTCTTATGGTTTCAAAAACCTACACCACATCCACTCGCAACATTTCCTCTCCTTATTCTCTCCTCTCTTCTTTAGAAAGTGGTGCGCACTCACTTCAAAGGACGTAAGTCTTGAGAGATAGGGCGTAAGCCCCATAAATCTTAGTATTTATTTAAAAAAGACCACATATTATATTAAATATAAAAAAAGACAAAATTATGACTTGAGTTGTTCTTAGTCAAAATAAATATTTATGTTAATATTAAATAAAAAAATTTATTTATGTAATATATATTTGTCGAGGCGTCAAAATTCAAAAGTTTAGAGCAAAATACGAGTTTTTATGCTTTATGTGTAAGTTTTGTGATAGTTAAGCCCCAAAAAGTCGTTCCGAAACGTTTTGAAGTCAAATTAGCACTCAAGTTTGAATGAGCCATGGGGGGAGCTTTTAGCAACAATCTTGTATACCTTTTTCCTTTAAAAAATCTAACTTTAGAAGTATCAACAAAATATTATTGTAGTTTGAAAATTTGCACAAAATCTCAATTTTTGGTTCGGAAAGCCCTTTAATTATTTATTAGAAATAATAACATCATTTTTTATTCCCTCTAGCAAAGCAAGAAATATTGGTGTTTACGATTTTGTTATCTTTTTAAACAAATTCATATGTTTTGATATTTTTATAACACTAATATAATGTGTGTGAGAGAGAGAGAGAGAGAGAGAGAGAAGTGTAACTTTACAAATATTATAATACAAAACAGAGAATCTTCAACTAACTAAATACTAAATAGATACGATCTTCGAAACATATGACCTTCGATTCCTCAGCTTCCAATCTAATAATTGGTACTTTCTGTTTTATCTCTAAATTCTAATTAATTTATACTTATGTGTTTTTTTCTTTTAATTTTTTTTCTTTAATTGATTAGCTGTAGTAAATTAGTTAGTGAGTGTCCATATAATCTAAGAATGGGTTCATCTTTTGAATTATGAGTTGGGTTTAAGGAAATTGAATGAAAACCCTTATGCTAAATTGAGCTATTGTTGATCTTTCACTTTCTTGATTTTAAAGAAAGTAGGTAACAGCTTTATTATATTTGTTTAATGGTCAATTCATGATCCGATTCTACTCCTGCCGACAGCTGATTTTTATGCAAAAAAAAGGTTGATTTTTTTTGTCATGGGATCTGGTAAAATGTTAATTTTTGAGTTTCTTTTTATCTGTTGAAGTAAAGTTTTGATCTTTATTTTATCCCATTAAATTTCTGATAATGTTGGTGTCTTCTCATATTGCAGGGTGAATAACTATCTGTTTGTTTTTGTTCGTTGCGGAGAGAGGGTGCTTGGGGTCGTATAACTTTATCGTGGGAGACGGGATTTGATCTTTCGATGTTTCTTTAATCTCGTTTGGTTTTGGTTGAAGGGAGAATAGGGGATTTGAGGGGATTAAGGTTGATTGGTAATTTGGTACAGATCATGGGTGCTGTTTGTTGCTGTTTGATGGATGATTATGAAGAGTTGACTAATCAGAATAGCTCGGTTTACAGGAACTGTATATGTCTCCGTTGCTTCGTTCAGTACTTCTTGAATGTGGTAAGTTACGACTTTCTAGCCCCGAATTTTTTTGTTACGTTGCAAATTTCGGTTCGTTCTTAGATATTGTTGAGCGAGCACCATGTCTTTCATGAAGCCATATGCTGTGTAAGCCCCTAGTCGTAGATTTTATGCCCCTTGTCGAGTTTAGATTAGTAACATGGAGTCAGGAGTTCGGATTCAAGAGTGGGAACTTAACATTAATGTCTTCGTCTAAGAAATTCTATGTACTCTGCGCTTGGTGAGATCATCAAATTGCACTAGTCCTATGTGTTGACTTTTGATTTCATTGGACCTGTATTAGCTCGCCTGCAATCTAATGAAATTAAGTTGCGTACCATACTGTTCTGATGGACCTTAAAATACTTCTATAATGTTGTTGTGATTATTGATCAGTTATTATTTGTATTTGCATTTTGCAGTATGCAACGTTGTTTCATAGACGAGAGCAATATGCCTTACCTTCCTCTCCTCAAGAGACAGCATCGCTCGATAATTCTCTTGCTGAAATGTACCGCCCTCCTCCTAGACCTCTGCCTTACGATGCAGATCCGAGAATTTTCCATTCGCAGCGTGATGGACTCGTCTCCAGAAAGGAGAAAGCCTCAAGTCATTTGAACGATGATACGGAACCCCTAACAACGAGCGATCCCGATGAAGAATCTGAATCTTTGAGTAACAAGAACAAATGGAATGAGTTTCCTTACGAAGGACCAAAGGAATATAGTTCAAAATTATCACAGAAGTTTTCGATGGATAAAACTGCGGGATTTGCTCATATTTACGCTTCTTTCAAAGACGAAGATGTCTGCCCCACTTGTCTCGAAGGTAGCAAATGCCTTTATTGTCTTTTGGCAATATTTTTAGCATTCTTGGGCTTTTGTGCATTAAAATTTTGTGTTAAATTCTGCAGAATATACTACAGAGAACCCGAAAATAATCACGAAATGTTCTCATCATTTCCATCTTGGTTGTATATACGAGTGGATGGAAAGGAGTGACAACTGCCCAGTCTGTGGCAAGGTAATATATGTTGCCGCATATAATATTATATTCTTCTTATGTGTGTTTTGGCGTTACCGCTTTGATGGATTGCCATAGAATTTTGCAACCTCACATGAATATTGACTCCCGTTACATGCTTTCACTATATTTTCCTCGCCCTTTGCTTTTGGGAATATAATCTGAGTTGGTGGTTTGAATGTGGCAACCAATTGTTCTTTCAAAGAATGCATGGCCAGTTGTTGTGCTAAGAGATGTGCTGGCTGAACGCCACACAGATTTGACATGATTGTTCCTAAATTGAAAAGCTATTGTCGATTAACTTATTCTACTTTGATTTCCATTTCTAATGCTCTAGGTTGTCAATTGTCATCTCTCTTCTTTTTGCAAAAATATATAATGGCTATGTAAGAAGTTTATGGTTCCTTTAGAGTTCCACCCACTATTCTGTTTTTGAGGAAATTGGTGATAGATTAAATAGGGTAAATCACGTTTTCCCCCTCGACGTTGGAGGGTTTTCACAAGATGCCTAGGGTTTCATAAAGAGAAATGTCTCCCAACGGTCTGCAGTTTTGTGCGAATACTCCCATGGACCGTTAATCAGCATTTCATTTTGAACACATGTCCGTATTTTTTGTTCGTTAGATTTAGTCTCACAGGGGTGTTCGCACAAAGCTGCAAACGTTAAATATGTGCAAAGTTCCTTGTTCAACTTTCCTGCGGATTATTTTCGTTGAAAATCTTGTTTTTTCCGAAATACTAGACGTAACTATGAGAATTCATCTTAATCCAATCTTAATTTCAATAAAGAGTCTTTCTTTCGCTGGAATGGGTGGTTTGACGCTTTTCACCTAATGATATTGCTTTCCCCGGATCTGATGTTTGCGTACTTGAATTTTACAGGAGATGGAATTTGACGAAACATGAGATTCCCTGAAACTTCCGTCAATGATAAACGCAACTGTCTACATGGACCGTGTTAACACATCGCATTAAAAATGTAAAGTCGTTGTAAATACCACTTGTGGAGAAGTATTCCCTCTTGTATCTACTGATATTACGCATGGTAAAATCGGAGTGAACGAATGTTTCTTCCAGAAACCTTCCTCTCCGTGAATGTACTTTTCACATTTATCTAAAGCTTATGTTTTCAATGTGAAACAGAACAAAATATTCGTAATACTTTGAGTTTAGCGAAGGACTTGTTCTCTGTTGTTACACGCATGATTAATCAAGGGGCATTTGACTCGATAGTTCTTTGATGAATAGCAAATATCAAGTCTTTACGTCAAGTCAATAACATGAATTTTAATTTCTTAGCTCTTCCAGGTGAGTAGGACGTCTTCATGTAGGATCTGAACTACGTATGACCTTTATTTATGTTTTTTTTGTCCCTCAGTGTGTTTTGGTTTGTTTGTCTTTCTTGTGTGTGTGTGTGTGTTTTTTTTTTTTTCAAGTCAAGAGTTCAACACATGGTATCAATGCATTTATGGGTCTTCGTTTTTTCCTCATTAATCAACTAGACTACTTTTGCGAACCCCCATTGAGGAGTGAAATAGTGAAATAGAACATGAAACCGTAAGCTCCCAAGTCGTGGGAGGAGCCAGGGCTCTCACCTCGTGCCTTTTGAAGGATGCGCCGGCGACTCATACCTTTTGAAGGATGAGTCGGTGATTCATAGGTAGTGGCTTGGTTAAGGGAATCCATAGGAGTCGTAGCAAAAGCGAGTCTTCATAGGGTAGTTGTCACTGCTTATGGACCCGAATATGGGTGATCTATACATGAACTGGAGATGAAGCTTGAGTGAAACTAAATGGAAGGGTGCAATTCTTTTGCTTCTTATCATCAATAGGGAATCAAAAGTAACTCAGTGGCAAATATTCTCATTTCTACTTTTTCTTGTTTTTTATTACAGCATATTCAACATAACTTGCAAAATTGAAGATGCGTTGGCCTTCGCTAAAGTCAAATTACAATGAAGCTGCCTCCAAAATGTGACACGGGATGAAAGCAGAGACACGGGATGACAAATGTGAGGGAAGACAATTCAAAGTCAAAATTCGAATTTTCCACTTAAGTTTCCTCCAAAATCTCTCTTGTCTTTTGACTAACGTGACGTAAGAAAAGAGCTTAAAGAAACATATGTTATAGATTGATTTTTAAAATTTCGTTTTAAGATATTTAGAAAACACTTTGCAAAACAAGATAACACTCTTTTTCCTTTTTTATGTAAATAATTTATTGTATCATTACTCTGAATTTAAATATAATTGGCAAAAACTTATTATTATAAACATCTATTACTACATTAAAAGAAATGGTCCACATAATTTCCTATATGTAACAGGACAATGAAATGAAAAATTTCACAGCACCACAGACCACACACACGCACACCAAAAAAAAAAAAAAAAAAAAACCTTTGAGTTAATCATTATCCCATAATATCCTCCATTAACAATGGCTGAATCTCAATCCAAAGTACAATTATATGGATTTTGGGCAAGTCCCTTTGTGTACAGAGTGATATGGGCACTTAAAATGAAAGGAGTGGAGTACGAGTATATAGAAGAAGAGCTATTCAAAAATAGTTCAACTTCCAAAGAATTCCATAAAAGTTCAGCTCTTTTGGAGTATAATCCGGTTTACAAGATGGTGCCGGTGCTCGTTCACGGTGGCAGACCGGTGGCGGAGTCCACCGTGATCTTACAGTATATCGAAGAAATGTGGCCCGGTGGCGGTGATGGTGGCCAGAGCTCGTTGTTGCCAACGGATGCTTATGAGAGAGCGGTTGCTCGTTTTTGGCTTGATTTTGTGGATCAAAAGGTAATTAAGGTTTCGTTTCTATTTCTTACTTCGATATCAACTATTAGTGAATCAAAATATCAACTATATTTGTAATTAATAAAACTAATACTCTTCTCTTTTTTAAGCTTCTCACTTTTGGTGCATTCTTCCTATCCTCCAATGGGAACAAAGAGAAGACAGCAGAACAAGTAATGGAAATACTGAAAACCATACAAGACCATGCTTTGGGGGACAAGAAATTCTTTGGAGGCAATAAAATTGGATTAGTGGACCTAATGTATGGGTGGCTAACATTTTGGTTTGATACTATGCAAGAACTCGTAGGGATAAAGATCTTAGAGCCAAATACCCTACCTAGGTTGTACCAATGGTCCATGAATTTCAGACAAGAGCCAGTTATCAAGGAAAATCTTTGTGAGTACAAAGCATTGTTGGAACACATGAGAATGGTAAGAGGGAGATCAACATCACAAGGAAACGAGTAGTTAGAGCCGTGGATCAAAGTTCCGGTTGCAGGGTAGGGTATGTACCGGTTCGCTAAATATTGACGATGAAAATAGTTGGAACTTGAAAATACTTTTATGTTTCGTTTCATCGAGTCGAAATAAAAAAGGGTACACTATTTTTCGAGAAAATATTAAATATCTGGTCTATGATTAAAGCACATTAGTGGGATGTGTGTTTGTTGTTTAAGGTATTGTGTATAAAGTTCCGCAATGTTTGTTTCTATAATTTTTTTGAATACGCAAACCACAGTTGATGTATAAGAAATATACACTATTAATTAATAATTACATCTTCCCACTTATATTGTTAAATCTCTAATAAATAATTTCGTTTTTTAAATGCCCAAATTAAGCTTAATTATTTGTTCGAAAAAAACAATTCAATAAACGCAGTATTCTCAACCAATATGTAAACATAGATATGTAACCTTAGAATCAAACATCCACGACTCATTAAAATAACACTTTTAGTATGAAAATAAAAATACGTATCTACTAAGATTCTTCAAAAAATGAGCAATCGCCACATTATTTTCTCCCAAAACAATTTAAACAATAGCTCTATCAATAAAGTTTTCTTAAGTTCCACAAAGAATAAGACTTATGTCCCATTTTCATATTTTATATATATAATTAATCACTTACGGCCTCCTCAAAAGCTTTCAGGAACGCCTCCTTTAGTTTTGGTCCGGTGATATACGACTTTCCATTGTTCATCTGCTAAATAATATGTACATGATGAGTATATATATATTACATCTCTGGTATATTTAAAAAATAGTAATTAATTAGCTAAAATTACTCATGTGTAATTTTTACCAGCAATAATCGAGTGTGAAAACTCACCGAATAAGCGAATGCTCGTCTATTACACTTAATTAATCTCTTCGTAACAAAATTTGTTTTTATTTATTTATATTTTTAAACGAGTTCAAAAAAGTCTACAACATCATAAAAAGCTTACAATATTGAGCAGAGTGAATATACGTTTGATATTTCGTATCACAAAAAAAAGGTGAATATGTGTTTGATATTATAATGCACAAATATCATAATTTAAGAAAATTTAGAAGAGTGTTATGTCATATGTGTCAATTCTAAGTAACAAATATGTAGGGTTTTTTTCTTAATAAAAGAAGAAGCATGTATGTGGTGTTTCAAAAATTAACTTTGTAGGTAATTATCAGTATGCTTAAAAGCTTGTTACCTTGTAAAGTGGAACTCTGATGATAGAGAGGTAATCTTCTCTGTTTCGTTTAATTTCATCGGCAACCTTCCACATGAAAACAAACAAAGATTAGTCACTATGCGACACATAAGTCTCTTTTTTTTTTTTCGTTTTCTAATTTTATTCATCAGTATAAAAATATAAAATTAAAGTTGTGTTACGCCTAATAAAACAATAACTTCAAGGAAAAAAAATCAATAATCCATAAAATATTTACGATACTTAGTACATATTTAAAAACGTTGGGGACTCAAATCCATGAAAATGATATCATAGAGTATTATTTTTTCGCCGAGTTTTTAATATTAGGCAAGTAAATTGTCTATTTGTTTAAAAAAAGTAAAATATATGAGGTAATTTAATTGTAGATTTTTTTACCTCGTCCTTCCCGTTTTCGGGATCTGCTAGATACTCAGCAGCTCCTTCTACTCCTGCTTTTGTAGCACACTCAGCTAGGAAATCCCTTCATATACAAAAAGAAAACCATAATCATGTTAAGCTCTGAATAGTTGATATTAAAGGTGTTTGTAAATGATTTTAAGGATTATATACGGATGAAAGTTTCGCAATATTTTGAGATATTTTGGTCTGAATAAAATGGTCTGACAGGTGTTCTTTTGTTTTCGCCTTTTCGGTATAGCTAAAATAAAAAACATTTCGATAATCTTATTAAACGTAACCCCTAAAATTTATGGTGTTTCGCAAAGTGGCCCAAAACCTATTAAAAGTGAAAACTCCCCCTAACTAATTGAGATTTGTGCAAACTTTCTCAACCCGTCATTCTGAACACATGGGAGTTTGCACATTTAATTTTCAATAGGTTAGCTAGAGGATTATTTTCATTTTTTCAAAGAATTGGGGACATTTTGCGAAGTCCAAATAGTTCATTGAGTATAAAGACATTTACCTATAAATGAGTATATTTTAAATTATCTAAATATTTTCTCAACGTAATTAAGTATCATGATTAAATTTTTAGACTTACTTGTCACGTATAAATTTTCCTTCAGAGAAATAGCCAAATAAGATCTCTTGGACAACCTGATGTTGCTTTTCAGGACATGTTTGTCCAACATATTGTATTAACCTGTGACTGTCCACAGAACTTCCCCTGCATACATTCGTGTAGATAGATACAATAAGCAATACGAAATTGTAATTGCAAATAATTTTTAAAAAATACTTGTGTGTTTCGTTTTCTAGAGCCTCAAATGAAATGGTTTTGGTACTTTTCATGAAGAAAAAAAAAATTAATCCATGTAATATATATATATATATATATTAAAGAATTAAATTAGAGTAAACAAAACAATGGTAACGAGAATTGATTTTTGCTGAAATATTGTGTACAACAAAAACAATCACCTCATAAATATTTGTGAGTATATATTTGCAAATATATGTTTGTTGACGTCTGAATTTAAGAATACTTTAAATCTAATCAATATTTAATCGATAAACATCATCAACAATAGTTTAAAGAACAGTAAAACCCCCTTTGAGCATTATTTGAAAAGTCTCATTTTTTTTTAAAAATAGAAGTCCTATATTAAAAGTTACTTATATAGTTTTAATAAGGGAGAATTACTGAAATGCCGTGTAACTCTTTTATTTTTTTGCTTTCTGGCATGTAACTTTCAAGTCGATGAAAATGTCCCACATTTTTTTCGCCTAAATACGACATGTTGGGCTTTCAGCGGGCTGAGATGTTATAACTGTTTGGGCGGTGATTATTAAATTAATGGGCAAATGAATGGGTATGTGGGCATGTGCTTGTGCATTAGCTGTACCACTAGTGGGCAATATAAAATTCATTTGCCAACCAAATGAATTGAATTCTACGCGGTTTTGGAGCTGAGTTTTGCACTATATATAGCAGCCAATATTCAGCCATGAAAAGCATCCAAAACATAAGTATCTCTCTTATATATAATTAGCAAATAATTAATATAAAAAGTGGTTTAGAGTGTTGTAATTGTGAGGTAAAATAGAGAGTTTGTAAGATTTTACTACGGTAAAAGTCGGAGAGTTGTGATTCCTATTTCACACTCATAGTGAAGTTCTTCTACCTTGCCCGTGGTTATTCACCCTAAAATAATTTGAGATTTTTCACGTAAAATCTGTGAGTCGTTTATTTTGCTGTCTTTCAATTTACCGTGTTTTACGCTCTATCCGAAGGGTTCACTTTACAACAAGTGGTATCAGAGCCTCGGTTCATATCGGGGGTCTCGGTAATATATGTGGGTGTCGTACTGAATTATTTTTCAATGACGGTGGTATGTGATAGAAGCAATGACGGTAAAATTCGAGATCGAGAAATTCAACGGGAGTAATTTCTCGTTGTGGAAACTGAAGATTAAAGCCATCTTGCGAAAAGATGGGTGTCTCGCGGTGATCGGCGACAGGCCGGTGGAAATCACAGATGATACAAAGTGGAACAAGATGGACGGCAACGCTATCGCAAATATTCACTTGGCGTTAGGTGATGACGTGTTGTCAAGCGTTGAGGAGAAGAGGACAACTAATGAGATATGGGACCATCTCAACAAGCTGTATGAGGCGAAGTCCCTACACAACAAAATTTTCCTTAAACGGAAATTTTTAAATACTCTATTTTCTCAATTGACGTCGTTGAGTCATAAAATAGAAGTGGTTGAACGTGCTGAAATTCTGCTGCAAAGTCTACCCGATTCGTATGACCAGCTTGTCATCAACTTAACAAATAATGTCCTCACGGATTATTTGGTCTTCGACGAAGTTGCAGCCGCTATTCTGGAAGAAGAGAGTCGGCGCAAGAACCGAGAAGACATGGAGGCAAGTACGCAACATGCAGGTGCCTTGTCGGTGACAAGAGGGAGAACGGCGGAGCGTAGTGCAAGTGGGAGTAAGAAGCAGGGGAGATCCAAGTCAAAGACCAAGAGTAGTTGTTGTCACTGTGGCAAGAAAGGTCACTTGAAGAAGGACTGTTGGAATCTTAAGGATTCGAACAAGAAGAGTTATGATTGTCAGGGGAACGTTGCTAGCACTTCAGATGATGGTGATGTACTATGCTGTGAAGCAGCAACAGCTATTCGAGGTATGCGTGGCTTCGATGATTTATGGCTTAATGATTCAGGAGCCAGTTTTCATATGATTTCCCGGAGGGAGTGGTTTCATGAGTATAGACCGATCGCTGAAGGATCTGTGTATAGCTGTAAAAATGAACCCTTGAAAGTTGTTGCCATCGATACAATCAAGCTGGAAATGCATGACGGGATTGTTTGGACCATTCGAGATGTCCGACACGTGGAGGGATTATGCAAGAATTTGTTGTCTTATGGACAACTGGATGATCTTGGTTGTGAGATTGGGTCGCGAAACAAGGTCATGAAAGTTAAAAGGGGTGCGCTTGTACTGATGAAGGCGGACAAAATTGCCGGAAACTTATACATGGTACAGGGGAGGGCTCTGCAAGTGGGAGAATCATCAGTGGCTTCATCTGAGTCGATTGAGAAATCTTCAATGATTTGGCATCAGCGGTGAGGGCATATGTCGGAACAAGGCATGAAGGTTCTTGCAGAGAAGAAACTACTTTCGGGCCTCACAAAGGTATCTTTAGCTTTTTGTGAGCATTGTGTTGTTGGCAAGCAACATCGTATAAATTTTTGTAGTTCAGATTCTAGAAGTAAAGTCATTCTAGAATTGATTCACTCTGTCGTGTGGCAAGCACCGGTACTATCCCTAGGAGGTGCAAAGTATTTTGTGTCTTTTATAGATGATTATTCCAGGAGATGTTGGATGTACATGATCAAAAGTAAGGCAGAGGTGTTCTCGATGTTCAAGACGTACAAAGCGCTAGTGGAACTTGAATCTGGGAAAAAGATCAAGTGCCTGAGATCTGACAATGGAGGGGAATATAATGGCAAGGAGTTTGAAGACTTCTGTAAAGATGCTGGGATTAAGAGGCAGTTTATTACGGCGTACACTCCGCAGCAGAATGGGGTGCCAAAGAGGATGAACAAGACCTTGTTGGATAAAACAAGAGCCATGATGCATGCTGCAGGCTTAGAAAAGTCGTTCTGAGCAGAAGCAGTCAATACCGCATGTTACGTGGTGAACCGATCTCCGTCAACATCATTGGGACTAAAAACACCGATGGAGGTGTGGACAGGTAAACCAGTTGATTATTCTAATCTCCATATATTTGGGACTCCCGCTTATGTTATGTTTAATACTCAAGAGAAAACAAAGTTGGACCCAAAATGTATGAAGTGTTTGTTCTTAGGGTATGCTAAAGGAGTGAAGGGGTATCGCTTGTGGGACTGCCCACAAGATCATTGTAAGCAGAGATGTTATCTTCACGGAAGATAAGAAAGGAAATGATAGCAGTGCAAGTGAAGATCCATAAACTACGACATTGGTAGTCGAGAAGGATGCTGAGCATGAGGATCCTGCTGAACTAGAACATGAACCTGAGGAGACAACAGAGTCTGGAGTCTTGGGGATACGTAGATCGACGGGTGTTAAGAGACCACCAAGCTGGCACTCAGACTTTTCTATGGAGAATAATGTTGCATATTGTCTTTTAACTGAGGACGGGGAGCCATCAGCTCTCCAGGAAGCAATGAGTAGTTCAGATGCAGTTCAGTGGATGACAGCAATGCAGGAGGAAATCGAAGCACTCCATAAGAATAAGACGTGAGAACTTGTGTCTCTACCACAAGGGAGGAAACCCATTGGCAACAAATGGGTGTACAAAATCAAACGTAACAGTGATGACCAAGTGGAGAGGTATCGTGCACGATTGGTGGTGAAAGGATATGCTCAGAAGGAGGGGATTGATTTCAACGAAATATTTTCCCCGGTGGTTCGAATGACAACTGTGCGGGTGGTTCTTGCGATGTGTGCTACATTTGATTTTCATCTTGAACAGTTAGATGTAAAGATGACCTTTCTTCATGGTGATCTTGAAGAAGAGATTTATATGCCCCAACCGGAAGGATTTATTGAAGAAAGAAAAGAGAACTTAGTTTGCAGGTTGACCAAATCTTTGTACGGTCTCAAACATGCGCCGATGTGTTGGTACAAAAGATTTGATTCATTCATAATGAGTCTTGGATACAGGCATACAACAGACTAAATGCAGATCCTTGTGCATATTTCAAGAGATCTAGTGATGACTTTGTTATTTTGTTGTTGTATGTTGACGGCATGTTGGTTTCAGGCCCCAACAAAGCTCGTATTGAAGAACTGAATGATGAACTGGATAGGGAATTTGAAATGAAGGACTTAGGACCAGCAAACAAGATTCTAGGGATGCAAGTCCACCGAGATAAAAATAGCAGGAAGATTTGGCTTTCTCAGAGGAACTATCTGTTGAAAATTTTACGGCAGTTCAGTATGCAAAATTGTAAGCCAGTCTCTACCCCTCTTCCTGTTAATTTCAAGTTATCCTCAAGTATGTGTCCTGGCAGTGAAGAAGAGAGGAGGGAGATGTCTCGAGTACCGTATGCATCAGCAGTAGGAAGCTTAATGTTTGCTATGATCTGTACTAGACCAGACATTGCACATGCAGTGAGAGTGGTTAGTCGATACATGGCGGATCCGGGAAGAGAGCATTGCAGTACAGTAAAGAGAGTTCTGAGATACATTCAAGGAACCTCAGATGTTGCATTATGTTACGAAGGATAAGAGCAAGTTCACGACATAATATGTGTTTACTTTTACTGGAGGTGCAGTGAGTTGGGTTTCGAAGTTATAGCCAGTTGTTGCGACATCAACAACAGAGGCTGAATACGTAGCAGCTACGCAGGCCAGTAAAGAGGCGATTTGGCTGAAGATGATTCTGGATGAACTCGGGCACAAACTAGAGAGTATTTCTCTATTCTGTGACAGTCAGAGTGCATTGCATCTTGCAAGGAATCTAGCATTTCATTCCAAGACAAAGCACATTCGGGTACAATATCACTTTGTTCGTGAAAAAGTCGAGGAGGGTACTGTGGATGTGCAGAAGATTCACACGAAAGATAACATAGCTGATTTTCTGACGAAGAGTGTTAATACTGACAAATTTGTTCAGTGTCGGTCCTCGTGTGGTCTGGTAAAAACGTAAGCAACATGAAGGGCAAGGTAGAAAGAATGGTGTGAAGATCTGATTAGTCCCTAATCAAATCTTCAAATGGGAGATTGTTTGGGCGGTGATTATTAAATTGATGGGCAAATGAATGGGCATGTGGGCATGTGCTTGTGCATTAGTTGTACCACTAGTGGGCAATATAAAATTTATTTGCCAACCAAATGAATTGAATTCTACGCGGTTTTGGAGCTGAGTTTTGCACTATATATAGCAGCCAATATTCAGCCATGAAAAGCATCCAAAACATAAGTATCTCTCTTATATATAATTAGCAAATAATTAATATAAAGAGTGGTTTCGAGTGTTGTAATTGTGAGATAAAAATAGAGAGTTTGTGCGATTTTACTACGATAAAAGTCGGAGAGTTGTAATTCCTATTTTACACTCATAGTGAAGTTTTTCTACCTTACCCGTGGTTTTTCACCCTAAAATAATTTGGGGTTTTCCACGTAAAATCTGTGAGTCGTTTATTTTTCTGTCTTTCAATTATTGCAGTGTTTTACGCTCTATCCGAAGGGTCCACTTTACAACAATAACTAGGGCATTTTTAACATTCCAACCCGTTAAAAGCCCATTATGCCAAATTAAGGCGAAAAAACGGGAATTATTGGGCATTTTTCCTCGGCTCAAAATATTACAAGGCAAAAAGCAAAAAATACAAGAACTATAAGGCATTTTCAACAATTCCCATTTTAGTAACTATAACGAATACGAAAAACTATTTTGATTTACGAAGTTGCCCAATATAAATCTTACTTACGTACGTCCATCTCTGTCGTACGGCATCGCCAAATCCTCAAAAGTCTGCATAAGTAAAGTAAGTTGCCATTACCATATATATGTATACATTAATATATCTGACACATAAAAAAAATGATCATTTCTTCGGCTTAAGAAAAACATGAAGAAGTTACGTACTAATAAATTATATTAATCTTCTATTTTTGTTAGTCACATTCCATTATTCTCCATCAAATGTGAAAAATCTAGTAAAAGAAAGAAGGAAGTAAAATATACCTTTTCTAATTGCATTTGCAATTGACAGTATCGAGATCCAAAATGGTCTGAATAAAATTCCATCTTTCTGATGGGTTTTTTAACAGAAGCCTTAGGATCGATCACATAAGGGTGCCATTTGATCTGCATCATAATTCAAGAAAATAAATATTAATAAACTTGAAAGAAAATTATGTTTTTAAAATAATTATAATAAAAAAATGACTAAATGCATAATTTTTGAACCTCGAAAGTGTATTTATTATTTGATGAAGCTATAGCCTGATCCATATATATTTTCCCCAAAAAGCACCATGGACATATTGTGTCAGCATATACATCAATTGTAATGTGTTTCTTCTCCGTGTTGTCACTCTCTGAGGCCATGGAGACTTGATCTGGAATAAGTAATGATTAAGCTAATTACGATAAATTTAAGTACTCATGAGAATACGACTGTTATGTCTAATACACATCCTACAAGTTACACTAACACCCGGTTGAGCTTGGACAGAAACAAATAAATCATAGACAAGATGTGTCAGACCTACAATAATCCATGATTTAACATCGTATGTTAGCTCAAATCGAGAAATGGCCTTCTCTAGAAACGACCTATGCCGCCCCATGTCAAAGGGGGCGGTCCAACCACCATGACTTGGGTGGTGTTTGCAAACTCTAGTGGAAAAGTAGAAGTTCACAATTTTTAGTTAAGCCAAAAGCACCCTCACACCAGCTTCAAGATTGTGGAGGTTTTCAGCTTAAAAAAAGTTTTGTAACGAAAAAAGTTAGATTTACAAACATCCCAAAATCACTTGTTCACATAAAAAAGTGATTATACCTATATTTAAGAGTTTGCAAACACCACATTTATAGGGGAATCCAGCTAAAGTATTGTACATCAATTCAGAGGCCAATGCTCTGGGGACGGCCAATGAGTCTTAGCTCATTGGCTATTTGAGTCGAAATGAGCTTATTATTCGTAAAAAACAGATCAACTCAAAATTAATACATTATACTGCAACAATTCCAGTTCTACATCAAATACAACCTCTTCTGCATTTCATCTAAAAGTAAAAGAACCTAGAATCACTAAAATAAAAATCACCACTTCACGCATTAAATATCAAAACAATTCCAATATACAAGAAACTGAAAATAACCAAAAATTCCTCACCGTAAAATTATTAAGTCCTTGAAGCCAATTAAATTAATGAATTATGTTCTGAAAGCTTAAATGGAAAAATCAAACCAAAAAAACTCAAGAAGCTGATAAGTTATTATGGATAATAGAGATGGATCAAATGCTCAAATGCTCCAAGTCAATCGCCTATTTTTCTCACGGTTCCAGCATGCATATCTCTCATCTCTCTATAAATAAGCTCAGCCATTTTTTTTTTAAACTTAAAAATAGTATATATTATGAGCATTGCTGGTCTACCATAAATTATTTCACATATTTGTATGTTCAATGTTTTTTCTAACATTTTATAGAGTATACTCTTAGTAGTTATAAAACTTAATATTATAATTTAAACTAAATGATGAAAATGCCTTTCTAGTTTCGTTGCCAAATTCATATGAACAAATCCTCTTGATGACCTTTTTCTTATATATATATATATATATATATAAATTTAATCGTATTTTCAATAAGAAAATGGAAGTGTGTTGCGTATGGGGTGACATATTATATTACCAATGACTTTCACTATCTTAAATCAAATATATGCAGTTTCTTTACTTTTTAAAAAAACATTGAAGCGATCGTCTGTTTAGTCCTAACTCATAAATAAGATAAAAAAGAATTATAAATATTCCCGCCATATTTACATAAAATCACATGAAATAAATTAAAATGCTGTAATGATGTGATTAACTGTAACATTGGCAGAGTGAGAAAGTTTAAGTTACTAGTAATTTTGATCAAATGTTTAAATAAATCTTATAACTGATCACAAATTTTATGCATCACATCAAAAGGTAAAGTAAACATTGTAAGTTCGGTTTTAACTATATGAAAACGAAATACGAAGTATTTTTCGACTTTCTTTCAACAATTACTTTATAACGTTAATTTCTTTCACAATTTGCGTGAAGGCTCACAAATATAGATGTTAAAAAAAACTCACAAATATATATTTAATTGAGCTAAATATAATCGAAATCACAATTTTGATCCGTAGAGACCTTTTAGATAGTAATATACAGAATAAATTTAGTATATTGTATAACGTATACGATACAAAATAACTTTGATAATATCTATAGGAACAAAAAGAAAAGAAAAAGTTAAACACTTAAAAATAAATTGGCAAATCTTAAAATTCACAACAATCTTAATTTAAACCAGAAACGTGTATATTTTCACTAATCTTTTTCATCCACCTTTTTCAGTTATAAGTTATTCTACACGTGAGTGTCCTTTATAGCTAAGCAATCTATAGACTTTACAATCCGTATTAAATGGAATTAATTCCTCACCGCCATTTTCAGTATAAATTACTTGAGTATCTAACTGTTTCAATAATTACATAAGCATCCTTTAGTTCTAAAAACTACCTTGTTATAGGATCATTCAAGTTTCAAATAATTCCCAAATCTCCCTAACTCTAAAAATATGATCCATATAGAGTTTTATTTTACAACCCCAAAATACAGATAAATCTCAAAATAGATCGAAGATAAAAGGATTGCATAGAGACGTCCTACTCGATAGACATAAAACGAAGACGATGAATTCTTATGTTCAACTCGACGTGATTCCCTTTTAGGTTTTATACCTAATTCCAGTGAATTGAGCGTAGAAGTCTAGTTATTGTAGTATGCACTTATAATTTTATGAGGAATATCTTAAACTACTCACACAAAAAGAGTTAATTACTGTAGTTAGAACATAGAACATACATACAGAGCACGAGGTAATCGAAGAAAATATTGATGTAGGTCTTGCGGAACGAAGCAAAGTTTATGGGATTAATTGCATGAAAAAGTTCTACTCAACTAAAACAGAGTAGGACGAAGAATTATAAGCTTGACACAATGTAATTCATTTTCGGTCCGTATAACCATGGTTTAAAGTTGTGTTTTTTTTTTCTTCTTCACGAAAACATACATTTCAGTTTTTAGCTCACAAGTATTTTTCAAGTTTTTTTCTATTCTAATGTGTGAGAGTGCTACGAAACTTGTCGTAAAGATCTCGAAACATGGCAAAAAGTTCTAGATATTTAGCAGGCAAAATCATGCTTTCAAAAAATGAAACTTTGATCCATGCATATAACTTACCCGCAAAAAATTAAGATTACAAATATGATCACTTTAGTGTCGTATTCGCGGTTTTACGAGAGAAATTTCATAATTAAACCTAAGTTTAGGGGTTAAAACTATAATTATCCTTATAACTTCTATATTAAGCCTGTAAAGAATGAATGGTCCGGGCAGCTCGGGCAGGATTCCATTTTTCTCCCCAAGCTCTTCGGAGCCTCCAATATTTCCTCCCAAATTCAACTTCAATTCAATTCAATTCTTCCACAAAATTAGGTAATACATTTCTTCTCTCTGCAAAATCCAATCCACAAGTCCTCCACCTTAATTTGATACCGATTTCTTTCACTAATTAGTGTTGATTAGCAATGGAGATTGACGAGATATTCGGGGAATCCAAACCGGCGACCGTTCCTACGAAGAGCGCGATATACGTATGGGGGTACAATCAATCGGGTCAAACGGGTCATAAAGATGATAATTTGCGGATTCCGAGGCAGCTGTCGCCGGAGCTCTTCGGGTGTCCGGCTGTCGGTGGGAACTCGCGGTGGTTGGATATTGCGTGTGGGCGGGAGCACACGGCCGCCGTTGCGTCGGACGGCTCGCTCTTCACGTGGGGTATATATATATATATATATATGTATATAGTGCATTTGTGAATCTTTTGTTGTGTGTGCGTGTGTGTGTGTTTCGATTTTTGTTGATTGTTTGTTAGTTAGTTTGAGCCTTGAGGTGTGATGGATGGTATTGAAGTTGAAATCGATCGGGGATTAATGGCAGGGGCATTTATGTTTGTCAGTAATTTGTTTCTCTAGATGAAATTTGTATTCTTCTAAGCTTTGAAAATTTAAAATTTTCATTATTTATGTAGCTACCTCACTCTGTTTTGGTTTTACATGATAATAATGTGTTTGCTCCTATAACATTTCTACTTTGTAAAAAATTATCGTTATCGTTGGGGGATTTTATACGTTCAAGCTAGCTTTGTTGAGCGACATGCATCTTGGTTCTTCTGAAAGCAAGTTGAATTGAGTGTTGTGCATTTTTTGGGGGCTCGTGATCTATATGATGACTTTCCGGATTAATAGCAGCGTTTGCAACCTTTACATTTGTCGTTATTTTGTTACTTTAGATGATGCTGAATCTGCACAATTTCTCGTGTTATACGCTTCTTAAATGTAGTCTACCATTCTTCTTTTAGTTTAGAATTATGTGTCGAGTTTTGAAAATATTGTGGATTTTGTTATTCTAATAGTTCCTGCTGCATTTTGGTGATTTCATATGATTTTAGCACCATTGTTGATCTCTCACAACTTGAATCATAGATTAGCACTAAATCCCTATTAAATAGCTGAAAGTTGTTGAAATTTAATCAAGGTGATAAGCATTTTATGCACTTAACTTCAATAAAGAAGGGCCCTGCTTTGTCCCCCGTGTTTCAGCCTTCAGAAAATCTTTGCTCCTTTGTGCCTATTGAACGTCTAACAACCATGAGATGTATACCATGCAGAAGGTTTTGTTAAGAAGCATTTTTGGTCTGTCTTTTAATAGGGGCCAACGAATATGGGCAGCTCGGAGATGGGACTGAAAAGGGTAGAAAGTACCCAAAGAAAGTAATGCAGTTGCAGTCTGAATTTGTGGTATCTGTATCCTGTGGAGCACACTGCACTGCAGCTATTGCAGAACCACGTGAAAATGATGGATCTGTGACAACAAAGAGACTCTGGGTTTGGGGGCAGAATCAGGTATTTATGAATATTCCGTTTAAATCTAATAATTTCATCTTCTTTATGCTCTGTATTCAAGTGGTCTAGTTAACACTGGGATGCTTTACATACCTATAGAAGGTTATGTGAAAGTGACTCTTCCCTTTTCGGTTAGATAAGGATAATGTTGAAACCTTTCTGGGGATGGATTTTTTGATACTTAGAGGGAGTAAAAGTTAGTAGAGTGCTAAAAGTTATGTTGTATTGGAAAAAACTGACCTAAGTGATTAAACTAATATTAATTTTTGCACACAGTTAGACAACTTGATTCAATGATTTCGCTTTAGTCCTTGTGTATTTAATGTTATTGCTTCATCTGTTTACGGTGACAGGGTTCTAACCATCCACGACTGTTCTGGGGAGCCTTCACTCCCGATACGGTACACCTCTTACTCCAAAATATGAAGAACGTGCACTGAGTCAGTTTACATGCATACCAAAGGGCTGATTTTAAAGATCGGCTATTTGAGGCCTTATTTGTTATGCTGATTTTTATATCCTTCAATGTTGTCTTCTGAAACTTTTGGTGTTTACTCTTGTGACTCATTATCGTACCCTAGTTATCTGCATTTTTCAGTTTACATAATTTTGGTTTTTTAACTTTTATTTCGTATGTGTAGAATGCCACTGTCTTTTCTAACTTTTATATGCTTTCTACCTCAATATTTTTTCAGTTGGAGTAAGCATATATGTATGGTTTGATATAGCATTCCACTTAAAAAAAAATGTATAGCCATCTATAACTATCCTTTTTATTGCATTAAAAAATCTTTTTCTTCTTTAACTTAGTATGGATTTTGGTATCTTTACGAGCTATGACGATTCCCCTGCACTTGCATTTCACAGGTTGTTCGGCAAGTTTCTTGTGGGGCTGTTCACGCGGTTGCCCTGTCAGAAGATGGCCTGGTACAAACTTGGGGTAATATACCTATTATAATACAAGCTAGATGTAGTATTACAAGCTAGATTCTCTGTTTTGTTTTTGGTATATGCACTTTTTTGAGTTGATGCAGGTTCTGACTTTGAGCTAACTATTTAGTTTTCAAACCGTAGTGTCCACATCTTGACATTCTCAGAACTGTTTAAGATTTAATCTAATCAAACGGTGATGTTGTGCATGGTGTTAACTGATATCATAAACCAGGCTATAATGAGTACGGTCAGCTTGGCAGAGGTATTACCTGTGAAGGCCTTCAGGGGGCTCGTGTAATTAAGGGGTATGCGAGGTTCCTCGATGAAGCCCCCGAGCTTGTGAAGATTATACAGGTCTCATGTGGAGAGTACCACACTGCAGCTATATCGGAGAATGGAGAGGTGTAAGTGTTCTAAAGGAACTTGATAAAGTTACGTTCTTTAGTTAAGCATGCGAATTAAGGTTATACGCATGCCATAATAGGAAGTTTTGGAATAAATTAATAACATACCAATATTGGGAGAAGAAAGATTCAAAATTGCCTCAAATCGTTGCCATGGGCGTCTTCTGAGCTTTGTTAGCACGTAGTCATGTACCCGTTTTACTAGCTATATAAGTCTCCTTACCACCATTTCAGAGCCGAACACTCCATAAGTTGCACTGATATGTATTTAATTTGCATTGCATTTGTTAGTTATGGATCAGAAGAGCAAAGTTAATTCAGCATAGGAGTTGAGCTAAATGCCTGAAAATTGTATACTGCTACAAAAACAACAATTTCATATGGTCCATCATGTGGATTGTGGAAGATTGGTTGATGTACTAGTTTTGACTATTCAGAATTTTGACTATCCCTAACTCTACACATTTCTTTTGATTATTTGTTGTACGTATGCAACTATCCTGTAATTTTCACCTTTTCTACGACACTTTGATTCACAGCTATACTTGGGGACTGGGAAGCATGGGTCAACTTGGGCACTCTTCACTCCAGTCTGGTGATAAAGAACTGCTTCCTAGACGTGTTGTCGCGCTAGACGGTACATGTATTAAGGATATCGCATGCGGTGGAGTCCATACATGTGCTTTGACTGACAAAGGAGCTCTATACGCTTGGGGTGGAGGGCATTCTGGTCAACTAGGCCTGGGCCCTCAAACGGGATTCTTTTCTTGCACGACTAATGGATCTGAAATGTTGTTCCGCAACTTACCAATTCTTGTGATTCCGGATGGCGTGAAACTGGTCAGCTGTGGTCATTCTCATACTCTTATTTACATGAAAGACGGGAGAATTCATGGATGGGGTTACAACAGCTACGGCCAGGCAGCTAATGTGAAATCTACTTACGCATGGTATCCTTCACCCGTTGACTGGTAAGGCACTAAGTCGTAAGGTTTAACTCTTTTGAAACTTGTGAGAAATTATAATCGCTAGATTTTGGTAAATAAAACTTTCTTCTTCTTTTTCCTCCCCTTTTTGTGTAGGTGTGTTGGTGAAGTTCGGAAGTTGGCTGCCGGTGGTGGGCATTCAGCTGTTCTGACGGATGCATTTTCATTGAAGGAGTTGTGCGAGTTCATACTTGCAAACAATGTGACTCTGGCGAATGCGTCGTTGATTGAGGATGTTGCATTACGGACAGGATCAGATGCATTGGCCCGCCTTTGTGGTAGATTAAGGTAATTAAGCTGCAAGGGAATTGTTCATACTGGCTATGTGACTGATATTTGAGTGATTAAACATAGTATTTTTCGAAGTCCTTGTTTTGTATGAAATTGGATGTGTTGAGTTTCGTTGGTAAGTCGAGTTAATCATATCTTTCCCTTCAAGATCTTGTTAATAAAATTATTTTGAACTTTATGCAGGGAACAATATGCTCAGTAGTGAAGACTGCAACCATAGTTAAGGACTTAAGGTTAATTGTATGTTGCGCAAAAGCATTGATAGCTTAGAGCCAATTATTATTCCATTGATGAACAATTGTATCACAAGAAACTTTAGAAACACTTGTTTTTTTTTTTTTTTTTAAATTATGTGGCTCCAGCCATTGTTGGTGTTGTGAAGTAACGGTAGCTGAAATAATTCTCATGCATGATGCATCCATTTTAGAAATGGTATCAGCTGTGTAAATACAAAAACGTTGTACGTACTGGTATTTGTCTGATGTAACTCCTAAACGGTTGTGAATACGATATATCTTTTATTTTTATTTATTACCAAAAGATGAAGTGCCTATGTCACGCAACGTACAGAAGATTACTGGATTGTTAGGCGAAATGACATTTTTTTTTCTCACATTGTTTAATAAGGTAAAAATGAAAGCACTAGTATTTTTCATAATAAGTTTTGCAAATTTGAAAAAAAAAATAAAGAAAATAAAGTTAGTAGCGCCTGTACGTCAAGGTAACTTGTTACTCTCGACACATCAAATTAAATTAATAATACATAAATATTAGGTGAAGTTAAATCCGACAACATCTCTTGAACTGTAATTAAAGAATAGTAAATAATTAGATGCATGCAATATTGCAAATCTACAAAAGGAACCGAATTTTTCTTAATGGATCAATATTGCAATAACAAAAACGTGTAAATAGCATAAACGATAAGTCAGAAGTCAGAACACGTGGAAACTGAAAAGTCAAAATCATGACAAAATGTTAGCAGAAAGTCAACTCTACTATATATGCTTATTTATAGTACTAGAAAAATCGGCGATTGGATTTGGAGATCTTTTATGCGTTTGATCCATTTTCCAAAGCTGTATCTTCAGCTTCCTCGGATTTTCAGGTTTGTTATATATATATTTGTTTCGATTTTAATTTGCAGAAAACCAATACAGAAGTTCAATAATAATAATAATAATAACAACAATATACTGTTTAGTGTATGATCAATGACTCTTTTAGAAAATTTGTACAATTTTAATTGGCTTGATGTACTTAAAAAAATTGTTTATCTGTTGTATCAAAGAAATTCGTTTAACTTGGTCTGAGCTATATAGAGTTGATATATATTTGTTATAATTACTTTTTAAATAGAGAGATTGAAGTTGAAGGGATTCAGTTTGTTAGGTGAGATTTGGTAGTGGATGATTTGTGGGAAGCGAAAAGGAAATACTTGTGTTCGACTCGACGTGATTCTGGTTTTGGTTCATACAGGATGGTCCAATTAATTTGAGATCACAGGCTTGTTGTTGTTGTTGTGGAGAATGAAAACTTACGTGGTTGACTCTACGTGATTCTCTTTTATTTCATATATCCTACTCCGGTTAATTGAGATGACAGGCTTCAGGGGCCACAAAATAACAGGCTGCGTGGAATCTATTAGTCGCAGTACTTGGAAGTTGGAAACAAGAAGCCATCATCATACAAATTATAATTAGGAACACGTGCAAGAAATGTATGAAAAACGTTATTAGTCGCTGTTACTTGATGAACTTCCGAACTAAAAACACTTCTTAGTAAAGCCAGTTTAAGCCTTACCTGATTTGAAGCTTTTAGCAGAAAAATCAGATACGATTATTCTCTAATAATAACCTCGTTTCTTACTCGTTTCAGATCCTTCTCCATGGCTTCAGGGAGTAGCAACACCGCAAAGAAACTCATCCAAATTGATGTGAGTTCCGACACGGTATGCCCATGGTGCTTTGTGGGGAAAAAGAATCTGGATAAAGCTATAGCTTCATCAAATGATCAGTACAGTTTTGAGGTTCATAAATAGTCTTCTTTTGCTTCAACTTTTTGTCTTCTGTTTACTTTAGTTTCTGTTTAATTTCCCTGAATTTTCATGTATTGCAGATCAGATGGCACCCCTATATGCTTGACGCTTCTGCTCCCAAGAATGGTGTCATTAAGAAAGAATTCTATATGAATAAGTTTGGATCTCGGTCTGTACAAATGGAACACCGTATGAGAGAGGTGCCTTGTTCCCCTTGGTTAATTTGTCATAAACAGTGAAGAGGAAATCATAGGTGCCATTTAGGTACACATATAAATGCAATTCCTTTGTTATGCAGGTTTTTAACGGTCTTGGGATGGAGTACGACATGACTGGACTTACGTAAGTAAAATTGCAGCATACAAGTTAATAAAATACAATTAAATGCATCTGATCTTGTGATTTCTGTTCATAAGTTTGATAGAGGCCAATTCATCTCATAGTCACTTAATTCAGAAATATTGTTGCTTTTATCTCGACTGTGCAGAGGAAATACTCTGGACAGCCATAGGTTAATATATTTTGCGGGACTACAAAGTCTTGATAAGCAGCACAAGCTAGTCGAAGAGCTTTGTGCCGGATATTTCACGCAGGGGAAGTTTATAGGAGACAGGTCAGACGAGTAACCAAAAATCCTCTTAAATTTCGACAGGTTATGAGTTTCACATGATGTATTCGGGAAAACCATTATTCTTAGGCTTATTACCATCAATTTCGCGTTCTTCCAGTTCCGTACCAAAAGCTGAATAATTTTATTGATCGCCCCTAATTTTTTATTTTGTCATATTTTGTATCAGTTCATGGTTACTAAATGTAGGATCATAAATCTTAAGCACAACTTGCTCTCGGTTAAAATGAGATTCTTGATCTTTTCATTCGCGATGGATGCTCATTAAAATTAGATTCATGTTGTATATGAAACTCACACAAAATATACATGTGGTTTATTCATTGATAAATTTCCTTCTTGATTTTTGATTCTCGTCGTGACAGCCTTTTTTTGTCCAACTCCACCATCACATCGTTTTTTTGCATCCACAGGGAATTTCTTGTGGAATCTGCGAATAAGGTTGGAGTAGAAGGAGCGGCTGAGTACCTTGCAGATCCAAACAACGGGCTGAAGGAGGTATGATAAAAATATATATACTTCTATCTTATTCATTGACTGCATTGATAATTGACAATGTTCCTGGATTAAGTTTCGTTTCATTTCAAACTGCTAAACATAAGGATTTAGGGGAGATGTCATACTTGTAAACATTTCTGTATTTTTCCGAAGGAAAAAAATATTAAGATTTTAATCTCTAGAATGATGTTTTTCCCTAAAGTATAGAATGAGTAAAATGAAAAATGGTTCCTACTCTTAGCTTCATCATTTATGAATTTGTACTTGGATAAGTTAGATTGTCCAAGTTTCAAAATGGTAAATGCTTATAAAAATTACGTATACTGGTACTTGCCAACTAGAAACAAAATTGATGTGGTTCTGCAATTTACTCTACAAATTCTATACAGTTTGGTTCTAGCTTCTGACTTGGATTTGCCTTTTCCTGTGGTATCTGAGATCTATCTTTATCGTCTTTGTGACGAATTTAAGCTTGCGTTTTCTGTTCTGAAGGTCAACGAAGAACTTAAACAGTACTCATCAAATATTAACGGGGTCCCACATTATGTGGTAAGTTACTCTTGAAGCATATTGATAATTAATCACCGTTTCCATACACTTGTTAGATGTAAACTTAGAATTCATATGTAACAGATAAACGGCAAGTACCAGTTGAGCGGAGGACAACCACCCGAGACCTTCCTGAAAGCTTTTCAGGTGGCTGCAAAGTGATTAGCACCAACATTACTTTGAGCAAAGACGAGTCTTTGACAAATGGAGCTACTTTCTTGAGTCTTATATTTATGTGTGCTGTTGTTTTAAAGTGAATAAAGGCAGTGATTGCTCGTGTTGTTCTAAGATTTGTAATAGATATATACTTATACTGGTATTAGTGTTTCTATTAGAACTGCTTAAATTTATGTTTGGATTTTGAACCTGTAGTTGTTGTAATTTTATTTTCTTATCGATTTCAAAATCTTGACCTCGTTGTGGAATTTCTTGGTTCTCATTTTGCGTTTTGTTTTAATAACGTCGAAGAATTATGTTGAAGAAAGCAATTTATGTGTGGGGGTACAACCAGTCGGGTCAAACGAGTCAAACAAACGAACCACAGGGACAAAGACGGTAATTTGCAGATTATGAGGCAGCTTTCGCCGGAGCTGTTTGGGTGTCCAGCCGGCGGCGGCGGCGATTTGCGGTGGTTGGATATTGCTTCTGGTGGGAGCACACGGCCACGGTTGCGTCGGATGGGTCGCTCTTCACGTGGGATACTGAATTTGTAAATTTGTGTCATATGTTTCGATTTTATTGATTGTTAGTAGTTAGTTTGAGGTGTGATGATGGTTTTGAAGTTGAAATGGATTTGGGATTAGTGTTGCGCATGTTCGAGCAGACGTGATTTATAGCAAGATTTTCCGAAATAATGGCAAGGACTTTTACATTTGTCGGATCCTCTCATGTCTCCCTTCATGTAAACCCCGCTACAATCACTCTTCTTTGGGCCCAAATGCATATATGTGTGGATCCTGAACCCGTTCACAATGTATCCATCATACTTCATCACTGAATTGGTGGGACTAGCGATCACCGGTTCTACTCGCGTGTCTCTCTCGTAGTGCCCACTAGAATATGTCTGCTTGAACCATGCCACGTACTCTACGTTCCTCTTTGTTTTTACCTCCATGGGACTGAGGCCACCACACTCATCCTCAACAAAATAACCCATATAAACCAACAAGTTAGTACTCAACAATACATCCAAGCCCTTGCGCATTAATAAAGTAATTGTTGCGTATAACGTTGACTCACTCGACCCATACGTCCGACTCTTGGACAATTAAGGAGCGTATAAAGTTCAATCTGCTCCCATTCATCGGACGTCAACTACCTCTTCTTGTTCGATGGCCCTACGGGCGACCCTCTCTTGTGAAATATGGAAAGCTCATCATCCCACTCCGTGCTCTCTAAGGTCTCGTTCCTGTTGGTACTCAGTAGCTATGCATCCTTCGAGCCTCGCTTTATTCAACATTGACCCCTTAATATCAAACATACGCCTAATTAAATGAATCGCGAGTTAGAAATAGAATCTATAAACTAAAAATAATATTGTGCTTAAAAATTAACAAGTGTACCTCTTGAATTGATACATCCATCTATAGTGGATCACACGTCCAACTCTAGCCTTGTATGGTAGGTGTATGACAAAATGATTCATAGAATCAAAAAAGAAGGAGGAAATATCCTCTCCAACTTGCACATCGTAACAACAATAGATTTCTCAAGTCGCTCCATATGGGTGGTCAAAACCTCTAAAGCGAAAATGGCACTAAAGAACAAACTAATCTCCACTAATGTGCCTCAAATTTTGGGAGGCAAGAAGTCACAAAAGGCAATCAGGATCAATCTCTGCATGAAGACGTGACAATCATGACTTTTCATACCAAACAACCTTCCTTGCTGCTTTTACACACATCGTCCCAAGTTAGAGGCGTATTTGCCAGAAAACTTGAGATCGACCAACCAATCAAACACCTTACTCTTTTACTCCCTTATGAGATAGTAAGTTGCCTTCTACTTTCTAACGACATTTCCTCTGCCAATGGGTACTACAAACAACTCTTTACAGTTAGTCAATATCTCCAAATCTTGCCTGGACTTGATGTTGTCCTTCGTTTAGCATCGTCCAACATTGTGTTGTTGATGTTATCGAAAAAATTCTTCTCGCAATGCATGACATCAAGATTGTGATGAATCAAGTTTGTGGACCACTAAGGTAGTTCCCAAAAGATGCTCTTTCAACACTAATTATGTTCCGTTCCAAACCCTGAGAATCTTTTTGGTTTAGGCCCAAAACCAACCGACTGTAGTTTATCCACAATTTTCCTCATTTCATCACCTGATTTCCTAGGAATAGGATCTTCATGTGCCTCTCGACCTTTGTATAAGACTTTTTGTCATCCCCCCGCTTATGATGTGCGGGCAAAAACCGATGATAACAAACAAAGAAGCACGTTTTCTTGCCATTCTTCAGCGTAAAATATTTCTTGTTCCCCCATACAATAAGGACATAATAACTTCCCGTGCGTACTCCACTGGGACAACATTCCATATGCCGGGAAATCGCTGATCGTCCACATCAGAGCCGCTCTTAATTGAAAATTATCATTTCTAGAGCTATCAAACGTCTGCAAACCATTACTCCATAAAGCATTAAGCTCGTCAATCAGTGGTCTCAGCAATACATCCAAATTCATTCCTGGACTCTGTGGATCAGATATGATGAAGCTCAAAATATGAATTCAGGCCTCATGCAAGGATCGGTATGGAGGTCATACAAGGTGACAAACACATGCCAACATGAGTAATTCATTCCAAATTGTCCAAATAGCGTGAATCCATCCGTACACAAACCGAGTCGTACGTTCATGGGCTCTGCTGTAAAATCCGAATGCGTCTGGTCAAAGTAGCGCCATGCCTCGCCTGAAGCTGGGTGAATCATTCGTTCAGTTGCCTTACGACACTTTAAATGCAAAGTCATATGCTTTGCAGTGCCTATAATATTGTACAACCTCTGAAGACGAGGACCTAAAGGGAAGTACTACATTCGCGACCCTCGACTTCCTACGAGACTCATATCTATCCTCTTTGCATACCGGATATGTTTTGTAGTCCTCACTTGCGTGTAGTACAAAAAACACTGATTTGGACACACATTGATCCTCTTGTACCCTAACCCAAAGCATGCCAGCATCTTATTCATGCTGGGAACCGTATCAGGTAACATCTTCTCAACCTATGGGTCCATACCATCTTAAGACAAATTTAAAAACTTATCAGAAGCGGCATTACTAACTTTATGCATGGTCTTGTACCTCAACCACTTCGCAACCCACTGCAGGACAGTTTTGTCCTTCTTACTATGCATCTACACGTTTCCCAGATGCATCAAGTCGTTGAACGCTCTCGCATCAGGATTTGGATCCTCGTTACACACCTTTTCCTCAGCAAATCGACCCCTATATGCATCCACGACCACTTCTCTAAATAAAATATCGGCGTGAACAGGGCTATGATGAATATTGGCGGGTGTTGGGTTGGGTGACTCTACTAAATACGATGTAGATGCCTCGGTCGATTCCTCCCCATGCAAAACTAAACCCAATATTGATACATAAATCTAAACTTATGAAGATGATCACAGAAAACTTTTCGATCACAGACACCTAATCTCAACTCTTGCACGGACACCTAATACGGTTTTTTAGATCTAAGAAGCTCGTTTGTTGCGAAGCGTATTCTACGAATGAGCGAACCCCATCAACAAAATTATCTTGCAAATAACCATTGCTATCGAATCTATCGTACATCCAAGTTCTATTGGGGTGATAATCTATTATTTATCTAAGTTATAAAATAAAAAGAAAATAATTATAATTTATATTACTAAATAATTATCAATTCAAAACGTTACAAACATGGTATGTATCATGCATAAACAAAGTAACGAAGTAAACGATCAACGTATTTGTTGAAGCGTAGTAGAACGTTCCTCAAGAATGTTGAGTCAACTACGAAATGAATATCCTCATTGTGTTTATGACAATATCTAGTATCAACGACATAAATAAACAAGTTAGTATTCACTACAATAACAATTTATCGTAAAAATGAAAATACTAGAGCTGTTAAAGAAAAAAAACGTGGGTACCTTAAGAATTTGTGAAGACTAGAATGGATTATGAAAGTGAATGAAAGAGTGTATTTATAAGGGGGAAAGCACCATTTGCAACCGCCCGATACCACTAGCCGTTAGGCTTGGTGACCGCTGGTCGGTCGCCACTAAGGGTTTGCAACTGCCTGGTGGTTGCTAATAATATTCATGTTACAAATTTACGCATTTTAGATGATAATTAAAGGCGTGTTGTTTGTTTAATTGTTAATTACAACAATAATAGGTACTAATAAGTTAAGATAACCTAAATCAAAGGTTTCGTTGCACAATCAAGCATCATTTATAAGGAACGATCCTTAATGAAACTTCTAACTAATTTTAATGACGATGAACGTAATAAGCCGACATACATATATAGATAATGCTTTAGATGATCTACTAATTGAATATCATAATGACATCTATACTTATATTTGTAACGTAAAACACAATCACATATGAAGCAAATATAACTACTAGGTATGATTGGTTGTAGAACATAAAATATAGTGTAATCATTAATAACTCGCTTAATCACATGTAATTTACTATTTTGATAACTCAATTACTAGTGTACTAATTACATATTACTTCAATTCACATGTAATAATGAAGTTGTTTGTTAAAAATCACAAACACATCAAGATCGTTCAAAAGAAATCACAAACAAAAAAATTGAATATTAATTGCAACTGTCAGGCAGTTGTAAATGAGAGTCTTTTGCAACCGCTTGGCGGTTGCAAATAATATTCAAGTTATTTGAGACCGTTAAGCGGTCGCCAATAACTTTTATATAAGTGCTGCGACTGTCTGGCGGTCGCAAATTCTGGGCAGGAGGGGGTCTTTCCTAATTGCCCAGCGGCCGCGAAAGACCCCGGAATTGGCGGGATATAGAGGGAATTTTTCGAAAATTTTAAAATTCTTACTCAATATTCTATATATATCCACCATTCTTTCACTCTATTTTTCAATACACCAAAATTATACTCATAAAAGAAAAGTCCAACACCTTTACTTTCTCTTCCTTTCTTTTCCTAAATCTTCAACCACTTTCATATCACTAAAAAACAAAATTTAATAATAATAACCCAACGCAAATACTTTCTCTTCATTTCTTTTCCTAAATCTTCAAATACTTTCATATCCCCAAAAAATATTACCAACACCTTTACTTATTTCTTTTTTCTTCACTTTTTCTTCATCTCTTTTATTCATACAAAAATTTCTTCATTTCATTTCCAACTCTTTACTTTTCTTCTTTTCCTAACAAACACAATACTTTTTATAACCTTTCTTCTTTTCGTCCAAAATTCATTTATTTACAACTCTTTGCTTTGTTTCACTCCTATTTCTTTGTTTGCTCAAAGAGTAAAATCTGAATTTCTCCATAAAAAACAATACTATTCTGGTAATTTATCGTTTTTTTTTTATTCTGAAAATTATTATTTGCAACCGCCAGACGGTTGCAAATGACTTAAACAGTACTTGTAATGCAATCGCTGAGCGGTTGAAAATGACTTAAATATCTATTACGACAGCCTAGCGGTTGTAAATGACGTAAACGTCATTTGTGACCGCTCAACGGTTGCAAATGACCTCAATGACATTGGCGATCGCTGGGCGGTTGCGAATGACGTTTACGTCATTTGCAACACCCAGCGGTCCCAATATGCCTTTTTTGCAATCGCCCATTGGTTGCAAAGTCTTCACGACAGGCGCATTTGCGACCATTGGATTGCGACCGCAGAGAGGTCTTTCCCGACTGTGTGACCGTCGCAAAAGACCTTTTTTCTTGTAGTGTTAGGAAAATAATTTTATGTTTCGAATTACGTAATCACAAACAAAAATGTGTCCTTTTAGCAAGCACAAACTTTGATCCATATATATATGAATGAAACACGAGAATATTTTCTAGGGTCACTGCTACAATTTTTTTCATAAAAGAAGCTTTTAACTTCTTACTTATATAAAAATGGAAGATGTTAATTCAAATTCTATATTGCTTCTAGGAACAATTTTCTTCTTCCCATATTACCTAATTCAATTTTAGTTTTTTTTTTTTGGGAAATCTCATTCCCCTTAATTTTTCCTCGCCCCATTTCCTAAAAAATCAAAATGAGCCTTAATTATGATTATTAGTTATTAGATGTATGTAATCATGTCTGTATTTTCCCTAGGGAAAGTGTTGTGATTTTGAAAAACCTACATGAAACCCCCTTGTGGTTTTTTAAAATCTGCACATAATCGTCTGTGGTTTAATAAACCACATACAGGTTTTGGGCAGATTTGTAAAACCACAGAGGAGTTTTATACATTTCCTCCTTTCTCCATTTGTTATTTTGAACGTGGCATACACACACACACACTTATACACAAAATACTTTGACATTTAAGACTTAACCCTCATTCATCAACTACTATATAAGAACTAGGTAAAATCGGCATGTGCTCCGCACGGGCATGTTCGGCTGCTGACGATTAAATAAGCCATAAACACATGAAAGGGACACATTTCATTTTTGTATTCCACATATTACGTTAACTCATTTTGATCATCTAATTATTACAATCAGGGCTACCTATTCCGGTGCAGACGTCAATATTATTTTGACTATAAAGTGGCCCCAATTGATTAATATGTGGAGTGCTGCAATGGTTGAAAACACTATTTTAATTTTAACGATAACCAATTTCGAAGAGATTAATCTTATTCTCTTATTCTACGCGGATCGTAGCGATTAATCTTATTCTATGCGGATCGTAGCGATTAATTTGATTGCATTAGATAATTTAATTGTTATTTTTAAAAGCGTTGTTCTGATTTTAATTGCCATTTAAATGACTGTTCGATAATTTACAACAAACCATTAATTACTAATTTGTTTTATGTTAGGTGGGTTCTTACGGTTAATGCGGACCTAGCCCCAACTATTAGCGTGCGTGTCCATATATCATTTATAGCTAATTCGTATTATATTAGGTGGACCCTAATCGATTAATACGCGTGGGTCCACAAGGTGTCCCCAACTATTAGTGCGTGCCTAGCCCTTAACTATTAGGGTGCGGGTCCTTAAACCATTAATCTCTAACTCGTATTAAATTAGGTGAACCCCAATCTATTAATACGCCTCAGCCTACAAAGTATTTATTACTGCAAATAAGATTGCGATGGAATGAGTCAAATAAGAAAGCTTTTGGGGGAAAAAAGATAATTTAAAATTCGAAGGTGTATTTTACAATTTATTGTGGGCCTATAATTAAATAACAGAAAACTGTAGGGGCCGAAGTGAAAGAGTTAAAAACTTTAAGGGCTATTTGATAATTTACAGTGGACAACTAGCGACGGTTAAATAAGTCATAAACATGCAGTGCCGCGATGGATAAAAACGTTGTTTTAATTTTACCGATAACCAATTCGAAATAAATAATAAACATTATAACGCGTGCTTCAGTGATTAATCTTATTCTGTGGTACGCGGATCCTAGGTATTAATCTTATTGCAATCGATAATTTAATTGTCGTTTTTAAAGGCGTTGTTCTAATTTGACCAATATCCAATTCAGTATAAATGATGTGCATTCTTAATGGGGTCTTCAAAACATGAAATATTAATTTGTTATATATTTTTTGGATCTAAATGGCTGTATGCGCGCGGGTCCCCCCAGTTATTAGCGTATGGGTGGCCAAACTACTAATTACTAATGTGTTTTATATTACGTGAACCCAATTGATTAACTGCAAAACAAAACTGATTATCGTAACGAAACCACTAAGTTTAATTTTTTGGGCCAAAATTGAAAGAATTAAAAAAAGAAATAATTGTTCGACAATTTACAACAGAACATTAATTACTAATTCGTTTTATATTAAGTGGGTCTTAACGGGACGATAGAATGAGTCCAATAGAAAGCTTTTGGGGGCAAAATAAGAAGATATGAAATTTGAAGGACTATTTTACAATTTAATTTTAGAGTCAAAATTGAGAGAGTTAAAAATTGCAAGGACTATTTGGCAACTTAGAGTGGACCATAAATAAGAAAAATTAAATGTTCAAGGACTATTTTGTAATTTACCATGGGCCCATAAGTAAAAAATAAAAAAACTTTAGGGGCAAAATAAAAAGAGTTACAAACTGCAAGGACAATTCTGCAATTTGCAAGGGCAAAAAAGTAAGAAAAAAATTGGTTGATAGTCAGTCACCTGCTATCCTCCTTTATCTTATACTAAAAAATAAGAATGGATGTCAACACTCAAGAAAATCTGTCGTCATAGATTTTTTGTGTTTCGATTTTGGCCTTGTAAGTTCAAGTAATTAATGTATTATGTTTTGTTTTACATTAATGAATATTTGGAGGGCCCGCACGTATTTATTGCTTGGGACCCGCAAGCTATTAAGTATAAAAAAATTGTAGAACAATTATTTTATTTTCTAAATTAATTCGATCTCGCCTCGAAAGTTTTACGTTTCGCACTTACGGTCCCGCTGTAAATTGCCAAATGATCCTTTATATTTTTAATTTTTTCGGATTCAACTGAAAAGTTTTATGCTATTTATTTTTTGGGCCCTACTGTAATTTTTCTGCTTATTTTGTCCCTGAAAGAAAAAAAAGAAAAGAAAAAGGCAAAGGCCACAACTTTTGATCGAGGAAAAAAAGAAAGAAAAAAAGAAAGAAAAAAGAGAGACGACCGCTATTTTGCCCAAGGCCCAAATGTTTTTTTAAAATATACTACCTATTTTATGCCAATATTGTATATGAGACCTCACAAATATAAATTTCTAAACAGCCCCAGGAAAATGTCACGAATTCTCCAGAAACAACTAAAAAATTTAAAATGTTCCACAAAATGTTATAAATTTAAAAAGAATCTCACTAAACATTACAAATTCTTCGAATACACCTGGAATTTTTAAATTACACAAAAGATCCATAATTTTATGGTATGGAACGGTTTCCCAGTTGCAATACGTGGGGGCCCGCATACGTTAATATTTGGGCCAAATCTTCTACTATCTTATCTTGTCTTATCTTATCTTATCTTGTCTTTGTAGACAAATTAATTTTGTCTACTCCAATTAAATATTGACAAGTTTCAAATTAATTATTATAATTAAATTTATTATTTCTATTTTTAATTTGAGATTTTACTAAATTAAATTATAATTATTAATAGATTAATTAATTGAGTTTCTAATATATATTTGATTGGCCAATCAAATAAAGGCATGTGAAAAAGATGAAGTATTGCAACCAAAATAAATAAAGCCATGTGGGATAATGCTGATGTGTTTTAACCAATCAAACAAGGCCATGTGGAAAAGATGATTTACTTCAACCAATCATATCAAGCTATACGGAAATATGATGCGTTCTAGAGATTTCTTGATAAACAAGCCAAATTAAATCCAAGCTTATCTTGAAGAGAAAAACGACCAATCACATGCAAGGAGGCTCTAGGTTCTACAACTATAAATAGATGCCCTCCTTTAAAGAAAAATCATACATAAAATATACATAAAGATGCCCTCCACCAAGTTCATCTATCTTCAAGCGTTCTTCGCAGCATTCAAGGTGTTCTTCACAAAAACCTCTGTTTGATCCATCATCAAGCCACAAGTCCATCAAATAACTGTTTTCAAGATCGTACTTCTCCCAAGAAAGATCGAGCTTCAACAAATTCAACATATTCGACACCAAGTTCATACCGTTCTTCAACGATCTTCAAGCCAAAAGTTCTTTTGATTCGAGAACAAGCTACAAGGCCCTCGAAAAACCTTTTTTTGAAGATTCAAGTCCCTTCAAGAAGATCAAAGCCCAACATATCTGAAGAACTGAAGAAGAAGATCATATCATCCTTCATCAATCTTCAAATCAAATTCCCAATCAAAATTTTGTTCGATCCGAGATCAAGCTGCCAAGCCTTCGCATCGACGTTTGTCAAGCATCCAAGCATTTTTAAGATCAACATTCCTCTAAAGAAGATTGACGTTCAACAAGTCGAGACGAATATTAAATTGTTCGTTGCAAATATCAAGTCAAGTCGATTGTCAATTCAAGATCAAGTTCAAAGCCCTTTGATTAACGTTCAACTTAAATCACGTGGAAGCGATCAAAGTCAATTCCGCCTTCAAATCAACCAAGTTTCAAGATTAGAAAAGAATCAGAGAATTTCATAGAGACTGTAGCCCCATATTCATTTGAAGAAATACAGTTTATTTGTACCTAATCTTTCTCCTCTTTTATTTTAAAGACTTAGAAATTTTTTACTCTATAAATTTTGGCACGCCCAGTGAGACAATCTCTACCTCTCATCTCTTTTCTAGCAAGTCTGCAAGTTCGAAGTCACAAAAAGTCAGCGTTGCTCAACAATGGACAAGTCAAAGGGGAAAACAAGCGGAGGCTCTTCTCAACCGATGATGAAAGCTACACTCACACCGGGGGCAAGACACGAAGCTAAAGAAGAGAATCAAGCATCTTCAATGGAGGATCGAGTTGCTGCACTGGCTAGAGCTATTGAGAGCTTCACAACACAAGTGCATAGACGTGAAGAGAATTTGAATTGTCTTCTCCAAAAGCTAGAGATCCAATAAGGAAATCATAACATTGAAGAAGTTGAAGTTCAAGGATGCATCAAACCTTCGAGCAAAGAAGTTGAAGTTGCCACTCTTCTCGCAAAACAAGAACACAGAACAAGCAACGGTCGAAGTATGGCGCATGAAAAGGCTATTCAAGGAGTTGAAGCTCAAGAATTTGATGAAGTCCTAAGTGAAAGAATCTAAGCGACTTCTCATTTTCACAAGTCAAATTTCTCAAGGAAAGAAGAGCAACACATCATAGTACACACAAAGCCTTTCGAAGAAACCATTTGAGATGCTGAAGTCCGAAAACCTTTTAAGTCCTCGAGCCAACAAATTCAAGTATCTCGACAAGGTCACGTCTCTACCGGTCAATTGAAGAAGCTCATCGAAGAAGTTGCCAAGGAACATAAAGCTCAACATAAGTCTTTCAAATCTTATACGAAGCCTTATACTCAAAGAATAGAGCAATTGCAAATGCCAGAAAGCTATCAACCTCGAAAGTTTCAGAGATTTGACGGAAAAGGAGACCCAAGACAACATGTTGCTCACTTCGTCGAAACATGCGGTAGTGCTAGAACTGATGGAGATCTTCTAGTCAAGCAATTTGTTCGATCCATAGAAGACGTTGTTTTTGATTGGTACATTAAACTCCATTGACAGTTGGAAAGATCTACAAAGTGCATTCTTCAATCGCTTTTATAGCACTCAACGCATTGTGAGCATGATAGAGCTTGCGAATTCACATCAACAAGAAGATGAGCCAGTAATTGAGTACGCCAATAGATGGAGAAATCTATACTTAAGTTGCAAAGAAAAACTGTCTAAAACTTCAGCCATCGAGATTTGCATTCAAGGGATGAATTTGGGTCTCTCATACATACTTCAAGGAATTAAACCAAGAACATATGAAGAGTTGTCGACGCGCGCGCATGACTTTGAAACAAGTATGAACTCTACTAAAGAAGAAAACTCAACTCATATCCTTGATACTGAAGGTGATGATACGGATGACACCGACAATGAAGAGGGGGCGACATCAAACTTTATTACAACCAATATGCTCCTTGATACGAGCTTAAACTATCTAAAATCTTCAAATTAAGTGTCAAATCATGTACTCCTTGATAAGAGTATAAACTATCAACCTTCTCCTTAACACGAGTATATACTGTTTGCATATTTGAATTCAAAGTAAATTCTTCCAGTCTTCAAAGTGAACATTCAAGTTTTCAAGTTTCCTAGACACGAGCCAAAAGGTGTGAAAATTCTTTAAGTTCAAGTCTTCAAAGCAAATCATTCAAATCTTCAAGTCCTCCTAGACACGAGCCAAAAGGTCTGCAAATACTTCAAATCCATGTCTTCAAGCAAATCCTTCAAATCTTCAAGTCCTCCTAGACACGAGCCATAAGGTCTACAAATTCTTCAAGTTCAAGTCTTCAAAGCAATAATCCAAGTCTTCAAGTCTCCTAGACACGAGCCAAAAGGTCTACAACCCTTCAAGTCTTCAAACCAAATGCGCAAGTCTTCTAGACACGTCGAAGTTCTGCAAATCCTTCAAGTCTTTAAGTCCTCCTAGACACGAGCAAAAAGGTCTGCATGTTCTTCAAGTGTTCAAGTCTTCAAGTCTTCAAATCTTCACGTCAATTGCTCCATGACGCACGAGTCTAAACTGCACGTTACTCCTGGCCTGCATGAGTATAAATTGCACCATCTCTAAATCCAATTTAGTGTACTTTGTACTACGTTGTGACTTGATTCCTTTGTTGGATACGTGGGCAACTCAGAAATTATGAGTTCAGTCATATACTTTCACCAAGTTATCTTGAGTCGACGATGCTACACGAATCTCCTTGAGATGTGATGTTCCAATAAAGACGAGTAAAGCTTATGTCAAGTAGGAAATAAAGAACATCAATGCTTTGAATGTTGACCTCGAAATCATGCTCCAAGCTTTTGAGCGCTTCTTGAGTTGATACTGCAAAGTTCAATTCCAATCTTCAATCACTTCGCTCCAAGAGGATAGCTACAATCTTGCTCCAAGCTCACTTGATCATTGATTAGACACTTCTGTGTTGTTTGATCAAAGTCGATGCTTCCAAACTACCATTCCAATCATGAAAAGGATATGCCTTGCATGTTTAACTAGAGAAGTCCTTTAAAAAGATGGAACAGAGTTTGGCAAGTACGTCGTTTGACCACTCCCATATCGGCTAGGTTCTTTGGAAAATCGGGGTGGAGTGCAACAAGAAGAACACACGTGCATGACCAGCAAGATGGGTGCGCAGCCAAGTCTTGAAAGCAAATATCTTCCTTTCGGATGCCTTTTGATGCCGAGTCGTGAAAATAATGCGCTCCTTCAAGGTGTCTTTGAGGCCAAGTCGTGAAAGGGATGTCTCCTCGTTCAAGCGGTCTTTGATGTAGGGTCAACAGTGTTTACTCTTGCCAAGATGTCTTTGATGCCAAGTCTTGAGAACAAGTCCACTCCCGCTGAATGTTTTTCACGCAAGTCTTGAGAACAAGTCCGCTCCTGCAGAATGTCTTTGACACCAAGTCTTGAGAACAAGTCCACTTCTGCTGGATGTCTTTGACACAAAGTCTTGAAAACAAGTCGACTCCTACTGAATGTCTTTGACACCAAGTCTTGAAGACAAGTCCACTCCCGCTAAATGTTTTTGATGCCAAGTGTTGAAAGCAAATCTCTTTCTTTCGGATGCCTTTTGAAGCCAAGTCTTGAAGATGATGTCTCCTTTAAGGCTTTGTTGATGCCGAGTCGTCGAATGAGTGTCTCTTCCTTCAAGATTTCTTTGATGCCGAGTCATAAAAAGAATGTCTCCTTCTTCATACTCACCAATGTGGTTGTGTCGATTAAGGTTTGAGTGTGCTCTTCCTCTCCTTGCAAGTGATCCGGACTTTGTCAAGTATTAATATGTGCATAAAGCTTTCATGATCTCCAAGTTGAAATTTATGTGAATGAGGACCGCGAATACTCTTCAACTCATTCTTTCAATTGATTGGAATTCATTGAGGTTGGTCACCGCTTTGCGTGCTTTTCAATAGCCAGAGTGCCGACTGCTGAGTTGGTGTTGAAGTTGTTGCCATATCTTTTTGAGTATCACCACTGCTGAAAAGCAAACAAAACATTGTTAACATGTTGGTTAGTTTGACCCAATTAACAAGATTATAAGGGTTGGAACGCCTTGTCTAGAAGTTAAGAAGTGTTCTTATGACGAAAACATCCCTCTTTTTATTCACTGAGAATTATATGTCTTGCTTGTGTTGAGTTGAAAAATGAAGATGATAATAATTTGACATGGGGTATTATATAGAGGTATTTGGGGACAGGTGTCACTGTGCATGTTTTTAGTAAAATACAGGTGTCGCAATGTGCATGAGAGGATAATATACACTTTATCTCCAAGCCATTTATCTACTAGGCGCTAACTGGGACGAATTCCTATCCTTTCCAATGACTTTCAGGAGCCTCCGATAAGCTGATTCTCAGATTCTTTTCTCCGATAGGCTAGATTCCTTGGGAGAGCTTTATACATGAGGTTGGGTATTCGTCTGATACCATTATAGTCCCAATAGAGGTCTATTCTAGTGTTTTAGTCTTTGTGATATGTACTTCGATAGGTGGTCGACTCCGATAGGGCGCTGTCCTTGTGTTTTGTTCTTCGTAATCCCTATATTATTTTCTTTAGGGTTAACAAACATAAAGTCAAATTTGATCAGATATATGGCAGAATTTAACGGTGGAAAAGAAAAGTAAGGAAATCAACTAGATTTATTGCACGTAAAAGAAAAAAAATCTCGGAGAAAATCTTTCTCATGAACTTTCGAGCGATGCTCTGTTACACAAAACAAAGGAAAAGGAGCAGAGAATTTGACGAGACACGATTCCGCCGTAACAATTCCTCACGAAATTCGGCACTTGCTGCGCAAAAGAAGAAGAAGAAATCACGAAAGAAGCTTACAAAGTGTTGTCGACTCCTGGAGATTCGCGCAATTAAACGAATTGGGGACGAAATAAATTGAGGATGAAGAAAAGATGGTGGTGTTGGTCTCTTATATAGATTTCTCACCGGAAGATTTAATCATACTGAAACTATGAGTGTTTTAATTATAGTTAGATTAGAACTCTTCTCTTTGTGATTTAATTACAGGAGAAATCAAGTTTGAAGAAGGAATCAATTTTCAGGGCCTGATCCGTGAGCAATTCTCTTTGGAGAAGGAGACGTGAAGAACTATTCTATGTTTTTGGTCTACATAGACCATCAAGTAAAAGAAAAAAAAAGAAAAAAAACCCAAAGATGTGTCACGTGTGCTGCATTAAGGAAAAATGGATTTGGTGCTTAATTTCATTATGGTCCCAACTTAAATTGACAGGGAGGCCCACTGAAATTTGATTTTTTGAAGTGAAGTACACAATTTTCTATCAATTTCATTGATGTCACGAAAACCAATATGTTGCGACGAATGCACTTCAAGACGCAATTTTACAATGCTATTCGTGATAAGTCGCAAGGGGGCATTTGTAAACAAATTAATTTTGTCTACTCCAATTAAATATTGACAAGTTTCAAATTAATTATTAGAAATTAAATTGATTATTTCTATTTTTAATTTGGAGTTTTACTAAATTAAATTCTAATTATTAATAGATTAATTAATTGAGTTTCTAATATATATTTGATTGGCCAATCAAATAAAGCCATTTGGAAAAGATGAAGTATTGCAACCAATCAAATAAAGCTATGTGGGATAAAGATGATGTGTTTTAACCAATCAAACAAGGCCATGTGAAAAAGATGATTTATTTCAACCAATCATATCAAGCCATATGGAAATATGATGTGTTCTAGAGATTTCTTGATAAACAAGCCAAATTAAATCCATGCTTATCTTGAAGAGAAAAACGACCAATCACAAGCAAGGAGGCTCTAGGTTCTACAACTATAAATAGACGCCCTCCTTTAAAGAAAAATCACACACAAAATATTCACAAGTTGAAGAGGGGAAAAGCTCTAAGTTTTTCGCTCCACCAAGTTCATCCCTCTTCAAGCGTTCTTCGCGGCATTCAAGGTGTTTTTCACAAAAACCTCCGTTTGATCCATCATCAAGCTTCAAGTCCATCAAATAACCGTTTTGAAGATCGTACTTCTCACAAGAAAGATCGAGCTTCAATAATTTCAATATATTCGACACCAAGTTCATACCGTTCTTCTACAATCTTCAAGCCAAAAGTCCGCTTGATTCGAGAACAAGCAGCAAGGCCCTCGAAAAACTATTTTTTGAAGATTCAAGTCCCTTCAAGAAGATCAAAGCCCAACATATCTGAAAAACTGAAGAAGAAGATCATATCATCCTTCATCAATCTTCAAATCAAATTCCAAATCAAATTTCCGTTCGATCCGAGATCAAGCTGTCAAGCCCTCGCATCGACGTTTGTCAAGCATCCAAGCATTTTGAAGATCAATATTCCTCTAAAAAGATTGACGTTCAACAAGTCGAGACGAAGATTAAATTATTCGTTGCAAATATCAAGTCAAGTCGATTTTCAATTCAAGATCAAGTTCAAAGCCCTTGGATTAACGTTTAACTTAAATTACGTGGAGCGATCAAAGTCAATTCTGCCTTCAAGTCAACCAAATTTTAAGATTAGAAAAGAATCAGAGGATTTCATAGAGATTGTAACCCCATATTCATTTGAAGAAATACAGTTTATTTTGTACCTAATCTTTCTTGTCTTTTATTATAAAGACTTAGAAAAAATTTAACGCTAAAGTCTTATCTTATTATCTTCTAATAATATTAAGAATGGTTGAAAAGATTCATTGTTAACATTTCATCGTGCTCTCTTCAACTTATTTATTTATTTATTTAACCAATATCTTTTGTTAATTTTACTTTGATCCTTTTTAAATTTCAAAAAGACCTCATAAAATGTTGAAAATTCTTCAAAGACCCCTAAAAGCTTTAAAATTACAAGAAATCTATAAGTCCCAAATCCAGTTCGAATTAATCTTTTTTCATCGTCCATCGTGACAAGAAATTGAAAAGTTGGATTCTGGAATTGAAGTACGGAAGGTAGAAAAGAAGAAATAAGAGAATTAATGATTAATAACTATTTTGACGCAATTTCAAAAGACATGAAGTTTCGGGACAAAGAAAATGAAAAATTCGATATTGAAATTATAGTAAACGAAAGACAAAGTAGAAAAATTAGAGCCCGTGCGGAGCGCGTTGAGTTTCCTAGTTATACAAGTAGATTAGATAAAAAAATTCCTGGTTAACTATTTTTTTCCTATTTTGTCCCTGATATATGCAACTATTTACTTAAAAATAAAAAGGGCCAGCCGCAATGTTTGACCGGTTTTAAACCCAAAAAACGAAAATGAGAAGAGAAAGAGAGGGAAAAGGAAGGGGGGTCGCCAGCCGCATATTTGACTTATGTTGAACAAAAAGAAAAAAGAAAAAAGAAAAAAGAAAATGAGAACAGAAAGAGAGGAAGAAAAAAAGAGGGTATAAAAAAAATAAAATGGACAGTTAGGCCAAGCAAAAGAATGAAGAAAAAAAAGGAAAAATGGAGAGGTCGAAACGACAAATTATTTCGTGCAACCCGTATTACTAACGTGACACTATAAATACACGGTTGAAATGAAAGTGATAGACAGTGACGTATCTAGAAATTTTACATTGGTGGGAGGGGGGGGGGCTAATTTTTTTTCTCTAAAAGAACGTCATTGAAGAAATAAGAGATGGAGGACTAAAGTAACAAATGAAAAAAACATTAAAACTTTGGATTGATATTGTTTTGGGGACTTTAAAAAAGATGAATGCGTATAAGAGTTTTTTAATATTTCAAATTTCAGTTTTTAAAGGAAAACTTTTGCTAATTTACGTGACGGTATCAATAGCAAAAGATATACATCGCATTTTCTTATCAAATACGTATATTTAGCAAAGTAAATATTGTATACTATGCTATAAATTTTTAAATTTATTCAAACGATATAACAGCAAATAAAAGAAGTCCATATTGTATTTATGCAAGTCCATATAATATTTCTGTTTCTCTATGTAGAAACTATTGTTTTGTGCGCAAATATGATAAAAAGTATGCATATATGTAATTAGAATAAGATTGTTTGCAATTTTTCCTCCTACCTCTTGCAAGTTGCAACCATATTTGTCACGTTCAACATTATGTTATATTATATTTCCAAGTTAAGAGTTTACAACTTTCTCGTTACCTTAACAAATATATTAGCTGCCTATGGGGTTTTTCCCTTCTGTTTTTTCTTACGCTTTCAATTTAGTATTTATGAGACTCTGCTCATGCATAGAAAATTCGAGAACTTTTATGACAAGAAAATAAAAGTTTGGATCTTGAAATTGAAGTAAATGAAAGTCAAAGAAAAAGAAATAAGAGAATAAATAATTAATAAATATTCTGACGCAATGCGAAAACTCGCGATGAGAAAGACACGAAGTTTTGAGACCAAAAATTAAAAAAATTGATATTTGGCATTGAAGTAAACGAAAGTCAAAGAAGAAAAATAAGAGTGAAATGGTTAACAAATTTTCTGTCGCAGTTTAAAAGGGCGTGATGAGAAAGACAAATTGTATAATAATATATTAGCTTATACTAGAAACGTTGGTACGCGGTCCTTACGTGATTAACTTTTATTTTTTATATAATTAATTTATATTGTAAAGATTATAACTTAAATATGGATATGAAGATATAATCTTAACCTTCTTTTTATGTAAGAGAGAATTATGTAATAATTATTTTTTTAATGATAAGACTAAATTCAACTACAATTATATCCCAACTATTGACAAATTTAATAGTGTGTGATATGGGCATTTCCCGCATATTGGGCCTGGCCCAAACCAGGCCCATTTTGGAGCACATCGGGGATTACATTCGATGTCATATCGGTAATCATCACCGATATGGTACTGTGGTCCCCGGATACCGATGTCTATAAATACGCGGTGCCCGGATCCCAAAACAAGTAATTTATTATCCCTCAGCTACCACTCGCCACATCGAAATACATCACCGATGTCACTTTCGACATCTAATTCGATATAGTGACTACAACATACGCCTGCGACACGTCATAACACACCATCACCGATCTCACATCGGGGCTCATCCTCGACGTCACATCGAAGGCAATCACCGACGTCATTTCGATCTATCTACCGATATTCCACTCCCATCCAAGCATCAAGGCGTTGGTTCGAGGTGTTCCGGACCAAGTCTACATGAGACACGTAGTGTAGACCTGATTTGAGATAGACTCGTTGTATTGCTAGACCATACACTTGTAACCGACACTCGTATATATATATAAAACGATCTATTGCCAAATCAGTGGCGCCGTATGTGGGAACACCAGTTCCCGGACAAGGACGCCGAGATGCAAGGAAGGAGGACCCGATCCGAAGTTAGCAGAATTGTGACTAGGAGCGCCAGGATGGAGGGCACACAAACCCCACAACACCCGACTGACCGAGAACGGACAATGGCTCGAGCCGAGAGGGAGCTCCCTCCACCACTAGAGCAACGAAGGCGCGGGCCCGGGAGGCCACTGCGGGCCGCAGATACAGGTCTGACCCCTGTCGCACCAAGTGCGGCAGAACCCGAGACTGAGGACCCGCCCGTCGAGAACCACGCAACTGACGTTCCAATGACCGAAGCGCCAAATGCGGATTTTCCCGGCCAGAAGGAGACAATGCCCGCGGGACAGAATGCCATTCCCCCCGCCGCCATAACCCCGGAGATGCTAGCGCAGATCAACGCCTCTGTAAAGGCGGCGCTTGACACTACACTGGAGGCTTTGCTTCCACGACTCGCGGAACATAGGACAACGGGCGTTCGGGCAAGGCCCCATGAATCCGGAGCGGGTGAGGGAAATGCAGGGCAAGGATATAATGAACATGGGGATACAGGGGGCTCTTTCAGAGAGATATCGCCCGCGGCTTACAATAGGGCGGAGAGACGAGGCCCCGAAGCCCTGGATCGAGAGGTAGCGAGAAAGATGGAACAGCTTGACCGCGAGAGGGCGGAAGTAATCCGGAGAATGGAACGCGGTCGTGACCGGGCCGAGATCAATGGTTCAAAAAATAAGGATGCAGAGATACTGCGAGTAATTTCAAGAAGGATGGAACAGCTAGACCGCGAGAGGGCGGAGTTAGCAAGGAAGGTGACTTAGAGTCATGGGAAGGGTCATAGTAGGACCCCGTTTTCAGATGAGATTGAGGCAGAGGTACTGCACAGAGGAGACAAGATTCCAACCATAAAACCATATGATGGGAAGAGTGACCCGAGGGATCACATCCATGCCGTGGAGAGTCTCTTGAACCTACAAGATTTTTTCGAGGGTATTAAGGCAAAAATAATGGCGACAACACTGATCGGAGCAGCATTAGACTGGTTCAACAGAATAGAGGTTGGATCTATTTCGAGCTTCGAGCAGATGAAGGAGAAGTTGGAGAACCAGTTCTCCAGTCAGAAACGAATGAAGACGAGCATGTACCATCTGGAAGCGTTGAGACAAAGAGAGAGAGAGAGAGAAACTCTCGGCGAATTCATGAGTAGATTCAATGAGGAGCTAGTAAAGGTAGACAACCCCTACGGGGGACAGGTGTTGCAGACCCTGTTCAGGGCAACGACACACAACCGATTTGCCAAAGAATTGATAAAGCTCGCAGAACCTACCATCAGTCGGATAAACGAGTTGGCGCATACTGTGATCTACGAAGACGAGATGATGGCAGCTAAGTTTAGACCCCATGAATCTGGCCGGGAAAGAGGTAGAGAGCTATGGAACAAGAGCAGGGGAGGAAGAGACAGGTCCCCAAAGAGATATACCCCCCTCAATCGGGACATTCGCACTATCTTTGCCGTCGCACAAAGCAAAAATTGGCTAAGTTCGCCTCGAAAGATCAAGGAAACGGATTTCACCAAGAAGTCTAGATGCTACTGCGAGTATCACCGTCAAAAAGGCCATGACACGAAGGATTGCTATGACCTGAAGGGTGAGATCGAGAGATTGATCAAGGACGGAAGATTGATAGAGTTCGTTAAGGCAAGCGAGGGCAGTATGCCGAGTCGACAGAACGGCCCCAATCCCCACGAAGGGAGGGCCTGAAGGTAATTGAGAATGGGCAAGGACGCGATGCGATACATAATGCGCCTTCGAGGGGGTCATCAATGTGATAAGCGGTGGGACCGCATGAGCGGATCCCACCAACCAGAGGAAGAAGATAACTCGCGGATTGAACGAGGACCGGTTCGTTGGATTTACAACGTTGATCCCAGACGAGGATCTCCCAGACGAGGTTATCACGTTTTTCGGCAAGGACCTTTTGGATCTCAGCCCCGAGGCTATTCGGGCAGGCGAGCTCAACTGCCCCTAGTTTTTCAGCTTGATATCGCTAACTACGTTGTACACAAGGTACTCATAGACAACGGCAGCTCCACCAACATTATGTTTGCGCATGCTTTGGAGAAGATGGCACTCGGCCACCATATAGTTGAACAGGTCCGTACGCCATTGGTAGGATTTGGTGGAGCAGAGACAATTCCCATAGGGCAAGTGAACCTTCCCACATCGTTTGGACGAGAACCGCACAAGCGAACTATTAATGTTCAGTACACAATCGTGGACCAACCGTTTGCATACAATGTTATAATCGGCAGACCGACCCTGAACGCGATAAGAGCGGTGGTATCCACATTCCATCAGAAGATGAAATTCCCAGCAAGAGGGGGGGTCGGAGAAGTGGTCGCCAACCAGGAGGAAGCTTGGTTCTGCTACATCACTTCTCTTACGTTGTCAAGAATTAGAGAAGCAGATGAGGAAACAATCGGACCAAATCAAGATCGGCAAGCTATGGAGTGATCACCATGATGGACACAGGACAATATTTTAGATTTCAGTAGTTTTTTAAATTACGCTCGAACATTTGAAACATTGCCCCATCGCGGGATAAATTGTAAACTTAAAACAGGGGGAACTACGCCGGTCTGATTCCCCACTCAACGGGATACGTAGGCGGGTTAGGTTTACCTAGCCCTCGACCGTTATCTCTTATTTAGCCCTTTCGTGGGTCGACATGTAACTTAAAACAGGGGGAACTACGCCGGTCTGATTCCCCACTCAACGGGATACGTAGGCGGGTTAGGTTTACCTAGACCTTTACCGTTATCTCTTATTTAGCCCCTTCGTGGGTCGGCATGTAACCTAAAACAGGGAGAACTACGCCGGTCTGATTCCCCACTCAACGGGATACGTAGGCGGGCTGGGTTTACCTGGCCTTCGACCGTTATCCGTTATTACCTTTCTATTTGTTTCTTGGCACAATCTAATATTCGATGCAGGAATATGTCCTAAGCGGACATTGCAGAAGTGCAGAGAATTGCACAAACAATGGGGGAATATCGCCCTAGATATATATTAACACATAGCCCTCTTACAGGTACAACAGGTACAAACGTGTACCACGAGCATGATAGAGCACGACGGAAACACTATTTCTTGTGTAAAACAGATATTCCCAGATTGAGGGAACATCCCTCAAATAACACATGCAAGTCATTTAGTGCTTACGTATTAGATGTTATGTCAAAAAAATTTCTCGTCTTTGATGTTTTGCAGGGCTCAAGGACCTACATATTCAACGATGACACAATCACCAAGGGACATAGTCAAAAAGACAATGAAAAGGCTCGCCTACAACATAAGAAAAATCCCCTGTGATAACGGGGTCGATTCAAAAAATTCCTTGTGATAATGGGGCCAATCCAAGAAAAATCTCTTGTGATAACGGGGTCGATTCAAAAAGTCCCTGTGATAACGGGGCCAATCCAAGAAAAATCCCCTGTGATAACAGGGTCGATTCAAAAAAGTCCCTCTAATAACGGGGCCAATCCAAGAAAAATCCCCTGTGATAACGGGGTCGATTCAAAAAGTCCCTGTGATAACGGGGCCAATCCAAGAAAAATCCCCTGTGACAACGGGGTCGATTCAAAAAGTCCCTGTGATAACGGGGCCAATAAAAAAAATCCCCTGTGATAACGGGGTCGATTCAAAAAAGTCCCTGTGATAACGGGGCAATCCAAGAAAAATCCCCTGCGATAACATGGTCGATTCAAAAAGTCCCTGTGATAACGGGGCCAATCCAAGAAGACATTGCCTGTGATAACGGGGTCGAACTTACGTTAGGTGAAGAGCCTATTGGGTGAAAATCCCATAAATCAAGCTAGGTGAAGAGCCTATTGGGTGGAAATCCCATAAATCACGTTAGGTGAAGAGCCTATTGGGTGAAAATCCCATAAATCAAGCTAGGTGAAGAGCCTATTGGGTGGAAATCCCATAAATCACGTTAGGTGAAGAGCCTATTGGGTGAAAATCCCATAAATCAAGCTAGATGAAGAGCCTATTGGGTGGAAATCCCATAAATCATGTTAGGTGAAGAGCCTATTGGGTGAAAATCCCATAAATCAAGCTAGGTGAAGAGCCTATTGGGTGGAAATCCCATAAATTACATTAGGTGAAGAGCCTATTGGGTGAAAATCCCATAGATAAAGCTAGGTGAAGAGCCTATTGGGTGGAAATCCCATAAATTACGTTAGGTGAAGAGCATATTGGGTGAAAATCCCATAAATCAAGCTAGGTGAAGAGCCTATTGGGTGGAAATCCCATAAATTACTTTAGGTGAAGAGGCAGGCTCTATGGGCCCCTAACCATAAGAAGAATATCCTCCACACACAAAAGCAGTGACAGATTACCCACGTTTCTACCAACCCCAAGGAAATTCCAATCATTCCTTGACTGACAACAGACAGATTAAACGAATCTTATCAAATACGAGAACGAAATGACTGCGCCTCAGATATCGGAATACTGCATATTCTATCATCATGACAATAAAAGAAATCAACAAGTTATCAGGCAAGGACATGCAGAAAAGATCGATTCAATCAACAAGTACAACTATAAACCATATTACAAGAGGCAACTGCGCCGAAAGAAGAAAAAAATACAAACTCCTAGAATCTCAACCAGGATAACGAGGGGCCCCTTTGATGTGTATTAACGCCAAACTCTTCTGCTCGACGATCTCGTGGTATTCCGACTCCAGTTCTAGATCTTCGTCATCATCGTCGGAATCCTCAGGAAATTCCCCGTCCGGCCCCTTCAATGGGTTTATGGCAGAAGGGACGTAACCATCCCTGAAACCACCATCCAGCTGGATTTGACCTATGACAGAGGCCTTGGCTTCTTCCCGTTCCAGCAAGCCCCGCTCAGAAGGAACTGTTTGGCCGCACTGGTCAGTTGGCTTTTGCTCAGCGTCATGCACCGCATGTGCCTTTCAGCAGGGGCTAATTGGTCCTCCAGAATTGCGACCTCAGCTTCAAGGGCCTCCCGACGAGATGCTTCTTGACCAGCAATAAGGCGAGACTCATTAAGCTCTCCGATTAACCTCTTATTGTCATCTAACAGGGCCCCAACATTATTCTCGCTCGCCTTCAGAATATCCATGGCCTCGTCTCTCTCATGCTGGAGCTGTACAGCGGCAACAGGATCGTATTCGCCCAGTTTCTCGAGCAAACCATTGGTAACTCGGAGCGACTCGGCGTGATCCGCTTGACCCTTAATGGCCATCGTCAAGAAACCTTTCAGAAAACCAGCCACCTGCACATCCACAATAAGGACTGGATCATCAGACACACAAAAACCCAATGGAAATACACAGTAAATGGGATAAGACTACTTACAGAGCGAAAGAGACCACCGTGATCCCCACTTAAACTACCCTCTTCTTTCCTTCTCTTTCGCCCCATGGACGTCCCAACATCAGCGTCAGGTTGAGATTGCGAAACATTACCCACCCCGGCAGTATTTTCACTCGAGGAGGGCACAAATTTCTTCGCATTCTTGCGCACGCCCTCACGACCCCTCTTCTTCACAAGTGGAGATGCGTCATCTATAGCAGTTTCGGCTCCCGGTTGTCTGGGTTGCACTATCGCATCCAGACTACAATACTCCACCAGCTCGGCTGCGAAACATACAAAATAGAGGATCGAGAGATAGATCGAGGGGAAGATATCAAGTTACAAAGATATAACACTTACCGAGCGTAGAGGGACCATTATAGCGCACGGGAGATATCCCACTTGCTCGTAGAACTATGTCACTACACAGCAGGGTACCGTCGTATGGATGGTTAATCAACTTCCTTAGGAACTCGAAGCTATGTGCAGTAGGGCCGACAGCGGCCGGTCTCTCATATTTGGTGTCTTCACACCACACGCTATGAAGCGCATCAAACTCACCAGCCGTCCTCTCCTGGATATACATATACTCGCACTTATTTCCGAGTCCGTAGCTAGATTGAGTATATTGCACGAACCTAAGCCCCGTCTGGGCTCGCACACAGAAAAACCCTCTATCACCACCCTTTCTATTTACCATAACGCTAAAAAGCTCCCAGAACTCGTTAGCTCCGCAAGGGGCACCCAGCGCCCTCATGACACATATGAAAGCTACGATGTAGCCCAGAGAATTGGGGGATAGCTGTCCCAAACAAACCCCGATACTTGCTATAATAGCACTAACCGCAGGATCAATCGGGAAGCGCAACCCATTCTTGAAATGCTTGGCACTGACAGTAATGCAGCCCTTTGGTGGAGTATGCATTCGTTGATCGGCACTGGGAAATATGATCTTATACCCTTCCGAAATGTCATACTTATCAGAATAATACCCGGCATGATGAGGGACACGAGACTTCATATCCTTGTACTTCTCAGAGGTCTTATACTTCGGGGGGCTGACCTCAAAGCCCCATTCATCCACATCAGGGCTGACAGCTTCGGGCGGAGCAGAAGATTCGGCACCGCCCTATTCACCAGTCAGTTGTTTAGGTCCAAACATCTCATTTTCAGAGAATACGGCTCCACCTTCTTCAAAATTTATTTCAGGCAAATCTGCACCAACATTACCTCCGGCAAACGACATATTTAACGCTCTAAAAGGATGAAAGGCAAGATCGAAAGTGATATCGAAACAAGTATCGAATTCGATAACGAAAATTCAAATCAGAGAGGGATGTCGAAAGCGAGGTCGAAATCTATATCGGAAGTCAAATTCGACGTGTCTTTTGAAGGGACAACGAAATTTCGCTAGAAGCCAAAGTGGATTTTTTATCTTCCTGACGACCCATTTATAGATATCGGAGATATTAGATCGAAACTATGTTTCGATATAACATAGGTAACTATATTCGATGTGATGAAGAAAATGGAGACGGACAGGCGTGCAGGGGACATCACCCTACCAATACACAGACGCCTTACTACATCGAAATACACTTTCGACATTAGATCGAATATGAGTTTCGACATAAGATCGAAGCTAAAACCCGACATCATACCCTACTACGCGAAGAGCCGTGAGAATATAACAACTGCCCCGGCAACCCCATCATAATTTTCAAGGAACCCAAATACCAAGGGGACTAGAATTCAAACGAGGACCTCAAACTCGACGTTCATCACAAATACACTCCCCACAAGTTTGATCTCCGTCATTTGAACTGGCGGGACGAAGGGTACAGGTAACCCAGGAATTTTAAATTAAATTTGCGAATCTTTATCTCTAAGATAAGAATCCCCAAATTGGGGGACTACATGATATGGACTAGGGCTGTTTGGGCCGGGTCGGGATCTTGGATTCCGACCTGAACCGTCGGGTTTTTCACGGTTCGGGAAAAACCCGAAAAAATGTCTCCCCGGCCAGACCGGGAATTAGGTCCCGATCTGGCTCCCGCCGGGAGGGAACGGGACCTGAACCAGGTCCCGTTCCCTCTCGCGGGATCCCGGGAGACAGGGGGTGTTATGTTATTATTATTATTTTTTTATTTCTTATCAGCTATTAACAACACACAAACACACACAACAAAAACACACACACACACTGCAGACGCAGTACACACACAACACACACAGCACATACAAACACACACAACACACACACACACATCTTGGATTCCGCTCAACTCAAGCCGCCACGACCCGCCTCACCAGTCACCACCCCGCCGCTGCGCCACAACCCCACCGCCACGACCCACGACCCCGCCTCACCAACCCGCAATATTTAGAGGTCGATTTTCAAAACCTTATTTTTTTTAAATCTTTAAATTATTGTTTAATTACATGACTTTTTGTTGGTGATCGGATAAAACTCCTCATTTATGCCTCTTTTTTGTTGAATTGATGAGTTCTTTTTTTCTTTTTTGTTGGATTTTGTTGAGATGATTGGATTGGAGTATGAAAAAAAAAAATGGGTTGGGCATGGGTGGAACACTGCCCGCCGGGATCACGGGAGCCCTCCCGTCCCGGCGGGACTCCCGCGCCACCGGGAACAGTGTTCCCGGCGGGAGGGACGGGAACTGCCCAGCAGCTCCCGTCCCGGCAGTTCCCGGTGGGCCGGGGTCCCGTCCCGGCGGGATCCCGGCCCATAACACCCCTAATATGGACATTTCCCGCATATTGGGCCAGGCCCAAACCAGACCCATTTTGGAGCACATCGGGGATTACTTTCGATGTCATATCGGTAATCATCACCGATATGGTACTGTGGTCCCCGGATCCCGATGTCTATAAATACGTAGTGCCCGGATCCCAAAACAAGTAATTTATTATCCCTCAGCTACCGCTCGCCACATCGAAATACATCACCGATGTCACTTTCGACATCTAATTCGATATAGTGACTACAACATACGCCTGCGACACGTCATAACACACCATCACCGATCTCACATCGGGGCTCATCCTCGACGTCACATCGAAGGCAATCACCGACGTCCTTTCGATCTATCTACCGATATTCCACTCCCATCCAAGCATCAAGGCATTGGTTCGAGGTGTTCCGGACCAAGTCTACACGAGACACGTAGTGTAAGCCTGATTTGAGATAGACTCGTTGTATTGATAGACCATACACTTGTAACCGACACTCGTATATATATATAAAACGATCTATTGCCAAATCAGTGTGTCTAAAGGTAAATAAAAAAATAAAAAAATTGGTGTTAACATAACTTCACATGCCTTTCTTTTGTAAGGGGCCATGCAGGGACGGTCGCCCCCAAGCTCCTCCAAGTTCGTAATATATCATGTATATAAAACATATATGTAAAAGTTATCATAGTATATGCGTTAGGGAGAAGCGGTGCTGCAGTGCTGATTGAGTGCCTATTTTCTATGGTGAAAAGTGAAGTGGGCCTCTTTTTTTTTTACTATTAAGAGTTTTAATACATATATACGTTTTATTTAATCTTTAAACTTCACCCAATTTAATCGTTAACATCGTCGTTTTTGTGGTATTTCAACCTCTTTGTTTTATAACTCATAAGAAAAAACTTCTTTGTTTTATAACTGGTCATGCAATTAGTTCAAAAATTATATTTTTAAATTTCCCTGGTGTTGTCATTAATTAACAAAAACAATTAAAATTTGTATCACTTAAATAGGATGGTTTAAATTTTTCTTGCAAGCATCTACCACTTACGACTCTGTATTTCTTATCATAATTAAATCAATACCATAATTAAATCAATACGTTAAGATGTTGAAAACTCCAAGTACAATAAACGATTAAAGAAAAGAACACTCCTAAAGGTGTATATGCTATATTTTTTGAGGTGGTGTTTTCTTTACAACAAAATTGACATACTCAAATTTGTATATATAATTACGCCCTATCACTATATTAATTTATTTAAAAAACACACACGTATGCATGCATATAGCATAAGACCCACATGTAATATAAGTAATAAATTTGTTATCCTCTTGTAAAATAAAGATATGCAATTATACGATATGCTGAGTAAGACACAATCCCTCATAAGTCAAAATGGTTAAATATTTGAGAAACTAAAATAAGTAGAAGAGAAATAATTTTATGTTAAACCACAAAATATTAAACGCTTGCGAGGTCGAATGAAATAACCAAGTGATTTGATATTTACGTAATTATATTATTACAATGTTGACATCAACATTGTATTTTTATTAAATTTCAGTATTAACATCAAAATAATATTGCATGAAGTTCCTAAGAAATCTACAAGATTTTGTTATATTTCCATGTGTTGAGATTATCATAAAATATAATTACTTTTTAATTTGTGGTTATTTTATATAAAAATTAATGTTTGCGTAATTATTATTTAATTTGATCCTAATATATTAAAAATGCCACCGATAAACAAAATTATGATATTACTTTATGGAAATCCGCATGGGCGAGTTTCCTAGTATATATACAAGAATGGATAGCTAGGTGACAATCAACCAATTTTTTTTCTTCTTTTTTTGCCCTTGCAAATTGCAGAATTGCCCTTGTAGTTTTCAACTCTTTCTATTTTTCCCCAAAAGTATTCTATCATTTACTTATGGGCACACGATAAATTACAAATAGTCCTTTAACATTTAATTTTTCTTATTTTTGGTCCACTCTAAGTTGTCAAGTAGTTTTCTTAATTCCGCCTCTAAAGTTTTCTATTATTTACTTATGGGTTACACGGTAAATTATGAAATAACCCTTTAAATTTCATATCTTCTTATTTTGCTCCCAAAAGCTTTCTTATTGGACTCATTCCATCGTCCTGTTGGAACCCACCTAATGTAAAATGAATTAGTAATTAATGATCTGTTGTAAATTGTCGAACAATTATTTTTATTTTTTATTTTCAATTTTTGTTACGATAATTACCTAATATAAAACACATTAGTAATTAGTAGTTTGACGACCCATACGCTAATAACTGGGGGACCATGCGCATACATCCATTTAGATCCAAAAAATATATAACGAATTAATAATTCGTGTTTTGAAAACCCCAATAATAATGCATATCATTTATTTTGAATTGGATATTGTTAAAATTAGAACAACGCTTTTAAAAATAACAATTAAATTATCGATTGCTATAAGATTAATAGCTAGGATTCGGGTACCGCATAATAAATTAATCACTAAAGTCCTCGTTATAATGTTTATTATTTATTTCGAATTAGTTATCGGTAAAATTAAAATAATGCTTTTAACCATCGCAACCGTCCACTATAAATAGCCAAATAGCCCTTACAGTTCTTAACTCTTTCATTTCGGCGCCTAAAGTTTTCTGTTATTTAATTATAGGCCCACGATAAATTGTAAAACAGCCCTTTCAAATTCTAAATTATCTCTTTTCCCTCAAAAGCTTTTTTATTTGACTCGTTCCATCGTCCATCTTATTTGCAGTAATAAATACTTTGTAGGCTTACGCGTATTAATCGATTGGGGTTCACCTAATATTATACGAGTTATAGATTAATGGTTTAAGGACCAACACCCTAATAGTTACAGGTTAAGACACACACTAATAGTTGGGGACACTTTGAGGACCCACGCGTATTAATCGATTGGGGTCCACTTAATATAATACAGATTACCTATAAATGATTACTGTAAGAACCCACCGAACATAAAACGGATTAGTAATTAATGGTTTGTTGTAAATTATCAGAACAACGCTTTTAATAATGACAATTAAATTATCTATTGCAATAAGATTAATCGCTACAATTCGTGTACCGCAGAATAAGATTAATCACCGAGGCCCGCGTAATAATGTTTAACATTTATTTTGAATTAGTTATCATTAAAATTAAAGTAGCATTTTTAACCATTGCAGCACTGCACATATTAATCAATTGGGGCAACTTTATAGTCAACATAATACCGACGTCTGCACCGAAATATGTAATCATGATTGTAGTGATTAGATGATCGAAATGAGCTAACAGAATATGTGAAATACAAAAATGAAGTGTGCCCCTTTCATGTGTTTATGGCTTATTTAATCGTCACCCGCACGGGCAGGGCAGTATTGTACTACTATTTAAGAAGTATAGATTTTCGGTTCATATTAAAAAGTATAACTTTTAATATAAAAAAATATTATGTTATACTTTATATGTTGGGCCAACAAGACTTCAGAGTCACTGGCGAAGTCTTTTTGTTTGAAGATAAAGCAAACCAAACCACACGTTACTTTTGAGTCAATAAGTCAATAAATGTTCAGTTGATGAATTATTAAAATTCACTACCGCTTGTCCTCTTTCCCCTGATGATGGAAAACGAAGAAAATTATATCCAAAAATGAGAGTCCTAAAGGTCGCATTGTTTATTCTGTAATAGAATAAGATGATTTGTACCGGAAGTTGATTAGTTCAGTGGCACTAGCTTTGGAAGAATCATTCATGAAATTTCATAATATATACTTGTAAGTGCTGAATGGTAGAATCACGTACTTAAGATTATATTATCAGCTGTGTAACTTATGTGTTTATTGTGTACAATATATAACAGGTTCAAATTCAATGTGGTATATGTAATATTAAAGATTTAATGATTCTTCCTGCCTGGTTGTTAAGCTAGCTTCAGTTTCAGTTGATCATTATTTATATTCACACTAAAATTTCTTATAGCTGTAATGGCAAAATAAGGTATTAAAAACAAAAATACAGCTGAGAGTATGTTTACGTTACACATTTCATCAAGCGGAGAGTTTACGTAAAACGTCTTTGTATAAGTATTTGCAAGACACTACCTAAATGCATCTTTATTATACCTAGGTGCTTATTAGAATGATGAAAAACGTTGTTAGTATTGCACGTTTACAGCTCAAATTTGTATCAATTTTGAAATGGTTTAGTACTAATACTCATAAATTACTAGAAACATAGCGAAAAGGGTAAAAAAATTATATGATTGGTTATTAACTTATAGCTTGTTTCTACTTGAGAAATTTAGTTTGTATTTACATAATGATATGAGATAAAATTGAGATATTGTCACTTATTGTCACACTGCCGCTCTCTTCTTCCACCTCTTATATCATGTATCTTAACCTTTCACTTCGTTCGCTACAAGACTGAGGGGGCATCGACAACTGCCCTCTTGCAACCGCCCGACGGTTGCCAGGCTTTTGTGACGGCCAAAGGGAGGTATCCGCGATCGTCTGGCAGTCGCGGATTATGTGTCGCGACTGACAAGCGGTCGCGGCGTGGCACATCCGCTATCGCGGATGGGGGGGGAGGGGTATTCCCTATAACTATAGCGGATATTTGTAAGGTTTTTTTGCTTTTTCTCGATTTATGTCTTATATTTAATGTTTTAAGGGGGAATTATTATTTCTGCCCAATAACTTTACCAAAAATTACTTTATGCCCTTTTTTTCGGGCCGACTTTTTCTGCCCCAATAGTTCTAAAATTTCTACTAAAAATGCCCAATTGCTCTAATTCGAGCTTTTTTGCTGATGTGACTGCCCAGTCAATAAGTTGTCACGCCTAGTCAATAAGTTGTCGCGACACGTCATATTTTTCAGCCAAAAAAATGTTTTTTGCACAAACCCTTGTAATATTAAAAATTATACTTGCAACACATAATAAATTGCACTTTGCACCCTCAAAACACATATATATATATATGTTTATTTATATGTATAATTATTTTTATATCTATAAAAATTATAAAAAACAAAAAAAATATACTTTAGAAATTCTATCATCTTCACACACACACACACACACAAATTTATATATATATAACCATTTTTTTATAGCTTTTACAATTCTTTTTTATGTTTTTAACAATTTATAAGAATTATTTAAATATGAAAAAACAAAAAAATAAATACATTAAAAAAAAGGGTTACTGTTCATCATCTTCCACCCACTTCCCGTCACCCCCCCCCCTCCCAACGCCGCCCCTACCACCCCGAAATTCGCGCCGCTCCTCACCAACGCCGGCACCACCCCCGATTTTGCGCCGCCCCCACCACCACCATTATAAACGTTGAATCGGACAACCTCGAATCCAATCGTTCAATGTTCGAACACCGGCGGCAACTTTTCGAACTCTAGCTCGCGGTTCAATTCCTTCAACTCCGAATCCAAATCAAAATCGAGAAAAATGGAACAACCGCTATTTCGAGGAAACTTCGGCGACCCCATTTCGAGCTCCGGAGAAAATCGAGAGGATTCGCGGCTTAATTCATTCAACTCCGAGTCCTAATTTGAAAAAACTATTGGTTAAGTTGTGCAATAATTCATGTTATCTTAAAAAGTTTTTTCACCTCAAAAAATTCGACGTGGCTATAGCAACTTATTGACTGGATGAACACTTTCTTGACTGTACAACCACATCAGCGTTTTAGCCCGATTAAGAGAAATTGGGCATTTTTGATCGAATTTTAAAAACTAACGGGGCAGAAAAAGTTGGCCCGAAAAAAGTAATTTTTGGCAAAGTTATTGGGCTGAAATAATAATTCGCCCATATTTTAATAATATTTTTATATGTTAAATAGTTAGTTTAGCTTATTTAGTGTTAAATTGTTAGTTTAAATGAATGTTAAACTGTTAGTTTATTTATTTAATGTATTATTATTATTTTAGTTTATTTAATGTTAAATTGTTAGATTAAAGTTGGCATGTGTTATTTTAAATATTAAGTTGGTAGTTTAAAGTTGACATGTGTTATATTAAATGTTAAATTGTTAGTTTAATTAGTTTATTTTATTTAGAATTGTTTGTTTAGTTCTTATATGTGTTATGATTATTATTTACATAACTTAGAACGAATGATCTTTAGGAATCTTTTAAAAAAAAAAAAATATGCCTTTAGGGAGTTTCTATAACTTAGAAATAATGCCTTTAGGAAATGTTTATAACCTAGTAACGAATGAATTTTATGGAATCTCTCTGAATCATCTAACTTAGATATTATATTTTAGTTTCGTAGTATTTATTCATCATGTCAGACGATCAGCCACATTCGACTAGCAGTGGTCGACCACGTTCGACTGACAGTAGCCCCCCTACGGATGGGGGTCGAGGTAGTCTTGGACCTCAAGTACGTATTACCCACGAGAGTCGCGGTGCCTTGTGCCCTAACACTCTTGAGTCCGCCGGCGCTTCCCAGCCTAGCGTTCCAGCAGAGCCACTTGTCTAGGCCTAGGCTCGTGGTTTGCGAGAGGGATCTACATCGCTAACTCCTACATTAGATCGCCGCCTTTTTTTACGTTGATCCGCCCGCTGCAGCAGAGCCACGCCAGACGGCCCATACATCGTCTGGATCTAGGGCTACAACACCATCATTGACAGCGTCCACCGGAGCGGAGAGACTACCGTCTACAGGTAACACCGGAGCTAGCCTAAGCGGGAGGCCCACCGAGACTCCAGTATAGGGAGTATACACATGCACACAGCAGCGCCCGGGTGGGAACCCTCTAGAGGTGCGGCAACACCTAGTGACTAGTCTTAGAGGCAGATGATTAGATTGTCGGATCGAGGCCTGTTTACGTTCCCATCTAGTGGTGAGGTTGTGGCGACGATCATGAAGTAGATTAGACAGTTTATGCAGACGTTTTGGCCCTCCTACTTGGCGATGCCCGAGACGTTGCGAAATGATATGTGGATTAAATTCACAGTGAGCAATTATTACATAAATATATTTAATTTAGTGTATTAATAAATCAAAAGACATAATATGAATAATCTTAAAAACTTAATCATTTTGTAGCCTATATATGGGGTATGAGAGTTAGATAAATGCGATGTACATAGGGCATACGAAAAGAAGGTGAAGAACTGTTATAAGTATTTGATTCACATCACATAGAAACAATACTTGTAGAGGAAGGATGATCCGAAGTATACTTGGCATCTGAAGACCTGGATGAACGACGTGTTGGAGGTGGCGACGATTAAGCATTGGGTGTCGAAAGAGCATCATGAGGTTTCGTAGAGGAAGCAGATCAACAGGAGAGGAGGCTTGGACCTAGCGGTTATGAAGAAGGCACCCCCGCTATTTTTTGGTGGATCCATCCACCTAGAGGAGATCAAACGTCGGATGGTATGCTTTATTAGAATTAACAATATGCGCGTAATTAAGTAATCTTAATCTATGCGTAATTAAGTTTAACGTACTTGTTATTAAAATGTGTAGGCTAGGGCGAACCCTATCCGCGAGGATCCTATTCGACACGGTGAGGCGTACAAGTTCGGTCATACGAAAAGGGTGAAAGGGACGGACGGTACTTTAGGACAACCACCGAGGCGCGAGTGGGTAGATGAGGCGGCTAGACTTATTTAAGTACGTCATTTCAAATTCATACTCCTTTATTTTTTCCGCAAATTCAATTAAATTCCTTATTCTAATCTAAAAACTGTTTTTTTTTTCTTCTGCGAATTCAATATTATTCGCAACCGCTCGGCGATCGCGAAAGCTACTAGCTGTTGGCTAGTAGCGACGGCCAGGCGGTCGCGACACTAGCTTCGCAACCGCCTCGCGGTCACAAAAGAGGGCATTTGTGACCGCCGGGCGGTTGTGAATAATAATCATGGCTTTAATTTGTGCATTTTGGATGGTTATTAAAGGCACACTGTTTGTTAAATTGATAAAGTAGTTAAAACGAGACAAATTATAAGGTTTTATTGCACAATTGCATATAACTATTAAAACAACTAGGTATATATGATGATTAGTTGTGGAACATAAAATAGGTTTATCGTTCATAACTCGCCCAATCACATCTAATCTACTATTTTGATAACTCAATTACTAGTGTTCTAATCATTTATTACTTCAATTCACATGTAATAATGAGATTTTTTTGTTAAAAATCATAAACACATCAAGATTGTTTCATAAAATCACAAATTTAAAAATGAATATTATTCGCAACCGCCGAACGATTGCCATAACCCTCCGCCTTGCGGTCGCGACAATACTTCGCAACCACCCAGCGGTCGCGAAAGATGGTTATTAGCAAATGCCCGACGGTTGCGAACAATATTCATATTTTAAATTAATGCATTTTGATTGATTAGTTGTGCCGCGTTGTTTGTTCAATTGATAATGACTCCAATAATAGTTAAAAAGCCAAATTAAAAGTTTATGTGACAAAATCAAGCGTCATTTATAGAGGACGGTCCGTAATAAATCTTCTAACTATTGTTTACTACAACGAACATAATGCCTAAATATATACATAAATATACATAATACTTTAGATGATCTACGGATTTAACATCATAATGATATTTACTGCTCCAATTTGTAACGTAAAGCTTAATCACATATAACAATTAAAGCAACTAGGTATTTATGATGATTAGCTGTAGAATATAAAATAGATTCATCGTTCATAATTCGCCCAATCACATCTAATCTACTATTTTGATAACTCAATTACTAGTGTTGTAATCATTTATTACTTCAATTCACATGTAATAATGATATTTGTTGTCAAAAACCTCAAACACATCGAGATCGTTCTAAAAAATTACAAATTTAAACATAAATATTATTCGCAACCGTCGGACGGTCGCATAAGGCCCTGCAATTGGTGGGATTTGGGTGGAAATTTGAATTTTCCGAAAATTCAATTTTTTCATCCAAAATTCTATATATACCGACCATTTTTCCCTCTAATTTTCAATACACTAAAATATATTTTCAAAAAAAAAACTAACACTTTCTCATGTTTTTTTTTTCAAATCTACAACACTTTCACAACTCCAAAGAAATAAAACCCAACAAACACTTTCTTTTCTCTTTCTTTTCCCAAATCCAAACCAAAAAAACCCCTAACACTTTCGCTTCTTTTCTTTTTCCAGATCTACAACACTTTCACAACTCCAAAAAAAAAAAAAACTAACACTTTTTCTTCTCTTTTCTTTTCCGAAATCCAAAAAATTAATACACAACACAATACTTTTTCTTCTCTTCTTTCCTTTCTTATATCAAAAAAACACCCAACCATTTTCTCTTTTCTTTTCTTTTTTCATTTCATTTAATTTCATTTGTCATCTCTTACTTTTCATTTAAGCTATTTTCTTCATATTTGCATTCTTTTACAATTCTCTTCAATTTTTATCAAAATCAAAATATTATATTCGGCAAATTACCAAAATAATCTTTTTTTTTTATTCTGATGAAGGTTATTTGCGACTGCCCAGTGGTCGCGAATAATTTTCATACTATTCACAACCAGCGGACGATCGCAATGGCATGAATATTATCCGCGACCGCCTGCTGTCGCGAACAACCTCTGCAATCGCCCGACGATTGCGGCTACTTTCGCAACAGCCAAGCGGTTGCGAAATACCTTGAGGCTTTTTGCAACCACCTAGCAGTTGCGAAAGACCCTAAGGCAGTTCGCGACCGCCAAGCGATTGCAAATGACCTCAGGGTCTTTTGCATCTGCCAGGCGGTTGCGGAAGACCTTAGGACCTTTTGCAACCGCCGGTCGATCGCGAGTTAGCAGTTGCCAAACTCGCAACCCACTGGGGTTGCGGAAAACGTCTTCGGCGACCGACGGATGGTCGCGGATGGGGCACGACAGGCCTCATCGGCGACCCTCGCCCCGCGACCGCAGAAGGTGTTTCTGTGGCCGTCCGGACAGTCATGATTGACCCCCAATTCTTGTACTGGTTTTATATAGTTTTAATCTTTAAAGTGTTATAACGTCGGAGTTTTTATTACTATTGCTTTTTTAAAGGAAAACTCAAACAAACTTCTCTCGCTCAAGGTATAATTTTTCCTAAATCTTTATTCTTCTTAAGTTTTAATATTTTACATAGAAACTGCCTAAAATGAAACAGCTTGAAATGCTGATGGATTTTCATGATTAAACCATTAGAAAAATATTTTGTTGTTGATCCTCGTGGTATATATAAACAAAATTGTCAATTTTTAAATTTAATGTATCGTTGCAAATTTAAGGTATAAATTTTTCTAAATCTTTATTTTTCTTAAGTTTCAACATTTTACATGGATTCTTAGAATGAAGCAGGGGACTCTGGATGTTTCACGTAGAATCAGAAAAGGAGCATATATAAAAGTGAGATAGACTGCGTTGAAGTGGAAAATCCATCTCACAATTTGAGTATATAAAAATAAAAGATGTAAACTTTAGCATGTAATCTGGTTTATACTATAGAATAATTAAAGTTGCATGGTGTTATAATTAGGAGAACGAAATTAATTCTTTTGACTGAGAAGACTTGAGTCTACCCAAAACAAAACACAATTTCTTCAATGAACAGCATGCCAAGTCTTGTTGTTTTGATTTGAAGTCAATCAATGCTTACAAAATAAATAAAAAGGAGGACCAGACATTAACCTGCAATTATTTGCGGATAAAGCAAACCAAACCACAAGTTGTTTGGTTTACTTTTGTGTCAATAAGTCAAGAAATGATCAGTTGATGTATTATAAATTCACTACCGCTTCCCCTAATGATGATGGAAAACAAAGAAAAATAATATCCAAAAATGGGAGTTCAAATGTTTTCATGTGCTCTTTTGGTGATACTTCTATTCTTCTCAAATGCTATGTTTTGCATTAATCTTCCTTCTGTTTCAGCCCAACATTGTGTTCAAAATCAGAAAGATTTGTTGCTTGAGCTGAAAAACAACTTCATATATAGTTCTTCAATTTCGACTAAGCTAGTGCAATGGAATGAATCAATTGATTGTTGTGCATGGGGCGGTGTAAAATGCGACTCTCGAGGTCGTGTCACGGGTCTCGATCTCAGCTTTGAATCTATATCCGGAGGGATCGATGACAATGGCACCACTCTTTTCAAGCTTGAATTTCTTCAGAGTTTGAATTTAGCTCACAACCACTTCAGTGAAGTTCAATTGCCATCTAAGTTTGGCCTGCTGACAAGTTTGAGTTATCTCAATCTGAGTGATTCTGGATTTCACGGTCAAATTCCAATTGAATTTTCACATTTAACAAGGTTAGTTGTTCTTGATCTTTCTTCGTCATATGGCTTGGAACTCAAAATCCTTGATTTGAAAACATTGATTCACAACTTCACAGACTTGAGAGAACTTTATCTTAATGGGGTGAATATTTCTGCAAATGGATATCAGTGGTGCGAGGCTATATCGTCTTCTCTCCCAAACCTGAGAGTCTTGAGCTTAGTTCATACATGCATTACAGGGCCCTTTGATCCTTCTTTAGCTAAACTTGGATCACTCTCGGTTATTCGTCTTGATGGAAATACCTTTTCTTCTCCCTTTCCTGAATTCTTTGCAGATTTTCTCGGGCTGAGTATTTTAACTTTACCTTACTGCAACTTGTCTGGAGTGATTCCTAGGAAGTTATTCCAGATTAGTAGTCTGCAGATAATTGACTTTAGTCGGAATAAGTACCTCGAGGGTTCTCTACCTGAGTTTCCTTTGAACAGTTCCCTTCAGAATCTGATTCTTATTGGTACAGAATTTTCAGGAACTATCCCCGAGTCTATAGGTAATCTTAAAATGTTGAAAAAAGTTGATCTTAGCTTTTGTCGATTTTCAGGCTCAATACCGAACTCATTTAAAAATCTTACTCAGCTTACAGAACTGAATCTCTGTAGTAATAACTTCACAGGTCAAATCATTGACTCCATTTGGGAAGGCCTTGAGAATTTGGTTTCTCTTGACTTGAGTTATAACTTTCTAGAAGGAGAAATTCCATCATCCATGTTTGCTTTGCCATCCCTAGAGTTGTTATCTGTCAACGATAATCAATTCGGTGGTTCCTTGGACTTAACTGAATTTAGAAAACTTCCAAATCTTATAGCTCTTTCTCTTTCCCACAATAATCTATCAGTATCCATAAGCCAAAATGTATCTGTGTCATCATTCTTCCCTCAATTAGGATTTCTGAAAATGGCATCTTGCAATCTTCAGAAATTCCCACCTTTGCAGAATTTCTCATCAATATGGGAATTAGATCTTTCCAACAATAAACTATATGGTGAAATTCCTAATTGGATATGGGAACTTGGAAATGGATCTTTCTTTTCTCTGAATCTTTCCCATAATCAGTTCACTAGTATGCAAGAACCTTATGACATAATCAGTCCCATGGGTTACCTTTATTTGCATTCAAATATGCTTAGCGGGAGAATCCCAGTTCTACCATTCTCAGTTCATCATGTGGATTTCTCTAACAATGTTTTTTCGTCCTCTCTCCCTGAAGATATTAGGGGTAACTCAATGGAATCCTTGACGGTGTTCTCAATAGCAAATAATAATATCGACGGGACAATTCCACCTTCATTATGCTACGCCAGTCAAATTGAACTTCTAGACTTGTCAAACAACAACTTCCATGGCAGAATACCACCCTGCTTAGTAGAACGGAGTCTAATGCTGAATCTAAGTAGCAACAATCTAAGTGGCGATATTCCTGATATGTTTCCAATTGATTGTCGTATGGAAACTCTAGATCTCAGTTGGAACAATTTAAAAGGGCGCGTTCCTAGATCATTGTCAAGATGCTCAGTGATGAAGGTCGTGAACTTAGGCCACAATAACTTGAATGATACATTTCCCTGCTCTTTCAAGAACTTGTCTGAATTGTGCATTCTTGAGTTACGCGCTAATAAGTTTCATGGGAAGATAAGCTGCATGAAGGGAGACAATTATACCTGGCCAAATCTTCAGATAATCGACCTAGGCTCTAACAACTTCAATGGTGTTTTACCTGCTAATTTGTTTCGAAACATGAAGGCACTAACGGTTGATATGAATGCCACACAATCTCGGCTTGAATACTTGGGTACACATTCTACTTGGGTATGGAGTGTTTTTTATGCGGACTCGATTTCTGTAACCACCAAGGGTCATGATCGTCATCTGGATAAGATCGGTACCACTTTTACTTCAATCGATTTCTCAAATAACCATTTCGAAGGTGTTATTCCCAAGACAATAGGTGAACTGAAGTCCCTTTATTCTCTCAACTTATCATACAATGTTCTCTCCGGTAATATCCCGCCATCAGTGGGAAAAATGAGCACACTAGAATCCTTAGACCTCTCGTCGAACCATCTGGACGGAGAAATCCCACAGCAGCTTGCAAGTCTTGCATTCCTCGAAGTCTTGAATTTGTCGTGCAACAAACTTGGGAAAATCCCACAAGGCACCCAAATGAACACATTTTCAGCTAGTTCGTTTCAAGGAAACGAGGGACTTTGTGGTTTTCCTTTGAGCACAAGTTGCACGAGTCCTAAAGTTCGACATACAAATTCAGGCCAAGAGCATGAAAGTTCAGACAACAGAGGTATATATATAAGTGCTGAATTGGGATTTATTGTGGGTTTAGGTGTCCTTTATTGCCCGCTACTGTTTTCCAGAAGATGGAGAAGATTCTTTATCAAGCACCTCAATAAGGTTGCATTCGTTATTCTGCGTCGTCGGTAAGTCCATCGACTGGAAGAGAAGGATTTGTACTGCAAGTTTGATTAGTTTGTAAGACAGGCTCTAGCTTTGGAAGAATCATTCAAGAGATAATATATATTTGTTAGTGCTGGTGATAGAATCATGGAGCTAGTAAGATATGTATAAGCAGCAGTGTAATTTGGGTTTATTGTGTACAATAATTGGTTTCAAATCCAATTTTGTTGTTTAACTTAAGTTGCAAAATATATGCTTCATGATCATCTCCTGATGTTTTGCGTTTGTAGGGCCACAATTTTCACTTAAGCTATAGCTGTAATGGCTACTTTTTAGCATGATAACCAAAGCACCAAAAAAAAAAAAAAAAAAAAAATCAGCTCAAGCAATTTAAAATAAGGTATTAAGTATTAACAACATAGCTACGGAAAGTATTTTTGCTTTGCGCATTTCATCAAACGGAGAGTTTACGCAAAACGTCTTTGCATAAGCATTATTCAATATTGCACCCTGACTACGACTTAAATTTGTATTATGGGATTGTTTTTACCGCTAGTACTCATGAGTCATGACACAAAGGAAGATGGAGTAAGTTATACGAAATATCATCTAAACTTTGACAGTTTTTGCACTTACTAATCCCAACTTTAAATTTTTGCACTTGATGATCTAAACTTTGCTCCGGCTAACAATTTGGGGAGTGTCTTGGCTGCTGTTAACGGTACAGCAGCTAAGCACCCAAATTTTTTATTTTCTTACAAATTGTGCCCCATAAAATTATCTTTTTTACAATAAAGCCCAAAAATATAATTTCTTCTTTTCTTTTAAAACACTTATCTAATGTTACTTGTTATTTCTTAAGCACACTTATGTGGTATGCTAAATATATTATTTTCTACTATCTTTATTTTATTTTAATAAGAGTGATTTCATCTTTTCCTACAATAAAGGTCTCGCATAAAATAACTCAATCTCTTGAAACACTAATCGTATGTTAATTACCTTATGTAGTTTAATTAATTTGTGGGTTATCGAAAAAGATCATGATAATTTAATAACATTTGTATCTAAAAAGTATTTGAAGATAAAAAAATCATGTTAGGAAATTAATGTGCAATGATCTATTACCCTAATTATTTTATATCATAATTTTATTTTTCTCAAATATATCTTAGCTATATACCAACTTTGTAAGGATATTAAATTCGAAAAAAGTTTCTTTAAAAAGTAGACTTGTTTTAATAGGGCGTTGTTAAAAGGATATATACAGTTGAAATTATTAATCCATGAGGAATACTTTTTGTTATAAAAATATTACAAGCATAAGACAAAGTATGTAGTAAGTCATTCTTGTTAAAATGAATAAGTTCAAAGTGTTAAATTAAATAAAATATTTAGCACACCATCATTTTAGTAAAGTATGTTTAAGTAAAAAAAAACATAAGTATTTTAGGAAAGTATGTTTAAGAACTTTATGCGACAAAGAAATTTTATTTTAAGACTGGACTGTATATTTTATGTTGTCTAATTTATAAGAAAGAAAAAACTAGGGTGCTTGACTGCTGACATGATTTTTCTATCGTCTAATACTTTTTAGATACAAATGTTATTAAATATTATTTTCAAAAACTCAAAAATTAATTAAATTGCATAAGATAATTAACATGTGATTAGAATTTTAAAAGATTGAGTTATTTCATATGAGGCCTTTATTATAGGAGAAGATAAAATCACTCTTATTAAAATAAAATAAAGATAACATAAAATAATATATTTAGCATACCACATAGGTGTGCTTTAAAAAAAACAAGTAACATAACATAAATGTATTAAAAGACAAGAAGATATTATATTTTTGGGCTTAATTGTAAAAAAAAAAAAAGATAATTCTATATGGCCCAATTTGTAAAAAGAGAAGAAATTGGGTGCTTAGTTGTTGTACAGTTAACAGCAGGCAAGACACTCCCATTTGTCACGCAACGTACATAAGATTACTGGATTGCTAGGCGAAATAACATTTTTTTTCTCACATTGTTTAATAAGCTAAAAATGAAAGCACTAATATTTTCCATAATAAGTTTTGCAAATTTGAAAAAAAAAAGGATAAAGTAAGTAGCGCCTTTACGTCAAGGGAGCTGATATACACAGAGCAAAACCTATTTACAGAGCAATATTTTATAAAGTTCTAATTTTAACCTTTTTAAAATCATAATTAAAATTCTCCTCATTTTCTTAATCCCGAATTATAGGGTGATTTATTATAATAAACAACAAGAAACTTGGAAATATTATTCTTTCCTTGTTTTCCTCTATCAAAAATAACTACCAAAAATATTTGCATATATCTAATTGTTAACCCTAAAAATTAATATAGGGATTAACCGAAGCGTTAACCCTAAAAAACAGGGATTAATCTAAAGATGGTACTACCGTCACCTAACTCCCGATGCCATGTAGTATCGGGAGGGCCCACCGAGTGCCACAAATCCAAAGTGGTAAAAAGCGACACCCGCGAAGAGGCACCTATGCATCCCTTGGAAAGTCACGATGACTAAAAATAAGATATCCACGCGGCATCGGAAAAAGAATAAATCACGATAAGTCCGCGAGAACTCGATATCCATCAAGACGCCAAGAGGGACCACTGCAAATATAAGAACCCCGAGTCCCCGAAATACGATAACATCCCCACGCTGAGAAACCCGAGGGCCACGGACCATCGGAGTACATACTACGAAGACTAAAACACAAAAATGGACCCTTATCGGGATCAAAGAGATATTGGACGAGCACCCAGCCTCACCTATGAAGCTCTCCCAAGAGCCCTAGCCTATCGGAGAAAGAATCCAAGAATCTCCTTATTAGAACCCCCTGAAAGCTATCGGAAAGGATAGAAGTTCATCCTAGTCATGTCCTAGTAGATAAAGGACCCCGAGATAAAGTATAACTTATCCACTCACGCACATTGCGACACATGCACTTTACTAAATTCATGCATAGTGACACCTGTCCCCAAATACCTCTATATAAGGGGTACCCCCATTGTCAATTCAATTCAACTCAACACAAGCAAGACATACAATTCTCAGTGAATAAAAATAGGGATGTTTTTGTCATAAGCACACTTTTGAACTTCCAGACAAGGCGTTCCAACCCTTATGAACTCGTTAATTAGGTTAAAATAACAAACTTGTTAACAAAATGGCGTCGCTTGTGGGAATGCCATAAAACCTGTCTTTGAGCACGTTCAGCAAGCGTTGTACATTATGGACGACTTGTTTGACAGCAATAGTCCTTGGACCCACCAGGGAAATTCAAAAACTACCCCCTCGGTACGTCGGTCCGAGGAAAGAGATTTTATCAACGGCTCTCGGTCCGTCTTCGAAAGGCTCGTAGAAGCCACCACTCAGAGAACACCACGAAGACCCGATAATTCCTGTAACCCACACTCCGAGTCACCCTATCGGAGAAATTACCCTTCGGAAGGAAGGGAATTCCATGCAAGATGGAGCCCTGCCCCCGCCTTTTGGCACCGCGAACCCCTGCGGGAACCATAGATGTATTATAACAACGAGGAAGCCCCAAGGGCTGGTCAGAGGGAGGAAAGGCCATATCCATCGGATTACCCGGTGCCCTTCCCCCTACGAGCGATGATCACACCCTATTGGGAATACTCGACGGTCTACGCAAGGAGATGGGCGATATCAAGAAAACTATGGCCCCCAAGGAGGATCCGACGTATAAGACCTCCTCCTTTGTCCTCGAGATCGCTCTGGCCTCGATTCCTTTGGGGATATGGCCCATCAACGTCCCCTTGTACACGGGAGACACTGACGGGAGAGATCCATAGGATCACATCCACCAATACTTGGCAGGAATGGACCTGCCTCCGCCCCCGATCATGCCCTATGCTGCGTGTTCCCAATTACCCTTGGAGGACGGGCTCAAGCTTGATTTACCCATCTTCCACCTAACTCTATAGTTAGCTTTGACCGATTGGCTAACCTGTTCGTGCGACAGTTTGCATGTAACCAATGATACCCTAAATCCACTACGTACCTCTTTACGGTTAAGCAGCAGAAGGATGAACCTTTGCAAGGATACATAAAATGCTTCTTCGATGAAACGTTAGATGTCCCGAATGTTAGCCCAACTGTCTTAGCCGACATATTGACCCAGGGACTCCGAAAATGAGATTTCTTCCGATACCTTATGGGTAACCCTGTTACAGACATGAACGAGCTTATGCAAAAAGCAGAAACTTATATCCTCATGGAGGAGGCTGAAAACTCAAAGATGCAAATGGAGAATGACGACAACAAATGCCATGAACGCACCGAATGCGAGGCGAAGGCTAAAGAGAAGGGTAAGGAAGGGAAGCCATCTCAACGCAAGGACGACGACATGGTCAAAAAATACCTGCGACCTGTACCCCTGCCCCCGATGAGTGGTAATAACGAATTACGCTAGCCCCTACCGGCCAAGTTTCCCTACAAAAATAAGAATTGGGGGAAGTACTGCAAGTACCATAAAACCTATGGACATACCACATAGGAATGTACCACCCTAAAGAGGGAAGTGCTCCGTCTTCTAGAGGCTGGATACTTGAAAAACTACTTAAAGGAGAACAACCCTGAGGAGCCAAGACCGAATGTGTGGTAAATGACGCGAGGGGAGCAGGGGGAGGAAGAGTCGACCCCTAGCCAGCGGTCACGAGAAAAAACTGTGGGGCATCGGAGCCTACCTCCCCCCCTGGAATCCTACGAGGATAACGCTCATACAGGGCGAACGATTAACATGATAGAAAGGGGAGACATTTCGATGATACCCCAAGGTAAGAAGAAGAAATATTTAAAGGAAGTGAGGCAAATGGAACAAGGATTCCTCGTTTGCTCTGTTCAAGGAGCAAGGTTACCCAACATCATCTACGGACTCGAGGACCTGAAGGGTATAATCTACCCCCCACGAAGATCCCTTGGTGATTGAAGCTACCATTCATGGAATTGAGATCCATCGAATCCTCATCGACACGGGCAGTTCAGTGGATGTCATGTTCCTACCTACTCGCTATAGGACTAAAGAAAGAACGACTAGAGGTGACGGAGGTCCCCCTAGTAGGCTTTTCGGGAGAAGCCTGTAATACCTTCGGGACCGTGATTCTTCCCATGTCATGGGGGGAGGGAGCCCTACGAAGAACATAACCCATCAAATTCTGGGTGGTGAGGCCTCGTCAAGGACGTACAACGCTATATGCGGACGACCCTCCATTCGGATCTTCGAAGCGATTCCCTCCACCCTTCACCTTAAGGTAAAATTCCCCACATGTTCAGGTATTGGAGAAGTCCGGGGGAGCCAAGCCAAAGCCAGGGAGTGCCGCATGAACGTTATCCCTCCAGAAGAGGATGAACCAGCCCTCGACAACAACAAAAGATGCAAGATCGAAGAAGTACGGGTTCAACCCGTGGAAGAACTAAAGATGGTAGAACTCGTAGAAGGGGATCCCGAGAAGGTGATTAAGATGGGCACGAATATGGAGCCTGAAGTGGAAGCCCAACTAACTTCTATCCTAAAGCAATTTCATCACCTCTTTTATGGGAAGGAGGACCGCCCGGGCGAATCAGCAACAAGGTATGCCAACACTTTCTTAACGTAAAAGTTGGGGCTAAACCAGTCCAATAAAAGAAGAGAAAGATGGGACCTGAGTGCAACAAGATTATTCAGTCGGAGATACAACGACTCCTTAGCCTAAAACACATTAGAGAAGTCATATACCCCGAATGGCTGGCTATTGTAGTCCTAGTCCCCAAACATGGGGGAAGATGGCGGATGTGTGTGGACTTCACAAATCTCAATGAGGCTTGTCCAAAGGATTGTTATCCTCTACCAAGCATAGACCAACTGGTCGACTCCACCGCCGGTTGTGAACTTTTGTCAACCCTAGACGGAAATCAAGGATACAACCAAATCCCGATGGCAGTGATCGATTAGGGTAAAACTAGCTTTATCACCGATGCGGGTACCTCCTGCTATCTAGTAATGCCATTCGAACTCAAGAATGCAGGGGCCACTTACCAGCGATTGGTGAGCCTCATGTTCGCCGGACTCATCGGAAAATTGGTAGAAGTCTATGTGGACGACATGGTTGTTAAAAGCCACACAACGGAAGATCATCCTCAAGACCTACGAAAAGCATTGGTCATCATGGATAACTTCGGGATGAAGGTTAACCCTCGAAAATGCTCCTTCAACATCCGAGGAGAAAAATTCCTAGGCTTCATGGTCACGAAAAAAGGGATAGAGGTTAACCTCGAAAAGGCCGAAGCCATAGTGGGATTGCCCACTCCGAAGACGATAAAGGACGTCCATAAATTGACTGGCAGAATGGCCTCGTTGAGCCGGTTCGTTTCCAAATCAGAGGAAAAGGGACTCCCCTTTTTCAGAATACTCCGAAGCATTAAAGAGTTCCAGTGGACCGCACAGTACGAAGAAGCCCTCAAGGAGCTAAAGAGTTACATTCTAAAACCACCCTTGTTGGTAAAACCATCACCTCAAGAAGAGCTCTTCGTTTACTTGTCAGTCGGGGAGGAGGCCGTCAGCGCCGTACTGGTCAATGAACAGGACAGTGAGCATCACCCCGTATACTATGTTAGAAAAACTCTCCTCGAAGCCGAAACCAGGTATACCCTAACCGAAAAACTTGTCTTAACTCTGATTACTATTGCGCGGAAGCTGCGCCCATACTTTCTATCACATCCGATCACTGTTTTGACTAAACACCCACTGCGTGCGATCCTTAATAAACCCAATTCATTGGGGAGACTGATAAAGTGGGCAATGGAGCTCACGGAGTATGATATTTCCTACGCCCCGAGGCCCTCCATCAACGCGCAAGTCCTAGAGGATTTTGTGACGGAACTAATGGGCATGAAAGCCAAAGAAAACGCGCCGCTATGGCACGCCTACGTGGATGGCTCATCCGTAAGCACACATGGGGGGGCAGGCGTAGTCCTGATAAACAAGGAAGGGGAAGAGGAAGTGCTCCACTTCGCAGTTAGAATCGATTACCCCTTATCCAATAACGAGGCCGAATACGAAGCCCTTCTCATTGGAATGAGACTAGCACAGGAAGGTGGGATAAAAAGGATACTCGTCCATAGCGACTCTCAGCTAATTGTTCAAAAAGTTAACGGATCTTAATAAGCCAAAGAGGAAAGAATGCAAGATTACCTTCGGGTAGTCCACTAAAGACAATGATGGTTTGACGAGTGCAAAGTCATCCAGATACCCCGAGGAGAAAACCAAGAGGCAGATGCCCTATCCAAGATGGCTACTCAAACAACCACCATCCACACCTGAAGGATCACGCTACTCCACGTGGGCGAGTCGGAGAAGGCAGAGTGCAAAGAGATAAACTCCACGTCAGATCCCCTAATGAGCTGGATAACTCTCATTAAAGCCTATCTGCAAGACCACAAAGGCTATTCCAAGGACAAGTCCGTGCGACGGGTTATGTCTAGGAAAACAATCTGATACTTTCTAAACGATGAGATATTGTTCTGAAGAACATACTCATGTCCTCACACCCGATGCCTCAATGAGGAAGAGGCCCAACAAGTCTTATTGGAAATTCACGAAGGAACTTGTGAAAGTCACGCCAGAGGCGAAATCATGGTCGGGTGCTTAATTCGGCAAGGCTACTACTGGCCCACGATGGCTAGAGATTGCAAAAGGCACGTTGAAAAATGCAAACCTTGCCAAACTTACGCCCTGTGAACCCATCAACCCGCGGCTCCCTGGGAGCTTAGTCTAACCCCGTGCCCTTTTTCAAAATGGGGTATCGATATAGTGGGACCCCTAATCCCCGATGTCGGATAAAAGAAACTCATGCTGGTGGCGATGGACTACTTCACCAAATGGGCGGAGGCAGATCCCATAGCCCGAGTCACCGCAGGCGCAGTCATCAACTTCCTATGGAGGCATATCATGTGCCAATTCGTCATTCCTCGAAGCCTTGTGAGCGACAATGGGCTTCAGTTTAAAAGAAAAGAATTAGAAGACTAGTGTGACCATTGGGAGATCAAACATCGTTTCGCTTCGGTAGGGTATCCCCAGGCGAACGGCCAAGTAGAGAGGACCAACCAAACCCTCCTTAAAAATATGAAGGATAGACTAGATTGGCACAAGGCCAAATGGGTCGAGGAGATACATAGCATTCTGTGGGCCTATCGGACGACACAAAGAACAGCCACGGGCGAAACCCCCCGAAGTGGTAGTGGAAAGTTGGTGAGTCAAGGAATACGAAGAAGTCGACAATAGCTCCAACTTGGCCCTTGCCCTCGATCTCTTAGAGGAAAGAAGAGCATGAGCCGCCGTCCGAATAGAGGAATACAAAACCCGAATGTCACGATATTACAACACCAAGGTAAAGCCTTGAACCCCGATGAGAAGGACCCTACAAAATCTCGGGAATCGTTGGACCCGCAACCTACCAACTTGCCAACTCCGAAGGCGCGGTACTCCACAATACCTGGAATGCATTTAACCTTAGAAAATATTATGCTTAATGTAAGATAGGAGTTTGTACATAAATAAAAGTTGTTTATATATAGATGGTTCATGTACATTCAAAAACAGTGGGGAAAAACCTGGTTGCACGACAAAATGATGAACCTATACGAAGTCATCTTAGCAAACTAACCCCAATGGGCCATCTATTACAAACAACCACACTTCACTCCATAGGTATATTAGACCGTATCCTATACAAAGGTCTCTATACCACCAAAAAACCCTCACCCACACTAAGCATCGTCTATCGGACGATTTCCTTCCCGGATAAGACGACGACGCTGCTCTGTGGACAGATCTACAGGATCGTCGATCACCACAGATGGGACCACAAGGTCCTCAGAAATAACTGGCTGAACTTCAGGGAAAACTTGGCGGATACTAAGCTCGGGAAGAACCAGGCCTGAAGGAAACCCTGGTAAAGCTTGAACGGCTTCCCGACACAGCCGATACCCGATGCGAACCAAGTCACGCATCTTCCCTTGCAAGGACTCCCGAAGAACAGACGAGCCCAAAATGTCCAACACTGCCTGGACTTGGGCATCACCATGGCCACCTCGTGCGCCCGGCCACTCTCCAATATCCTCTGATTTGCTGCATCTCTCTCTCGTGACACGCAACAACTGTTCATCGGAGGATCGGACTTGGTCCCTTAGGTTCCCAATCCTCTCCTCTAAACTCACTACCCGTGCCTTCTCAAGCGCCAACATGCGCTACAAATCCCAAGACTTATTCCTCTCACCCTGCAACATCCCATCTTAAGCGTTCTAAGCGGTCTCGCGATCCGCCTTCAGTTGGGATATCTCTTCATATGCCACTAGCATGCCCCTCTCCAACTCGTCCCGACGGCGATACACTAAATTGGTGTCGAACGAGGAATCCCCTCGGGTGCCAATGGCATTCAACACCATATAAATCTACGTGAACCAAACCCATCACCGCAAAGAAGGTATGAAGGGTAGTGTTAAGTAGAACGAACAGAAGAATACTATACCTCGCATAAATCTTTGCAAGCCAAATCCTGAAGGGCGGATAAAGGGAGAGTCCCCATCAGTTCACAATCCATCATGTTCAGTAAGCCACTCAAATAATTCCAGCAAAAACCCATCCGGGGATAGCCGCGGCCGGAATGACCGGAGGTCCTACAGGATCGGGACATCCCCCGAGGGGCTGGGATCCTTCGGGAGTAGGAGAAGGAAGACCCTCCTCCACCACGTTCACTGCACTAGAAACAACATCTCATTCGGGAAAAGACCGAGACACCAAAAGTGGTGTAGGAGGATCCATCCAAATAACAGTGGCCATCGGATCCTCTGGCACGATAGGCTCCAAGGAATTTACTGGGCGGCTGCGATGGGCAAAACCATTGGATCTCCCTCCTCCGAAGAAGAAGGACTTGTCACCACCTCGAAACTCGACTGATAAGAACCCTCCTCCTCCGAAAAGGCGTATCCCCCGTTCGATAGCTGCATCAGCAAAGCCTTGTCGAAAGGCTTTATAGCAAACATCTCCATCTTCGCACCTATCGAAAACATAAGTATATCATGGATTCGAGATATTGGGAAATACCATAAACAGAGAAGAGGAGGAAGAACTTACGGAAAAAAAAGTTATTATGCAAGGACTGAAGGAGGAGATTGAATATCTCAGTCCCCTCTTGAAGACCTGCCACTCACGCACCGATATTTCGGGATTAGGAATGACATATCCTAAACCCCATCGAATAGGTACCCCCCATAAACTAGCCGACAATCCTTTCGGATGAATGAAAAACAACCTCTGCTTCCAGTCCCCTCAATGAGAACGATGGTTGGAGACATGCATAAAGGCCCGACTATTATCCCGATAGGCCAGGCTGAAAAATGGAGGATTGCCCGAACAAGGGTGCAGGATAAAAATCGCTCCCACCCGATAAGGAGACACGGGAAGGTTCAAAAGCTCACAACACAAAATATACCCCACCAAGTGACGGTAAGAATTAGGCGTCAGTTGACTAGGGCATATTTGCCAATATCGGAAAAGAACTTGGAGAAAAGGGTGAGAAAACACACGCAACCCACAACGCATTTGTTCACAATAAACCGTTACGTAACCCGAAGGAGGATCATACGCCCTCTGATCGGGGTGGGGTATAAAAACATCATACTTGTCAAAATCCAGATTATATTCGGCAAAAAGGGGTCATGATGGACTCTCCATATTCAGTACTAACAGCGGACCTAACACATCTTCGGCCCATCACCTTCGAGGGGCTCAAAGAGAGCATGTTAAACACTGAAGAGTGATCAGCTAGAGAATAAGACTCTCTGTCCATGAACACTTCCCTGATGTGATTCATCCGACGAGAATCCGCATGCGAAGGCCTTTACGCCGCCATCGCCGAATGGCTCCCCACAATGGCCGCCAGACCCTCATCGGTCCTACCCCTCGGCCCATGGGAAAAACTCTCAGAGGATGTGTGGCGAACGCCTAGCAGCAACGAAGGATTCCAGACCAAATTCCTAGAGGAAGTCCTTGAAGAAACAGACCCCCTTGCCTAAAGTGTGGAGGCATCATATTTCCAGGTGAGTCCCTTATTATCCTTTTTCTTGCTATAATGAACTTAGTTCAAGAACTAACTTTTCAAGGAGATGAGTGAATAGCTCAGTACAATATCTGAAAAGGAATTTTGGAAGTGAGTGAGAATATTCACTGACTCCAAGCATATATATATACTCATGACATTTTCCTTTGAAAACCGAGTTAAGCTTGAGCTGTCCAAGTGAAATTATAGCTATTGCCAAGTGTCGGTTGATATCTCTATTCAGAGAAAAATATACCTCCAGAGTTTGCCATGCAAACGGACACGTCAAGCTAAGTAATTTACTTGGCCAGCAAGAATGAGATTTAATCTCAATCCCTTTAAACTCAGTATTAACTCCTGAGTTAAAGGAGGAGGTCCAAGTATTTATATGTGCTGAAAAGTTATGGTGGCTATAAGTACGAAAAAAGACGAAATAGAGAAAATGACAAACTAATTTTCCATTCATAAAAAGGCCGAGGAGTCCTCGAAAAATAAGTACAAGCGTGAAAAATAATTACAAATGCTAAAGTACGGAAATTAAAAGTTCGAAATTTAAAAAACCTAAACATTAAAGTACTAAAATTCAAAACAAAAGAAGATCCTAAGATACACCCCCGTAGTCGGAGGATGCGGGGCCGAAGGAGTGGAAGGAGTAGCTCTCCCGGATGGAAGAGTCGTCGGACTCAGAATGCTAGGCGGCACAGCTATCAGAGGAAATTGGGGATCAGGCGGTAGAACACCCCCGGAGTCGGCAAGCCTCGGAGTCACATCACCAATCCCAGGCCTCGAAGGAGAAGGCGAGGGAGACACATGGGGAGACAAGCCACTATGCTTCTCGAAGAGAGCATAGGCCTCCTCGGAGTTGGCTGGCTTCTTCATCTTGTGGAGGTCAAACGCTTGCTACAAGTCAACGCCCGATCGCAGCAACCCCATCTCCAACTTAGCGCACCCGAGATATCCCCACAAAAGATGCCCCGTTAGAACCCCGTGGTGCCGTTTCTCAAAGAGGCCCGAGCATTGTCGCACGGTCTCCTTCTAAGCATATCGAACCTCCGGATCCACCTTAACATGTAATTCCTCGGAAGAAATGGTCGCGGCTAACTTCTCCAATGTTGACTCTGCACGGTCAAGAGCCTGATCCAGTTGCTCCTAAAGGCTCATTTCCCTTTCTTGGGCCTCCTCATTTTCCTTCTCGGGGAGCGCAATTCTGGCCTTCAAATCTTTCTCCGAAGCTTCCAATTTCGCGAACGCGGTCTGTAGACGCTTCATCTCCTCACCCTGCCTCCTCATCTCTTTCTGATCCTCCTCCCACCTGAAATCATAGGACGATATCTTTTCCCGAAGGACCCTCATCTCGTTTTGATCCTCCTCCCTACTGGAATTGAAGGACGTTGCCTTCTCTTGGAGAACCCTCACATCATCCTTATCCTTATTGTAACCCTGCTCCACCACAATAGCAGCCTCTCTGGTCTTCCAAACCTAAAACGAGGGAATGTCTGACGTGAGTTCATAGGAAGATAATATACAAAGAAGGATGAACAGAAAGAAAAAAGAAAAGAAAAACTTACCATAAGCCTCATCCAGTTGAGGCAGGTCTGCATAAAATGAAAGCCATCGACATGGGTGGCATTGGAAGAAACGAAGAAGCGAAGGACTTCTCCGAAGGCTTTATCCAAGGTCTACATCGATGGAAAATCCTCCAAACGAGGAGGAACCCCTGGAAAAGGCATCCCAAAGGAAATGCCCCCTAGGGAAACGGTCACCGGAATCAAGGTGACAGTAGTGGAATCGGAAAACAGGGCCCTATGAACTCTTGTAGGAGCAGAAGGACCCGCCACCCTAGAAGGGAACTCAAGAGTGAAACCTTGACGTCCAGGTGCGACGAGTCGCCGAGGTGCGCGTCGGAGACTCCCAAAGTATCCTCGGAACTGTCCAACAATGCCTCCGAGCCCGACTTAAGGAGTTGGGCCAATAACTCCTCCCCTGCAAGAAATATTATAGGTAAGAAAGGTTACAAAGCAGGAATAAATAGTGGTAAGTAGGATAAGGGAATTAACTAATTACCTGAAAGGAAAGTCTCCCCTCTTGTGGTCATTGGAGCCTTCCCTTTATCTACATTACCTACGAACGAAGGATGGGTCACTTAAGCATAAAAAGAAAAGCAAGGAAGTCAAGGATACTTGAAGAAAGAAAAGATGTACAAAAAGCTTACCGCGGACAAGGGGTTCAGAGACTGGATCCACCGAAGGCGCCAACAAAGGATCTTCAGCCTCCCTTAGAGGAGAAGACGAAGGGTCATTGGAGGAGATGGTCACATATTCCGATACGACGGCTGACGAATCTCCCCCCATGGTCGGGCCTCCTTCCGATACGAAATCCCCCTCCAAAGCCCTCAGAGAACCCGTTGTGGCAGAAGCTGAACTGGTCACTGGAACCATAGCCCACCGAGGATCCACGATGGATAGAGGAATGACCCCATAGATCACTCCATCGTCCCCGATAATGAAAGGCGAGTGATCCTCCTCCTCCTCCATCGGATGCATATTCGCGTCTCCAGGAGTATTGACCTCCTCATCCGAAGCATCTTCCTCCTCGGGAACGTCAGAAGTCCCGTTGGACGAACGGGTCGAAGAACCGCTTGGGACTAAGACTTCTTCCTACCACTCGAAGCCGAAATGTGTTGCTCTGATGGCTTCGCAGTCACGGTCGGGTACAAAAGACTCTTGGGCAAAAAGTATTTTACCAAAATCCCCCCTGCGTTATACACAACTCTCTAAGAATCCCTAGAAGTAAAAATTTACTAGAAAAAATAGAGGAGATCAAGTCAAAATTACTTACCTAAGGAAACCAACTCCTCGGGAGACATGGACAAAGGCGCTTCGATGGCAGCATCGGTAAAAATCACATGGTGAAGCCCCGATTTCTCGTACAACGTACCAAAATCACCCCCCTCCATCAAAGACTTAGCCAAAATTATCAGAGAGAAGCTCATCTCGGGATCCAGAGGATACACGGGAGCTTTAGCCTTTCTTCAATCGAAGGGCATATCCCACTTCCCTTCCAAAGGTTTCACGAAGAAGTACTTGTCCTTCCAAGTACTGTGGGAGCTAAGCGTCCTTTCCAAAATCCTGTCGAATAGCAGTATCCCGATGACAAAAATGATAAAATGGAAATCCCCCAGGCGATATCAAAGATTGAGAAGAATCAGACCACTGTACAACTCAACCCCTTCAATTGACACCAAAAAACGAAGATGCACAAAATGGCAAAGCCATTCGGAGTCACCTGACTCGGGCACACATTACATGCCTTGAAAATCTCGCAGAAGAGGGGGGAAGGAACGATCGCCAACCGTACCTCATCTGTGCGTAATACACAGTGAGATAATCCTTCGGATGAGCATTAGCCCTCTCATTCTTGGTAGGAATTTTGAGCTCCATGTTCTTCTGGTACGCCCCTAAACCTGTAAGGACACCACTTCGGTCCGAGTAGCAGTGCTCACAGTCTCCTCGGCCTTCTGGAGATTGCGAGTATCGGACTTTTTTGCCTTAAAAACCCTAGCCCTTTTCGAAGAAGCAGTACCACCCTCCTCAGCCGCAACAGAAGCACTCCCCTTCCTTTTTTCGAGTAGAAGCGGTAGGCCCGCTCATTGTTACACCACCATTTACCGCCAGTAAATCGGCGGTGGAAGTAAACGCCACAGCCCCCGAACCCAAGGCGGCAGTGGTAAGATCAGTAGTGGAGGAAGCCATCTTAAGGAAGAAGAAGAGTTTAAAAGAGAAAGATTAAAAAGGTGTTTGTGAAATCTCACGAAATCAAGAGAGAGATAGAGAGAATTTGCTAGATTACAAAAAAAAAAAAAAAAAAAAACTTGAAAGCTGATAATGAAGAAAATGGGCGTGAGGGCTATATATTTATAGCGAACATTGTGGAGATCGTGGGGAGTGATAACACCCCACGTCACCCCCTGAACACGACACGTGTCCCGAACACGTTACACACCAACTAGCCGTTAGAGACGGCCCGTTGCCACCGTTATGCCGCCATCAAAAAACACCATGAATGCGCCTTTCTCACCTGCGTTATCGCACCCGATGACAAATCTCCTGAGGATAAAAAGGTAATATCCTTAGTATATTAATACTTGTGGCATATATGATATATATATATATATGTACCCACCGTCTCATCGTCGAAAAAAAAATAGTAAAAGAAGAAGAAAGAAAAATCCCCAGGCCTCACCGAAGGCAAAAAATCGAAGGAATAAAATTCCTCTCGCCTCTACGATGGCGATCGAAATTTGGGGGGGCTAGTGTTAACCCTAAAAAATAATATAGGGATTAACCGAAGCGTTAACCCTAAAAAACAGGGATTAACCTAAGGATGGTACTACCGTCACCTAACTCCCGATGCCACGTAGTATTGGGAGGGCCCACCGAGTCCCGCAAACCCAAATTGGTAAAAAGTGACACCCGCGAAGAGGCACCTATGCATCCTTTGGAAAGTCACGATGACTAAAAATAAGATATCCACGCGGCATCGGAAAAAGAATAAATCACGATAAGTCCGCGAGAACTCGATATCCATCAAGATGCCAAGAGGGACCACTGCAAATATAAGGACCCCGAGTCCCCGAAATACGAGAACATCCCCACGCTGAGAAACCTGAGGGCCACGGACTATTGGAGTACATACTACGGAAACTAAAACACAAAAATGGACCCTTATCGGGATCAAAAAGATATCAGACGAGCACCCAGCCTCACCTATGAAGCTCTCCCAAGAGCCCTAGCCTATCGGAGAAATAATCCAAGAATTTCCTTATCAGAACCCCCTGAAAGCTATCGGAAAGGATAGAAGTTCATCCTAGTCATGTCCTAGTAGATAAAGGACCCTGAGATAAAGTATAACTTATCCACTCGCGCACATTGCGACACCTGTACTTTACTAAATTCATGCATAGTGACACATGTCCCCAAATACCTCTATATAAGGGGTACCCCCATTGTCAATTCAATTAATATTCAATTCAACTCAACACAAGCAAGGCATACAATTTTCAGTGAATAAAAAGAGGGATGTTTTCGTCATAAGCACACTTTTGAACTTCCAGACAAGGCGTTCCAACCCTTATAAGACCAAAATATTGGCGCCGTCTGTGGGAACACCACAGTTTTTTTCTAGTTTACTATGTATGACTTTTAGGGTTACTACCCGATCGAAAAGCAGACTTGTTGAAGGGATGAACGAAAATGTTGATAGGGCTACTACAAGCCAGATAGTCCCGGACATTGAGCAACCACCGACAATGCCCACAGCAGTGCTAACACCTGTAAGAAGAGAGACACCAATGGAAGAAGCACCAAGAGAAAATGCAGGTGCAACAGGGGCAACCGCAACTATTGCGTTAGTCCCGAACACGACAAGAGAGAAGATCATGGACGTGGTGAAAACCGCCATGGCTGAATTTAAGGCATGTGTGCCGCTACCACAGGCACCGCCACCGGCAGCGCATACGGAAGCCGCAAATGAACAAGGATCTGCAGCCAGAGCTTCGAGAGAAGCCGAGAAGGAGAAGTCGCGCCAAGGCGACAGAAGGAGAAAACCTGCCTTTAGAGGAGAGCAGAACAGAGAAAAGTCGATCCACGAGGATCAAAGAGGAAAGCCAAAGTTAATAGAGGTGCAATCGAGAAGGCACCGTGAGACAAGGAGGAAAGAAAATAGAAGAATTCACCAGGAACCAAGGAGGAAAGAAGATAAGGAAGACAGGAGAAGTGAGGAGAGTCACAACTCCAGAAAAGAATATGATGAGATGACGAGGAAACTAGAAAGGCTTGAGAGAGAAAAGGCCGCGATTGAAGGCCGAATGGAGCTAGAGGGAAGCGTTCTGAGGAGCAACCCATTTTCTGAAGAGATCGAAGCTGAGATCTTGGGACAGGGAGATAAGATCCCTGAATTAAAAACCTACGATGGGAAAACTGATCCCCATGATCATCTGTTTCACCTGGACAGGAAACTGTCCTTATATGGTTTTAAAGAAAATATGCAGGCGAGGATATTCGCAACCACCCTGACTGGGGTGGCGATGGATTGGTTTACTAGAATCGCGCCAGGATCAATCAAAGCCTACAAGCAGCTGAGGGCAATGTTCAAGGATCAGTTCTCAAGCCAAGCCAGATTGGTTTTGGATCACTCCCACCTTTACGCCATGAAGCAGGGGACCAACGAAAGCTTGAAGGACTTCATGAGATGTTTCAACGCGGAACTGTTAAGGGTAGACAACCCGTGTGGAGAGATGGTGATGAGCATTCTCTTCCAAGCAACTAATAATACCATGTTTAGTGGGGATCTGATCAGGCGCAAACCCACCACCATCGAAGCAATTAACAAGATGGCGCAGGAAGTGATTCACTTGGAAGAAATGATGGCAACTAAAGTGCCTAATGTTCTGCCCCCAAAAGAAAAGGAACGAGGAAGGGAAGACCAAAACCACAACAACAACAGGAACAGGAACAACAGGTACTGGGACACGTCTCTCAAGAGGTACACGCCCCCGAATGCAAATATCATGACAGTATTCGGGACGGAAAAAAGGAAGGGTTGGCTGAAAGAGCCCAGACAAATGAAGGACTCCAAGGCAACGAGGTACTCTTCCCACTACTACATATACCACAATCAAAAAGGGCACGACACCGAGCATTGCAAGGATCTCAAAGATGAGATTGAACGGTTGTTGAAGGATGGCAAACTAGTGGAGTTTGTAAAAAAGATGAAAGAACGGGACTATAGCTAGGATAGAGAAAGGACGCCCTCCCCCAGGAAGGACAAACAAAAGATGATTGAGCAACCGCAGTTGTTAGAATATCCTCAAATTGGAAATGGCAATATTAGGAAAGCCATGATAAACATGATATCAGGAGGCCCAGGGGGGCGGATTCCACAAACGCCCGAAAGAAAATTTCAAGGCTCGTTTTCTAGGACAAATTCGTCAGCATGGAAAATATCCTAAGGATCGAGGGAATGCCACATGAAGAGATCATCTTGTCTACCGCAGATCTGTGAAAACTGAGCGTCGCAACCATTCAAATAGCAAACTTGGATTCCTCGTTGGTGATAACGGTAGATATAGCCAACTTCGGTGTCACGAAAATGCTGGTGGACCAAGGCAGCTCGGTTAACGTGTTGTTCAGCTCTACTTTGGACAAGATGGGACTGAATGGCGAGACATTGAAACCGGTGAAAACTTCACTTAGCGGTTTTGGAGGCCCGGAGATTGTGCCTCGTGAAATGTTAATGCTTCCTACCTCTTTAGGAACCGCGCCGCAGAGGAGAACGCTATTGGCCAACTATGTAGTTTTCGACATGCGCTTCGCGTACAATGGCATCCTGGGAAGGCCTGCTCTGAATGCATTCTGAGCACTATTGTCAACCTACCATCAAATGGTAAACTTTCCTACTCCTGCAGGTACAGGAGAAGTGATCGGAGATCACATTGAAGGATAGAGATGCTATGTGAACTCGCTTCGGTCAGAACCACAGCAGGAACAAGAGGCGATAGAGGCATTAGCCCCCATGCAGATGGAGCACATTGATTAAGGAGCTCCAATTTAATTTTTGCAAGTCTTTGGTACCTTGAATATTTTGAACAACAATTATTCGTCCCCTCAGCCACGACGAGCTTGAGGGGCAAACATGTAATAACTTAAAATAGGAACACTGAAGACTTGAGCCCGAGGGCTACGGTGGGAAACATAGAAGGCCGAGCTATTAAATTAAGCTCTGCCCTACTCCCGTTATTTGAATTCGTCTCCAAAAGATACACGTCTGGTCAAACTATCGTAAGCCACTTGAAATTGTGTAATCAATCTTATCTAAGAAATAGCGTTGTCAAAAACAACCTAAATAGGGACGGAGACTTTGTCTAAAACGGCACGAGATACCGCAATTCTCTTAATAACTAAAAAGGGACGGAGACTCTGTCTAAAATGGCACGAGATACCGCAAATCCCTTAATAACTAAAAAGGGACGAAGACTCTGTCTAAAATGGCACGAGATACTGCAACTCCCTTAATAACTAAAAGGGACGGAGACTCTGTCTAAAACGGCACGAGATACCGCAATTCCCTTAATAACTAAAAAGGGGACGGAGACTCTGTCTAAAACGGCACGAGATACCGCAATTCCCTTAGTAACTAAAAAGGGACGGAGACTCTGTCTAAAATGGCACGAGATACCGCAATTCCTTTAATAACTAAAAAGAGATGGAGACTCTGTCTAAAACGGCACGGGATACCGCAATTCCCTTAATAACTAAAAAAAGGACGGAGACTCTGTCTAAAATGGCACGAGATACCGCAACTCCCTTAATAACTAAAAAGGGACGGAGACTCTGTCTAAAACGGCACGAGATACCGCAATTCCCTTAATAACTAAAAAGGGACGAAGACTCTGTCTAAAATGGCACGAGATACTGCAACTCCCTAAATAACAAAAAGATGACGGAGACTCTGTCTAAAAGGAGACGGGATACCGCGAGCCCCTAAACACTTAAAGGCAACGAAACCTTTCTGTAATTATGGAAGGTTGCTTGAGATGTCAAAATAAAGTAAAAGGCAACGATTACGAGCCTTCGATCAAACAAACGAATGAAATAGTCATAAATGACAACCATGCGATTAATAAAAATTGTTCAAACATATTTAAAGGCGACGCAGCGCCACAAAAAAAAAATAGCAAATTAAAAATTGTTCATTACATAGAAAAATAAATATGAACGCCCTTAGGCGTCAGCGTCATCCTCATCCTCGGAGGAAGGATAATTGGCAGGCATAGAAGGCGGCGACGAGAGCCCACGAAGGACAAGATTTTCATCCTCCAGAAGCACATCAAACTCATCTGGCGAAGCAGGCTGATCATTCGCTGGGGGTGGCAGAACTTCTAGCTCAGGCCCCAAGGTAAGATCCATCCATTCGGGTTTGAATCCCCCTCGGACATACTTGGTCTTGTAAAACTGATGGACAGTCAAGACCTGAGCCTTACGGGCCTCGCGGGCACACCTCCGAGCGCTAATCTCTTCGAAGGTTCAGCTTTTGCTGAGTGGACACCTATATCTCTTCGAAGGTTCAGCTCTTCGATTTCCACCTTTTGCTGAGTGGACACCTATATAAACGAAAAGGGAAATTAACAAGGAAGAATAAAAGAATACAGAAATACAAAAGAAATAAATTATTCACCTTATTGAGGCCACGAGAATAGCCAACTCCCTCGGTGCGTTCAGCTTTCTCTCTCAACCGCAACCTCCTTCTCGAGTTCGGCAATCCTTTTTGCCTGCTCTTCTTTGCTAGCCGAAAGGTTGGAGACTTGTGATTGAAGATGTTCCGCAACCTCCCTCGCCTCTTTTGTCGCTTCCCTATCGGCATTGGCCCTTGCGGCGTAGTCCCTGACGTTCTGTAAGGCCTTATCTTTCGCGTCAAGGGCAGACCTTAAGGCCTCCGAGTGTCCGCCATGGAACTCCATAGTGTCTTGGGGCTGCCCACTCACAGACGCCTCATGAGTGCGGATCAGGGCCGCAAACATGGCATCCACTATTCCGCCACCCTATAGAAATAATAAAGCGAACAGTTAACATTTGCAAAACTAATACTACAACGTTATAATCAAGAGGGAACGTATAATACCGCTGTCAACATATGAAGCGTATTCCGTTCCACAAGTCTCCGCTCCTCCGCAGACACTGGATGCGGAATAGCAAGGTTAGGAAACAAGACCTTCAGGGCCTCAATGGTCGCCCTTTCAGAAAGCTTGTACCCACCAACGTGGGCACGTGGGCCTTGGCTAGGGCCCATTCCAGCATCCAGTCCCTCCACAGGATGAGAGCCACTCCCAGCAGTAAGACCCGACGTCCGCGCAGCAGGGGGAATAACACCCCCAGTCTGAGAACGAGTCTGATGGACTCTTCTCCTCTTCACCTGGCAGCAGCCTCGGTGTTATCGCCCGGGCCACCCGCCATACTCTCTGAACCTCCCGCTTGGCTAAAATCAGCGGCAGGCAGGGTATCATGATTCCCTCAAAGAACATCCTCAAAGAGGTCAGTTTGGGAATCAGCTGGGACAGAAGCCGAAGGCTCGGCAGCGACTATTTTTCCCTTGCTTTTCTTCTTTCTCGGAGGCGGAATCTTGCGAGCGGTAGTCGCGTGGGAGCTCGCTTGCTCAGCTGTAAGGGCTTGATTCATGCGGGCGTGTCGATCCATGATATAATTAACTGCAAGAATATCACACTAATCAGAATTGTCATAATATAAACACAAAAATACAAGGTCCGCTCAAGACGAAAGTTATACCAAGTGTCATTCTCCCGGTATACGGAACCGGGGATAAACCAGCTAAAGACAAAACTCAATTTTCTACCAATTTTTTAACGTCAAACTGGTAATCGCGCACCAAATTTGGAATAAAATTACAATCCCACGAGGTCGCGGAAATGCCAGGAGGTATCGCAACCCTGCTGCCGGTAAACCAATCGCGGCGATAAGTTCTAAACTCGTCCTCATAGCTCTCTTTAACATATAAGTAGCATTTTTCCAATTCTTTCCGTAACCAATAGCCTCGCCATTTAAAAATTTACAACGCCTTTGCGCCTTAACGTGGTAAAACCCCTCCTCCCTCCTAGCGACCTCGAAAAGAGCCCAGAACTCATTTGGACTCTGAGGCTCGCGTAGCGCCTTCAGCACGATTATAAAGCCCATCAGGTGGACATACGAATTCGGCATAAGTTGCCCTGGTACAAGGTCGATAGACCTCAGAAGCATCTTCAGCTCCACCGGAATGGGGAACCGTAGCCTATTCAGAGGCTGGCCTACAAAAAATGTCAGATGCCCCAGCGACGGAGTATGCATGCGGTCATTTGGACCGGGTAGAACTATCCTATAGCTATTCGGTATATCAAACTTCTCGCGAAGCTGCTTGCAACTATGTTGCAGACGCGAGACATACATATTATATGCTATCCCTGGCACCTCGGCATAATCATCGAACTGCCTATTAATGTTTTCTGCATCCTCGTCGGCTTCGCTAGAGGCACGCTTATCCTCAGATGACAATGATTGTGAATCATCATCTTCATTTTGAGACACCACCCTTTCAGTGTTAACACGGGTATTATTACCCGCAGGTGAACCGGCAGAATCTATTTCAATTGGCTCAAAATTATCTCATAGGGCTATGTTTGAACCCGCAGGAGCACTAGAAGGGCCCACCACAGAGTTCCTCGAACCAGAGCTCGAGCCGCTACTCGACTCACTCCCAGAAGCTGAATCAGAACTCACCACCGTGGTCGAGAAAGAACTTAAATAAATAAAAAGAAAAAAAGCTGACTATGCGCGAATACGTCACTCTCAGCTCCTGCAAAGCTAGACATATCTAAAACGACTACTTACTAAGCAATCATAAGTAAACACCTCACAATCAAGAGCATAACAAATTACCTTGATTGGATTCGCAAGAGCAGCAACGGTTGTTCAAATGATTTGCCTGAAGAAAGAAACAAAGAAAGCAATGTTAAAATTGCAGGGCAAAAAACTACATATTATGATAAAACGAAAAAATTTCCTAAGGCATTAGATCGAACGCTTTCCGTTCGATGAATCAAGCATCGAACAGGAGACGTTCGATTCAACCCGCATCGAACCGTGCCTGTTCGATGTTACTTACGTTTGTGAGTAAGTTTGCCATAAGAGAAATGAACCTCTCAGCAACCCTTTCCCCTTTTATAGGCAACGAGAAGGCCCATCAGGCCCGTTAAAAAGAGCATCAAATCGCCACGATTCAACGCGCAGTTCAAGCATCGAACGCCTCTGGTTCGATCCGCAATCAATCCAGGAGATCCGCATCGAACTATCACCGTTCGATGCGTTTGAACATCGAACACAACACGTTCGATTAGCAACCTTAACATTGACAAGAAAATTTACGAACTAATGTAATGGGATCAGCTCAGATAAACCTATGATCAAGAATATCGCAAACTAGTACAAAAAACCTACCAAGGTCACACGCATCTGACCGCATTCCAATCGGGGGCATGGTTTTCAGATTACAAAAACAACTGCCGGCAAATCGCAGGCATATTTCATAAATTTGAAAACCGCTCTCTGACCGACACCGTCTCCCAAACTGGGGGGACTATGTGATGGTAATATTTTAGGATTGGCCCAATACCATACATTGGGCCAGCCCAGCGAAACCAGCCCGCTAAATAGTACATCGAACAGGGCATGTTCGATGCGGAATGAGCATCGAACCGCTTCCGTTCGATGCACTTTCCCCAACTGCCAATGGGGCCCGTGGGACGGGTGTTATAAATACCACGTCTCCTTACATTCTCGGCACGCATTCAAGACTCACTCGAACCTAACCAACATCGAACTCTGAGCATTCGATACATCCTTAGACCGAATTCAGAGCATTCGATACAGAAGCATATCGAAGACACATCATTCGATACTCTACACTACATCGAACCAAGCATGTTCGACTTACGTCAATTCGACACGAGACCACTACAGTTTCATTACTATCGAACAATCTAGGTTCGATACGTCAGCATCGAACGCCACCCATTCGACACGCAACTTAGTCTAGAAATCTATTTGTAATATCTAGTAAGCTTGTATTAGGTGTTCCGGACCAAGCTAGTCCGATTATCTATTGATTAACATTTTTTTGGCTATTTGTATTTTAATTGTATCTTTTTACGGTGTTTTGTTACCTGGACGAAATAAGACCAAAATAAGTGCCTTGTGGATAAAGCTATAGCTTCGTCAAATGATCAGTACAGTTTTGAGGTTAAATACTTGTTTCATTTTGTTTCGACTTTTCTTTCAAACCGTTTACTTAAGTTTCTCTTTAATTTCTGTGAAATATTTCTATGTTGCAGATCAGATGGCACCCTTTATGCTCGACCCTTCTGCTCCCAAGAATGGCGTCGTGAAGAAAGAACATTACATGAATAAGTTTGGGTCTCGGTCTGTACAAATGGAACACCGAATGAGAGAGGTCCCTTTTACCCCTTGGTTCATTAGTCATGAACAGAGAAAAGGAAACTTCAGGTGCCATATGGGCACACATAGTAAATGGATAAATGCAATTCCGTTGTTTTTGCAGGTTTTTAACGGCCTTGGAATGAAGTACGACATGTCTGGACTTACGTAAGTGAAATTACAGTATGCAAGTTGATGAAATAGAATCAAATGCATCTTATCTTGTAATTCCTATTCATAAGTTTGTTAGAGGCCAATTCATCTCATATTCTCATCGTCACTTCAACTGAGAAATTTTGCTGCTTTTTTCTCGACTATGCAGAGGAGATACTCTGGACAGCCATAGGTTAATATATTTTGCTGGACAACAAAGTCTTGACAAGCAGCACAAGCTAGTTGAAGAGCTTTGTTCGGGATATTTCACGCAGGGGAAGTTTATAGGAGACAGGTCAGACGAGTAAAAATCCTTTTAAATTTCGACTGGTTATGAGTTTCACATGATTTATTAGGGAAAACCATTGATCTTCTTCCAATTTCGTACCAAAAGCTGAATAATTTTATTGATCACCCCAAGTTTTTTTATTGTCAGAATTTCTATCAGTTGATGGTTACTAAATGTAGTATCATAAGTCTTAAGCAGAACTTTCTCTCGGTTAAATTGAGATTCTTGATCTTTCAATCGCGTTGGATGCGCATTAAAATTAGATTCTTGTTCTGTATGAAACTCACACAAAATATCCATGTGGTTTATACATTGTGTAAAATTTCTTCTTGTTTTTTGATTCTCGACGTGACAGCCTCTTTTTTGTCCAACTCCACCATCATGCCGTTTTTTTGCACCCACAGGGAATTCCTTGTGGAATCTGCTAATAAGGTTGGAGTCGAAGGAGCAGCTGAGTACCTTGCAGATCCAAACAACGGGCTGAAGGAGGTAAGATAAAAATATATATACTTCTATCTTATTCATTGACTGCATTGATAATTGACTATGTGCCTGGATTAAGTTTCGTTTCCATTTCAAACTGCTAGATATAAGAATCTTTACAAGGATTTAGGGGAGATGTCATACTTGTAAACATTATGAAATGACTCCCACAATGTTTTATTTTAACTGGCTGAAAATATTAACATTTCTATATGTTTCGAAGGGAAAAAAGCAGTAAGATTTTAATCTCTACAATGATGTTTTCTCCCAAAGTATAGAATGAGTAAAATGAAAAATGGTTCCTACTCTTAGCTTCATCATTTACAAAGTTGTACTATGGATAAGTTACATTGTCCAAGTTTCAAAATGGTAAGTGCTTACAAAAATTACGTATACTGGTACTTGCTAACTAGAAACAAAACTGACGTGGTTCTGCAATTTACTCTATTAATTCTATACAGTTTGGTTCTAGCTTCTGACCTGGAAATATTCATTTCACTGATCTTCTGTTTCACTGTCTATCCCGTTCACTAGCATTTACCTTTTCCTGTGGTGTCTGAGATCTATCTTCATGGATTTGTGATGAATTTAAGCTTTTGTTTCTGTTTTGAAGGTCAACGAAGAACTTAAACAGTACTCATCAAGTATTAACGGAGTCCCACATTATGTGGTAAGTTACTCTTGAAACATATTGATAACTTCTCAACAGTGTCATGCACTCGTTAGATGTTAACTTAGTATGCATATGTAACAGATAAACGGGAAGTACCAGTTGAGCGGAGGACAACCACCCGAGACCTTTCTGAAAGCTTTTCAGGTGGCTGCAAAGTGATTAGCACCAACGTTACTTTGAGCAAAGACGAGTCTTTGGCAAATGGAGCTACTTTCTTGAGTCTTATATTTATATGTGCTGTTGTTTTAAAGTCAATAAAGGCAGTGATTGCTCGTGCTGTTCTAAGATTTGTAATAGATGTATACTTATACTGGTATTACTGTTTCTATTAGAACTGCTTAATTCTATTTTGGATTTTGAACTTGTAGTTGTTGTTGAAATTTTATTTTCTTATCGATTTCAAAAATCTTGACCCCGTTGTGGAATTTCTGGGTTCTCGTTTCTTGTTTTGTTTTATAAAGTCAAAGAATTATGTGGAAGAGCGCGATTTACGTGTGGGGGTACAATCAGCCGGGTCACAGGGACAAATACGGGTGTTTGAGGATTCCAAGGCAGCTGTCGCCGGAGCTGTTTGGGTGTCCGGCCGGCAGTGGGAACTCGCAGTGGTTGGATATTGCTAGTGGTCAGGAGCACACGGCTGCTGTGGCGTCGGATGGGTCGCTCTTCACGTGAGGTACTGAATTTGTAAATTTGTGTCTTGTGTTTCAGTTTTATTGTTTGTTAGTTAGTTTGAGGTGTGAGGATGGTATTGAAGTTGAAATGGGTTTGGGATTAGTGTCACGCATGTTCGAGCACGAGCACGCGTGATTTGTAGGAGGATTTTTCCGAAATAACGGCGGGGACTTTTACATTTGTCGAAATATGTTTCTCTAGATGCTGAATCTGCAGAATTTTTCTTGTTCTAAGCTTCTAAAATGTAATCTTTCATTATTTATGTTTGCTACTTCACTCTGTGTTGGTCTTACATGATAATGTGCTTGCTCCTATAACATTTGTACTATGGTAAATTATCGTTATGGGATTTTTATGGTCATGATGGATCTGTGGCAACAAAGAGACTCTGGGTTTGGGGGCAGAATCAGGTATTTTATGAATATTCAGTTTATGTCTGATAATTCTATCTTCTTTTATGCTCTCTATATTGAAGTATGCTAATTAACATTGGAATGCTTTACACACTGCTGGAAAGTTATGGGGAAGTAGTGGCTCTTCTCTTTTAGGTTAGATTAGGCTTATGTTAAACATTTCTGCCTGAGTTGTTAACGGGTGATGGTTTCTTTTGATACTTGGTTCATGAGTAAGAGTTAGTAGAGTGCTAAAAGTGATGTCGTGTTGGAAAAAAGTGATAGGCTGATGCGTACCGCAAGGATGAATTGTTCCTATTCGAGTCGGAACGAAACTCCAAAGAAATACAGAGAATAGAGAGAGACTTTTCTTTACTAATTTTCTTCATAATCACTTCAAGTTACACTGCTTGATTATAAACAAACCTACGGGAGAAGTTACAACTCCCCCACTACTTCCACTACAAATTAACTTACTAATTAATATATTAAGATATATTTACATTGGAAACACCCCACTAATACTAACACACTAATAATAATAATAAAAGAAACGTACTGAACTATACATATAATTATAATTAAAGTACTAGAGTTTAAAGTTGATAGTCTGTGGTCCAACTTGAAATGTCGTCGCATGCATTCTGATCCGTATCATTTCCCTCCCCATTAAAAAGACCCATGTCCTGATAAAAGGATTGGTGAAACAATCGAAAATCGGCAGAGGTAGACGCATTCAGATGTGCAACCACAACTTTCTCCATTCTATCTTGTGTAGTTGAAGTCCTCTGTTTTTGCATCATAACCACCAACATCCTCAAAGCCCGATTCCCCTTCCTCTAGTTGATTCAACTCTGTTTCATCCACCTTACTTCCATTCTCCTGTCCTTCTGGCATCAAAACCAGAAATTGCGGCGTCTTGCACTTATGACCAATAGCGTATTTCTCATCGCAATGGAAACACAGACCTTTAAGCCTCTTTTCTTGTACTTTCGCATGCGTTAAACGTCTAAACGGCCGTTGAGGTGCCTTTTGTGGTGGAGCTGTTAAGAGTGGTGGCATGGTGGTGGCAGTTTTTTGTATAGTTTGGGTAGTATATGGAAGTGGTTGGGTAATTCTGGGGGAAGTATAAGTGCGACTTCGGCTGTCCTGTAGCTTCTTCTAAATTAATTTAGCCTGCGCAACAGCCTCATGTGTGTCTACAGGTTTATGCAAGGCTAAATCTGATTGGATTTCTTCTTTCAAACCAGACATAAAACAGTCGAGAATAATATCGGGTGTTAATCCTGTCACCTTCGTACATAAGTTCTCAAACTCAACCTGATATTCATCTACTGTTCCATGTTGCTTCAACTTAAATAAAGCACAACGATAATTTTCATAAATAGAAGGCCCAAAACGTAGTTGTAAGGCACGAACAAACGCAGCCCAAGTACTTACCTGATTATTACTTTTCATCCACATAAACCAATTAAGTGCCTGACCATTCATGTAAAAGGATACCATTCGCATTCGTCGCTCAATTCCGATATTGTAATAATCGAAAAATTGCTCGGCGTGAAACAACCATTCCACAGGTTTTGATCCGTCAAATTTTTCCAGTATCATCCGAGGATCTGTTTCAGTTGGCTTATCCGAAACGAAAGCTGGATTTGTGGAAGAACATTCAGCACGAAATTCTACCCCCTCGGAAGCCTTATTTTTCAGATCTGCTAATGAGGCTTCCATTTTGCCTTCAAATTTATTTGTAGCCTCAGAAATTGCCTTATCAATTCGAATTTGGAGTGATTCAACCAATGCGGATAAATCAATTTTCTCCGTCATGGCTGCGAGAATCTCATCCATTGTTGGTGTAGCCGGCTTCGGTCCCATATCAAAACTCAATGAAAGCACCAATGATGCGTACCGCAAGGATGAATTGTTCCTATTCGAGTCGGAACGAAACTCCAAAGAAATACAGAGAATAGAGAGAGACTTTTCTTTACTAATTTTCTTCATAATCACTTCAAGTTACACTGCTTGATTATAAACAAACCTACGGGAGAAGTTACAACTCCCCCACTACTTCCACTACAAATTAACTTACTAATTAATATATTAAGATATATTTACATTGGAAACACCCCACTAATACTAACACACTAATAATAATAATAAAAGAAACGTACTGAACTATACATATAATTATAATTAAAGTACTAGAGTTTAAAGTTGATAGTATGTGGTCCAACTTGAAATGTCGTCGCATGCATTCTGATCCGTATCATAGGCCTACTAGAGGACTTATATGTTATACTGATTTTTATATTCTTCGATGTTGTCTTCTGAAACTTTTGATGTATACTCTTGTGGCGCATTATGATACACTTTCAATTCTCATAATTTTGGTTTAAAACTTTCATTTCGTTTGTGTAGAATGACACTGTCTTTTCTAACTTTTGTACGCTTTCTGCCTCAATATATCCTTGCAGTTGGAGTAAGCATGTGTATGGTTTGATATAGCATTCCCAGTTTTTTTTAAAAAAAAAAAAATTGGGAAATTACATTAAGGACGAATAATTAAATTTGCCCCTTATCTTTTTTCAAAAAGCTAATATGCCCAATTTTTTCGGCCTTGTTTTTATGCCCCATATCTTTTAAAAAGTCTACTAAAAATGCGTCCGGCCCTTATTCGGACCAAAATTGCCTACGTGACGGTACAAAATTGCACTTTGCACCTCAAAATATTTTGGGGTGCAAAGTACAATTTTGTACCTCCGCGTATGCAATTTTGGGCCGAATAAGGGCCGAGGGCATTTTTAACAAATAAATTGAAACATATGGGGCATTTAAACAAGGCCTGAAAAAATTGGGCATATTAGCTTTTTGAAAAAAGATAAAGGGGCGATTTTAATAATTCGTCATTACACTAAACCCCTCATCGTATGGTCCGATTTGCAGTCAATACCCTTAAGTTTGTTTTGTTACGGTCAACCCCCTATCGTTTGCCGAAATATATATTTTACCCCAAGTCAACATTTAGCACTTTTGAGCAGGGGTATTTTCGTCAAATTTCAAAAAAATTAAAAGAAAATTAAAGATTTATTAATCAACAATTTTTTTCCGACATCTTTTTTTTTTTTAAAGAATCCTAATTTTTTATTTTTTTAAAATAAGCCTAAATTATTTTATTAAGACAATGGAACTTAAGCATTTACTTTGGAATAAAATTATTTTGGAGGAATGTTTGACATTTAACCATTCGACGAAAAAAAAATGTCTAAATATTTAAAAAAAAAAATCTAAAGATTAAAAAAAATGTCGAAAAAGAATCCTAAATTTCTTGGTCATAAAAAAAAACTAAAAAAGTGGGTCAAATTTAATAAATTTTTTATTGTCTTACTTTTAAAAAATATTGAAATTTTTGAAAATTTGACGAAAATACCCATGCTCAAAAGTGCAAAAATGTTAACTTGGGGCAAAGTGTGTATTTTGGCAAACGATAAGGGGTTGATCGTAACAAAACAAACTTAAGGGTGTTGATTGCAAATCGGACCATATGATGGGGGTTTAATGTAATTTCCCCAAAAAAATATTATGGCCATCTATAATTATCCTTTTTATTGCATTCAAAAATCTTTTTCTTCTCGAACTTCGTATGAATTTTGGTATCCTTACGAGCTATGATAACTCCTCCACTTGCATTCCACAGGTTGTTTGGCAAGTTTCTTATGGGGTTGTTCACGCGGCTGCCCTGTCGTAGATGGCTGGTACAAACTTGGGGTAATGTACCTATTATTATTACAAGCTAGATTCTCTATTGTTTGGTGTATGCACTTTTTTGAGTTCATGCGCAGGTTTGAACTTTGAGCTAACTATTTAGTTTCTAAACCTTTGTTTCCACATCTTGACATTCGAGAACTGTTGAGATTTAATCTAATCAAACGATGATGTTTTGCATATTGTTAACTGATATCATAAACCAGGCTGTAATGAGTATGGTCAGCTCGGCAAAGGTATTACATGTGAAGGCCTTTATGGGGCTCATGTGATTAAGGGGTATGCTAGGTTCCTCAAACGGGATTCTTTTCTTGCATGACTAATGGATTTTGATATTACATAATATAGTAACAATACGTGTCATGTCACGTGGATGCTACAATTGCAATAATCACCACTATTTGTATATAACGAACTGGGTACCTTATGATATGTCATTGGAAAGTCACGGATGTCTAGGTCGTAATGCAACAAGCGGATTGCAATTCGTAGGTCCAGAATGGAAGTTATACCTGAAACGGTGGAACTGTGCAGATCTGGACAACATATCGAATATCATATTCGATATGCCATATCGAGTGCTATTTTCGACATACCCTGGCCCATATGCCTATAAATATCCCTCATTTTGGCCCTAAAGTGGAGAGAGACCACCTAGGGACCTTCTCCGCAACCCCTATTCGAATATAGACCTTCGACATCCGATATCGAAGGCTATTTTCGACATACATTCGATATGCACATACTCGACTTGTATTCAACATAGCAAACATTCAACGTATCCATTCGATATGTACCTTATATGTATGGAAAGCTATAGGAGTCTACTTTCCATAGGAAGAAGCATATCGAGATTTTGATATACGTACATCGAGATATGGCCAATATGGTGGGGCCTCGACATCACATCAGACATGCAATATACTTGACATGATATTCGATGTCGAGGACGTTCGACATGTCTCTCCAACATGTACCTTATATGCTTGGAAAGTTAAGGGAGTCTACTTTCCATATCAAGAAGCGGATCCAAGGTTTGGATTTTCCTACAAGGAGATATGGTTAAAACCGTGAATTCGCACAATGCAGAAACAAGTGAATCACATAGCCCAATTAGGACTCGGTCATCAGAATAGATAAATGAACTACGTTCGACTTGATTCCCTCAAGGGGATACGTAGGCAGCTTGGGATAACCCAAGTCCAGTCCGAAATCATCAAAAATCCATCTGTCTCCTCACCATGTTGCTTGGAGTACATGTGTGCAAATGACAAAGTTGGTTCTAGCGTAGCCGAGAACCAACATGATGTGGAGTGTTTCGTCAGCTTGCGAAGCCAGCGGACGACAACGCACCAAATTAGATTTGAAATGTTGTTCCGCAACTTACTAATTCTTGTAATCTCGAATGGCGTGAAACTGGTCCGCTGTGGTCATTTCATACTCTTATTTACATGAAAGATGGGAGAATTCATGGATGGGGTTATAACAGCTATGACCAAGCATCTAACGTGAAATCTACTTATGCATGGTATCCTTCACCCGTTGACTGGTGAGGCACTATGTCTTAAGGTTCAGCTCTTTTTGAAACTGTAAAAAATTATAGTCGCTAGATTATGGTAATGGAAACTTATTTTATTATCATTACTTAAATCCATCACAAAATTGGATTAGAGGGTTTAGAACACCAGTCGGGTTAACGCAAGGAACTTCTGGTTTGGAAGGATATTTTGATTGCAACATAAAGTTGAATATGGGATATGTTTGTTTGACCACAATAATCAAACAATCCTTTTCTTAGAGACCACGGTGTTAAAATACAAGACTATTATTGACTAAATCAAGTCTTCCCATGATTTTATTCACGAGTAATATAAGATGCCCTTAACTACCCGGTGAGGCAATATCGTCTAGGCCCGTATGGTCGAGATATTTGGGGATATTGCTACTCAAATATTTTTTGTTCGAAACGTCAATCTCGAATTTGAGGAAATGAGGCACAATGATTTTGTTAAGGACTTTGAGTGAAGTACAAGGGGTCGTGTGAAAACACGAGTGAGAGTTAGAAGAATGCGATAAATTCTAAGTAATTATAGAGAGTGTTCTTGTGTTGCCCTTGTGATGAGTAATGAGCTTGTATGTTGCTTTCTTTTGAGTTGTGGAGTTGAAGTTGAATTCCGAAGTTGTCTTTCTGCTAAAAATTGGGGGGGGGGGGGGGCTATTTATAGTGTTAGTCCCAGAGGTCTTTGGCCAATGGGGGTCGATCTTGCCGTCTTTACTCCATGGGGTGCTGGTAGCCAATAGCGTGAAGGTCTTCTGTGCCAATAGGGATGGTCAGTGGTGACCAATAGTATGGATTGACTGTGGTTGGTCTGAGCGGGCAATGATGGTGTCTGCTCCAATGGTCTTCGTGGGGGTACTAAGCCAATGCATGGAGATTAGTCTGCTCCAATCATTGATCTGCACCAATAAGATTTGTTGCATTCTGCCCGAATGGGTGAGTCAGGCCAATGGGTCGTGGTCTTTCCTCATTATTAGGGTAGTTGAGAGTTGGGGTGAATGATGATGGTTGGCGCGTCTTCCGAGCTAGGTCGTAGGATATGGTCTGTTTAAGTGATCGGATGGCCTTCGGGGTTGCTTACTTCGGATGAGATCTGAGGGTCGTTCCTCGTTGTGGGTGTAGGTGAGCTGCTTCCTTTAGTCAAAATTGTGGTAGGTCTTGACTTCTCCTCGTATTCACGCGTGTCCTTAATGTTTGTTGTGTGCTCATGTTTCCTCAATTTTGTCTAAGTGTTGGTGATGGTCTCTCGGGAGTTTGAGAGGTGTTCAAGTATCTGGGGAGTATTATCTTTTTGGACTGGGGATTTTGGGGTTGTTCCTCGTGGGTACCCGAGTTCGAGTAGGTGTCAGGTCGTTAGGAGGGGTGTGTCCAAGCCTTTGAGGTCTCACCGTGCTTCCTTTAAGAGGCGTTGGTCAAGGCTCGGGGGTACCTTCTCTGGGTGTTCAGACCAAGTACCCTATGGGGGTGTTTACTAGTCTTGACCCGGGGGTACCTTCTCCGAGACCCGAACCTTTGGCCTCTGTTCGGGTGGGGGTGGCCGTGACTTAGACGTGTCCCTCCGCTAGATGGCGAGTCATTTTTGTAGGGTACCCACTTTTCCACCCTTCTCCGAGGGTGGGGCAGATTATGCATCATCATTACCAAAAAGCATTCAAAAAAGCTCCACCATACATTTTTTTAACTAATAGAGTGTTAAGAATCATACATCGCTTGGAGATGAGCTTGTATTTCTACTTTTCTATGTTCACCCTTCTCCTTCTAAGAAGGCGAAGGCCTCGAAGGGGAGACTTAAATTTCTAAAAATTGTTTTGTATGATAAATGCATAGAATGTACAATGCATCCATCAATATGATTATTTCTTAAATGTGTTTCTTACAGTTATCGACATTCCTTCATTAACAGATTGAGAAAGTTAAATATATGGTTTTTAGTTTTTACTATGTGATATTGATTAGGTTTATTATCTCTTATTTGTTTATTTCCGAGATAAAATACTCTATAGTCCTATCTAATATAAAATACTCGGTCTTTCTACCTAACTTCTAGGTGTAGGGTAAAAAAATTTAGTCTACTAGAGGAATTCGACTATTTACTTTTGTAGGACATGATCTCTTTTTTTCGCCAAAAGATCGGGTGCCTACTCCCTAGTTCATATAACGGATGGACGAATTACTTATTTACTTTTAGTTTGGAGAACATTACTTGATTTACAAGTGAACTAAAACTTTTCTTTCATGTTTTGAAATAAGCTATGATGAAAAACACAAACAATAAGATATAAACTTTCTCGTACATTATTAAAATAAGATAAAAATATTTTAGGCGGCCATTTGTAAACGCTTCTCTCATTTTATGATATCAAAATTTACATTACAAATATATTCGAAATCAGGAAAGAAATAAAAAGTTTCTCTTCGTCTGTAAGTAAAAACACGTTAAAAGTGAGGTGGTACGTTTACATTGATCCATTAAAACTTTTTGGATCAAGAATTTTGTGTTTCTTCACTCACTCTTCTCTTCACCATTTTGTCTTCGATCCTTTCATCGCCAATCATGTGGTTGTTCCACGGTAGCACGTTAGTTGGTCAGCTATAACTTGTTAAAGAGACGTGTCTCCACTTCAAGGCCCTTTGATAAGAAAATCGAGGCCAAATTGGCCTCGGGTTGCCTTGCTAATGCATACCAGTGGCGGAACCAATAATTTTTTTCCACCCGGGCTACAACAACGAGATGGACAATTGATCGTTAGACCCGTCTCAATTAGTTTTGTATCCTTTTAATTTGTACCAGAATTTACATTTTTTATTCCATAAATATGAAAGACTAATCAAGCAAGACTTTTACAAGGATTTTATTTCTTTTAGACTGAAAATAGTAGAAGTTTTGGTGTATAATAAAGAATAGAGGCCTGGAATGATATAAAATATTTTTTAGTGGTATAAATTATAAAGTATAGTTCTTATATGCACTGAATATGCAAAAAGCCACTTGGGCTAGAGCCGAGGTAGGCTTCTACTTGGTTCTGCCCTTGATGCAAACACGGACAACTATTGGAGCACTTCAAAAGATGTTTAAGGAGTTAGGCGAAGCGGTTGTGATTGATCTGCCAGAAGATTCTCTGGCCATCCGAGATTCCATGCGTTCTCCAGGAATTTCGGCTACGACATCACTCATTTGCGCTGACACATGCCTTTATCGAACGCAGGCAAGTTACCGTGCCTCAGTCCCATCAAAGTACAAGTAGGAAAGTGGTCAAAACCATAAGGGCTATACTAATCCAGGTTGAAAGAATGAACTTCCGACAAAGAGATATAGATGAAGCAAAATTCACAGAGACCTATTCTTTGGGATCCATCCTCAACGCATTCACCCACAGCCCCCCTTTGGGAATCTTTCCAAACTGACTAATGAGGCTGGCTTTTTTTCTCCACCAATCCCCGGTCTCTTCGCAAGACCTGCTTCTCAACAAAGAAAAGCGGCTGGCAATAAAACTGCGCTCCCTCGTTATCAAGGAAGTCTGAACTTAACTACTCTCCGGATGATCCTTCTTGCCTCAATGAAATAGGACTAATTTAAGCTAGCTGGACAGTACTCCGTTCAAGTTACCGAGGCGGTAGACAATGAATAAGGAGGGTATTACCGTTAGCTCGTTACATCGGCAAGACAGTTTGTTCCATCCCAGTTTTATTATCCGATGGATGCAATCGGCAGGATAAAAAAACGTTAGGACCGTCTCTTTTTTTCTCTATACATTATCGTATTTTTCTTGATGAGCTCTTCTGATTATCTTCTTCTATATTTTAAACATCCTTAACAAATTCTTCACCCGATGACCGTGAAATTATTTCTATTTATCGGATTGGCTTTTACTATGAACTGTGGTTGAGTTTTTCATAAATTTATTTTGTTAACCTAGTTAGGTTACTTGATCTTTTTTCATTGTTCAAACTATAATTTTTTTTTATAATAGAGAGACAGAACAAATTAAAAAAAAGTTCAAATTACTTCCTTTTGTTCTATAAGAGAACAAGAAACTATATAAAGCTTAAATGTGGTATGCATGTATGCTTACAAGTTTTGGATGATATACAAACAAGATCTATCCTATTTATATTATTCTACCTCCTCAATAAACGTTGATGATCTACTTGATTTAACAAGTATATACGAGTTTCAACACTAATATGAAGTCCTTGAACAATCTCCCAACTATCGAGGCTCTTACCAAATCTAGATATTTCAGAGTATCCTCTTTACATATTTACATGACACTCCTCATACCTTTTTCACACGACATCAAGTAATAAGACAAAATTAAGAAATGTTACTAACTATGGTTACACTTTGTTACATGGAAGAAAACACATGAAACTTCAAGGAGGGGTTAGAGCTAGTTGGGTTAGTGGGGTTGAATTAAATGACAGAGAATTCTTAAGTGGTTAATTTTAAGCTATGTTGCACGGATACTGCGAAAATAGCCTCGTATTCGTGTCCGATACCATATGGACACATATACGACCAGGATACGTCAGAGATAAGTTTTGGATACGCCACATGGTGTATCCTATTAAAAAAATTAATTTAAAAACAAATAGGATATGTATTGGACATAATTTAAGGTGTTTCCAATACGCATCCTTGACAAAATATGTCTTCTTACAAACTTTAAGGGGACACAAGTAATTATTTTATAGTACAAACATTAAAATATAATTTCCTAAGCCATTATAGTCTAATTTCATCGATTCACCAACAAAAATAAATAGAAACTGGAAAAGAGATGTTTTCCTCACGGCGCACACATGCTACTCAATCCAAATCTATCTTCTTTTATTTGTTACAATGGAGGGGAGTGAACCCAAGGACTACATAATATTATTACCCGGGGAGAGAAAATGAACGGAGAGTTGTGCCACCAACAACATCAAAGATCAGATTATAAGCAATGGAACTTGGTGGATGATCAAACTTCTAAATCTCAAAAGCACGAGAGTATCTCATGTTTGCCAACTTGTCGGCAACACTGTCAGTTTCATGAAAGTCAACATTGAAGGGTTGTGTGAGTTCATTTTTCACAGCTAAAGACAAAGACGAAAAGGCAGCTGGAAGATTCGAACATAATCGGATATTTGTGTAAAAAAAGATCCCAAAAGTAGTCAACAACCATTTTATTGAGGAGAGTCATGTCTTCAGTCAATTTTCCCTCGTCATCTTTGAGCGCACGAATTATGTCCTTTTGTCTTAGGTTCGCACTTGTGAGGTGAAAAAATCTCGTGTTCCTATCCTGAAGAGTAACAATGTCTACAATGTCTTTCGAGATTTTTGGAACCAAAGTATTTGTTCTTGAAGGAGCACCTCATGATATTCACTAATAAGTTTCTTTTCTAACTTTTCAAGATACTTATCCTTCCTTCATCCATAGCAAATTGAATGCACTGAAGTCTAGCATGTAGACGCCTTTTCTTTTTATGTCTCCTTTTCTTTTTAAAGATGTTGTCAAATGAGTTTTTGTTCCACTCATTTAAACCATTCTCACAACGAGACAACGACATGGAAAGTTGTTGTCCATGTTCCAGTTCTTTCGCACAATGTCATTGATTTATGGACTTAAAAGCCAAGCGGCTTTAAATTTAAAGGATGATTGCCTTTGAGTGCGTCTTTTTTGTCCAAAGCAAAGCATCATCGGATTGTGGTCCAAATGCGTGCAAGTCAAGTGAATCATAAGGTGCCCTTAATTTCCATTCATCATTAACCAAGATTCTGTCAATTTTGGAACCGATGCGTTTTTCCCGAACTTTCCCCCTCCATGTAAATCTGGTCCCGGTGAGCGAAAGGTATCCAACCGCATTGAACGATGACATTGTTGAATTTTAGGCATCTGCCTAGTGAATTAGAACTACAGACTCCATAAAAATCTGAGTCCATGTTCCCGTAATTTTGTCAATTTTCCCTCAGTTGATGACTAAATATATTATCATAATTCTTAAAAACAACTTGCGCCCGGTTAAAACTAGATTCTTGATCTATTCATTCGCGTTGGATGCTCATTAAAATTAGATTCTTGTTGTGTATGAAACTTACACGGAAAATCCAACTCCATCACAAAGTCGTATTTTTGCATCCACTAGTTGTTGGAGTTTCTTTCATTTTGATTTATTCTTTTAGAAACAAAAGCAAATTATTATTGCTATTTATTTGTGTCTAGTTTACCAAATGAGGTCTAGTATGGCGTCTTCAAGATTCCTCTAAATAATATCAAGAATCCTTGAGTCGAAAAGTGGACATGAAGATCAAATCATTCATGGTTATTAAATCGAATCGAATGTTGACTCATGATCAAACACAAAACCTCCAAAATCAAAATATTATTAAATCACAGCTACAATGCAAGAACTCGAAGTTTTATAATTCGAGTCTTGCAAATTTTTCTCGTAGTCAACAATATAATATATTGAATAATATATTATGACCCCTAAATCGGTTAACATCTACTTTTAGATATATTAATTTTGTAGCCAAATGTGGCCCATTAGCTCAATTGGTTAGACCATATTGCCAATAACACGAAGGTCGCAGTTCAAAACCTGCATGGGCCAAATATTGAAATTTCCCAAAAGAATTCCTAGGAATTTCTCTTATAAGACGATTCATACAAAATAACGGGTTATGTGTTCTGGATCAATCTTATCATATTATAATTTTGTATTTTCGCAACTCATTAGACTTGTAATATATGTACTTATATACTTATTTTGATAGGAGGCTATATGTTAGATTTGGTTTCCAAATAATAAATCTTGTGAGAGGTATCCCACATTGGTTATGCATTGATATGATGTGAATGCAAAATACAATAAAAGCATTTTTTGAGTTTGTCCCACATTGGTAAAGTATGTTGGACTCTAACTCATGGTAACTATAATGACTTTTATGGGCTTTAAGAGCTTTAGCTCTTATAGGCCAATTTTACTAAAGTGGCTTAAGTGTCCCACATAGGAAAAGTAAAAACTTATTTGTGGGTTTATATATGTTTGCACTATATTACTTGGGTAATAAAAAGTGCAAGACATAGGTGGTGCTCATGCACACACGCGCGCAGTTCAAAACATTTGCACGCTTGCATCACTCATCGATCTAGGCCGTAGATTTTATTTAATTAATTAAATAAGATGAACGGCTGTGATTTAATCTGAATATTAAATTAATATAGATTAAATTGGATGGTGTGGATTTAATCTTACTTAAGATTTAAATCCGACGGCTCAGATTAATTTCGAGAAAAAATATGGAGGAAATATTTAAAACTCAGATTTTAAATATCAACAGTCACATATTTTTTAGCAGAAAAGTTGTGTCTTTTTTGTGAAAGAATTACCAGGAAAGTTGTGTTCTTCTATGAAAGAATATCTAGAAAAAGTTATGACTTTTCCCTGCAACTTTTCTCCTTCTTTAAAAACGCAGGATTATCAGATCTAACACACATCAAAAAAATTTATCTCAAATAATATACAATTTTTAATTGCTACAGAAATTAAGTCTGTAATTTCTGCACTTTTGTTTCTTTTTCTGTCAGTAGATTTCGTTAGTCCAATACGCAGTCTACCGTTTTATTTTCTGGGCTTAAATTGTATCATGGGAAGCGATTCGCTGTTACCCTATTGGCACACACGAGGTGAGGGCGAATTACGCTTTAAGGAAAGCGTCTTTAGTTCGCGACTTTCAAGTTCCAGATTGTGGCATTTTCGATAAACCCACTAACAAACTTAAAGCGTAATTCTGCATTTTTCGAAAATGTCTGGAGGAGGATCGTTGAAGGAGTTCGCTACCAACAATGTGAAATTGGAGAAGTTTGATGGAGACAACTTCAGGCGCTGGCAGAAAAAGTTGCACTTCCTTTTGGCGCAACTCGGGGTGGTGTACGTGCTGACAACTCTGAAACCAGAAGCGAAGGACGATGAGATGGTTGCTGAAACCAGAAGAAGGCTGAAGTGGGAACAAGACGACTACTATTGCAAGGGACACATTTGCAACTCACTATCCGACACGCTGTTCGACATGTACCATGAAAAATCAACAGCGAAAGAAGTCTGGGACAATCTGGAGAAAACCAATCTGGTGGAGGACGCTACTAGTAAGAAATTCATCACTGGTAAGTTTTTTCGTTATTTCATGGTGGATGGCAAAAAGGTACTTGACCAATTTTACGAGTTAAAACAGATAGTTAATCATTTTAAACAGTGTACTTTGTATATGGATGAACCTATAATTGTATCTGCTGTTATAGACAAACTTCCTCCTTCATGGAAAAACTTTAGGAAGGAACTTAAGCACATGAAAGAGGATATTTCTCTTGCAAATCTTGAGGGCCATCTTAAAATCGAAGAAGACAGAAACCGAGATGGTGGAGATGGTTCCAAGGTCATGGTGCTTGAGGGTGGAAGTAGTAGCAAGCAGAACAATAATCCGGGCAAAAGAAATGGTAAGAAGAACTCAAATCAGAATCCCGAAAAGAGAAAACCGAGTACCAATAATGCTTGCTGGCAATGTGGAAAATAGGGCTATCAAAAGAAAGATTGTCGTGACAAGGCTAAGAAACAGAAAACAGAAAACAATACAAACAAGCAGAAGTTTGTGCGATGATTTCTGAAATGTTTGCTGAGATCAATCTTGTTGGGAATGACCGATCATAGTGGATCGACTCTGGAGCTACAAGGCACGTCTGCAAAGACATGTCCATGTTTGTGGAGTATACACTGGAAAATGTTTGTTCTGTTTACATGGGAAAAGGTGCAAGTGTTGCTGTCAAGGGAAAATGGAAAGTGCTGATGGAGTTTACTTCCGGGCATGAACTGGAACTCACTGATGTTTACCATGTTTCAGAAATTAAGAAAAATCTTGTACCTGAAAGCCTTCTTAATAAATTTGGCTTCAAACTTGTATTTGAGTCAAAGAAATTTATTCTGACTAAGGAAGGATCCTTTGTAGGCAAAGGATACCTATGTGAGGGAATGTTCAAACTATGTGAGGGAATGTTCAAACTCAATGTAACTGAGAACGCTATTAATGAAGTATCTTATTTTGCATATATGCTTGACCCTTGTTCTTTATGGCATGATAGACTTGGGCATGTTAATTTTAGAAAATTACATCATATGTCTAATCTGAATTTAATTTCCAGTATTGATAAAAATGTGAATAAATGTAATACATGCATGCTTACAAAATAACCAGAATGCCTTTTCCTAAAGTCGAGAGAACATCGGAAATATTAAACTTAATACATAGTGATTTATGTGATTTTCATAGCACTCCTACTAGAGGTGGAAAAAGTTATTATGTGACTTCTATTGATGATTACTCTCGATTTTGTTATGTTTATCTTTTGAATCACAAGCATGAAGCATTAGATAAATTTAAAATATTTAAGGCTGAAGTTGAAAATACATGTGGAACCACCATAAAACGTTTAAGAACTGATAAAGGTGGTGAATATTATGATCCTACGTTTTTTGAAAATGTTAGTATTGTTCATGAAGTTACTGCACCCTATACTCCACAAAAAAACAGAATTGCTGAAAGAAAAAATAGGGCATTAACTGAAATGATTAATGCTATGATGTCCAAATCTGGACTTAGCAAAGGATTTTGGGGGAGGCACTTTTAACAGCGTGTCATGTTTTGAATAGAGTGTCTATTAAGAGAAATTCTACAACTCAATATGAATTATGGAAGAAAAGAAAACCAAACTTGAAGTATTTGTGAGTTTGGGGTTGTAGAGCTATAGTTAGAGTTCATGATCCTAAAAGAAAGAAGTTGGGAGAAAAGGGTGTAGAATGTATTTTTCTTGGTTATGCACTAAACAGTAAAGCTTACATATTTATGGTTATTGAGAAAAATTACTCGATTGAAGTAAATACAATAATTGAATCAAGAGATGCCATATTTAATGAAACCAGGTTTTCCTCTATTCCTAGAATTTCAGAGAATTATAATAATGAATCTATAAATATAAGGAATTCTGAAATAGAGAATGAAGAACCTAGGAGAAGTAAAAGACCTAGAGTACAAAAAGACTTTGGGCCTGATTTTCACATGTATCTTGTAGAAGGTACACGAGAAAAAGAAACAAATCAAGTGCTATTATCTTTACATACTGAATCTGATCCAAAAACACATGCAGAGGCTATGAAGTCTCAAGATGCTAGTTTTTGGAAAGAAGTTATACAAGATGAGATGGATTCCATCATGGGAAATGACACCTGGAAATTGGTGGACTTAACTCCTGGTTTTAAAACCGTAGGACGTAAGTGGATTTTCAAAAAGAAAATGAAAGTTGATGGAACCGTTGAGAAGTTTAAAACAAGACTAGTTGCAAAAGGCTTCGCCCAAAAAGAAGGACTTGATTATTTCGACACTTATGCTCCAGTGGCTAGAATTGCTACAATTATGATTTTAATATCCTTGGCCTCCATATATAAATAAGAAATTCACCAAATGGATGTTAAAAGTGCATTCTTGAATGGTGAATTAAAGGAAGAAATTTATATGCAACAACCTAAAGGTTTTGTTGTGAAAGGACAAGAGCATAAAGTGTGTAAACTTGTTAAGTCTTTGTACGGACTTAAACAAGCACCGAAACAATGGCATGAAAGGTTTGACCAGGCTGTTTTGTCAAACGGATTCAAAATCCATGAATCTGATAAGTGTGTTTATAGTAAATTTTAAAATAATAAAGGTGTTGTTATTTGTTTATATGTTGATGACATGCTTATCTTTGGTTATAATCTAGATCAAATCAATAATACTAAGAAATTTTTGTGTGAAACATTTGATATGAAAGATCTAGGTCAAGCTGATGTTATTTTAGGGAATAAAATAATTAGAAGTAATGAAGGTATCATGTTATCACAGTCTCATTACGTTAAAAAAGTATTGAGAAAATTTAATCATTTTGATTGTACACCTGTTAGTACTTCGTTCGACCCTAGTACTAAATTAATGCCAAATGATGGGAGAGCATTTTTCCAAAACCAGTATGCTAGTGCAATAGGAAGCTTAATGTATTGTATGACTCGTACTAGGCCTGATATTGTGTTTGCAGTCGGTAAACTGAGTCGGTATACAAGTAATCCTAGTAGAGAACATTGGAAAGCAATATTTAGAGTCTTTAAGTATCTTAAAAAGACTATTGATTATAGCCTATGCTATAGTGGCTATCCAAATATTTTGGAAGGTTATACTGATGCTAGTTGGATTACTGAGAGTGATGACCACGCATCAACTAGTGGTTGGATATTCACTCTTGGTGGAGCCGCAATATCATGGGGTTCTAAGAAACAAACATGCTGGCTGATTCAACCATGGCATCTGAGTTTATAGCATTGAACTCTGCAAGCAAAGAAGCAGAATGGTTGAGAAACTTGTTATTGGAAATACCAATATGGCCTAAACCAATGCCTCCCGTGTTAATACACTGTGACAGTCAGTCGACTTTGTCTAGAGCTTATAGTCATGTCTATAACGGAAAATATAGACATATTGGTTTGAGACATAGCTATGTGAGACAGTTAATCAGTGATGGTATTATCACAATTAACTATGTGAGTTCGGCAAGTAAATTGGCCGATCCTCTGACTAAAGGTCTTGCCAGAGATATGGTGCATAAGACTTCTAGAGCAATGTGACTGAAATCCCATACATAGTGATCACACATGAGGGAAACTCAACTCAACACTTGAAATATCAAACTTGGGTTCAATGAGTAAAGTACTTCATTTTTGTGATTGTCAAGCACTTAGTATTTTAAATTAATAATTCAGTTATTAATTGGTTCCATCTAAGTATAGTGCTTGGTACCTGTAATGTCAAGGGTAGATGTTGAGTTTAATACTCTTAATAGACTTGTAACAGTAAATGTTGGGATGTCATAATTACAGAGACATTCTTGACAAGTCTACCTAAGTGAGTAGTAGAAGTGAGGCCGCTTCATTAGAGTTTAGGGCTTAACTCTAAAAACTACTCATGATACCAGGATATAGACACATGGCCGTTAACGTATCGGCTTGTTAGAATAAAGAACAAGTAGAGGAACTGTGTGTGGTACTTATCCGGTTAGTCGATATAGAATTGTTAGTTCAAAGACTAGTCTACTATGCTTTTCTGATTAACTTTGATAGGTATCCACTAAGTGAAGGTTCAAGTCGAAAGACACTTTTATTTATTCATAAACTTCTTGAGGTGCAAACTAAGATTTATCATTCAGAAATGGTGGAGATTGTTAGATTTAGTTTCCAAATAATAAATCTTGTGAAAGGTATCCCATATTGGTTATGCGTTGATATGATGTGAATGCAAAGTACAATAAAAATACTTTTTGAGTTTGTCCCACATTGGTAAGTATGTTGGGCTCTAACTCATGGTAACTATAATGACTTTTATGAGCTTTAAGAGCTTTAGCTCTTATAGGCCAATTTTACTAAAGTGGCTTAAGTGTCCCACATAGGAAAAGTAAAAACTTATTTGTGGGTTTATATATATTTGCACTATATTACTTGGGTAATAAAAAGTGCAAGACATAGGTGGTGCTCATGCACACACGCGCGCCGAGCTGAGCCCGTGCACGAGCCCGCGTGCGCGTGGCGCTTGTGGTGCTTAAGTGGCGCTTTTGTTTGGCGCACTTTGCACGCTTGCATCGCTCATCGATCTAGGTCGTAGATTTTATTTAATTAATTAAATAAGATGAACGACTGTGATTTAATCTGAATATTAAATTAATATAGATTAAATTGGATGGTGTGGATTTAATCTTACTTAATATTTAAATTCGACGGCTCAGATTAATCCGGGAAAAAATATGGAGGGAATATTTAAAACTCAAATTTTAAATATCAACAGTCACATATTTTTTAACATAACAGTTATGTCTTTTCTGTGAAAGAATTACCAGGAAAGTTGTATCTTTCTGTGAAAGAATACCTAGGAAAAATTATGACTTTTCCCTGCAATTTTTCTCCTTCTTTAAAAATGTAGGATTATTAGATCTAACACACATAAAAAAAAACGTATCTTTCAAATAATATACAGTTTTTAATTGCTGCAGAAATTAAGTCTGTATTTTCTGCACTCTTGTTTTTTTTTTTTTCTGTCAGTAGATTTAGTTAGTCCAATACGCAGTCTACCGTTTTATTTTCTGGGCTTAAATTGTATCATGGGAAGCGATTCACTGTTACCCTATTGGCACACACGAGGTGAGGGCGAATTACGATTTAAGGAAAACGTCTTTAGTTCGCGACTTTCAAGTTTTAGATTGTGGCATTTTCGATAAACTCACCAACAAATTAAATATGCAAGTAGCCATCTTGTGGATAAATGTTTGGTTTAGGATATTAGATATATTGTCCATGTTGTCGAACTCAAATTTTATAGTTTTGCATTCTGCTTGAAAACTGCTTATTATAAAACCATCTTACTCATTGATTTTATAGTAAAATATTTGATTATTTCTAATTACTATTTTTACACCACAAATGTGTACCACATTTTCTTTAAACACCAATTTTACACCACCAAACATTGGAAAGATGAGACAAACCTTCTTTAACCAAATGAAATGTTATACTGCATTTGTATATGGGGTGTTTATTTGTGAGATTAGAGAGTCGTAGTGATGAAACGAAAGCGTCGTGATAATGAGACGAGGGGCGTTGTTGTGATCAGGGGCGAATGGAGGGGGATGCATGTGGGTGCACCTAAACCCCCAACATTTACAAAAATAAAATAAAAATTAAATACATATATAATACAAATATGTTGGACCCATGTTTGCACCCCCAAATAATTTGGCCTTACCTCAAAGCAATATAAAATAAAAACTCAGCCCAACAACAACAATAATCAAATGTCTAGCCCACAAACAAATGTCTAATTGCTTAAAAAAGTAAATATTAAACAAAGTCCAACACACAAACCTTTCATTACCTTTTGAGTCGAACGTATGAACCAAAGCAAAAAAAGAAGAAATTTTTGTTTTCTTCAATAATACAATCTGTAAGTTCTTTTCTTTATTTTTTGGTTTTTGTTTTTATTTTTCTACATTGTCCTCTATACTTATTAGCTTATTGCCTTATGTTGTGGTATATACTATGATTAGAGTTCAAGATTATGTGTTGATCAAGTGCATATTAATTAGGGATTTAGGGCTATATAACACATGGCTACTTAGATTAAGTATAATTTTTCACAGTAATTTTCAACACGTCACTTAAATTTTACAAGTGTGAGAAGTGTTAAAAACAACCAAAATTAGATATATTGTCCATGTTGTCGAACTCAAGTTTTATAGTTTTGCATTCTGCTTGAAAACTGTTTATTATAAAACCATCTTACTCATTGACTTTATAGTAAAATATTTTATTATTTCTAATTATGATTTTTAACACCACAAATGTGTACCACATTTTCTTTAAACACCAATTTTACACCATTTGGAAAGATGAGACAACCCTTCTTTAACCAAATGAAATGTTATATATATATATATATATATATATATATATTATATACCGCATTTGTATATGGGGTGTTAATTTGCGAGATTAGAGAGTCGTAGTGATGAAACAAAAGCGTCGTGATAATGAGACGAAGGGCGTTGTTGTGATCACGGGCGAATGGAGGGGATGCATGTGGGTGCACCTAAACCCCCAACATTTACAAAAATAAAATAAAAATTAAATACATATATAATACAAATATGTTGGACCCATGTTTCCACCTCCAGATAATTTGGCCTTACCTCAAAGCAATATAAAATAAAAACTCAGCCCAACAACAACAATGATTAAATGTCTAGCCCACAAACAAATGTCTAATTGCTTAAAAAAGTAAATATTAAACAAAGTCCAACACACAAACATTTCATTACCTTTTGAGCCGAACGCATGAACCAAAGCAAAAAAAGAAGAAATTTTTGTTTTCTTCAATTATACAATCTGTAAGTTCTTTTTTTTTTTTTGTTTTTTTTTGTGTTTGTTTTTGTTTTTGTACATTGTCCTCTGTACTTGTTAGCTTATTGCCTTGTATTGTGGTATATACTATGATTAGAGTTCAAGATTATGTGTTGATCAAGTGCATATTAGTTAGGAATTTAGGGTTATATAACACATGGCTACTTAGATTAAGTATAATTTTTTCCAGTAATTTTCAGCACGTCACTTAAATTATACAAGTGTGGGAAGTGTTAAAAACAACCGAAAAGTCAAAGATCTACTCTCTTGTTGATAGGTTGATTCGACTTATTTTTGTTCTTTCGATTTCTACAGCAACATGTGAACGTGCATTTTCGGTAATGAAAATTGTGAAGACAAGGTTGCAAAATAAAATGGAAGACAATTTCTTATCTAGTAGACTCATTATGCATATTGAAAAAAAATATTGCTTAGAGTTTTGATGTTGATTCAATTATTGATGAGTTTGATTGTATCAAGAAACGTAGATTAAAATTTAAAGTGCCTAAAATATTTTTGATTACTTAACATTTATTTAGGAGAATGTTTGACATTATTTATTTCAATCTTCATATATGTGATATGGTAATTTGTTTGCATACCTTGTTATGCTTATTATTTCGATGATCTGTTTAATATATTTCTTTTGAAGAGATTGGATGGTTCGACAACTTTGTTAACATGGACAATTCAAATATTATTGGTTAGTTAGTGATCGAGTACACGGCTTTTCTTAAAGCAAATTTATTATCGTTAATAAAATTTATTTTATATTTGAATTATTATTTTAATTAAATGAAAAATTGTATTCTTATTTTAATTAAATAAAAAATTTACTTAACATAATCTCTCCCCCTCCTCCTCCCCCCCCCCCCCCCCCCCCCCCGTTTAAACTCATGCCTTCACCCCTGGTTGTGATATGCATATGGATATGGAGAGGCTCAAGATCACTTCTCTATACTATTATATAAACAAACCCATTTTGACACCAATCTTTTGAATTCCAACGTTAACCTTTGAATTTTAGCCACATTGTAAAAATATATTATTAAATCCCCAAAGTAACCTTACAAATTAAGTTAGACTATTTATTTTTTTTAGACAAAATTCATTCTTTTTTTTAAAGAAAGAAAGATTTCATTAACCCAAAAGCCAAAACGGCGCCAATGTTACAACTAATGTAAGGTAAAACCAGACGAACAACCAAAAAACTGGATTACAAAGTAGCAAAAACAAGTGGAATTGATCCTTCGGCATTAAACGCTGCATCACGTGCAAGATTATGCGCCTCCCTGTTTGCCTCCCGCGTAATCCAATTGAACGAGAAATCCTCATGAGCATGCAGAGCATTAATCACATCCTCAAAATATTTGCCTGAATAGCGTCGTCGGGATGATGCGCAATGATGTCATGTACAACGTTCAAACAATCGCCCTCAATGATAACCTTTGGCCAATTCATCCCAATAGCTAAATGAATTGCCCACCGCGCCGCAATCGCCTCAACACAAACCGGGGATAAATTCGCCTCCCAAAGTTAGACTAATTAATTACACTACTAATTGTAATTAATGATTTAGTTTCCCTGTAATATGCTTTTCTTCTATTTTTCTACTCTAAATTTATGGCACATGCTTTCAACTTGTGTCATCTAGATGAATCCTCTTTTTAACCCACATATAATGGTATTGAAAAAAGAATTATGCTCGGGGAACCGCGTGTTCCATTTCCTAGTATACCCACAAAAAGAACCAAGTATTGTCGTTATCCGAACAACAAAACGCGGGGTCGAGTTCTCTTATAGAGGGGAAACCTTAAGCGGTGACATGTGTTTAGAGGCGACACATATCACATGAAGTGATACAGATATATTAATTACAAACAAATGAAATATAAGAAATTTTATTTGATAAGTATGTCGTCCTCCTTTCAGCTTTAGGTAACCATCAACTAGACTCAAGAAAGTGAAATGGACGAGTTGACTTTGAGTCTCAAATGAGAGATTTATGTTAAGTAACCTACTTTGTTTTCTTACTCTTGTACTTTGTATTTGGCCCAAAACTTTGAATTGTTATAGTTGGTATCAGAGCAGTTGATCCCTTTGAAGAAAACAAAAGTGCAATTCAACAATTTAAATAATGGGCGTAACTAGGTTGTGCAAAATCAATCGGATCGATCGAACACTCGAATCAAATATTTGATTTGATTTTTGATTTCTGTCCTAGGATCGAACCTCACTTTGATTTGATCCATGATTAGAGGTTAAAAATTGAACGAAATCGAATAATTATTTGTTTTAAAAAAATGTATAATAGTATACTACATTAAGTTAAAAAAATAGTAAAATATATATAATGCTAATGAAATACTACGAAGTGATTTAATATATTAACTAAAGTGTTAAACCTTAAGTCCACTACACACATGAAGTATCGACTGCCTATTATGACTTATAGTTTAACTACTTAAAGTTGTAATACTTTTGTATCCAATATATATGTGTATAATCATGAAATGTAACTTGCTAATTACTAAGTACTAACTATGACATTTTTTTTTTTGGGGGGGGGTCTATTTTGAAACACACTAATGCATATGAATATGTTCTACATTCTCATTATGTTCACGTTTAATCGAAGTTTTCTTTAATTTTAGATGCAAAATAAAAAAGTTATATAATGTTTTTTCTTTAATATTAAAATAAAAATAAAAAAGAAAAAAAGAAGAACCCGGAGTCGAATCAAATCAAATGTTTTTGGATCGAATTGGATTGTTTTAATTGAGCTGATTTCGATTTCATTTTGCCAAGATCAAAATTGAATACCAATGTGGATTCGATCCAAATGCACAACCCTAGGCGTAACTAAGGCACTTCAAGTCGTCAACAAAATGCTTCAAAAAATAAACATAGAGATCAACTCTATTGGAGGGAATAATTTGAGGGCTTTCATCACCACACATGTGAACGCGAAGAAGCAAACAATAATTTCAATTACAAATGATAAGAGCATAAAAGGCACAAGGCGTAGTCTAAGTGAAGTTCAATGTCACCAGCAAAGTAAGGATAAACAAAAAGGTTGGACTTCCCCATTCACCAAGAAGATAAACAAAATGCACAGAGTAATAAGGGATCAAGACCTGGATTCATAGCAGTGGCGACATCCTAAGGAGCTTGAAAGCAACAATATGACTCATAAGTCCACACTCCACACACCAAAATCGAATAGTGGTTATTATCTTATTTATCTATATGTAATCTAGGGATAAAGTGCAAAATACTAGTATAAGATTAATGAGAAATGAAAGCTTGCTTCAGATAGTGAATGGGCCGAGTTGACATTTCCTTCGAGTATCAAATTAGAGCTTTATGTTAACAGGCTCGCTTTCTTTTCTTATTCTTATACCCTGTTTAAAGCCCAAACACATCAAGTCGTCAACAAAATGTTTCAAAAATTGAACATAGAGCAATTATATCAGATGAAATAATTTGAGGGCTTTGATTACTACACGTGTGAGCACAAAGAAGTAAATACTAATTTCAGTTACAAACGATAAGAGCATAGAAACGAGAAGATGAAGCCTAAATAAGTGAGGTTCAACGATACCAACAACTTGTTCATTCACTAGGAAGACAAACAAATGGATAGAGTATCAAAAGGATCAAGACCTTGGGAGTGGAGACATCCTAAAGAGCTTGAAAAGCAACAATATGAGTCATATATTAGAAGAGGACTAAAGTGCAAATTCGTAATATCAATTGGCCCATTAGCTCAGTTGGTTAGAGCGTCGTGCTAATAACGCGAAGGTCGCAGGTTCGAGACCTGCATGGGCCATTTTGTCCTTTTTTTTATACAATTTTTACCCATAATAGTGGCAATAATTACGCCAGAATATATATATATATATATATATATAGCCTAAAATAAAAAAAATAACATAATTATTATTATATTCCTAATAAACTTAAAAAACCCTTATTCTTTTTTTCCATTTATAAATTCAAGAAACAAATCAACCAGTCAACACACAGAATCTCAACCTCGTCACCCCTCTGCAGCGATTTCACCAATTACGACGCCGTATTCAGGTTAGGGTTTCTCTTTTTCCCTTCTTCTCCTAAACACACACACTTCATATCTCCTATTTGAAGTTCATTATTATCTGATTAGTTTTTAGTATTATATTATCAGCTGCAAAAAAGAGAGATGAACGGCTGTGATGAAAAGTGTGTCGAAGAAGAGAAGAAGCAGCAGAACAAGTTGGTTGATGTTGTTAATGACTTTATTGTGATTAAAGAAGGGGAAGCTGAGATACTAATGCACGCCAAAAATGAAGTCTTTTATAATAAAGCTCAGGTTTTTCTTAATTTATTATTACATTGTTTCTCTGTTGTTTTTGTTGCTGCTTATAAAGATTTCTACTTTCTCTACTGTTTTAGCTGTAAGAATGTGTATATGTTAATGAATGTCAATAACAAGAAGTTTGAGCTTTTAGATGAAACGGGCTAATGCCAAGTCATGGCTTTCAATCCCTCTTTTCAAGTTTGAGCTTTTAGATGAAACCCACAACCACCCACTTTTCAAAAAAGAAGCTTGGATGAATCGGGCATGTTAAGTGAAGTAGTCACGGGTTTCAAATCCGGTAAAATATCACGTGTCAGGGTTAAGAAAAAAAAAAGGTTTACAGCTCTATACTAATGCACACACGTGTTGCAGAATATGGTGATTCTGTTCACAAGCATTTCTTTTAATTGTCTACTAGTAAGGATGAATAAAGCACACATTTCATTCTTTTTCTTGAAAATTTGAGTTTATTGTCAAAGTGAACCTGCTTTGGGTTCTTTGCATTTGAGGGACCTGAGGTTTTTGAATGTATTCTGCCAGGTCAATAACAGAGACATGTCTATTGCTGTTTTGAGGACGTTTATATCGAAACGCAAACAAGAGCATGAACAAATGCTTTCCAAGAGGAAGAAGAAGAGTGGACCCAAGGTTGCAGAGGAACCTGCTCCGGAGACTGAACCTCTCATTGCCAACGGAGAATCTAATGGGAAAGTTGAAGTATCTCAAGATGAACCATGCAGTATCTCGGAAGAGCTGGGTGCTAATGAAGAGAGAAAAGGCCAGGGAGAACTGAAACCGCCACGAGTTCTAGAGGTAATTGAAATTTCAAATTGTTATTTTTCCATATTTTCTGTGTTGCAGTGTTCCGATGCAATGGACGCTAATATTTTCATGTATTGGTTTGCTTATCACGCTTCTCGTGTGGTTCACAGGCACTCTCGGCTTCTGGACTCCGAGCTTTAAGATATGCACGTGAAATAGATGGAATTGGTCAAGTTGTGGCCTTGGACAATGATAAAGGTAATTTTCTGTTTCTTGTTAGTTGTTATAGTAAACTATGCTAATCCGCCTATGCCGGAAGACATTTCTTCTCTTATAGACCCCTATAAAGTCGTGGAAGAATTTCTTTCCTGGATGGCCATTATGTGGCCAAAATCAAATTTGTAATTTTTGCCTGTAAGTATTGGAAATGCTATAATCTATACATTTTCCTCATTCTGCAGCCTCTGTTGAAGCTTGCCGGAGAAACATTAAATACAATGGTTCAGTGGCATGTTCGAAGGTGGAGTCACACCTTGCGGATGCTAGAGTACACATGCTTACCCACCCAAAAGAATTTGATGTGGTATGCTTTCAATAGTCATCGTGCTGAAACATGTTTTTATATTTTATATAGCTGAAAGAAAAAAATATAGGGAGCCTCCCTGCAAACAAAAGTGAAGAGATGCTGCTAATTGTGAATAAAAATTGTTTTGACATTATTTTGGATAATTAAAAAGGGATACATTGACATTTGTTTTTGTCTATTATCTTTTTTCGTCTCGTAGCTACCCTATTCTTTTCATTTGACTATCTACATGTACTATTTTCACCTCGAGTTATCACTTCATGCTTTCACAATAATATATTTGACATGTGTTCATTAAATTTCTTTTGTTCCTCTCGTTTTTACATGTTTGCGTCTTTAAATGTATACCTCAGAATTGTTTTGATCTTTCGTTGCTCCTGAATCCTTTAAACAGGTCGATCTTGATCCTTATGGTTCACCATCTGTTTTTCTGGACTCTGCTGTTCAATCAGTTGCTGACGGGGGCATACTGATGTGTACAGCAACTGATATGGCAGTGCTCTGTGGTGGAAATGGTGAGGTCTGCTACTCCAAGTAAGATCTCTTTCAATGTTAATTTATCGAATATACCCAACCACAAAATAGTTTTCTTACACAGTACTATACTTGTTTGACCAGATATGGCTCTTATCCATTGAGAGGAAAATATTGCCATGAGATGGCACTGAGGATCCTTCTTGCATGTATTGAGGTACATTAATCGTTGAAAGAGCTCCTTCCTTGAAAGTTAAAAGTTTGGGCGCCCCAGACTACTTATTTGTAAAAAAGATGAAATATGGAGATCATGAATAATTTTATCAACTGAATGTTGCTTGCTGTTTCCACTCATTTTATAAAAGGTTTTCAGATTCATTTGTAATTTCAAATGTTTGGTCTTTTTTTGAGTACTTGTATCAATGAAATATAAGATCTAAATGGTTCAGCTAATCGGGTTACTAATGCTCATTAGCATCAATACACACATACACGAGCCGAGAGATGGAAGGGGGGTAGTCTAGATGACATGGGGACACATGCAACATCTATATTACATGTGCACACCTTCGATTAAACACTTCTTGAGAATGTGAAAAGAGCCATTCTTTGTATTGTTTATGATTGTTTACCTCATCTTACTTCCTGCCATAATAAGAGATCCCCTTCAATTGCAGAGCCACGCAAACCGGTATAAGCGCTACATTGTCCCAGTTCTCTCTGTTCAAATGGATTTCTATGTGAGAGTTTTTGTTTGTGTTTACACGTAAGTGTTTCTCCTCCAGATTTTTTATCTACATTGGCAGGTTGTTTGGTGAGTATGATTAGCATTTTCGTATTCTTTTGATTTCCACGGCTAATATATATCTGCTTGACAGTTCAGCAAGTGCAATGAAGAACACCCCCTTAAAGCTTTCATATGTTTATCAATGCATTGGCTGTGATTCATTTCATCTCCAGCCTGTTGGAAGGACCGCCTCTAAGGTAGTAACCTTGATTAGTTAGACTTCCCTATGCTATTCCCACCTCAACACATATTCAGAATCTCCTCATTTGATGCATATTAACTAAGGAACGAGCCCATATAGACAGCCACATAATTTACAAATGTACATTGCAATGTATCTTGTGCTTTAGCATTTTCCATGACAAGTAAATTAAAGTGTTTTATCTTATACTTTTTTGACAAACTGCATCTGAATATAATCATTTATTGACTATTTGTCCCCTCCAATTTTTTTTTAAGAAATTTAATGAAGTGTAGGGAATTATTTTAAATGTTTAATAGGTATATTCTTTCCCCTTTCATGGTCTTCTATTTTACTTTCAAATCAGAATCTTCTGTTTAAAAAATAAGTTCCGCCTTATTCAGCTCACCCCCAATCTTTCTGACTCAACATATATTTTTTGCAATTTTCAAGCAAAACAGTAGAAAGACAAACAGCAGCAACAACAACTACAACTGGTCCCACGACAGTGAAAAGACAATTTGCTAAAAAGATTGGTTTTATGGACTTAAATACACTAATGTTCCCCAAATTCATACAGCAAGTGCTGCAAAAGCTCAACCTTAGAATTGCAGAGTTAGCGTTTTGCATCCGTGATCATTTGTAGCTCTCAGTAGGTTGATTGTCATTTTTTATGCTGATGAGCCAAAGTTTTATGTTGGCCATTGTTTATGCTTCCTGCATGCTACAATCAAATTAAATACTTTTGTTCAGTTAGCATGCTAATTTTGACCGGCATAACCTTGTCTGTGTAGATCATCATCATATATTATTTGTGATAAGTAATAATCTGATATGCTTTTAACTTATCATATCAAGATAAATAAAAAAATTGCTTTTAACTTCTTCCATTTCTGTCTTTCTTTGAAGAATACTAGTGTGAGGTATCTTCCAGGATTCGGTCCTACTGTTGCCCAAGACTGCAGTGACTGTGGCAAGAAGTACAATATGGGTGGGCCCATATGGTCTGCCCCGATTCATGATCTCGAATGGGTTACCTCCATCCTAGCAGATGTTAAGTCTATGAAGGATAGGTATCCTGCTTTTGATCGGATCTCTGCTGTTTTAACTACAGTGTCAGAGGTACGCGAACTTCTGTTAGCAGGCATTTCAATGTTTTAATGGTCAATATATTTTAATCGCATACTCAGTGGAATCTACAATGCTACTGTCACAAGGTTGCTTTCTTTGAGAGTGCACGAAATTTTGAAACAGCCTCTTTGATTTTGTTAATTTATTCGGAAAATATGCAAGCACTAGCTATTTCATTTTTGACTTCGGAGCTTTGTTTTGCAGGAATTACCTGACGTTCCTCTGTTTCTGAGTTTGCACAATCTCTCTGGAACTTTAAAAAGCACGTCTCCCTCTGCGGTTATCTTCCGTTCTGCCGTGATAAATGCAGGATATCGTATATCAGGAACACATGTAAACCCATTGGGTTTGAAAACTGATGCTCCTATGGATGTGATTTGGGATATAATGCGCTGCTGGGTAATTTAACTTCACGTGATTCCTATGCATTTATCAAGTTTCCTTAGCCAGTATAAAATTTCTTTCATTTTGAAAGATATACATCAGTAGTGCTTGAACTTCTGAAAATGCTTAGTAAAATTGTAATGATCCTGCAACGGATGAAATTGGCATGCTGTTTGGCTTAATTATACTGGAACCATGTTTAAAAAATTAGAAAAGCATCTCCCCGAGGAAATGTAAAGCATCATCGGCATGATTTAACGCAATGGGGCACCAGTGTGAAGTGGAGATAAAAAAAACAGGAATTACCCAATGTACTAGGGCAAGAAGATAATTTTAGGCAGAAGTCTCGTATAACTATAAATAGTTTTAACTAAATTTAAGATTTCTTAAATTGTAGAATTAAGATTCAGATTGATTCCGCTACTTTCTTAAGCTTTGGCGAAGTTGTAATTGAAGCAAATGTTAAGTGTGTTATGATAATTTTCCTCAATTTGGTATCTGAATTTTTAGCAGCATATAAAGTATCCCATCTTTGGTGATCAAGTTCTTCATGTTTTTGAAAAAGTTTCACTTTGTCAAGTTTTGTAAAGTTTTTGCCTGTAGCTGATGGCTTCTTCCGCAGGTCAAAAATCATCCGGTCAAAGCTCAACCTCTCGATACGCCTGGAAGTGTTATCTTGGCCAAGGAACCTGTTTTGCAGGTATTTATCTCTCTCAATTAATTATTCATATTAGGGACCAATGTTTCTTTACGTTTGGCGAACTTGCAGTAGAACCACCACCCTTCCACGGTGATATAAGCTTGTTTCCTGTCAATGATTAGAATGATGTAATGCCAGTATATATAGGAATAATCACATTTACAATCCCTCGAGATTAGTTTATGTTATAGAGACCCCTATTGAAGCTTGAAAAAACATGACAAATAGGGTGTCTATAATATTGTCCAATTTTATGAGAAAGTTCATTCAACCTTTGCTTACTTGGCAGGCCAATTTTGCACGTGCCGTTGCGTCCCTCAGCAGGGCGCAGGCGAAAAAGGTTGCAAGATTTCTTCCCAATCCCGAGGCGCATTGGGGGCCTAAACTCAGGGCAGGTCGTCAGATAACCAGCAAGCACGTCTCCCTTCTCGGTGCAGATGCAATCAACGGTTTAATTAACCACGAAGACGGCGATGAGAATGAGCCCCCAAGCAAGCGAACTAAGACAGAAGATCCTACTCCTAGTTCGTGATCGTACTTGGCCGAAGTCGTGTGAGCATCTGTTAGTGTGTTTCATCTGCTGCCTTAGAGAGATCTGTCTGGCCAGTTCACGGTTTCATGCAACGTGAGATGTGACAATTTTGTTTTACTTTGATGAGTTTGTTCTATTTAGTTTTCTTGTTATGAACCCTGGTATGTAGTAGATGAGATTTTCGTAACTTAATTTAAGTTTAAAAATGTTCATGCACATTCATTTTAATATTTTGATGTTTGCTTCCTTTTTATTCAGTTTAATGATGATTCTCTTAAATTAAAGCACATATCGTAGTTTTTTTCGTTTTTGATAAACTTAACGAAAGAAAAGTAAAGTATACACTTGTATTATCGAGTCTGTTGTAAATTGGACCCTTCTCGATAGAGCGGAAAAACACGGCAATAATTGAAAATCGGAAAAATACGACACACAGATTTTACGTGGAAAACCCCAAATTACTTTAGGGTGAAAAATCACGGGCAATGTAGAAGAACTTCACTATGAGTGTAAAATAGGAATTACAACTCTCCGACTTTTACCGTAGTAAAGTCACACAAACTCTCTATTTTTACCTCACACTTCACTAACAATACTCTTTATATAAAGTACACTTAATTATATATAAAGAGAAGAATTGTATTTTGGGATAAATTTGATGGCTGAGAATGCGTTGCTATTTATAGTGCAAAAACAAGATCAAAACCGAGTAAATATCAATTCAGTTGGTAACCAAAAGAATTTTATATTCTAATGAGTGTACCGCCCCAACAATGTCTTGCACCATGAATATTTTAGTCACCGCCCCATTGCTGCTGCACAAGAAAGGAAGTGGTGCTGCACAATGCCCACTATCAATTTTAAAAACAACCGCCCCAACAATCTCTCACTTGAAGATATGATTAGGGACTAATCAAATCTTCACACCATTCTTTCTACCTCGCCTTTCATGTTGCTTACGTTTTCACCAGACCACATGAGGACCGACACTGAACAAACTTGTCAACATTAATACTCTTCGTCATGAAATCAGCTATGTTATCTTTAGTGTGAATCTTCTGCATATCCACAGTACCCTCCTCGACTTTCTCACGAACATAGTGATACTGAACCCGAATATGCTTTGTCTTAGAATGAAACGCTGGATTCCTTGCAAGATGCAACGCACTCTGACTGTCACAGAATAGAGAAATACTCTCTAGTTTGTGCCCGAGTTCCTCCAGAACCATTTTCAACCAAATCGCCTCTTTACTGGCCTGCGTAGCTGCCACGTATTCAGCCTCCGTTGTTGATGTCGCAACAACTGACTGTAACTTCGAAACCCAACTCACTGCACCTCCAACAAGAGTAAACACATATCCTGTCGTGGACTTGCTTTTGTCAAGATCACCTGCATAGTCAGAATCAACATAGCCCCTGACTGTAAAACCCGATCCTCCATAACATAATGCAACATCTGAGGTTCCCTGAATGTATCTCAGAACTCTCTTTACTGTATTCCAATGCACTCTTCCCGGATTCGCCATGTATCGACTAACCACTCCCACTGCATGTGCAATGTCTGGTCTAGTACAGATCATAGCAAACATTAAGCTTCCCACTGCTGATGCATACGGTACTCGAGACATCTCCTTTCTCTCTTCTTCACTGCTAGGACACATACTTGAGGATAACTTGAAATTAACAGAAAGAGGGGTAGAGATTGGCTTACAATTCTGCATACTGAACCGCCGCAAAATCTTCAACAGATAGTTCCTCTGAGAAAGCTAAATCTTCCTGCAATTTCTGTCTCGGTGAATTTGCATCCCTAGAATCTTGTTTGCTGGTCCTAAGTCCTTCATTTCAAATTCCCTAGCCAGTTCAGCCTTCAATTCTTCAATACGAGCTTTGTTGGGGCCTGAAACCAACATGTCATCAACATACAACAGTAAAATAACAAAGTCATCACCAGATCTCTTGAAATATGCACAAGGATCTGCATTCAGCCTGTTGTATCCAAGGCTCATTATGAATGAATCAAATCTTTTGTACCAACACCTCGGCGCCTGTTTGAGACCGTACAAAGATTTGGTCAACCTGCAAACTAAGTTCTCTTTTCCTTCTTCAATAAATCCTTCCGGTTGGAGCATGTAAATTTCTTCTTCAAGATCACCATGAAGAAAAGCCGTCTTTACATCTAACTGTTCAAGATGTAAATCAAATGTAGCACACATCGCCAGAACCACCCGCACAGTTGTCATTCGGACCACCGGAGAAAATATTTCGTTGAAATCAATCCCCTCCTTCTGAGCATATCCTTTCACCACCAATCGTGCACGATACCTCTCCATTTGGTCATCACTGTTACGTTTGATTTTGTACACCTATTTGTTGCCAATGGGTTTCCTCCCTTGTGGTAGAGACACAAGTTCCCACGTCTTATTCTTATGGAGTGCTTCAATTTCCTCCTGCATTGCTGCCATCCACTGAGCTGCATCTGAACTACTCATTGCTTCTTGGAGAGTTGATGGCTCCCCGTCCTCAGTTAAAAGACAGTATGCAACATTGTTCTCCATAGAATAGTTTGAGTGCCAGCCTGGTGGTCTCCTGACACGTGTCGATCGATGTATCCCCGAGACTCCAGACTCCGTTGTCTCCTCAGGTTCATGCTCTGGTTCGGCAGGACCCTCCTGCTCAGTATCCTTCTCGACTACTACTGTCGTAGTTCCTGGATCTTACTCTGTACTGCTATCATTTCCTTTCATATCTTCCGTGAAGATAACATCCCTGCTTACAAAAATCTTGTGGGCAGTGGGGTCCCACAAGCGATACCCCTTCACTCCTTTAGCATACCCTAAGAACAAACACTTCCTAGATTTTGGGTCCAGCTTCGTTTTCTCTTGAGTATTAAACATAACATAAGCGGGACTCCCAAATACATGGAGATTGGAATAATCAACTGGTTTACCTGTCCACACCTCCATCGGTGTTTTCAACCCCAGTGCAGTTGACGGAGATCGGTTCACCACATAACAGGCGGTATTGACTGCTTCTGCCCAGAACGACTTTTCTAAGCCTGCAGCCTGCATCATGGCTCTTGTTTTATCCAACAAGGTCCTGTTCATCCGCTCTGCCACCCCATTCTGCTGCGGAGTGTATGCCGTAGTAAACTGCCTCTTAATCCCAACATCTTTACAGAAGTCGTCAAACTCCTTGCCAGTATATTCCCCTCCATTGTCAGATCTCAGGCACTTGATATTTTTCCCAGATTCAAGTTCCACCAGCGCTTTGTACGTCTTGAACATCGAGAACACTTCGGCCTTACTCTTGATCATGTACACCCAACATCTCCTGGAATAATCATCTATAAAAGACACAAAATACTTTGCACCTCCCATGGATAGTACTGGTGCTTGCCACATGTTAGAGTGAATCAATTCTAGAATGACTTTACTTCTAGAATCTGAACTACGAAACTTTATACGATGTTGCTTGCCAACAACACAATGATCACAAAAAGGTAAAGATACCTTTGTGAGGCCCGGAAGTAGTTTCTTCTCTGCAAGAACCTTCATGCCTTGTTCCGACATATGCCCGAGCCGCTGATGCCAAATCATTGATGATTTCTCAATTGACTCAGATGAAGCCACTGACGCTTCTCCCACTTGCAGAGCCCTTCCCTGTACCATGTATAAGTTTCCGGCAATCTTGCCTGCCTTCATCAGTACAAGCACACCCCTTTTAACTTTCATGATCTTGTTTCGCGACCCAATCTCACAACCAAGATCATCGAGTTGTCCATAAGACAACAAATTCTTGCATAATCCCTCCATGTGTCGAACATCTCGAATGGTCCGAACAATCCCGTCTGGCCAGTTCACGGTTTCATGCAACGTGAGATGTGACAATTTTGTTTTACTTTGATGAGTTTGTTCTATTTAGTTTTCTTGTTATGAACCCTGGTATGTAGTAGATGAGATTTTCGTAACTTAATTTAAGTTTAAAAATGTTCATGCACATTCATTTTAATATTTTGATTTTTGCTTCATTTTTATTCATTTTAATGATGATTCTCTCAAATTAAAGCACATATCGTAGTTTTTTTTCTTTTTGATAAACTTAACGAAAGAAAAGTAAAGTATACACTTGTATTATCGAGTCTGTTGTAAATTGGACCCTTCTCGATAGAGCGGAAAAATACGGCAATAATTGAAAACCGGAAGAATACGACACACAGATTTTACGTGGAAAACCCCAAATTACTTTAGGGTGAAAAACCACGGGCAAGGTAGAAGAACTTCACTATGAGTGTAAAATAGGAATTACAACTCTCCGACTTTTACCGTAGTAAAGTCACACAAACTCTCTATTTTTACCTCACACTTCACTAACAACACTCTTTATATAAATTACACTTAATTATATATAAAGAAAATAATTGTATTTTGGGATAAATTTGATGGCTGAGAATGGGTTGCTATTTATAGTGCAAAAACAAGATCAAAACCGAGTAAATATCAATTCAGTTGGTAACCAAAAGAATTTTATATTCTAATGAGTGTACCGCCCCAACCATGTCTTGTACCATGAATATTTTAGTCACCGCCCCATTGCTGCTGCACAAGAAAGGAAGTGGTGCTGCACAATGCCCACTATCAATTTTAAAAACAACCGCCCCAACAGAGTCAATGATAGAGACCCCTGAAAAATATAATGACCTATTTTGGCACTAATTTGGGTAAGTGAGATTTTGATAAAAACCTGTAAAATTAAATCAAAAAATGTGGTAGTAATCGCACCTCTCTCCTTAAAAATTTGCTTTAACTTCTTTTTGGTTAATTTCTCTTTTTGTTCTCTATTGTATTTTCATTTTCTTTTCATTTAAAAATAGAAAAATAAGGAATGCAAAAAGCGTTTGTATATTCCGATTAACTAAATTTAAATGAAAATTCTACAAGAGTGTTATTAGACCATCATTGTTTTATATATGTTTGTGAATTTTGAATTATAGTGTTTATATAACAAATCAGTGTTCTAAGTCGGAGTGAGGTACTATAAGTCTATAACATGATGTAATTAGCAATAAAAAAGAATAAAAAAAATAGGTGAGCCAAAGGAGAATGATCGACAATAATCCAAACTTTTCTTCAAAACAACAAATGAATTAAAGTAAATATTTAATAATCTAATATTTAAAGTCACACAAACTCTCTATTTTTACCTCACACTTCACTAACAACACTCTTTATATAAATTACACTTAATTATATATAAAGAGAATAATTGTATTTTGGGATAAATTTGATGGCTGAGAATGGGTTGCTATTTATAGTGAAAAAACAAGATCAAAACCGAGTAAATATCAATTCAGTTGGTAACCAAAAGAATTTTATATTCTAATGAATGTACCGCCCCAACCATGTCTTGCACCATGAATATTTTAGTCACCGCCCCATTGCTGCTGCACAAGAAAGGAAGTGGTGCTGCACAATGCCCACTATCAATTTTAAAAACAACCGCCCCAACAGAGTCAATGATAGAGACCCCTGAAAAATATAATGACCTATTTTGGCACTAATTTGGGTAAGTGAGATTTTGATAAAAACCTGTAAAATTAAATCAAAAAATGTGGTAGTAATCGCACCTCTCTCCTTAAAAATTTGCTTTAACTTCTTTTTGGTTAATTTCTCTTTTTGTTCTCTATTGTATTTTCATTTTCTTTTCATTTAAAAATAGAAAAATAAGGAATGCAAAAAGCGTTTGTATATTCCGATTAACTAAATTTAAATGAAAATTCTACAAGAGTGTTATTAGACCATCATTGTTTTATATATGTTTGTGAATTTTGAATTATAGTGTTTATTATAACAAATCAGTGTTCTAAGTCGGAGTGAGGTACTATAAGTCTATAACATGATGTAATTAGCAATAAAAAAGAATAAAAAAAATAGGTGAGCCAAAGGAGAATGATCGACAATAATCCAAACTTTTCTTCAAAACAACAAATGAATTAAAGTAAATATTTAATAATCTAACAATTTGCTAATAATGAGTTATACGAAAAGGTTACAAAAAACGACGCCGTTGCCGGGGATCGAACCCGGGTCACCCGCGTGACAGGCGGGAATACTTACCACTATACTACAACGACCTTGTTGAGAGAGTAGCATTAATACAATCCTTGGTAAGTATCCCCGGCAACGGCGTCGTTTTGTCACCTTTTAACTTTTGTCGTTTGAACAAATTTAGTAAATTGCAGAATGTATTCGCAGTGTAATTCTTATTAGCAAATACTGTCCGTTTAAAAATACAAAATTAGCAGCTTAGTCCTATGCCCATAATCTACTGAGATTTTTTATTTACAGCCCAAATTATGATAATATTTTCTCCAACATAATTTTAATCCAAAAGGCAACTTTCTTTTTCCAAAACTTTTTGTTAAAACGTGTATATAAGATCTGAACCAGTAGAAACTATGAAGGGTATATTGAAAGTCACGTGAACTATATATGTTCCAGCAAGTTAAGCTAAATTAATAGGTAATATGAAGTATTTGTTTATAAAAGTTATAATGGAGGTAGCTTTTGCAATTTACTCAACTTAAAGAGAAAATTTATTGTATACAATCCTTAATTCTACAACCAAAAAAACAATGCTTGAATATGACTTTTTGGTACCACAATGTCTAAAACACAACTCAAAAAGTCACAAGCTATTAAAATTCCCTAAAAACATGCTCAAAAGGTATCAAAAAGTCCTCATTCTTTAAATAAATAAACAAAAAAGCACACAAAATATATTATAATTAAATTTCAAACATCCCTCTGAACATATTTTTACTCGGCCTTAGTCGTATTATTGACTTCATCCCAAGCTTGAATCCAAACTTCCATTGCATCAGCAAGCTTCACAAAGTAAGGATCAATTGGACCAAGTTTCTCCTTAACTTGTTTGGCCAATTCAATGTAACATTTTTGGACAGTTGTTGCATCCTTTGAAAGTGTTGCATTTTGGAAAAAAGGGATAATTTCTTCTTGCCAAAAGATTCCTTTGTACTCTTTTTTGAGGTTAACAAAAGGGTTGCTGGCCTTGCTGTGCCATATGTATGGGAGACCAGTTTTCACTCCCCATCCCATATGGTCACAAATCACCTGAAATAATAACAATTAGGGGAACTTCTAGAATTTGATGAAAGTTGTATAAGTAGAAAAAGAAAGTTCAACTCATTCTAGAGGTAACAGATGATAGCTTCGAAACCAATCTAAGGCGGGTAGATTGGATGATCCATGCATGACATTGTATTGTATTTGTACAAAAGGGTTTATTTCATAGGCCTTTTGAGAGTGGTCTATTCCTACTTCTAGTCATGTATCCAATTTTAATTCTCTATTTTTTCAGTCATCCAACACTGGACTTGACTTGATCTTGCCGGTTTTGGCACGGAACTACGTGACTCTATTAAAGTGAGGGTTTTTGCAAGTGTCCCTACACACATTTCAAAAATTGTCAAACACCTAATTCAATTCATCAGTAAGTCGGCGTTGAATTGAAACTATAAGACATAATCTCAAATTTGGAATATGCTAGTTGACTACTTTGAGGTTTAGGCATTGGAGTTATTAATTGAGCTAAGAATTAACGCCCTATACTAGAAATGAATAGAGTAATTAAGAGGCTATTGATCTGAGCTATGTTGCTTCTATGTTAGAGGTGTCTTCGCACTACACAATTTTTTTGCAATTAGACTAAACCTCGTAGGGTGTAATGCAAAAGATACATAAGAAAAAAGTGTTACCTTGATACACCAGCCAGCCCACATATCATCATAACGCCCAATTGGTTGACCATCTCCCATAAGGCCAAAGTACATAGCAGGACCAATAAGTTCACGATCAAATCCCAAATTCATGCCACACATAGGAAACAGAGTCCCCTTTGGTATTGTCAACACTGCATCAACATACCTAACATACAGACACAGCCAAAAACACAGTTAAACCATCACATTTCAATAATATTATCATTAAATATTTGGAATAAAGTGGAAAATCATATTATTACGTTTTGTTTTTCTCAAGTGGCTTGACGAGTTGTGTCGGAGCATCATAGTCGGGAATGTTGAGCCAGAGGCCGTGAGAGACGGCAGTTGGCACACCCTCACGTAAGCTGAAAGGGTAGCCACGAACAAAGTCCGAGCCTTCCCTATAGGGGTCGTAAAGTGTGTTGAAGAAGTATGGGGTTGATGGGGAGAGGAGATTCTTGATGTGTTGTTCTAAAGCATTGATCATTTTGCCAGAAGGGTCATTTGCAACCTATGTTACATATATATAGCAAATGTTAATATTGTAAGTTACTCACAAATCAATCATCACAAATTGTACAAATAATTTGTGACGAACGTTTGTTTATATCATCACAATCATATATATCAAATAGATCAAAATGTAACAAAAAATAAAAAATAAAAAAATAACATCAACTGGATTAAATACTCACAAAGCAATCATCGTCAATGGTGTAAATATACTTCTTCTTCGAAACCATATATCCGAAGCATCGACACGCAGAATCCTTAAATGAAATGCACGACGCCTTTTCGCCCAAAATCCGATTAATATCGTTACGATTGTAGAGCTCGTAATCGAACCCTTCGGGCACTTTGATCGTCTTTGAAGGATCGCCGTCTTGTACTATGATCAAGTGGTACGGCTCGAAAAACGGCCTCCACATTTCTAGGAAATCGAGGTTGCGGATCGTCGGTATCACAATGTCGAGCTCGTCTTTCAACGGTGGCGGTGCGGTAGCCATGTTGTAGGATGGGGGAGGTGCAAAGAGGTTGTGGCGGTGTTACGATTGTGAAGCGATTTCTATTTTTTGTTAAGTGAAGTGTTAGTTTGATTGTTGTTATGAGAAATGGATCAGTAACGTAACGTTATTATATGGAATGTAGGTTACGTGGTGGCACATGAGGAAGCGGAGGGATCGGCACGTGCTGAGGAGAATGTGTTAGGGAAAAAATTATGCGGCCATGTAAATATTTCTCTTATTTAAAATTATTAATTTATGAGGCATTGATTTTTTTTCTCTAACATAACTATTTAAGTAAAAGTTGTTAGACAAAATTGATGCATGGCATAATTTTTTGTTGTCCTAAAGCATTTCGCATGGTCAGGAAGTTGAATGTGTGACCCGAACTTATTGGGAGACTTTGCCTTTTCCCTGTGAACTTTTTTTGTATTTATTTGAATTTAACTAAGATTACATGAGTAAGTTGTAATTGCCAATTTGTCATCACATATATATAAGAAAAAGAAGAAGAAATTTAATATTCATTTTTTGAACATATCACAGAATAACAATTTATTATATTTACAAATGTAATCAACAAGATATTCTCAAAAAGGTCTCGGGCTTTCAGGAAGTATTAACAATTCAATATATTTGTTTTGATTTATCAAAAGTATAACTCCAAATTGATTACTAACTACAGGGGAAGCGCTCCGATCCTATAAATCATAGTTTAGCAATTAGATACCAATATTTGATCTATCAAAATTATCCCTATAATGAGTCTACAAAAGTTAAGTAATCGTGTAGTGTTATAAACAATACATACATGTGGCCTTTGTGAAAATTGTTGTACCTATACTTAGTACTATTTAGCATAGTAATAATAATTATTATAAACACTATTGAAATAGTGTATTATGTTGGAAAATCCTCTATATAAAGAGCACTCTTGGAAGAGTAAAATGACACCAATTCACAAGTGCTATTACTTAATATTTGCATTTCTTTTCCTAAGTCTTTTAATATATTGTTATAAACCCCAACAGTTTTACTTATTCTATAACACGTTATCAGCACGATAGTGCTCGATCCGGAAGAATTTAGTTCATTCGTTAAAGAAAACGTTCAACGTTAAAAGGTACGAAAGTTTATATTTACTTGTTCATCTATCTCCATTAATTATTATAGACAAGGCGGATTACCGCCTATCTATAATTTTATGATTAGATGAAAATTCTCTTTATATTTTACTGTCATCTAACTCTAACACTATATTAGGTGAATTCACATCTCAAGCTTTCAATGATTATTGTATGTCAACTGGAATTACGGTTGAACATAGTGTTGCACATGTATATTCTCAAAATGGTTTAGCTGCATCACTAATTCGCATTAGACCAAGCTCGTATCATGGATACTCCCCATTACAACTTGCTTTTGGTCATGAACCTAATATTTCCCATATAAAGATTTTTGGTTGTGCGGTTTATGTTCCAATTGCACCACCAAAGCGAACAAAAATGGGACCACAAAGAAGGTTGGGGATATATGTTGGATTTGACTCACCATCAACAATCATATATCTTGAGCCTCTAACATGTGATGTCTTTACGACATGTTTTGCCGATTGCCATTTTAGTGAGGCAAATTTTCCAACCTTAGGGGGAGAAAAGAAGCAGTTGGAAAATGATATATCATGGTATAATCCATCTTTGACAAGCTTTGATATGCTAACAAAGCAATGTGATTTGGAAGTAAAGAAAATTTTGCATTTACGAGCTATTACAAATCAATTACCCGATGCATTTACTGACATAAGCAGGGTAACAAAATCACATATACCAGCTGCAAATGCTACTGCTCATATTGTAATCCCAAAAGAAACATCAAATGATGATATCTTTGATATAACTAAGAAACGTGGGCGTCCTGCTGGCTCAAATGACACAAATCCTCGAAAAAGAAAAGGAGCATCAAAACCTAATGATCCTATTATTGAGGAATCTATGCTTGATGAGTCGCAAAATGTGACATATGAGATACCTCAAGAAGTTATCCAATCAGATCCTATAAATAAAGAGAACGTTGAAATCTCTATACATTATATCAATACTGGAATGGTATTGGATGGAAATGAGATGGAAAATATAGATGAAATATTTTCATATTTAGTCACTTATGAAATTGTAAATAAAAATGATGATCCTGAACCCAAATCTGTAATTGAATGCCAAAATAGGAATGATTGGGATAACTGGAAAGATGTTATGCAAGTTGAATTAGATTCGCTTAATAAGCGAAAGGTATTTGGACCCATTGTTCTCACACCAAAAAGTGTGAAACCCGTAGGGTTCAAATGGGTCTTCGTTCGCAAACGAAATGAGAAAAATGAAATTGTAAGGTTTTTCTCAAAGACCTGAAATTGATTATGAAGAAACGTATTCTCTTGTAATGGATATGATTACATTTCAATTCTTGATCAGTCTAGCGGTCTATGAAAATTTAAACATGCATCTCATGGATGTTGTCACTGCTTATCTCTATGGATCACTTGATAATGATATTTACATGAAGGTCCTTGATGGACTTAAATTACCCGCAACATCACGTTCCAAACCTAGATAAATGTACTCAATTAAATTGCAAAGATCATTATATTGGTTAAAGCAATCAGGTCGCATGTGGTACAATCGTTTGAGTGAATATTTATTAAAAGAATGATATATAAATAATTCTTTGTGTCCATGCATTTTTATTAAGAAAACATCATCTGGTTTTGCAATTATTATGGTTTATGTAGATGATTTAAATATCATTGGCACTGACAAAGAAATTCATTCAACAGTGAATTATTTAAAGGATAAATTTGAAATGAAAGATCTTGGAAATACTAAATATTGTCTTGGTTTGCAAATTGAGCATGTTAAAAATTGAATACTTGTGCATCAATCTAACTATACTAAAAAGATATTGAAATGTTTTAACATGGATAAAGCAACACATTTGAACCATCCTATGATTGCAAGATCATTAACTATAGATAAAGATCCATTTCATCCTTGTGAAGAAAATGAAGAAATTCTTGGTTCTGAAGTTCCATATTTAAGTGCCATTGGAGCTTTAATGTATCTAGCTAATTGTACTGGGCCTGATATATCATTTACTGTGAATTTATTAGCCAGGTTTAGCTCATCACCCACAAAAAGGCACTGGAAAGGAATTAAACATTTATTCCATTATCTTCAAGAAACTGTGGATCTTGGTCTATTTTATCATAACAATGCGGTACAAGAATTGATTGGTTATGCAGATGCAGGTTTTCTATCATACCCATATAAATCCAGATCTAAAACTGGATATGTATTCATGTATGGAGGCACTGCTATTTTATGGCGTTCTCATAAACAGACACTTGTTGCGCCATCATCGAATCATGCTGAGATTATTGCACTCCATGAAGCAAGCAGGGAATGTGTATGGCTACGATCAATGACACATCATATAAGAAGAACATCTAGCTTACCTATTAGAGAGGGTCCTACAATATTATACGAAGACAATTCTGCATGTACTACACAGATGAAAGAAGGCTATATCAAGAGTGATCGAACCAAACACATACCCCCAAGATATTTTGCCTACACTCAGGAACTCGAGAAGAACAAAGAAATTAATATCCAATATGTTCAATCATGTGACAATATGACAGATCTTTTTATAAAGGCACTCCCTATTGTTAATTTTAAGAAACATGTTCAAAGTATTGGGATGCATCACCTACGAGACTTATGAAGAATTGGAGATGCCAACTTGAGTGGGAGTTCACACGGCTGCACTCTTTTTCCCTTATTAAGGGTTTTATCCCACTGGGTTTTTCCTTATAAGGTTTTTAACGAGGTAGCATAAGACGTGTGCAGAAGACGGATCATATACATTACAAAATTTTCAAACGCCCAAGGGAGAGTGTTATAAATAATACATACATGTGGCCTTTGTGGAAATTGTTGTACCTATACTTAGGCTTACTATTTAGCATAGTAATAATAATTATTATAAAAACTATTGAAATAGTGTATTATATTGGAAAATCATCTATATAAAGAGCATTCTTGGAAGAGTAAAATCACACCAATTCACAAGTGCTATTACTTAATATTTGCATTTCTTTTCCTAAGTCTTTTAATATATTGTTATAAACCCCAACAGTTTTACTTATTCTATAACATGTGGTAAGATTAACGGATTAAGGATTCCTTCATTTAATTCAACCCCGCTAACCCAACCAACTCCAACTCCCCCTTAAAGTTTCAAGTATTTTCTTCCATTTAACAAAACGTAACCATAGTTTGTAACATTGCCTAATTTTGGCTCATTACTTGATGTCGTGTGAAAAAAATATTAGAAGTTTATGTAAATATGTAAAGAGAGTAATCTGAGATATCTATATAGGGTAAGAGCACCGAGTGTAAAAAGATTTAATTTGACAATATATCGTGTATATATGACGAGGTGGATATTACAAGTGCGGTACAACGATTTTATTACAAACTAGACCTACTAGGACTAATGCTAGTGCTGAGTAAGCTTGGTCCCGAACACCTCGAACTGACGCTAGATGCTTTGATGGGTGTTGGAGGTGTATCGAATGTGACGTCGAAGGTGATATCGGGGAATATATCGAAGACCTTCTACGTCGAGGATGATGTCCTGGGTGACGTCGGATGTGATGTCGAGTGGGGTATCGGTGATATATATCGAAGATATATATCGGGTGCTATGTCGAATATACTCGATACAGGTGTACAATAATTGAGGATAATTAAAGCTTATCTTGATTATCGGAATGCCAGTATTTATAGGTCTCGGGAAGCGGAGACCGCACACGTGATAAACACGTGCATAGTATCATATCGAATGTAATTCGATATGTACGTCGAGGATGTCCCCCGATATAGGTGAAATATGGGTCTGACCCTTGGGCCAGTCCAATATGGGAAATATTCATATCATGTAGTCCCCAAATTTGGGAGTTATTATTGAAAGTAATAATTCGTAAATTAATTATGAGTTTGAATCACCAGTACCTCTCGTCCCGCCAGTTCAAATGACGGAGCTCAGATACGAGAATTCATTTCGAAAAAATATCGGTGGACCCCCCAATGTAATTGGCGTAGCCTAGAGGTCCTCATTTGAATTATTGGGCTTAGACATTTTGTGTGAATTTCTAGGATTTTGTATGTAGTTATAAAAATTATATCGAATTATTTTCGATATGCTTGTCGAAATTGTCCTTCGATATGGTTTGCCATAAATGCTCATCGGAGGACCCGGCGTCTATAAATAGCGGTATGCTAGAGAGATGAAGGTCATTTATCTTCTTTCTACAGAGGTATGTCGGAGATCCCTGACATAGTTTTCGATATCTATTTTCGATATATGTTTTGTTATCCATTTTCAATTTACATAGTCGATATTCATTTTTTGATGTCGGTTTTCGACATGATATTTGATTTACGGATTCGATATGCCCTTCGATGTAGTCCTCGATATAAATTTTGGATTTAACCTTTATTAAAACTTTGATTTTTCAGGTTGCGTTTGTGCTGGTTATAACTTTCCAAAGAGTTCTTTGCGCCTTTTATCTGTGCTTCTTTCGTTCGTAGTCACGATGTCGGGCGCGAGAAGAGTTAACATGATCGACTTGGGACATGAAAATGCAGAGGTTAGGGGGTCCGAATCTGTTTTCGTTGATTCAGAGTTTTTCGGGACAGAGGGTTTAGTTAGTGATGATGTGGGGGATGGGTTAGACGAGGAGGGTGATGACTTTCACGGGAATGAGGATGTGGAGTACAATGAATGGGGTCTCCGCGTGTCACCCGAAGTGAAGAAGTATAAGACGATCCTTAGTTATGAAGATATGGTGTCGCATGTTCCCCACCATCCTGGTCATTACTCCGCTACCTATCATGTGGATAGCGGGTATCAAATTATATTCCCTGGAAAATATGAGCGGATTCATAAGCCTCCTCGGGGTTTCATCACTGTTCATGAGAAGCATTTCTCCAATGGTCTACGTTTTCTGATCGACCTGCCTGTTGTAGCCATTTTGAAGAGTATTGGGGTTTGCTTGGGACAGCTCTTTCATTTGGTGCTATTGTGGCCTTCATATTGGTTATAGCAACCCTTGGTGCGCCTCACAGGGTCAATGTGTTTTGGAATCCGTTCACGGCCATCACTAACAAGAAGGGCGTGGATAAGGGCTTTTTCTTGATTAGAGCCCATTCAAGACGGAAATTCTTAGAGGGTAGTCAATCCAGTCACGGCTTTGGTAATAAAAATGAGTACTTCTATGTCGAGGAGAAGTTTGTTGGGGAGTTCGATGATCTACCTCAGATATGGTCGACAATCGAGAAGTATGAAATGCGTTACAATGTGGGTGCACCGCAATGGGCTGCGGGGTTTCTGAGCGGTTAAATGGCCCACCGATATGGTCTCACCACTATTTCTGATGAAGAGGTGCTCTGCGCGGGTGGTCTATCGCCGGTGCCTTATCGAGGCTCGTTCAACCTTGGTATATCATATTTTTGCCTTAAAATGTATATGTTCAGGTATTCCTCTGTTTGATAATCTATATTTGTTGTATACAATGGACCTTGGGAAGTATCGGAGGTTGGATATGATCGCGCAACGTGCCGCTGTTGCGAGAGTCGAGGTCGGCATCAATGTGTCACTATCTGTCGTTCATAAAACACGCAAGCAAGAGGGGGACCGACTCAAGAAAAAGATGGTCGGGTCATCCCAAGGTGAGGAATGCGTGGAAGGTGTTGTCCCTGGAAGCAGTGCGCCCTCACAGGGTGGAACCGGCGCGAGCTCTAGTAGGAGTCAGGCTCCGGGGGCTTCGAGTGTGAACCCTTCCCATCATAAGAGGAAACGCATCGAGGGCGGTAGTACGGCTACCGAAAGGAGAACTATATTTCAGTTAGTAAGTTTGTTATTACCCCCTTCTCTATCTAGTTGTAGTAATCATAGATTTAACGATTTGTGTGTCCCAGGTTGGGAAGTTCCTTGCCGCTTTTCTGAAGGCGGCAAGTGATAACAACGCTGATCGGGTCGAGTCCATCTCGCAGACTATTGTTGAGCTTGAAAGCATGGCGAATTACGACGCTGCGGTGACTGCCAAATTAGCAGCCGAGTGCGATGAGGCGTTAAGTATACTAAACTCTAGTGAGGCGAATGTGCAACTCTTGTTGAGGCAGAACTGGGAGTTGGATACAGCCCTTGACGAGGCCAAACTTTCTCTCATAATAGAAAGGAAAAAACGTGAGGCCGTCGAGTTAGAACTCCAACAAGTACGGGAAAAATTGGCCCTTGCTGAGAGGACCATTTGGTGCAAGGAGCCCACCCGAGAGCAGAAGGTGAACATCGCCAAGGGTTTCCTGCTGAGCGAAACGTTCAAAGAAATATGTGTTGAGTGTGGGGTGCAAGAAAGGGAAGAGGCAAAGGCTTCTATCATCGGTCAAGTCCGGTTGCTTGACCCTAGTCCGCTTAACCCATTGCTTGGTCCAGATGGGAAATATCTTGAGGACTCGGACACCGAGGACGACGAAGACCCTGTACCAGATGCCTATACGGAAATTTTGCAGCAAAAGGGCCTTGTGCTGATCCACACTAAGGGTGCTTCTAAGTGCCCGGATGAAGGCTATGTTTGTAGTATTTCCTTATGGATTGTACATATGTCTTTCTTTCATGTTCTTTGTAGGGAAAACGGCATACTATGCCCAACGTATTCGCGTTTTTGCGAAGTTATACCCAGCCTTTTTTTTGCACCACTATACTCGGCCTTTGACGTTTGAAAAATACTATACCCACACCTATTTTCCGACTAAAAAACGTCATTTTTTGCTGGTATGACATCACCACTCAGGATACTAAGAGGGCAAAATGGACATTTCATCTCAAAGTTTATTTAGGACGAAATTGGAGAGTGAGGTGTAATTATTCTCGCTCCAATTTGGGGAAAACACTCGAACCCTAATTTCGCTCAATCCAAAATTGCTCCAAATTCGCTCAAATTTTACCCAAATCACTCCAATTCGCTCAAACTTTGTGTGCTTGTAGTCGATGATGATCCCACAGGGGTCAAGATTCCTGGAGAAATGCTTAGGAAATGTAACTATGAAGCTCGCCGTACGCCACCACCGTGGCGTCAAGCTACGACGTGCACCACCACCTCCGTACACCGCACGCAACCACCACAATTCTGCCGCGAGCCACCACTGTCACATCACCATCACTGATGCATCACCACAGCGCACCACCGCGAACGCCACCTCATCGACACCACCGCGAACACCACCTCTGTGACACCACCCACTACCTCCTTCTCCATCACCTCGGTATGCTTCAAAAAACCCTAAACTCCCGAATTTTGATTTTTTTTGTAGCTTGAATTTGCGTCGGATTTTGGATTTAATTCGTAATCAGCATGCTTAAATATTTGTGAGTGTTGATTAGTATTGTTTTTCCAGAAATTTTACGTGTTGTGTTACAACATCCTAATTCGTATTATTGTGATCTTCTAATTCGTATGAAGCTATGTGATAGAAACATTTTGGTTTTGGCTTTAAAAAAAAATTGTTGGATCAAGTCTGATGATTAATAGAACATTCTCTCTATATATCATAATAACTTGCAGTTTGATTTTCAGTACAAAAAAAGAAGAAAATGGAGCAGGCTTTTATTATGATCAAGCCTGATGGTGTTCAAAGGGGCCTGGTTGGTGAGATTATTGAGCGATTTTAGAAGAAAGGTTTCACTTTGAAAGATCCAAAGTTTATCACTGTCGATCAAGCTTTTGCTGAGAAGCATTATGCTGACTTATGGTTTGGGAGGGAAAGAATGTGGTTGCTACTGGTAGCAAGATCGTTGGTGCCACCAACCCAGCTGGTCGGCTCCAGGAACCATCCGTGGTGCTTATGCCATTGACATTGTCAGGAATGTGATTCATGGTAGTGATGTTGTTGAGAGTGGAAGGAAGGAGATTGCTCTCTGGTTCCCAGAAGGAGTTGCTGAATGGAGAAGCAAAGCTCACTCATGGATCTACGAGTGAACTTATTAGTTAACTACCCATGATTACTAGGCGTTTGAGCTATGACTATCATTAACAGAAAGATTATGAATTTTTGGGTGCATTTGAGTTACTAAGACCTTGTACTGTGACTTGGTTTGTTATAGTTATGTTTTACTTTTGAGTAAAAAAAAAATGGAGCATTATGTAAACTATCTATGTAGCAACTGAATCATTGTTGTTGGAGTCCCGATGATTAATGGAAGTTTTGGCTTACATGAAAGAAAAAAAAAAAGCACACGAATAACCTTCATAATTGCATTTCCTAAGCATTTTCGTTTATTATCCATATTGAACACTCTTTTTTGTTTTATGCATTTTCCTAGTATAAGCACTCTGCTTTTCTATAATGAGTCTGGCTCGAACTTGGTAAAAGCTCGAACTTCTACATATTTATGATATGTCATTACCTCTCTAATACGATTTTTAAAGAGAAACAATTAATGAATAACTAATGAATAAGTTCATAAATTGGTAAGAGGGAAAAAAGGCATACTAGACCCAACATATTCGCGTTTTTGCAATGTTATATTCAACCTTTTTTTCGTTAGGTAGCTGTTGGAAATATAGAGTACCGGTTTTACCCTACAAAATTTAAAATTTGGCCTGAAAATAGGTGTGAGTATAGTATTTCTCAAACGTCAATGGCCAGATATAGTGTTGCAAAAAAAAGGTTGGGTATAACTTTGCAAAAACGCGAATACGTTGGGCATAGTATGCCATTTTTTCCTTCTTTGTATTTTCGAACCTTTTGAATAAAATAGTAGTATGCTTCTCTTATTCTCAGTGAGTGACAATTTATTTGTGCATATTACTGAATTTGTGCCCTTCTTTTATTGATGATTACGGCTTCATTTGGATTTTGTTGCCTCCTTATCCTGATAAGCAGGGGATTTATGATCCCGTAGAATTTGTAGATAGATATCCATGTCGGGTTCTCTCCTCCCTATCGCGGTGGATAGGTGAGTTATCCTGTGGGAATTTGTAGATCTTCGGCCCTTTTTTGGATAGTCGATATCCCTTGAGTTTTGTAGATCTTCATTTCCTGTGATTTAAGCAAGGTAACACGATATGCATTCTTGAATATAAAACAGGATTGGAAGGTGAATTCTAATTTATTCACTTTCATCCCGATAGGTGGGAAATGCATCTTCCTTGCCTATTAGTAGGGAATGCCTTTGTACCTGCCCTAGATAGGTGAAGCAAGCATATTTGCAAAAAGATGTAGTAATACCACACTTTGACAATAGGATGTTCAATGATAAATATCTCGAAATGTGTGTGTGCATGTTGGGCACATTTCGTCCGAACCCCGTATTGAGGTATATCATCGTTATATCCCATAGGATATGTACCTGCAGTGAGTTATGAATAACGTAATGTAGTCAAATATATCGGTTTAAACGATAAGAGTTAATGATAGATAACGGTCGAGGGCTAGGTAAATCCCAACCCGCCTACGTATCCCGTGATATGGGAACCAGACCGGCGTAGTTCCCCTTGTTTTAGTTACAATACAGCCCAACGATGGTGCAATTTAGGGAAAGCATAAATTGTTCAACGTTACTGAAAATGAAAAAGTGCAAATGGTCCTCAGGACATCGGTCATTCCACCACTTGATGGTTGCCATCTGGATTTGCCCCGTATCCCGCAGCTTCTCTAATACTCGGGAGTGTGAGGGAAGTTATGTAGCAAATCCATCCCTCCTAATGGTTGGCAATGACCTCCCCTATACCTCATGCTGCTGGGATTTCATTTTCTGGTGATATATGGATACCACTGCACAGATGGCATTAAGGGCATGCCTTCCTATTATGATGTTGTAGGCGAAAGGATGATCCACTATTGTGTATTGGACGTTAATGGTCATCCTATGCGGTTCCTCCCCAAAGGATGTTGGTAGGTTGACATGTCCCAACGGTATCACCTCCGTTCCCCCGAAGCCGATCAAAGGGGTGCGGATCTGCTCCACTGCATGGTGGCCCAACGTCATCTTTTCCAAAGCATGTGCAAATATGACATTTGTGGAACTCCCGTTGTCTATCAACACCTTGAGAACACCATAATTGGCAACATCAAGTTTAACGACTAGAGAGAAATCGAGTTTACCTGGCTCTATGGCCTCGGGGGATAGATCTGTCAAGCCCTTGTTCAAGAAAGTGGTGATCTAGCAGTCCTCTTGGATTCCTCTAGTGATCATTTTCCTCCCATTGGTGGATTCTGCCCATGTTGGTCCACCACTGATCATGTTGATCACTCCTCTAGACGGTGCATTGACAATCGCGTTTCCACGTCCTCCTGAGCCCTCAATGGCCTTCATCTTGTCTCTCCTGAGGAAACGGGACCTGTCCTCCTGGTCTTCAGAGTCTCTAGAGTTCCACACGTACTCAACCAATTTCTCCTCGCGAATGAGTTGTTCAATTTCGTCCTTTAGATCTATACAGTCCTCTGTATCATGTCCCTTCTGATGATGATACTCGCAATATTTCCTCGAACACTTGGTCCCTTCAGTCTCTCTCAACTTCCTTGGTTGGTTCAACCACTTCTTCCTCTGAGCTACCCCGAATACGGTTAGGATATCATGCTTCAGCGAAGTGTATCTCCTTGGTGACCTGATTCTGCCGTTTCTGTCTCTGTTCCAACCTTCCTTGCCTCTGGGGCGATTGTTGGTCTGGTGGGGAGTCTGCTTCATTGCCATCATGTTGTCCTGATAAACTGTATCATAGGCTAAAACATTAATCTAGTCGATTGTAGGTGACATGAGCTTGATCAACTCCCCAGCAAACCTCTTGTGCGTTGTCGCATTGAACAAAATGAGCACCACCTGGTCGCCCTTCGGTTCATCAACCTTCATCAACTCATCATTAAACCTCTTCATAAACTCCTCCAAGTTCTCCTTCTCCTTCTGCTTCAGCGCATTTAGATGGTTCATGCTAGTTATCATCCTCTTCTGGCTGGAGAATTGGGCTCTCCAATTTTTGCCTCATCTTCTTGTAGCTGGTTATGGACCCAGTTTCTATTCTTGTGAACCAATTGAGGGCTACCGCACAGGGTCGTGGTCAAAATTTTTGCCTTAATGTTGCGCAAAAACCTATGCATGTTTAACACACTATAGACATTGTGGAGGTGGTCCATCGGATCGCTCTTCCCATCTCACGCTTTGATGGTAGGAATCTTATCTCATTTCTCCATCACCTCTGATTCGATTTCCTCGCCGAATGGGGTCGATTTCCTGCGGCCTTCCGCCAATGCTAGTCTCTAAACGACCTCTTTTCCTTCGATCCATCATTGGGTCGGGACCCTCCTCCACGGGGGCTCTTGATTGTGGACAATCCCTCGTGGATTCTACTGTATCCTCGCACTCGTTCGGCCTATGCCCATTACCAGAGTTCCTGATCCTTGATTCCTGAGGTTGCCGCGGCACTATGACTGCTCCCTGATTGACCAAACGCGATAGTAGAGTTTCCAAAGCGGCGTTCAGTGTTGCCTGGACCATGGCATTGATCTGCGCCATGATTTCTGGCGCTAAGGTGTTAGAGATTGTTGGCGCGGGCTCTGGTGCCACCAGAGATTGGGGGTGAAGGGGTTCATTCTGGCCCACTACTGGTTCTGGGACTCGAACAGGCGGCGAGGGTGCTCTCTCAGCTGCTGAATTGTCAACCACTAGCCTAGTAGATTGCGAGCATGTCATCCTGCATTGCATCTTGATGTCTTTGTCCGGGAACGTGGTGTTCCCACATACGGCGCCATTAAATTGACAATAGATCGTGTATATATGACGAGGTGGGTATTACAAGTGCGGTACAACGATTCTATTACAAACTAGACCTACTAGGACTAATATTAGTGTCGAGTAGGCTTGGTCCGGAACACCCGAAGTGACGTTAAATGCTCTGCTGGATGTCGGAGGTATATCGAATGTGACATTGAAGGTGATATCGGGGAATATATCAGAGACCTTCTACGTCGAGGATGATGTCCTGGGTGACGTCGGGGGTGACGTCAGATGTGATGTCGAATGGGGTATCAGTGATATATATCGAAGATATATATCGGGTGCTATGTCGAGTGCTATGTCAAATATACTCAATAGAGGTGTACAGTAATTGAGGATAATTAAAGCTTACATTGATTAGCGGAATACGGGTATTTATAGGCCTCGGGAAGCGGAGACCGCACACGTGATAAACACGTGCACAATACCATATCGAATGTAATATTTGATATGTACGTTGGGGATGACCCCCGATATAGGTGAAATATGGGTCTGGCCCATGAGCCAGCTCAATACGGAAAATACCCATATCAAGATTGTTCATGAAGAACTTTATATTGATGTGTAGAAATTCGTTGATACTTGTTAAATCAAATAGATCACCAACGTCTATTGAGGAAGTAGAATAATATAAGTAGGATAAATCTTATTTGGAAATCATCAAAAACATGTAAGTATGTTGTATACCACATTTAAGTTTTATATAGTTTCTTGTTCATTTGTAGAACAAAAGACAGTAATTTGAATATTTTCTTTAATTTGTTATGTCTCTCTATTATAGTGGCAAGATTAGAGTTTGACCGATGAAAAAAGATTAAATAAACTAAGGTAACAAAATAAAATTATGAGATATCTAACCAAAGTTCGTAGTAAAAGCCAATTCGATAGATATAAATTATTACACGATCATTGAGTGAAGAATTTGTTAAGGATATGTAAATATAAAAATGTTACTAATGAATAAAGAAAGCAAAGATCATGAAGAAAAACAGGAGGTGGTCCTCCATTAATCTGGAGTTCCGAGAATCATTGGGATTGCTGGATTTGGTGGATCAACTAAAAGATCTTCCAGACACTCAATTGCACTGTCACTCCTTCTAGTGGCTCATTAGCCTGATAACCCGAAGCCAATTCGGCCTCGGATTTCCCTGTAATCAAAGGGCCTCGAAATGGCGAAACATCGTCTTAATCCAATATATTAGCAATAATTTTAAAAATCTCCACTTCTGTAAAGTTGATTTATCTAAAACAAAAATATAGTTTAAATACAATGATATCGATTTGGAAATGCAGTGAATCAAAACTCGCTTTATTTAAGCATTGCAGGCATAATGTTTTGAAAGGAGAAGGGCCAAAAACTCTACAGATTACCTATTGATATTAGTTTCTAATTTATATCGCAAAATATTAACTTTTATTCTTCTCTCGTATTTACTGAATCTAGATATTCTCTAAATATTTCTCGGTTTCCAGATATTAAAGTATTATTTATTTAATTCAATATATTTGATTCATCAATTCCTCCAAAACAATTGAGTGACACAAATATGAAGCACTCGAATGATATTGAGCGATCTTGAAAAGAAAAAGAAAATCTTTAAAGATATTAAAATAATTAATATCTAAATAAAATTATAAAATCCACATATGTTCAAGTACAACTAATTACGTAGTAGGTGGTAAGCATCATGAATAAAAGTTGAAAACTATATATGAATAATATTATGATTCATGGCTACCGCTACATTAAATAATATAGCCCAACAAAAGAAGCATAAATACTTCGTGTTTTCGAATGGTTAATGTGTTGGGAGAGAAAATCGATCCTGCTAATACTGCTTTACACAACGTGATATCAAAATTATTTAGAAAAAGTTTATATTCATTCAATTTAGACATAGATCATCAATAAGCAATTGGAAGGAAAAATAGCAATTGGGACCTAATTAAAAAATAAAAATGGATACTCACTGGAAAACACGTCGCAAGAGTATCCATTTTTATTTTGAGGTTAGGCCCCAATTGCTATTTTTCGTTTCAATTGCTTACTGATCTATGTCTAAACTGAATGAATATAATTTTTTTCTAAATAACTTTGATATCACGTTGTGTAAACTCACATGTGTATTGAAAAAGAATTGTATTTCACATGCACATGCACACATTAGACTTAAGTCGTGTAATTGTGATGATAACATGTTTGAGGTTAGTACATAAATAGTGAATGGGTGACATAGGTACACACAAAGTTGTACTAGAAATGGTACAAATGATTTTTGCAGCAAAATAGACTACTTCAACGTACTTCAGACAAGAAAATTAGTTGTAGATAACTAAGATTGATCAAATATTCTTAAACACATGTAAAATCAAATACAACAGATAAAGTCAAAGTGATCAATAGCACAATCAAGGAAACATTATGTCGTAAACTCGCATTCGGTAGATAAGGATACGCATCCGGAGGCGGCATGACACAGTTATCCCCGTTGAAATAGATTCGTCTAGGGAAGCCCCATCCCTTTCCAAAAGTGAACGTTGATGGCTCTTTCCGGAATATAAGCTCCGACTGCACGTTCCCCTGAGGGCCGGCTTGCATGAGCAAGTCATTATAAAACTTCACACCCCACAACAATGCAGTATCATCTGTAATACGAGCAAAGTAATACAATTCTTAGATTCATCGTTATAGAAACATGCGCACATAGTCCGTCCCTAATTGCCACAAACGCATACTGAACAAGAAACGAAAAGAAAGATATCCTCCACACCTTGAAAATACAAATTATGAGCCAAATCGAAGATAAACAACAATAATGCCGTATGGTACTCATTATCGCATATGCAACTTACTTATATTCCCGTATGATGTAAGAGGCTTGTAGTTGAAGCTGAAGATTTGTGTCAGATTGTCGAAATTTGGGTGCTGGACGACTAAGTTCCACTGAGTATAATTCATCCCATAATTGAAGTTTGTGATTGTGACCTTGACACGCCAATATTCCTTGTAGTTCAATTTAATGTGCCAGTGGACTCGAATGGGGCACATGTGACTGGTGCATTGGACAAGAGGAGCAAAGCTATTAGTCTTCCCGTGATTGGAAACTGCAGAAGCAAGGTACGGCGAACGTGGACTGCAAATGACAAAGGAGAAAAAACCTCATATCAATGGAAAATGTTGAAAACCGAACAAGCAAGATGAAGAAAAGATAAGAACAAAAGGATAAACTTACTTCACACAACTTCCCGGCTGAGTAAGATTGTTTTGGCATCCACACGTACAAGTTGGACAGCGAACGAGAGTGTCGTTGTAAAAGGCCGAGAGTGAAACGCAACATGTGGGAGTTTTTTGAGCTAGAAACTGCGAATATGTGCACGTAACATTCCACGTCACTGCAATAACGCAAGAGTGATGAAATTTCAAAAGCAGTAATTCAGAATGAGAACTTGAACATATAGATAGATCATATTTTAGGTCCTCTGAAATAGGCATAACTTAACGTACAGTTCTATATGAAACAAAGACAGCTTACTCATTGCTTGCGTCACCCTTCTTCGATCTTGCGAAATGAACTTGGTAGGTTTCACAATTTTTGCTTGTCCACAAGTATATCCAGGTCCAGGCGCTTTCAATGTGAAATTCTTCGGCACTCTAACTGTTCTATTGGTGGTTCCAGCCGCACCAACGGTAAGCTGAAAAGAGCTTGCAGCATTTTCCGGATCTTGTGCCCAGGAACTAATAACCCCTCCTTTACAACAATTCGCAACCTGTTGATTGTAACGAGTTCCTGGCAATAAGTCAACCACTGACGGATCTTTCCTACAGCAATGTGGAATATCCCCTTTATACCTCGAACAGTCTCCTTGGTCAGTGGTTTGACCTCCCATCATGTTCCAAATCACTTCCTTCTTCGCCCAAGTCCACCCCAAAGTCCAACCTGGTGCTTGAATGTGACGATATTGTTGGAAGTTGAACATAGTTACCATAGCCTGTTTATGTTTGGTATAAAGTGAGTCGACAAAGAACAAAAGCAAAAAAAGATAAGTCGGTGAAAGGTGTAGGTATGATTGGGCTCAATAACATCACTAACAACAAAAGGCACAAACAGGTCGGATTATTTGGAAGAAAAGATTAGAGAACGTAAATTACACACAACACACAGTACAAAGTTCAAAAGGATTGATGTATCATGGTTAAGACAAATTTCTATAGTTTGCTAGTGCAACACTTACCACATAACCATCGGCTGTCCAGCTGATAATGTCCCATTTTATCGTGATATTCCCATTAGGATCGAGTGCATCATAGGCTTCTGAAAAATTATCACATATCAACGATTTAGGTTCTGAACTTCTATTATCATATACTCATTATAATACAATTACAACAATGAGAATCAATTTCAACAGATATACAACCCAAACTCTAATTGATCAGATCAAATAGACAAGATGACTACTATTCAAGATTTACTAATCGAAGAAGCATGAACTCTGATTCCAGATATTCCGATGAAAAACTACCAAAACGTTTCCAATTCCAACTAGGTGAGACGAAACTTTAAAATGTCTTTTAAGTATACCACAACCCTCATCTTTCTGATTTTTCCGACACGTATCGAGAGCTCTCAATCAAAATGTTTAGCGAAGCAAAACACGCTTAGAAACACAACTTGGAGACATGCCCAGAAGAAAAATTACGAAACAGAGAAAACACACTTCGCCCATTTTTTATATAAAAACATTTTTACATGAGAAAAAATCACCAAAGATAGTAAAAACACTCTGTGCTAAGTAACACAATTTTTTTTAACTGGTAAGTAGGAGGTCTCAAGCTTTACTCAATTTAGCTCACCACACACTCTCAATTCATATCAAATTTCCAAAAAAAATAACAAAAAATAAGCTTAATTTTCATAATTACCAACTAAAACAAGTAAATGACTCATCAAATGACACAAAGATTCAAACTTTATTTTAATCCAAACAGACCCTTATTCCACATTTTCATGCAGTCACTCAATAACAAAAACCCACTTCAAAAAACAACGGTAAATAAGCCTAATCTCCACAATTAGTAACTAAAGCAAGTAAATGACTCATCTAATCACTTTATGACAATCCAAACAGACCCTTTTGATCACCACATTTTAATATTATAACCAATAATCACTCAGTAAATAATTTTAAAAACGCATTAAGTAAATTAGAACCCAACTAACCAAAATCAACCAAGGAAAAAAAAACCCCACTTCAACAAACTGTTCAATTGCCAACAAGAACAAGAAACCAACACAAAAAATTAAACAAATAAAATAAATAATTTAAAATCACCTGTTGAGGTAAAGCTAAAGCAAGAGACCAAGAAGAACACAAAAACATTGAATCTCCACGAAAATCTGAAACAGGGCTCCATTTTTCTTTTCTTAAAATTATCGAATTGTCAGTAGTCACTAGAATTTTAAAGAATATTACAACTAAAAGTGCAAAAAGAAATATAGAGAAAAATGGGATGAGACAGAGGGGCACGCCACGCGGTGAAAAACAGCTTTAAATGGCAATGGGAAAAGTACATTTTAGCTGTGCATATTCCGATACACTGAATTCTTTCTTGTTAATTTTTTTTTTTTTTTGAAAATGAAAGGCCAGTTATGGCATGCACAATTAATATTGAGATTATGGCATGCACTATTAGATTAAGCATGGTGATAATGATGGGATAGTTATTAGTTAATAGTTTATTTATTTGTGGGACTTACATATATATATATATATATATATATATATATAGCCGGTAATGACTTATCAACTAAAATTTCTTTCTTTTCTTGCACTACAAGAAAAAGCATTTCTTGTAACAAAATATTAGTAACAAACACTGGATTTGTTACGGAACAAAGGGTAATAGTAACAAAATAAATATTTTGTTACCAATGTTTTCGCTTGGCGTAACAAAATGTGGTTTTCGTTATAGAAAATATACTTTCGTTACCATAGGTTTATTTTTGGTAACTAGTATTAATATTAGTTACAAGAATTGTTGGGCTTTGTTACAAGAAAGTTGATCTTCGATAACAAACTAAAGAGTTTGTCTTGAAAACTCTAAATTAGTTACAAATAGTATGTATGGATATTTACAAATGAAAAACTCGTTACCCAAACTTAACTTGGTTACCAAAACTACAAATTGGTTTCAATATGAAATTATGTTGTAACTAAAATATAATTAAATTTTAAAATTATATCGTAAGTACATAATAATAAAGAGATAAAATCCTTGTGATAGAACTATGGATAATATATGAAGTAATAAAATTTTGAAAACTTTAAAATAAAAGGTTTTGATAATCCTAAACAATCTATCTCGTTAATCATTAAACAAATATTATTATTCACTGATTGTCGATAGACTGACTAAGCACATGTTTTAGTTCTCTTCATATGCTACACATAACTAGGAGAAACTCCCACCAATTGAGAAAGTTGTCCAAAAGCAACACAATCGTTCTAAAACAAAGTATTTTTCATCTCATGCCATGATCTCCAGGATTCGACCCTATAGCACACAAGACAACATCCACACAAGTTTGGTCAGAATTTATAATCTTTTTGGGGAGTTTGGGAGAAAAACTTGCTTACAGAGATTGCTCACATAATCAGATTACCACTAAAGATTGATAAGAGTACACTAGAGAGGGAGCTCGGTCACTTTACCAGGATTCTGGTTGATATCGATCTTGAGAAACCCATTCAAGAGACACTTTGGGATGACACAGACGAACACAAACTTTTGGTCCAACTGAAGTACGTGGGATTGCAGGATCTCTATTACACTTGTCGAGTAATGGGACACATAGCAGTCACTTGGTGACGAAATACTCTAAAAGAGGATGTGACGGGAAAGAGGAAAAAAACAGTCAAAGAGACTACTAAATGCCCTCCTTGGAGAGGAATATCCCGTTAGGGAACTGAGTAGTGACGAAAAACAACACCACCAATCCTATGCTCGACTCCACACTTCCAAATGAGCAACTGTCGACGCAACAAACACCGAGAGGAAATATCCTTGGTGGTAAGATCATTGAAAAGGAGTATGCAAGCTTGGATGAAATACTAAGGAAGAAAGTACCAGAACGTGTCATAGTTCCGCACACTTGCACCGAGAAGAAGGATCTTGGAGCACATTTATGAGGAGAATGAGTTGGGGGGATCGAGTTGTTTGTGACAAATGAATAGTTAGAAGCCGGCACGATTTGAACCATGATAGTTATTTACTAGAATTGTAGGGGCTTTGCCAGCCTGAATAAACAACGACTTTTTCAGTTATTGTCTACGATACTCACCGAATTTTGTATTTTTAGTAGAGCCCAAAATCTGAATTAATTATGTCCCGACTAGATATTGGGTTTATCTGGTTTTGTCTGTAATTGGTATGACTAATAAAGATTTACCATCAATCTGGGTTTTTCAAAGAATAGTTGTTGAACATTTGAGCACCATTATCCAAAGCAATCAACATGTGAGTTTTACTCTAGAGTTTAATGAAACGCTCCTTTTTTTCATGTGTGTATGTTAGTACCAATACTGGGTTGCGCGAGATCTTTTTCTTGAGCTTTGAGCTCTTTTGCAACTAAGTTCACTACCGTGGAATGGTTTTAGGAGACTTCAATGCAATGAAGGGAGCACATAAGCGTAGCGAAAGGCTCCAACATTAACACCGTGCCATGATTATAGAAAATTTTTATGGATGAATGCAAATTAATGGATCTTTCACTTGGTGCAACGGCCGTGGGCTGCATCATCGAGTGGATTGTCGTCTCGATATATCCCTTAACGCACATTGCTTGAATTTCTGGAACACAATCAGTTGCTCAACTTGCCAAGACACAAGTTGAATCATGATTCAATTGTGGTTAGTTGTCGACCGTCCCATCTTGACCACTGGTTGAATATTTGTCAGTCATTTGATTTTCATTTTGTTAACAATGACTCTTGTAATATGGAATTTTTTTTATCCTCATGACGCTCGGGTTCATTACTTTTTACTCTTATATTTTCCTTTTTAGTAATATTCGGAACATGATGTTTGCCTAGTGTTTCGGAGGTGACAACCTAGATGGGATTTTCAGGCGCTCGTCGAGACCAAGTTTGCATCTTTTACTAAAACAAATGGACCCAATAATTATATAATAGACTTTCATATAATTAAAGCAAACAAAAATTACTCATTGTTATTGATAATAAATATTGGTCATTTTTCTGTAGTATGTTTACACAAACTAGGATTGACTGATTTAAAAACATTATTCATTAAATAATATTAAATAATGTGTCTAAAATAAGCTAAGGATCAATTTCAAATTAACTAATTAATAATTAAAAAATAAACTCCCACGTACTTAAACTAAGAACACAAAAAGAACAAAATTGGGGGGAAAAGCAACTTCCCATGATTTTCAATGGCGCGAAGACTAATACTTAGGAGAAAAATTGGGCGCCGAGCAGATTTCTCTGAAAGGGGTAAATCGTGGAGAAGTAACGGATTGAGGAAAGGGAAAGACACAATCTCAGATTTTGGGGCTGCCCAAGACGTAAGGTTAAACCCTACATACCAACTCTCTTTCTTTACTTTCTTGGTATTTTTTTGATTTATTTACTATATTGTTGTTTGTTTTTTATTATCCAACAGGTGATAATCCAATTCTCACCAATATCTACTATTACAAACTACGAACAAGAAGCAGAACTGGTGAGAATCCAGTTCTCTTTTTTTTTTTAATCTTTACTCGATGATGGGTTTTTGTTTTTTTATGGTGTTTTTTTAATGCAAAATCTATTTCTCATATGGGTACTGTACATAATATTCTTATTACATATTTGTTCTATTAAAAGTTCTGAATGCTTAAAACAATATGCCCGTTAGTGTGTTAATTGACTTTTGATTCACTTTTTCAGAACCATAGGCAAATGGGATCTTAAATTCTCTAAACTAATGATTAGAATGCAACGGTGGAAATTGTTTGATGGAATTCATAGGGAAATTGAAGACATTTTGATAGCTAAGGTACCTATGAAAATAGATCTATGGTTCTCGTTTAACTCCTCTTATTCAGTGTGTGTTACAACTTACAACTAGTATACTGAAGTATATTAGAGCTATTGAGTTATGAGTTATGGAGATGCCGTTTGATCTTCTCTAGCATTGGATTATTATGTTTTTCAATATCTGTTACAAATTGCACAATTTAGATCTGGCAAAATGAGGTAGCTCCAATGCTTGAAGCTCTTTACTTTGATCTCATACGTGTTTAGATTAAATAATTATTGTAGTTTACTGATTATTTTACAGTTCACATTTCCTAAGTATTCCATGTACGGTCCAAGACCTTATTTATAAGTTGTGAAAGTTATGTTTGACCATATTCAGTCTGCTGCGATTTTGTATCATAGGTGTGCCTCTGTCATAGCTAAATTCTTCTTTGAACTCTTTATTGTCATTACTCGACTCTACTCCTTCAACAGTTAGTGAAACCGATACTTTATTTTGAAGATTTGGGATGTTGACAACATATTTATTCCAGAGGAAGCTTACGGAAGATGTTTCCAGTGACATTTGGTGATTTAAGGAATTTAACAACTTGGTAAGTAGCTATCTAAGAGCGCATTTAATCTATGCAAATGTTGTTGTGGAAATATAGATCTAATACTCAAAACTACTTTGAAGTCTTAGGTAGCAATTTGTGCATATAATCTAATATAATAGAATAGACTGGGGAATACTTTTCAGGTTCAGATTGATTGAATTGTGGAATCCTTTTCATCCACAGTTTTTTATATCTCATCATCTGATAAGTTTCTTATGCATATCTAGTTACTTACCTGCCATGTATCTTCTTATAACCTGCAAATTAGTTTTTCTTTGTAGTGAATAGTCCAAATGGTGACAAATTATAATTGTGCCCCCAGAAAAATAAGATTTTTTTTTATCTAGAAGTAAATTTTTATTTAATAGAAAATAAGATGTCTGTTGTTGTAAATGATTATGTATTCTCTAGTGTTTTCAATTTAAAGATGCACATATGTAAAAGAGATGCAATTCTGTTTCTTTAGATGCATGTTTGAGGTCTAAAGTCGACTACTTTTTCTACTGTCAATTCAATGTTTTCTCTGTAGTAACCTTGTTTTATGTTGTGCTCAAGAAGACTAAAAAGAAGAAATTGATCCACGAGCAGAATGAGTGGAAATGTAACTTGTCTGGTGGAAGTCAGCTTAGATTACAAATTAAAGCTGAACGCCACATTTAAAAAATAAATATGATGCATGTATAGAAATTTGAAGAATATAGCTCACTGCAGCTTTCAGTTTGCAAAAGCACATCTATTTACTTATAAGGGAGTAGGGACGATATGATAGAATCTTTTAGATAAAAGGCAACTCAAATAACTTTTGTGGTCGTGGTTGCTCTCCACGCAGCTTTTTCTCTGTATATATATGATTCTTTTTTTCTTTTCTTTTTTTGTTAATGTACGTTATGTTTTTTTGTTTGAGTATGTTGGATTGAAAAAAATGATAGGTTTGGTGGAAAATATATCCGAGAATATGTTAATGTTGGATAAGAATTGGAGGAGTAGGATATTGTAAAGGTATGTCAATGTATGTCAATCTAGGAATAAATACAACCTGGAGTTATTAATGTTCAATTCATATTCAAGTAATGATGCATATTATGTTGCTTAATACATATCTATAATCTTTATTGTGGAATGAATCCATTATCTGGTAAATCTTGTAATTTTTACTGTCTAGAATTTATGTAACTGATATAACTTAGGGCTGCGGCATACGCTCACCAAAACTAAATAGTAACTTTAAAAGCGCGCTTAAAGTTGAGTGAAATACCTCAGCCTCCGTTTCTGAATTCTGACACGACACTCCCGGTGAATAATCTCATCTTATCTCTGTGAGTGTTTGTTGGATAAGTTTCTTATTGAATTATATGGCGTTGCCTTTATGTTGATTTGTCTGCTAAACTCCTTTCTTATTCTTGCTTTGCTTTGCGTTAAATTAATTAATGGTATTATTACATTACACCGTCATCTCTAACAATATATATGTATATATATATATATATATTCAAAATTTGATGCAGCTAGCCGAGCAATTTTGGCTTGTGACGAGGAGACAATGACTTCTGGTGCCGTGGATGGTAAAGGTCTGCGCAAGGAATTGAACAAAGTGGTCCTTGCTTATAGTGGCGGTTTGGATACTTCTGTAATTGTACAATGTCTTCGGTATGTTTACTCCCTGGTTTTCTTAATTCATTGGTTACTGATTGGATTTCTGTTTTCTCATTCAAAAATATATCAAATGGCCCACGCTTTTTATGCATAGTTCATGAATGTGCGTATTTCTGTTATTGACTGCATATTTTCGAGAATGGCCATCTGAATCTTTCGCTTCATACCACAAATGACAACATGTCATGAAATTACCTTAACTTGTTAAAAATCTTGGACAGGAGCATACATGGTGTTTGCATGTTTGTAACTAATGTATTTTACTATATACCTAGTTGTTTTAGTTGAAGTATTGGTTGTTTAAGTGTAGGGCAACTTTACATGGGGATATCGTTTTTCTCGAGCATTTCAATGTAGAGTTATTAATGTATCCACTTTTTGTTTTGCTTCTATGAAAATTAATATGTTTTAATTTTTTGTGATGGATTATATGTTTATGTTTGATAGGGTTTCAATTAAGTATTTATATCATTCTTTTGTTTTGGTTTGGCTACAGGTTAGTAAAAACAACTATATCATATGGAGCAAGTTGCATGAATGCTCGAAGAGTTGGAAGTACTATGATGTTATCTATCTTTTAATTAATTAGAACATTGCGAATTGATAGTGTTTTAAAGTTAGCACTCACCCGCCTTTTGTTTTAGGGTACTATTATTTTATCAAAAGACTATGGTATGAGCTACATTTTTTTTTTATATTTTTGTCTAGTTGTTGTAATGGATAAGTCTCATCTAATATATAGACATACTTATCTTTTTATATGATTTAATATTGTGGGTTTATATTAGTTGTCCATTTATGTTTCTAAGTTCTCGCAAGTCACAACAAATATATAGTAACAAATTTATTAAATTGAAACTAAATTACTAAAAAAAAATAATTTAAATCATTTATTCGTAACAAAAATATAGGCCACAGATGCACTTTAGTAACAAACATGATGAATATTGCTAACAAAATGTTAGTTACCAATATGAAAGAGTGGTAACAAAATAGAGATTTGTTACCAAAATAATGGTAACGAACTAGAAATTTTGTTACTAGAATCTTTCGTAACGGGGTTTAAAGCACTAAATATTGGTAACGAAATATTCGTTACCATTAGATTTGGTAACAAAAAATGGTACCTATCGTAACCAATGTTTTCGTTACTAAAAATGCATTTTCTTGTAGTGTTGGTTTTAGACCCTCACAGTACACAAGATTTTCTTGTGATTTGTTAATGGTTTGACTACTTTATACAAAGTCTCCTCGATCAACTAGAATGTCAATAATTTATTAGTACTTTATGTGAAAACTAAATTGCTTTTTATTTTTTTTAAATTATCAAAAAAAAATTGCTTTTTATTTTACTATAGTTTTTTTTAATATGATACGTTTAGAGACATTGGATTTATGTTAATTTAAGAATCTAATGTATTGATAAGCACCGATTTTCCCAAGTCGAGAAATTCGATTTAGTCTTACTTTACAGCTTGATAAACTTCGACATGTTAGCTAGAAATGCAGCCAAGAACTTTGGTATGGTTGAACACCACAAAATTATGCTCAAGCATCTTGATAAGTTCTTGAATATTTAAATTCCTCACAAAGGAAGAGTCAAAATATTAAAAATAAATATTAATTCTTGAATTGTTGACAAAACTGAATTTTACAACCCTTATGTGACTTATTTATAGGCTAAAAATGACTTTGAAGTGTTCCACATTATTATCTAGCACATAAAAGTACTAAAAATCACTTGTCTACTCTTGAAAGTCTAAAGAAGACCCACTAACTTCATGGTCATACTCATACAAAAGATTTTTTTGACTTCAAACTTATACAATTAAGTGGTTATTTATTGGGTCTTGAAGGGAGCCCCGAAATTGATGGTCTATGGTCTTTAAAATGTGTCTTTCAATTTACTTTAACTTTAGCCATCACTTGAACTTAGCCTCTTCTCAAGGACATTCACTATTGGGCTTCCTAAGTACTTGTTTTGCACATTTTCTTGTATTTTAGCAACAAGTTTCAACATAACCTCTTTAATTTGTTTTGCTCGAGCATTAGTTATTGGGTCGTCACAAACTTTGAGTTGATTCCTCTTTCCTTAATTAGGCGGCTTGTGCTCGTTCCCATAATAATACTTATTGTAATGCGTTTGAAATATAATTTATCTTTGAGATTTTTTAAACTTATTTTATGAGTTATACATATAAACTTATATGCATTTAATGGTTTTCGGTAAATTTCTCAAAAGAGCTATTGGTAAATTATCACACATATTAAGTTAATTTAACAAATTCCATCCTTATAAGAAAACAACAATATACTTTTTTATAATTTGAAAAAAAATGTGTTGATATCTATGCGGGCAGAATAGTTTATTCGCCTAAACATGAAAGATAGGTATACTCACTCTGAATATGAGTCAAGATGGCTTGTTCCATATTTCTAACGAGCCAGGACAAGCTCGTTCATATCGAGTCGGGTCATCCTCAGCTCGGGTCAACATTCAAGTCATTTTAAATACGCGCTAAAACGTAGAGAATTTTGCATAGTTGGTCATCTGTAGTAACCACATTTCAAAATTAGTCATTTATAAATAAAATTGTTGTTTTTGGTCCTTTATAGTGTCATGCTTAGTCCTTTTGCAGTTAAATGGCATATTTACCCTTAATTTTGGCATGTGATGTGCACATGACTTCCAGCTCAATTTTTTTCTTTTTAATTTGACCTCAAATATTTTGTGTTATTATATTTGCACCTCAATTTTGAGTCAAGATAGCTTGTTCCATATTTCTAACGAGCCAGGACGAGCTCGTTCATATCGAGTCGGGTCATGCTCAGCTCGGGTCAACATTAAAGTCATTTTAAATACGCGCTAAAATGTAGAGAAATTTGCATAATTGGTCCTCTGTAGTAACCACATTTCAAAATTAGTCATTTATAAATAAAATGATTGTTTTTGGTCCTTTATAGTGTCATGCTTAGTCCTTTTGCAGTTAAATGGCATATTTACCCTTAATTTTGGCATATGATGTGCACATGACCTCCAACTCAATTTTTTTCTTTTTAATTTGACCTCAAATATTTTATGTTATTATATTTGCACCCCAATTTTGAGTCAAGATAGCTTGTTCCATATTTCTAACGAGCCAGGACGAGCTCGTTCATATCGAGTCGGGTCATGCTCAGATCGGGTCAACATTCAAGTCATTTTAAATACGCGCTAAAACGTAGAGAATTTTGCATAATTGGTCCTCTGTAGTAACCACATTTCAAAATTAGTCATTTATAAATAAAATGATTGTTTTTTATCTTTTATAGTGTCATGCTTAGCCCTTTTGCAGTTAAATGGCATATTTACCCTTACATGACCTCCAGCTCAATTTTTTTCTTTTTAATTTGACCTCAAATATTTTGTGTTATTATATTTGCACCCCAGTTTTAATAATAACTATATTTAACAATTATTTTTAAAAAAAATCTATTTCAAATTATTTTATGTCGAAAAGTAACAAAATATAAATTAGTTATACAAAAGAACAAAAAATATTTTAAAAAGGCTCCAATTATAAATAAATATAATTTTAATTAAGTTAAGCTTAGTATTTTCAATCCATAAAAAAATTATTTTTACTTATTAACAAAATAACAAAAAAGAAAAAAGATTCAATTATATTGAGTTAACAATTTAATCTAAGTTCACTTTTTTTTCTTCAATAATTGATAATAAGGATTTATTAATAATTATTTTAAATTACAAAAGAGTAATTCTATTTAAAAATAAATGGAAAAAAATAAAAAAGAAGAATTCTTCTTCTTCTTCTTCCCCTTCACCACCACTCAACCCGCAATGAGGGGGTTTGAAACGTGGGTGGGTTTTTTTTTTCTTTCTTATTTTTTTTTCTTTTTGTATTTTGTTTTATTTTTTGATTTAAAAATCATGTAAAACTGAATATTAAAAAGTTTAAATAACCGAAAAGGCAAAAGGCTATATCCAAAAAGGAAAATTTTGAAGTTCTAGTTTATATGTTTTCTTAATTTTAAATAATAAAATTTAAAGAGATTCAAATTATTTTCTTATTTACCCGAAAGTGAATTAGTTATAAACAAAGCCTAACATTTCAAATATGGAAAATAATAATAGGGTTTATTTTTAATTTGGTGATTATCTCTAATTTAAAGAAATTGAAAAATAATTATAGGGTTTTCTTTTTAAAGTGTTAAATACAATTTTATTATTAAATTGTGGTGCAAATATAATAACTTAAAAGATTGGAGGTCAAACTGAAAGAAAAAATTAAATTGAAGGTCGTGTGAAATCAAAATTAAGGGTAAATTAGCTATTTTACCACAAAAGGATCATGACACTATAAAAGACAAAAAATAATCATTTTATTTATGAAGGACTAATTTTGTAAAGTGGTTACTATAAATAACCAACTTTGCAAAATTCGTAAAATGTAGGCCAAACTATAGATCACCTCTTGTCTTGGCTTATTCTTTTTTTTTTTGGTAAACGAAGAAATCACACTAGGTTGTTAAACCAAATCCGCCTTATACAAGATAATGATCGGGGAGGGTGGAAATTCCAAAAGGATATCTCTACTCCCATTCTCGCACACTACTTTCCCAAGACTATCCGCTAGTTTATTCGCTTCACGTGGTATCCATTTGATTTGACACGTCCACGGCATTCCTAATAAGCGTCGACAATCTCGAATTAATTCCTCATGATGTCCATGTTGTCGCCTCTCCTCTGTCAAGTATTTGTGCACCAACTGGGAATCCGTCTCTAGCACAATCCGGTGATATCTACGTTCCCATGCAAGAGTCAAGTCATTCCTAATCGCAATAAGTTCTGCCTCATCGACCGTAGGCGCTAAAATGGTCGTACGAAATCCCCATAACCATGCTCCATTATCATCCCGAAGGACTCCAGTAGCCTGCCCCATGTTAGTGTCGGATTCGACTCCTCCATCCGTGTTAAGTTTAACCCACCCCGTCTCGGGTTTTTCCCACTTTGCTGTCACATTGTCCTTCCCTTTTTCCTTCGGCCAAGCCACAAGTCACTAGCCAGAACTCTGATCTTGAGTATAAGTGCACTGGTGTTTGTCATCTTCCCTTGAAAAACCTTGACGTTTCTAGTTTTCTATATTAACCATAATGTTGCCGTGAAGGTACAGTTCCAGTTACCTCCCAAACGTTCGTTGCAAGAGAGTGTTTTACTTTGCATAGCGTGCTTCAACCAATTTTCATCTGCGACCCTGTTAGATTCCGCCATACACTCGGTTGCAACAACACGTTCCCAGATTTTTCGAGCCATACTACACCTCCTCAACAAGTGTATCACGGTCTCCTCGTGCACGTTACAAACCAGGCACCGCGTACTAGTTTGAATTCCCCATGTGTTGCGCAAGGAATTTGTTGCAAGTTTATTTTGAGTCGCCAACCATAGGAAGTGTTGGATTTTGTTGCTCGTATCCATGCTCCATACCCAATTCACGGCTGGATTAGGGGCCTGCTTATCCGCGTAGTATTTCCAAAAAGTTCTATATGCCGATTGGCAAGAAAACACTCCATTGGAACTCTCCATCGGGATTAACCACCTCCGGGATTCCCGAGTCTAGCCTATCCAAACACCACTCCCCCTCGTTATTAAGGACCTCCGAGATTTTTAGATTCGCCTCATGCACTTTAATATCATAGCCCTCTTCCCTCAAACTTTTTTCACCAAGCCATAAATCGTTCCAAAAGGATAATTTTTTTTACCATCCCCAATCTTCCAACGGAGGAACGGGGCCATAAGCCCAACACTACGTAACACCCCTTTCCAAGTTGTGCTATCCGTTACACGAGTTCCACGCTCCAGGATTGAACGGTTTTAAAGATACTTAGCAGCCATAAATGCCCTCCAAACAGTGGCTTCCCCACACAAGATGCGCCACGGCAGTTTTGATAGAAGCGCTGCATTGCTTGTTCTCGTGTCTCGGATTCCCAGTCCACCCTCTTCCTTTGTCTCGTGACTTTAGCCCATCCCACCAAGTGTATTTTACTTTTCATCACATCCGTAGACCACAAAAAATCCCGATTCAATTTATCAATTTGTGAGCATAGGTGTTCGGGGAACCACGATGCTTGCATATGATAAACCGGAAGTGGCAATGCAACGGACTGAATAAGAGTGTCCCGACCAGCCAAAGTCAATAATTCCCCCTTCCATCCCGTTAACCGTGCCATGATTCGGTCGAGCACGAGCACAAAGTTCTGTCTCATGCGTCTCCCATGGATTAAAGCCACTCCGAGGTATTTACCAAGGTTGCACGTCGACCCGAATCCAAGGATATCAGTGATGCTCCTCTTCAGCCTCGCACCATCTCCTTTTGAGAAATAGACTTTCGACTTTTCGTGGCTAAGCTTCAAGCCCGACGTAGCGCATAATTTATCAAGAACGCCGCTTATTGCCTTAGCCGTACCTCTTGTTGCGCGTCCCATCAAAATCAAGTCGTCGGCAAAAAATATGTGTGTGAGCCTAGGTCCCCCTCGACAAGGTATTAGAGGCTGGCACTTATTCCGTTCCAAAGCTTCGTGGATTAGGTACGCTAACCTTTCCACGCAAAGTACGAAAAGATAAGGCGAGAGGGGGTCACCCTATCTAAGTCCACACTCATGCTTGAATTGATCTGTGGGTGCCCCGTTCCATAGAATTCTAGTGGCCGCACTACGGACGCAGAACATAATAAGGTCCACGAGGTCGATTGGAAAATTAAAAGCAAGGAGCGTATCCTCTAAAAAATCCCACCGTACCTTGTCGTAAGCTTTCTCCAAGTCAAGTTTCATAATCATACACCCGGTTTTGTTTTTCTTTTTGCTTCTCAAAGAATGTAGAACTTCTTGAAGCAAAAATATATTATCTTGGGTGCTCCTCCCTTTAATGAAACTTGATTGGGACGGGGCAATAATTTTTGGCATAATACCTCGGAGTCGCGACGTTATCCCCTTCGTTACTACCTAGTAGAACACGTTACACAAAGAAATAGGATGGAATTGTGTAATATTTTCTGGGGTATGAGCTTTCGGGATCAAACATAAGAAAGCCTCGCAAACTCTCGGGTCAAAACATTTATTTTTATATACCCCTTCCAGGAATGCCAATAAGGACCTTTTTAACCAATCCCAACCTCGTTGAAAAAATCTCGCATGTAGACCATCGGGCCCGGGTGCTTTCAGAGGGTTCATAGAGAAAACAATTACTTCCAACTCCTTCATATCAATACGGTTCAACAGAGAGTCACAAAAATCTGCACTTAATCTAACTTGATACCTCGAAACCGGTAAACGCAACCTCGGACTTGCATCACCCGATCCCTCTCTGCCCGAGAATAACTTGGAAAAATACTCCCTAGCATGTTCTTTCAGCACGCTGTCCTCGTCCGTCCAAACGCCCCTTATTTTCAGCTTTGATATTTTATTTCTTCGGCGACGCGTGATAGTAGATCGATGAAAGAATTTGGTGTTACGTTCCCCGTCCTTTATCCACTTCACACGGGACTTTTGAACCCAAAAAGTCTTTTCTTGGCGCAACACATTGTTGAATTCGACTATTAATTCCTTCTTCAAATCTGCGAGGAATTTGCAATAATTACGGCTTAAGGATTTTTGTATGCCGTTCAGCCGCGCCCTCAACACTTTTTTTATAGAAGATGTTGCTGAATCTTTCCTTATTCCACGAAACCATCACCTTTGGCACTTCTTCTATTGTTGTGAGGATATTTGGGGACCCCTCCCAAATATTACGAAGTAACACTGAGCATTCTTGGTGGTAGAACTACGCTTCCTCAAAGCGAAAAGGCCTTTGCGACTTATTTCTCCCCTCCCCTTCACACGACATCATAATTGGGTGGTGATCCGAGTGTAATCGTGGTAAGTGAGTGACACATTTATTCGAAAATAAGTCCGCCCAGGCCTGATTTGCGATTGCACGATCGAGGCGCTCCATGATAATTTCTACATCCTCACGTTTGTTGACCCACGTAAAGGCCGGACCCCGAGACCCCATATCATTCAGTCCGCAACTATCCATAAACCCCCTGAAGAAAGACAATCGATTCAATGTTGCCGTGTTACCCCCGATTTTTTCGTGCGCATATAGGACTTCATTAAAATCCCCCATCATGAGCCATGGCACTCTTGAACCTCTCGCCATCTCCGCCAACTTCCCAAAAATCCGTACCTTATCCTTACGCCGGGGCTGAGCGTAAATACCCGTTAGGCACCACGGGTTATGAATATTTGGTTTAATTAAAGCATGTATAGCTTGATCATCGATATCCAGAATTTCGACGACCACATCGACCTCGTTCCACAACATCCAAACTCCACCTACCATCCCAACTGTCGGAGCTAACACGTAGTTAGTAAATCCCAGTCTCGACGCAATCTCTTGCGCCCTAACCTCGTTCACTCTTGTTTCGAAAACAAACATCACTGAAGGTCTGTGAGTTCTAACAAGCTCACGGAAATTATTCTGAAAATCCACGTGCCCCGCTCCTTGGCAGTTCCATTATACGATCCGCATATCTAATAAATGTAGGTGTTGCGAGTCCAGCGGGAGGTCAATTACGAACCCCCTCCGTGTCGCATACGTTTGTCTCATCATCTCCATAGCTAGGGAGACTTGACGACTAATTTCCCCCTCGCTCAATATCGTTTTCTGTCACCATGCTATTTGATTCTCCTCCCTCTGAGTACGGTATACTACGGTCTCCACCTCCCATACCCATGACGGTATCGTCAATATGTTGGTAATCCGATCCTCGAGTGCAATTTGTGATATCATTGAGGACCCGTGAAAAGCCTGGTGTCTCGTCTTGATTTCTATCAACTCCCATTGCCCCAATAATAGGTCATCCCAAAATTCGAGTTGCGGTTGTTTCCCCCGGTCTCCATCTGTTTCTTTTGGATTTTCTGTTTGTACGTCGTTCACAATGCACGCAAGTTCTTTATCCTGATACGCCTCTAGAGATCCGAATTTATTAGGCGGCTTAGTGATATTTTTTCGCTTTCCTTTGCTGTTAATACCTGCCTTGACAGCTCTATTTCGCCCCTCTTTCTCTTTCCCGCTCCTATTTTCTTTAGAATTGGTGTTAGTATTGAAATAGGAGGGTAGAACTCTCCTGCCCAGCGCATCTACTCCACTTGGAGTTCGGTTTTCCTTTATATTTCATACATTGAAACGCACTACCTGCTGCATCGTTCGATTTCCCACTTCCGGATTTGTTGTTCTCTCCGTACATTTTGAACTCGTTCCCCCGAAGGATCCCTGTACCTTCTTCTTACCCTGTGCGACTTTCATCCATTCGCCAAATTCTTTATTCTGAGTTTTCTCCACCAGCCACTTCGCCCTCTCGGTGCTTTCCCTCGGGATGTTTTCTGTTGGTTGGGGATTCGTCTATGTATTTGTCGGACTAGTGTTGGCTGTCCCTCCGCAATTCGCTTCAAGGTGTCCTACCTTCCCGCACTTGTAACAAAGTGAGGGGAGGTTCTCGTACACCACTTGGTACATCTTGTTCCGTACGCCGATACCCATCTTAAGCGGTACGTTGGTACTCACTTGGATACATACTCTCGCGAATTTCCCTCGTGATGCATGGAGGGTGTTCGTATCAATTTTGATGGGGTCCCCGAGTTGTTCCGCCAACGCGTGCACGATCCCCTCCGATATGAGCTCCATTGGGAGGTTTAGAATCCTAACCCAAGTTATCGCACTCTCAATTATGTCCGTATCAGCGTTGAAATCCGGGAACCACTTGCGTATCGATAGGAAACTACCCGCTAGATGCCACAGACCCTCTGTCAAGATCATCTCACGCTTTTCATCGCTAAGTCCCTTAATGCAATAGCACCCATAGCCTAGGTCCATTAACTCGAATTCATGGTGAAGAGACCACATAAGGTCCAATTTTGATTGCAGAGCTTCGAAATACCAAGGGCGGCCTAGAACCCTAATTATGAGGTTATCTTTCCATTCCTCATGCAAGCGGGCTTCCAGTTCGTCCGAAAAAGTGACTCTCGGGATCGGCATGTCTCAGTGGGTTCATGAACAAACACATGGCGGCGGATTTCGGCAATACGATCTTCATCAAAGCGTTTATCTTTCCGCCTGGGTTTTGCTCTTATTATGTCCGCGTATGATTGGTTCCCATTATTAGGGTTAGGAATCGCGTCGTCCATTGCACGGTCTATGTTGAATTCAAGCCCTAGGGTTCTCGATCTTTTTTGTTGTCTCGCCGTGAACGTGAATTTGTCTGGCAGTTGTGGTTCGGTTTCAGTCGCATGAGAGTCACCGGAATTCGCAATTGCGTTCGCCATATTAGGTAAGAGTTTATGATAATGCCATTTAAACTTTGTTTGATTAGTGTCTTGGCTTATTCGACTTTATATTTTGCTCGTGTGAATTTTGGTAAGAAAGTATGCATATCTTATATTATCTATTTTTGTATTAAAATTATACCAAATAAAACCAAAATGAATATTAAAACTTTTTTTTACGGACAAATATTTTTCTAGACTAAAACAAATTAAGGGAGGAAAAAAAAGACAGCGGGTTCAAATATTTGATTAAAACAAAAATGGAGTTGATTTTCAACCTACAAGCGAAGCAGAATCAGAGTTGCGGCTGTAAAGTCAAGTATGGATTCATATTTTACTTCCTTAAATTTGAATTGTTTCTGTTGTTAATTTCATTTATTCACTTGGTTGTATTGTATTTAGGTCATCCAATCTGATATATGAACTGATGTTTAATTAAGCTAGTGTTATATATTGTTAAGCTTTGTAATCTCTCTTTGTGTGTGTGTGTGTGTATTAACAATTAATTCGGAATTGAAATGTTTGGAAAAAAAAATGCCATTACCCAAATTATGAGCTGTTTTTGTTCTGTTAATTACGAGAAATCATGTCGTGCACCTGTTGCACGATTACGTGGTCCAACAATTAGGTCATTGTTGATGAAATCATGGGGGTGGTTTGTGTTTATAATTTAGGAACATATTTCGTTGGTTACACTACGTCATTCATGCCACGGTTGCAGTAAACGTGTTTTCAGATGCAATCTCTGTCCAAATTTGATCACATACATACGTGATATCAATATGATATAGAGCTAATATTTAACGTCCTATTCTAACATGCTTAGATTAACTGCATACTAGGTTATTTACCGGCTACTGAATACTAGTCTGAATCCATTATATGCCCAGTTGCCTCGGGCAGTTGATGGCGCTCGGCTGTTCCCATGTCGTGTGACCATAAGAACCACAAGCTAGCAAGGGGACAAATATGCTAAAAGGTTCTGTTGATTTTGTGGAAGTGGATTGCAAGAGAACTCATTTGTGTAGGATTTGACTCAGTTACCATAGTCTTTGCATTTTCTACATATTTGGAAATTGATAGTAGAGAACTGGTGACTATGCGTGTGATCTTCGTATCCTTGACGCCACTGAATTTACCAGCTTATTGATTCTCATTATTTGAATCCAAATAACAAATTAAGAAGCAAACAGAGCTTCTATTTCGTTGGTAACTATTTATTTAAATCTGCTGGTCCTTTGACTTTTATTTACCTACTGAATTTGCAAGTTTATTTAATGAACCTTACAAGTTTGGTTTACCAATATACAATGAGAACCAGATCAGCATTTCTTTCAACTGTAAGAGCCTCAATCCAAATCTACCGATAGACTTTATGATCCAAGGAATCCGCGACTCATGATAACTGCACGCAAATTAGTGGTGTATATATACTTGGCCACCCGTCGATCCCTTAAAACCCAATCTGTCAGACGTGCGACCCACATAAGCTGCAGTTTTTTTTCCCTGCCCGTCTGCCCACCGAGATAATTAAGACAAAAGAAATACATGTTTTGTTCTTAGTTGTGTTTCTTTCAGCTTTTGACTTAAAAGGTTATGAATATATGCGTGTCTGCGCGCTTCTGTAAAGAGATTAGCCTTAAATTACTGCTACTTTTCTTGTTCCACAAAATGATTATTGAAAACTAAAGTGTATGAATATGTGCTTGGCACAGATTGTTTTTGTCAAATATCATGAATGATTACTGACTAGTGAAAACTGAAATAGGGGTAGGTGGTAATTAGTTACATGTAAGCAGTGCACTTTGCCTCCTTTTATGCTCCTTAAATCTTCTAAAGAGATTTGGATAATTTTATAGACATTCCTTGAAACTGAAAAAAAAACGTTGAAGATTGCCTCCTCCAACCTGCTGCTATGTTCTCTCGTATCTTCCATGGTCTCTCTACTTTCTAGTACGTGTGCTTCTGTATACTTTGAGATGTGTAGTATATTTTGAAATGTGTAGAGTGGGTTTTAGAGAATTAGTAGAGGCTTGCGACATAAAAACTTCTTATTTGTGTAAATGTTGCAGGAGAAGGTTTTTAAAGATTAAAAGAAAGCTTGAAAAGCTTATTGAGAACATGTTTGAATCACCAAAAATACATGGACCTCCATTTGAAATGAAAAACTATTTGTGCATCATGGAACATTGGGTTGATAATGTGAAAGTTGCAAAACGAATCATTAGTTTTTGCATCATTACTCTCCATAAATGGGAAGACAAATGGCAAAAAGATTGAACCGTCATCCATTGTCTTTGGTTTTGCATTCCCCTTGCATCTGCGTCTTCTTTCTGGAACTTAGGACTTATGTTTTTGTCATCCATGGAAATAACTCTGTCACTCTTGTGAAATATAAGATATGGATAGGTAAGTTATATTTTATTCCACTAAGAAGTATACATATAAAGGAGAGAAACCCCCCAATTCATGTGACTAACTTAATGACTTCAGCTACCTTTTCTACTTTATTTAATACTATATCTAACAACACGGATCACTGTAAACCTGCACTCTCCTCGCCTTCCACCCATTCCTCAGAAACATGGTTCTGTTGTAATGCCAATGCTAGCTCAAGGCCCGTTACTACATCAGCCATTGCTGGCCTTCCCTGAGGTTGTCTGTCCAAGCATCGTCCTGCAACTCCGACAAATACCTTCAAACATGCTGGTGAGATTTGCTCTGCCATGCTTCGTTCTATAAGTCGATCCACTTTTCCTTCTCTGATGCAATATTGGGCCCATCCAGCTAGGCTACGCTCCTCCCCCTCCAGTCTTGAGGCTATAGCAGGTCTTCCGCTTAGCACTTCGAACAATACCACTCCAAAAGCATAGACATCCGATTTTCTTGTCAATTTACGATTCACAAAGTATTCTGGGTCTAAATACCCAAATGTTCCTTTCACATTGGTACTAATGTGGGTGAATGAATCATCTGTGGGTCCCATTTTAGATAATCCAAAATCTGATATTTTGGCATCCCAATTTTCATCCAGCAAAATATTTGAGCTTTTTACATCTCTATGTATAACCTTATGCCTGGAGTGAAGGTAATTCAATCCACGTGCCGCACCAATTGAGACCTTTAGCCGCACTTTCCAAGGGAGAAAAGGATTAAACTTCCCATGCTTGTCTGCCTTGAAGAAATGATCGGAAAGTGTTCCTCGGCTCATATACTGGTAAACCAGTAGACGTTCTTGACCATCATTACAATAGCCTATCAGAGAAACGAGATGTTGGTGCCTGATCTTAGATAGCATTTTGATCTCTGTCCAAAACTCATTATCACCTTGATTGGACTCTGATCTCAAACGCTTGACCGCAACAACTGTAGCTCCCCCATCAATAGTCCCTTTATAAACTCTGCCATATCCTCCACTCCCAATACCATATTCAGGATTGAAATTGTCGGTTGCTGATCGGATTTCATCAACTGAAAATTGGCGGCATGGGTGCTCGGTAGATTGTCTTACGCTCATCATCCCAGGGTTTGAGTCCGAAGCTCTTCTAAGATGATAAACTGCAATATTCAGCAAGGCAAGTAAAACTGTCAGCATAGTGGCAATCAAATCGTGTGTAAAAAGTCTCTGTTTTTTCCTTTGTGGTTTTGTTGATATTGAGCTAGGTGACTCAGGAAATGGCTCCATCCCTGCTAGATTGTTGTCAGGATTGCTCAACTTTAATACTTCTAAGCCACTCGGGATGCAACGGAATTTCTCATTTCCTGGTTCAAACTTTGATTGCATAGCGATGGTAAGATTGCGCTTGCCAGCCATTTTATCTCCCTCCATCATCACAATATAGTCTCTAGATACTGCCAGCTGAGAAGCTTCTCCGGTTTGAATCACGTCGGTACTATCCTCTGCTATATGGTCGTTGACAACGACGTAAAACTCTCTGTTGCCAGTCTGTGCCATCTTTGGTTGAAACGCAGAAAAATGGAGCCTGATCAAATATCTGAATCCCAAGTCTACTGGTATTCTCCATGTTAGTTTATTTAAACTTAACATACTATTTGCATACGTGGACCTTACTGTTTGATAAACTTCGGTTGGTGCAATGTAAGTTTTTGTGCTTCTATATCCGACTCTAATTACATTGGCAGAAACAGCACCTTTGTCCAACAAGTACTTGGAGTTCTCGCCCAAGCTTCGGAACATCAAATCATCAGCTGGTGAAATGGAGAGCTCCGTGACATCCAGCCGTTGAACCGTTTCTAGTGCCGTGTTATTATATATGTAGAATCTATACTTTTGGCCCACCACGCGGGGACCCAACTCCCCTTGCGGAGTGAAGTATAGGCCAGTGGGCATGGCGACAACTTCAATACCATTAACAAAGGCATAGAAGTCATCTGATTTCTTGGTTTTCTGAGCCGGGGAGAATGTTATGGTCAACGCTTGACCGTTTTCAATATTCACACAGTACTCTTTAACTTGCTTCACACCTGAAGCATCAGATCCAAATACAGAGTTAACGGTGCTGAGGAGTGTAAACGGGCCGGCTTTGACAGTGAACGCGGGTTTAGACATTTCGAACCCCTTGTAGGAGTCATGGTTGAAGTGCAAACGGACGAATTTATGCCCTGGATTGACTTGAAAAATGTAACTATACTCACGGCGTGATATTCGAGCACTCGCGTATGGCATAGAGTCTGGTGAGTTAAATTTGTCGATGACCCTTCTCTTTGAAGGGTTGCCATCTATGGTCAGTATGATCGGCGATTCCAGCCCCGAATCTCCAATCCATAATCGTCCGTCTGGTGCAGTTGTAATACCGGAAGAACCACAAGAAATGGCAATATTTTCGGGTTGGGTTGTGGCAATGATGATCAAAACATGACAGTACACGCACAGTGCTGTGAGAAAATTTGGTAGTGGAGAAATATGCATGGTTTTTACTTTTCAGTCTTGCAGATTTCTAATTCAGGCAATTATGCTATGAAAATCTGTTGATTTTATGGAGGTGAATTGCAAGAGAACTGATTTTCTGTGGGAATTGACCCAGGTACCAAAGTCTTTGTATTCTCGATATATTATTTACCTACAAATTGATAGTAATGACTGGTGACAATACGTGTGGTGTTCGTATCTTTGACAATACGCGGTTGAATCTAATGGCATATTGCTGTTTATTATTTGAATGGAAATAACAAACAAACAAAGCTTCAATTCCATTGGTACCTGGAATTATTTATTTTGATTTGGTGGTCCTTCCACTTTGATTTTGTCTACTGAATCTACATGTTTGTTCAATGATCATTATGAGTTATAAGTTTGGTCTACTCTTAATATACAACTGGGATAATTTTTTTGACAATAATACGACGGGGGTAATTTGAGGAGGACCAGTTCAATATATTTTTTTAAACAATGGGGAGACTTCAAAGAAGTCCTCCTAGCGAATTTCACTTGTGACCTTTAAAGTTCTTTTTTTCGTCAGGTTATGTGCACATTGTAACTTTTGAAGCTATAAAATTTGATCTATTATATAAGTTCCAGAATGGTATCACATCTAAAAAGATATAGGGCCAAATGAATCATCACTTCTGAAAGAAAATTATATATGCAGGAGAGTTATAAATTTGCCTTAGGATGGACGATTGAGGATAAAATAGTAAAAAGAATAAGAAATTGAATCAAATATACATGAATAAATAGTTATCGATTACTAACAGTTGTGAGTTAGAGCTCAACTGTTACAGATGCGAAAAGCAAGCAAATGCTGCTGTTTTGCAAATTTATTAAGCAACAAAACTGGAGTTAAGCTCAGCAGAATCGAAGTTGTGAGTGAAATTACTTCTTCTCTCTAATTGTGCTTTATGGATTTCATCTTTTACTTCCATAAGTTCGAATAGTTGCTAACGTTGATTTCATTTCATCTCCAATTTCCCTTCGTTTTGTTAGATTTAGGCCATCGAATCTGAAATAAACTAATGTTTGGCTGGCTGGTTTTATTGTGAGGCATTTTTTATCTGGAGAAGGTAAAGGGATTTTAGACTCTGTGTCTGTGTGTTTAAACCATGATCCGGACATGAAACTTTGAAATGTTTGGAAATGCAACCACAAATCATTTGCTGTTTTATTCTGTCAACTACGAGAAATCATTTGATACAACCGTTTGGTTATTGCTATCAATACACAGCGGAATGAAATGATGGAGGTAAAGTGCCTATTAAAACGTATTATGATTTTGATATCAATGCGACGGTTAGAACAAATAATTTTTGGTTAATTACTTGCATATCGCAATTCTTCTGGATGCCATTTCCTAGATCAAATTTGAATACTGCTGACTTCTCATATGATATAATGCAAATATTTAATGTATTCGTGTTGTTTTTCTCTATGTTGTGCTCTTGGTCTAACATGTGTAGATTAACTGCATATTAGGTAATTTACTGTAACCAAATATGATGCAAATTTTGTTCGCATTGTCCTTCTGAAGGTGTCTTATAGCAACTGCATTTTACATTATTATTCTAGCTCCGTATGAGTTGAGATCCTTTGTTACCTTCAGCTGCTTCTTGATGTTTTAGTGCGGCCTCCAGTCTCATAACTACATCAGTCATTGATGGCCGGTCCATTCCGTGATCAAGCAAACATCTACCTGCTGTCTCTATAAATAGTTTTAGGCTGTCCGGAGATGTTCGTCCCACCAGAAACGGGTCGATACGACTGGAAAGGTTAGTTATCATGCATGACTTGATCCACTGTGCTAGACTCACTTGATCCTCCTCCAACCACCGATCTCCTTCTTTATCGGCAACCAACACCTCGAACAGCAACAAACCAAATGAGTAGACGTATGACTTTTCTGTTAATTGTTCTCCACGTATGTAGTCCGAATCCAAATGCGCCCAGTTACCTCTGGCGGTTGATGGTGCTCGGCTGTTCCCTTTCTTTTTTAACAATCCCCAGTTTGAAACCTTTGGAGTCCATTTCTCATCTAACCAAATGTTCGACGATTTCAGGTCGCGATGAAGTACTGTCTGCTTGACGACCGAGTGAAGGTAGCTTAATCCACGTGCAGCCCCGATGCAGATTTGAAGTCTTCGCTTCCATGGAAGTGGGTCCTTGGAATGATCGTGCAAATGATCATGGAGTGTTCCATTGGTGCTGTGATCATATACAAGCATCATATCAGATTCAGTCTCACAATACCCAATGAGAAAAGCCACATGCTGTTGACTTGGTGAAAGTTTCATTTGAATCTCTTTCTTTGTTTGCAACTCGTGTACCATGCGAAGTCTTGAATCAGAAGTTCTTGACCATCTGATTGCTACAACTTTTTGACCTCTATCTAGATATCCTTTATACACATTATCGTACCCTCCAAATCCTATGATGAGACTGTTGTGGAAGCTGTTTGTAGCTCTCTGAATCTCCTGAATAGAAAACTGATGGATAACTCCTTGTGGTAGCTCTGGGGAGGAAGGTTTTGACTTCGGTGTTCGTGGTAATATTCCCAAGGCTTCCCACCACCATCTTACGGGCGAGTTGCCACTGGAACCGTTATCCTTTGTCTTTGCTTTTGCACTCCTCGAGTATCTGCCTCTTTTATTTGCAGCTGAACCCGGAATATCTTCACTGGTTACTTTCTCTGATTCTACGCTTGTAGGACTTATACTTATGTCATCCATGGAAATAACTTCATCACTCTGATCAC